>CM070592.1:29223966-30423966 GCA_036346355.1 Rhipidocladum racemiflorum | reverse complement strand
CAGGAATGGTATCACATGACTTTGCATGCCATTGCTCACTTATGAGAGGATTATGGCAACAAAAGGTAGTGGAGAATGTGACAGGAGTAAGAATTGGATATAGGTCATAAGAGATAGCTAGTTCAGATATCAGTCATTGATGAGCACAAGGTGATTGCGAACCCATAAATTCATGATTTCATATCGTTAATTGCTACTGAAACACAACTAAAAACTGTTAAAGATCAGGAAAAGAAAAGCAAACAATTATTCTTTTGGTGCATATCGTTAATCTATAATCCTTCCATGGGATTGTCTCATGAATCATCAAATATAGCAAATGAACACATAAGTAAGCATGTAGTGAAATAATGCAGTTTTATCGAAGTCACTTCTACCACCCACCCGAATATATATGAATATAGCTATAACAGAATACAAGAATGAGAACTCTGATCAAGCATGTAAACTACAAATAACCATAAGCAGTGAGGAGTCAAGTAACTACCTCAGAACTTTGCAATGTCAGGACAGATTGCTGCTTCGGGAATTGAAGTGGGGTGGCAAAGTGAACCTGCAGCATCACATTGTGTTCCTTGTCACTGGTCAATCCACAAATATAAGACTATAGAATGGGTTAACAATTACCTTCAAGGTGAAGGGACGGTCAACGTTTTTTTTGTCTTCCATGACCACTACACTTCAAATGGGAAGTACTGTTAGTACAAAATTGTTTGAGCTAACAAACCAAAAGAGAAGCAAAGAAAGAAATCATCTGTGTAGGGAGACAAATAGACTACACACGACAACACCTACGACAGTAAACTTTGTGTAAAATGCAACAAAAAAGAGAATACTACCATATATTTTATATCTTGATTTGATTCAATGGTACGTTTGCAGTGTAGGGTCTTATAGTTTCTTAGGGGGCTCCTGTTTTCCTTGATATACATCTAACTAAGCAATGAATGAAAGGAAAAATAAAAGACAATAACTAACAAGTGGTTCCATTAAACCTCCTCTGTGGCATAGGCAATAACAAGAATAAGCACTTTTATGTTTTGTCCTATTGGTTTTTGGAAACATATATATTCACTTGAATCCATGGAGCAGTGTGCCCCAGAAAAAATTACTCAGCTCATTTATTCACCGGAAGCATATAGTGAATGAAACAAATACAAAAGAGCTGAAGGAAATAATGAGGTGTTGCAAGGAAAAGATAGGAGAAACGAGGTTAACAGTATTAATATTACAGTACTTACAGCAGTACGCAAGAATCCCTAATTGAGGTTATAATATCGGCAGGACATCTCATGTTAATTTACATACAACAAACTTGCGAAAAACCCATGCCTATCTAATATGACTGCTCCCACCTAATTATGACAATGATATGGCAATAGAACAGTACAAACAAAGATTCACAAAGCTCAAGACAGACAGCCCAACGCATCTGGTACAGGTCCAACTGAATCAAATACGTACAGTACTTGCAATCGAATTTTGGTGGTGGGCATCATCTACAGTTTGCACGATCAAACAGCAAGCATCTATTCCACTAATTGGCAAGCAGACCAAACCGAATCAAACAAGTAGTCATCACAGGCAAATAAACACAACCAAACCTCTCCAATTGGTCGCATTTATACGTTGCGTAAAAATGCCGTTGCCGTTGCAATGTGACTTAAATTTCAGATTTCAGTAGATTGAAGCTACGTATTATGACCAAAGTTTTTTATGCAAGCTAATAGAATGAACCAATTAATCAAACTCTATCGTGAACCTACTCTACTGTACTTGCAGAAATGTACTGCCAACTAATGTGAATTGCTAATCAGCATTCTACTAATAAGCAAGCTTTAGCAATTCTCAATAATCCTAATTTGCACAATTATCATACATGGCAAAGTATGCATTATCTGTAAATCACAACACAAGAGGAAAATCGAGTTGTTACACCCACCTTTGTGAGAATCAGATGACCAGGAAGCAATTCTTTCTTTGACCTCGTAGCCTCGTGTTCCCAACCAATTTGCACCGCTCAAATCTTGCAGTGGAAGAAAGAAAGAAAATAATCAATCAAAGATGAAGCTGATGTTCATGAGGTCAAGCGAGTTGTTACACCCAGCTTTACGAGAATCACCTGATAGGAAGCACTTCTCCCCTAGAATCCTTAGCCACAAACCAAAACCAATTTTGTCGAGATACCCTTGAAATGCGTAAGAGGCAGAAAGAAATAAACCAATCAATCGAACTTTTTTTTGTTCATGAAAACAACGAGGGAGAGAGGCCAGGGAAGTATTTACGATGTTGTAAGCTCTGGAGGAGTGGGAGGAGTGCATAGAGAAGTTGAAGAATGCAACCGCTGAGCTCGTGGAGGTAGAGGCGGTTGCTGAGGCAACCCAAGCTGCTGTAATGGTAGACGGTTACTGAGAGGACCGAAGCATCGTGCACCCAGATGTGGAGTCTGACATGCAGCAGGACCACCTTCAGTGATGCCACCATCAGCATCCCGGTGCCGCCGTGGGGTGGATTTTGGGGCGAGATTCTAGCGTCGGTGGAAGCTCGGGTAGGGAGCGATGCACGTACGGCGAGGGAGGCGGTGGTCGGCGGCGCGGAGGGAACTTGGGAAGGAAATTCCACCATGCCAGGCGAAGTGACAGCGAGGTGGGAAGGGAGGCGGCGGCGGCCATAGGGGGTGTGTGCGAGGGAGATTGGGAAGGTTGGGGAAGACGCACGCGGCGGGCGGTCTGGGGCAATGTGGGCGAGGCACGCGCGTGGGAAGGGAGGCGGCGTGTGCGGCGGGAGGGGTTGAAGGAGGCGTCGTGGTGGAGCTCAGTGCGGCGGCGGCAGCTAGTAGCGTGTTTTCCTTACGAGCGACGAATGGGCCGTACGAGGGAGTTGGGCCGAAGACTGTTGGACGATCCAGTAGACAGGGTAAACTCCAATATTTATTAGTTAAGATAAGATTAGTTTAGATAGATAGAGAGAAGAGAAAAGAAGAGAAATATCTTATCTCATCTAATCTAATCTCCAATCTCTAATCTAATCTAATCTAAACTAATAAAAGAAGTAGCTTATTCTTCTTAATTGGATCGTCCAACTCAGCAGTAAGGCCCAGCCTAAACTCCATCTCGCGAGATCATTGTGGTCTTCTTTCCCCCCTTGACGGACAGTTACGCGCTTCGCCTCACCCGTATCACCTCCGCCGCCACGATCTCCACGCTCCGTTGCTTCCGTCCCCACCATCTCCTCTCCTCACCTCACCTCACCCTATTGCCTTCGACCAACCACCACTAAAGACTACTACCTCCATCAACGCGAGCAACAGATCCATTGCTCCCTCCATTGACGCGCGTGGCACGGACGGAGACACTGAAGCCCTGGATCCCACGGAGCTAGAGCTAGTCAAAACGTCGCCTCCCGCCGGCCCCAACTACTTCTTCAGGTGGACTGAGCCATGAGGGCCACCGGAGAGCACACCGCCGCCTTCCCCATCCCCAGCTCGCGTCCACCTCCGTCGACGGAGGACGTCGAGAAGGAGGGGAGGCGTCGCCGCCGCCCCGCGCGGCACCCCAAGCCGGCCGCCTCGCCAGTCGTCGCCGCGCCGCAGGTCCCGCACACGTGGACGCGGCGGGGCCGAGGTCGTGCAGATCGATGCCGCCCAAGCACGTGGGCGTCCTGCCCCCTACTGCCTACGTCGTGCCCCCAGGAGTCGCCGGTGGCGGGAATGGGCGGAGGAACTGTGAGGCGGTTATCAGCCCCACTGCCCTGAGTAGGCCGTGGAGGTGGCACTCAAGGTAGTCGCTATAGCCACGAGAGGTTAACAGCTTAGTGGTAGTAATTTTGCGTGGACTGATGCACTGATTTGTTGCCTCTAGCCTACAGATAGGAATTGCCTTCATGGGGAAGTTCCTGTTAGACAACCTCGCTATCGAATAGTCCGGGGTTGCCTAATAGATCTAAACTGGAGAATAGAGAGAGAGGGAGAGAGACACAATATGAGGAGGAACTGCTCTGCTTTATTATTCTCATTGCTTGTCTGTACAAAGGGGTAGCCCCTGCCTCCTATATATAGCGGTTCTGCTAGAGATAAGGAAGAGTCCATATAGGATACGGAATCAGTTTCCTAACACTCCCCCTTGGACTCTTCACCGCGAGATGCATATGCCTCATTAAAACTCCATAAAAACCCAGTGGGAAAAATAATTGGAGAAAGAGTACATAGCACACGCTTGCTGTGTTGCACGGATTGCCTCATCAAAAACCTTATGTAAGAAAACTTCAATGAAAAACTTACTTAAGGAAAAGAGTACAATCCACCCAAACTTCAATGTTAATCTTCAAGATTTACGTTGGGTACTCAAACTTCATGTTTGAGATTTATGTAGGAGTATGTGAAAAATCTCCCCCTGAAATATGCACTTCTCTAAGCCTCATCATCCCGATTCCTCTAATACATCTTTCAAAGGAAGATGCCTGAGTGACTTAGTGAATAAATCTGCGAGATTTTCACACGACTTAGTATGCAGTATCTTTATCTCGTTCATCTTATGCATTTCATGAGCATAAAAGAACTTGGGGTTGATATGCTTTGTAAGGTTACTCTTCACATATCCCATTTGTACTTGTGCAACACAAGCTGCATTATCTTCATAGATAATAGTGGGGGTTTGTTCCATGTTCAGACCACATGACTTCTGGATGTGGTGAACCATTCTTCGAAGCCATGCACATTCCCGAGAGGCTTCATACAATGCAATGATTTACGAGTGGTTAGTCGACGTCGAGACAAGAGTCCGCTTAGACGACTTCCAAGAAATTGCCGTTCCACCGCAAAGGAAAACATACCCGGTTGTGACTTGCCAAGATGCGGGTCCGATAGGTACCCAGCATCGGCGTAGCCAACTAAATTCAATTCATTGTTTCTTCCGTAAAACAAGCCGAGGTCTTTGCTTCCTTGAAGGTAACGGAAGATGTCCTTCACCCCTTTCCAATGCCTTTTGGTGGGTTCTCAGACTGCATCGCTAGCAAATTCACGGTGAACGCAATGTCAGGCCTAGTGCTATTCGCAAGGTACATGAGCGCTCCAATTGCACTCAAGTATGGGAATTCCGCTCCCAGGACTTCCTCCCCTCTTCTTTAGGCCTCACGGGTCTAGGTGCGCTTGGAGTGACCTTCCGACCATTGGGGTCTTTGCGGGGTATGCCTTTTCAAAGCCAAATCTCTCCAACACTTTCTGCGTGTAGGATGCTTGGTGTACCAAGATTCCGCCTTGGACATGTTCAAGCTGCAAGCCTAAACAGAACTTGGTTTTACCCAAGTCTTTCATTTCAAACTCAGATTTCAAGTATGTGCATGCTTCTTCAATTTCCTCATCCGTCCCAATGATGTTCAAGTCATCTACATAGACGGAGATTATACAAAATCCATTCGGGGATCGTTGTATAAACACACATGGACAATCTTCGCTGTTCGTGTAGCCTTTCTTGCAAAGAAAGTCACTCAAGCGATTGTACCACATTCTTCCCGATCGCTTAGCCCATACAAAGTGATTTCTCCAATTTCACCTTTGTATAGGTTTCGCTTGCTCTGTCTTGGTTCGGGATAGGGATACCTTCCGGTACTTTCATGTATATCTCCGAATCCAAGTTTCATACAAATATGCTGTGACAACATCCATTAGCTTCATTCTCAACTTCAAGTTGACTACCATTGAGATCAAGTATCTAAAGGTAATTCCACCCATGACCGGAGAATAGGTTTCTTCATAATCAACCCTAGGACGTTGAGTGAAACCTTGAACAACAAGCCTTGCAATGGTTGTTGCTCTTTTCATAGATTCTCCTATTATTACAAAATTTATGGCCATTTCGTCATGGTGTGCTTCATGCACTTCTACTTGCTCTTCATTGCTATTTCCCATTCCAGGAGCAAGTTCCTTTAGTTTTTCTCCGCCAATGTGTGCGCACACATTATTTCTGGCGGTTTCTTCCAATTGAAGATTCAAATCTGGATTTGCCTTTTCCATGAGCTTCTTTCGGTGCTAGGTCTCAACTGGCTCCCCTTCTTGCTTTGGGGCATTTTTGTGATTGGCTATGGTAAGTCCTCTTGCCCATTTTTCCCCAGACGTCTCCGGGTTCTTTGGGTTTGAGAAGCCAGATTTCCTGTTCTTTTTCTTTGAGGCCTCTGAACAGGATGAGGGATACCTTCTGCTTTATTTGGTATTTCCACCCTCTCTGGTGCATTTCTTGCTGGTATATGCGACTTAACCGCGCTCTTCAGATCACAAAAATGATCAGGCAGTTCATTTGCTAAATTCTGCAAATCGATTGTCTTCTTGACTTCATGATTTGCTTCATTAGTGCGAGGGTCATGCACGGGGATCCCAATGGAATGCCATAAGATTTTCCGGCATTTTCATCCAATGGTTCATTTCCTCCCCCTAATGACGGGAAAGCGATCCTCGTCAAAAAAAAATGCAATCAGCGAATTTGGGCTGTATGCAAATCTCCAGTCGTGGGTTCCAAATACCTGATTATGGATGCATTCTCATAACCAACGTATATCCCAGACTTGCGGAGAGGGCCCATTGCAGTTCGCTGTGGGGGTGGTATAGGTACATATACCATTCATTCAAATCTTCAGGATGACCCATTACACTAGTTGCATAGTTGAATGGATGTTGTAGGCGCACGGTCTATAATTGATGAGTCTTCTTTGCGTGCATGATTTGCGTGTCCCCAACAGGTGTTGGGCAAGTTACAACTCTGCAAGAGTGGTCGGGCTATGAGCTTAATCCTCTTTGTTAGTGCTTCAGGTAGTCCATTTTGCGTATGGACGTGCGATGAAGTGCTCATGATTATTCGATTCTTTGTGCAATAATCATCAAATGCCTTGGAAGTAAATTCGCTGGCATTGTCCATTTGAATGGACTTCACGCGATGATCAGGAAAAGCATTCTTAATTCTGATGATCTGCGAGATCAACTTTGTGAATGTATGATTCCTTGTTGACAGCAAACATGTATGCGACCATTTCGAGGAAGCATCAATGAGCACCATAAAGTACCGAAACGGCCACGATAATGGCTGAATCGGGCCGCAAATATCCCCCTGAATGCGTTCCAGGAATGCAGGGATTTCATGTTGCACTTTCATAATAGAGGGCTTAGTTATTAATTTCCCGGTGGCACATGCATGGCACACAAAATCTTCGTGATTTGGGAAATTTTTTAACATTAATGCCATGACCTTGTGAGTTGTTAACTATATTTCTCATAATTCTAAGACCAAGATGACCTAAATATACAATGCCATAAAGAAAATAATACAGAGCTTCTTAAAGAAGTATACCTTTGCGTGTGCATTGATTCTCGTGGTAGTACAAAGATTCATACGAGGGATATTTTTCTAATACCATTTTTCATACTCGCGTGCTTCATAATGCACAAATGCTCTTTGCCATTTTCTTCATTGGTTTCTACGTGAAAACCCATTGGCGCGGATATCTTTGAAACTTAAGAGAGTGCGAGTTGATTCGAGGTACAAGGAGGCTTCATCAATTACCAAAGTTGTACCCATTGGCAATATAATTGTGGCTCTTCCCGAGCCTATTATATGCGTGTCGCTTCCTGCGATTTTCATAATCCTTGCAGCGTTCTTCGTGATCGTCTGGAAGTATTTCGACACTCTTAAGATGGTATTTGTTGTGCCACTATCAACAATACATATCACCTCCATTGGGCGCTACACAATTTCTAAATGACAAGAAATATAATTCTATTCATACAGTGGCAAAGTAATTCAAATATTGCTTGAAAATATAGAATCTTTGGAATAAAGAATAAATTGAAATTCTATTCATGAGAAAAGAAAATGTATGCTCTTCGAGAGCTTACAATTCTTTATTCAAAATTCATTAACAACCATCGCTCAGAGCTTTGCAAACTTCAAAGTAACCCAATCTTCTTTGTGCTTGGAGCAAGATGGTGGATTTGAGTTTCTCGGCCTTACGGGTGCGATCCATAATTCAAGTGCACTCACCTCGACCATGTATTCATTTTTCCGAGTGGTGAAAAGGTGATGCTTGAGAAAAAGGGCAAAGTTTGATCCTTTTGCTCGGCAATAGTTTGCGTGTCCTTCGAGGACCCTAAGCCGGTGGCGACTTGGAGCTTCTTGCTCGCAAGTATGATCTTCAAACTCGATGCCCATGTGAGATAGTTCGACCTTTTGGTCGATTCTTCAAACTCACATTTAATAATGCTGTATTTGCATATTCAAAGATTCTTTTATTAGATTACTTCGTGTAATCTAATAAAGAGTGGTTGCAAGATTCATAATTGCATAATTAAATTCTCATGAATTTCGATAAACTAAAAGAAAGTAATAATTTCAAGATTCATAAATACAAGATTCATAATTACGGGATTCATAAATGCAAGATTCATATATACACAGATTCATAAATATTCATAAAAATTCATAAATACTGACCGTGCATGTATGTGATCGGCCGTGCATGCGATCAGATTTATGCGCGATCGACTTCATGTATGCCATCGGATTCATGTGCATGATCGACCGTGCATGCGATCGGATTCATATGCATGATCGACTTCATGCGATCTGTTTCATGTGCGTGATCGACTTCGCGGCAGCGATCGGATTCATACGTCGCGATCGGCTTTGTGTGCACGATCGGCCGTCGCGATCGGCATAAGCGGCCGTCGCGATCGGCATAGCGCGCCGTGCGTCTTGTATTTGTCGATTCCATGCACGCGTCGGCCTTCTTGGCGCTGACGGTGGCGCTTCGTCGCGGCATGCTTGAATTTCCAATGAATTATATTAAGGTGATTTTTCATCATTACTTGATAACAGAAAATAAATTCCAACATAAATTAAATGCGGTGTAATGCTAATTACAACTTATGTAACTCGTTGGTTGGGAGCGAAAACAGTAACGAATATCTCCGTCAATTCGACTCTTGGCCAGGTCAACCTGCCCCTAGGGCTCACATGAGGAGGGAGCACTTCCCGCTTCCGGTGCCAATTAAAGAACCAAGCCTCATGTGTGTTTTCCTAGACACCAATTGTCTCATGTCTGTTTATTCATTACCAAAATCAAATCCCAACCACTCAGGTTACATTTGCCAATTAAGCGTGCATGTAGTGATGGCTTCGTGCCCACGCATCGCTGTTTAGCCGTGATAGGGCTTCGTGCCGATGTACTATAGCGATCTGTAGCTTCATGCTACGATCTGCGAAAGTTGTTGTGAACTTGTAGCTTCGTGCCACGTTGAAGAACACGGTACTTAGATGCGTAGATTAGATGCATACTCGTAGCTTCATGCCACGATTAGATACATTCATACTATGTACTAAAGAAACACTGCGAACTCGTAGCTTCGTGCCACGATTAGATGCATTCATACTATGTACTAGAGAAACATCGCGAACTCGTAGCTTCGTGCCACATAGATCTTGGCGTAAAGAATTGAACGAGCTATTAGATTCAATCTTCTGTTTCTCACCTTTCCAATCTATTCTTCGGTAGGCTATCGCGTAGGATAGAGTCGCGTAGGACTTTTTCTTTCGGCAATCCGAGTGGATGCCGGCTTGATGGCGAGTTGATTGCAGATCGGATCGGGCGATCAATCGCCGGTAGTAGTCGTTCGTCGTTGTCGACGATCCTTCACTTCTTGTCTTTTTCTCACCTTTCAATCTTTCTCCGGTAGAGCTTCGTGCTGATAACGTGTTAGACAACCTCGCTATCGAATAGTCCGGGGTTGCCTAATAGATCTAAACTGGAGAATAGAGAGAGAGGGAGAGAGACACAATATGAGGAGGAACTGCTCTGCTTTATTATTCTCATTGCTTGTCTGTACAAAGGGGTAGCCCCTGCCTCCTATATATAGCGGTTCTGCTAGAGATAAGGAAGAGTCCATATAGGATACGGAATCAGTTTCCTAACAGTTCCGTGTGAATGCACACAATCGATGTCACGACCAGCGAAACCGCCCAGGAATTCGGTTTCGGACAGAGAGTGTATATCACCTGCTTATATAACAAAAGATAGCGGAAAAACGTTAAATAAGTAAATATAGCCAATTAAATAAAGTTAGAATAACATTGTGGGCCTATGGCCTAAAAATTGAATTATGAACCAATATTTGAAAATAAACCCACAGGAAAGTCCTGAGTGCGGCCGTGACCCTATATTCCACCACTGCCGTAAACAAGGGTATCCAAGCGACGTTCTTCTTTCTCATTCTTTGAATAAATATCAACAAGCAACGTTGAGTACACATATGTACTCGCAAGACTTTAGTGTATGGAAATTAATATATATGCAGGGTTAGTCCAAAGGGATCAAGCTTCTACACTAAGTTTGTTTTTAGCATAAAGCAGATTTTATTTGCAATAGTATATAAAAAAATTCGGAAGTGTAAAGAGCACTTTAGTAAGAAAGTAATTAATAGTATATAAAGCATTTGCACATCAATTCATAACCAATCCAATAAGTATATTGCAACCAACTCGTCGGGATACCATTAATCCAACTTTTCATATCAACGATCCAACTCGTCGAACCAACACATTTTTCTTTCAAAGTGTTTGCAAAACCAAAACCAAAACACTATACTTGACATTATATTTCCAAGCCGCTCGTGACCGTGAGCACGATTAATCGATTAGATTTAAATCTCTGCAGAGAGTGTACACTTTACCCACATGACATATTCTAGCAATCATGTCAACCATGCCACGCGATACGCAAGTACACGTTTTGCTAGATAATGACGAAACTTTTCGACTAGCTAGAGCCTAACCTTGCACTAGCCCGGGTATGACCATCCTCACTATGGCAGCAGAACCACTCATTGTACCCACGATACTTTTCTTTGGGATCACATCCCACCACTCTATTCTCCCCATAGCGAGGCATACCCGTTGTATCGGGTCGCTTGATCCCAACGCCTCGGTGAAGGGAGCGCCCTCGAACGACACCACTCCCCCGGTTCGTCCATACACCTCGGCCTACCAACGTACAAGGTTAAAACTCCCACTAGCTTACTAAGCTAAGGCTATCCCATAACTAGCACATGTGGTTGCACCAATTAACTCAGTTAATAGTATCAAGTTCGGTCCTTAGGTTGACTCAGGCAAGTATCTCCCCCTATCTACGTGCAATTACCAATTCCGCACAACACAAATCCTTTTCCTTGTACCGTACAAGTGGCCCCTTGTACGGTGCAAGCCAATCCATTGCACTTTCAGACATACATAACTCGTCCGTGTCTAAAACATACTTTTATTTTTACTTTTAGACACATATTGGTATCCTTTACTGTTACAATCAACATTTTTGGAATTTCAATAAGAATCAAACCTATCATTCTACCCATTACTAAAGCATGGCTAATCATAGCATTTAAATAACGATAATACCCATCTTTCATTTCATAGCATAAATAATCCTAGTCTAGGTTCCAACAAGGATCTCATATCAAATTAATTGAGGAAATCCCACAAGTTAGGACTATAACTACCATAACCCACAATATAGCAACTTTACAGAAAATAAACGCATGCATAATAGTTTGATTAAAACAAAATAATTTATAAAGTATGGGATCAATATGTTCAAAGGAGGGTGCTTGCCTTGCTTGTTGAACAATTGGTCTTGTCGCGGTTGATCGGAGTTCCAATCACGTCATCTAGTCCCAAACCTCTCACATAGTCCCACAATTCGCACGTATAATCCAACGTCAGCATACATACAAGCAAACAAATTCGAAGTTACTATTCTTCGGCACAGACAATACTCATACAAGCATTTCACAACAAGTCATGCACAATAGGATGATGCATATGAAATTTCGTGCATGAGGGAACTACATGCATGGGATGGATGTGTATGAGATGCACATAATGCACATGAAGGCTATGCCCATGAGAAAAATGCAAGGCCTAGTTACCAACTTTAACTCTATCCTCCTCTCATATAACAATCAATCATTTAGTTAAACACCCACAACCTCCATAAATTATAACCTCTTATCAAATAGTAATCCTCAATTGATCCTCACATCGACATTCAAGAAGCTAAGATTGTTTGGGTTGAAGAAATTTAAAACTATCCCTTCAAAACAACGTACTCATTAACCATAAAACTTAGACCTTTTGCTCTAATAGGATTCAGTTGCAAAGCAAGTTATTAATTAAATGTTTTTCCATATCAAGGTAGTGCAACTACTGTAGAATGAATCTAAGCTAATCCCCCTTAAATTTGCATTTAGACGAGTAGTTCTACGGATGACCGAAAATGCCTAAAAACTATTAAGTTGCATATGATAAAGATTGACTCTTGTTTTCCTTATTAAGCATGAATCATGTAAAATCGGTGAGCAGTTTCTAAACAAAGTGATATAAGAGCATGATTTACACTATCATTCGGATATTCCGGTTACGCCAGTGCAAGATGGAAAGCAAAACCGAGAACCCCAGCTTAGATAATCCGGGTTTCATTCGGACACTCCGAATGAATTGGGAAGCTGAGACCGAGAGGGCCAACCCGGATAGTCCGAAGATTTATCCGGACAGTCCGAAGTGTTCGGATACTCCGGAATAAATCTCGGATAATCCGAATAGGACTTGGCTCTAGGGACCGAGAGGGTCAGCTCGGATAGTCCAGGGTTTCAATTCGGATACTCCGGACTCAAGTAAAAGAATGCTTCTCCTACACATGCCAGGATTTGAAATATACTCATAACGCACCTCATCCCACAAATTAGCACATGTGACTCATTCTCTAATTGCATGTCATTACAAATTAATTGTGCTAAGAAATCAATTGCTAAGCCTTCAATCATTTAACTTAGGTGCCTTTCTAACCCTCATTAAGACACCCAATCCAAGTGGTCATGTGTAACTTAAATAACTCACAACTATTAATTAATCATGACATTAATCCATCATCACACAAATACAACTCAATCTAAGTGAGGGAATTTGGCTGACACAACACAATTATATAGATCAACCATCGATTCAATTCTACAAAACTAACCTTATAAGTTAAACACTAATTTAACTGTATGTGTACCACTATGATCACTTTAATGTATTTGACTACCACTTACATTGATATGGATAGATCTCACCGACGCAAAATAATTACCTAAGTCGACCATCCCTCTTTATGTGCTTAGGAAATCTATTCATCGGTAATTGCGTGACTACTAAATCAGCTTGACGGAGAATTCCAATAAATTTAATGTATATAGCCTACTAACAAATTTTAGTGTGGCTCCAATAATATTGGCCTATGACCAAGCAAACTATTAATTATACAAACTTGACATTCACCGACCATCAAATTATATCTCGCTCCAACGTCCAAGTTAATTAACCCATTTTTCATGCGAGTCTAGTAATATTCGACTTTGACCTAGTAATCTACTAAGTTAGATAACTCAACAGCCACTAACTAACAATTAGCATTTCACTTTGACGATCAAATTACTTATATAAAGCAAATAGCAATAATTAATTATCTCACCGAACAATTAAGATCTAACTAGTAGCTACACAGGTTGAAAGACATCAGACTAATTTTAATGTATGCATGCATGAATATGAAATGGTCAAGATTTAAATACAATATGCATGACTAAAACCTATATAAACGATAATGTATACGGCTACAGAAATTTTACCATGACTTCGAAAATGAAAAATGAATAAATCCGCTGTAAGTTACTTTTAACTGCATATGCCCAAAAATTAGATTCGCCATCGGCAATCCGAATCCACCCTTTTTTTTTTCTGCTTCTTTTCTCTTCTCTATTTTCTTTCTCCTCTCTCTATATTTTCCCCCTTTTCTCCTGGCAGCAGCATCGTTGGCTTCATTTGGAAGCCATCCCTTCTTCTTCCCCCTTTCTTTTCCTCTGCCGGCCTTCAAGCCACGTCGGCCGCGCGCCGCCCCAGCACTCCGGCCTGCTCTGCATCCAGCCCGAGCCGCGCCGGATGCCGCCGCCGCCTAGCCGCCTGCGCCGGGCCACTCTGACCGGACCACGCCGTCCAGCCGACCAAGCCGCCGCCACGCGCCGTCCTCCGCCTCCCTCCCCTCCGAGTCCAGCCGGGCCGTCGCTCCGGCCGTCGTCGAGCCTCCTCTGGTGCTGCCATGGCGCACGGGCTGAGCTACCCAGCGCCGTCGCCTCGGCCCTGCCGGTCGTGCCTCGACCGGCATGAGCTTGGCTGATGCCGCACCGGCCACGGACTGCTTCCAAGCCGCAGACCTCGGATGTGACAGCTGCGGTGAGCCACCAGCCGTGTCTGCTCCGCGTTCGCTGCCATGGCAGTGCTGCAAGCGGCCATGCCATGCCATCCAAGCTCCACCGAGAGCACCAACCAAACCAGTGCTTCCGCTACTTCTCATCCTCTCTCTCAAAACCTCCCAGATGATCTTGCATGTGAAAAATGTTTGTGGGGAAAGGATGCTTGCGTGATGAGGAATGCGATGGTGCAGCATGCATAGATCTATTCCGTGTTCTAGGATGTGATTTTGAGGAGCGAAGTTAGAAGGTGTCCTTGCTTGCTGGCTGGGAGAAGGAATGAAGTGAGAAGGGAACGAACTTTGCTGGAGGAGTCGGCAGCGGATCTACTTTCTTTTTATTTTGGGTTGTTACAACCGAAATGAGGCAAGCATGGGCTGCTCCGTAGCTTGATTCTTATTGCACTTGTTTCCATTGTGTTTAATTTGGAAATGTGATTTTTGTAGGCTTAGTGCACAGTCGATGGTATCCCGGTGGATGTTCTCATTACAGGGGCGGCGCAAAACCGAGCGGTAAGTTCAGGTCTGCTTGCATGTTGTTCTAACTGATTGGGTGTATTACAAAGTGTAATGCGATAACTCTCTAATTAGTAGCTATTTCATAAGGAAATATGGGGATAGTATGGGCCTGTTTGGATCCATGCAGCTAATAATTAGCTGGAGTGGATCCAAACACTCCCAACTAATGGTTATCTTATTAGCTAGCCAAACGCAGCTAATAGGTGGCATTGAACCAAAATACCCTTCGCGTCTACCACCAATAGCATTTAATAGCATGGGTATTCTGAACAATAGCATCTATTAACCACATATTAGCTGGTGGATCCAAACACCCTCCAACTAATAGTTAGCTAGCTAATTATTAGCTGCTAATGGATCCAAACAGGCCCTATGAAGGTAGGCTGGTACTTTTAGCCTATCATGTATGTGCCTCACTGCTTTGAGTTGCACATTAAGCACATGCATGTCTCACTAACTGATTAGGCATAATAAGGAATTGGAATGGCTAACTGCTTGTTTTTAGTTACATCACTAGGAATCAGGAAACAGAAATGCATGTTATATTTGGCATGAGATGAGCGTGAGGACAAAATCATGTACAAGTGTACAACGCTGTTACACCTGTCCTCCCCATGATCTAGCATCATTTGATGTTAACTTTCTGTCATACTACAGGATTGGGCATCTTAATTCATGCTGATAGCTTGTGACTTCTATACATTACGCATGGAACCTATAACTTATCTGCTGATCTGCTCCCCACAATTTGGTCAAGCACATTAGACCTTATCTGCTCTTGACAGGATTCCGAGTTGGAGTTTTCTTGGTATTTGAAGTTGAATTTAGTCAGGACTTCAACCAAAATGTTACACCCTTTGAACAAATAACATGCCTGAAGCCTGAATTTCTGAGTGTGTCGATAACCTCAATTGCTATTGCATTTGAAAATGATTCGAGCAAAGCTGTAATATAACGAAAACTCATATTTTGACCAATAATTTTTGTACACTGCATACAATTCACTCGAATGTGCAACATCGAAGCATACAGATGGCCACACTTTGTTACTAACTCAAATTTAAAATTATATTTAATTTGCAACGTGGAGGCCTGCACATTACAATGTATTTTTTGTAAAATTTATATATACATAAGTATTGCTTATATACAAACATCGAGAATAGTAAATAAGGTACCTCTTTCAAGAAAAAACAATGTTGTTGTTGGGGTCTATATATCATGAGGCAGCTCATTTACATTTGTTCTCATGAAAAATGCGAAGACATTGACCAAAAGCTCCTAAATCTGAGTTGATCTTGTAGAAGATGGTCCTGAAAATAAATAGAAGTTCAGTATAAGAATTCCAATATTGATTTAGTAGAAATTGATCTTGAAAAATCAGACGACATTTAGCTCTTTCCTGTCCTGCAAAATATTACCCACATGGCTCTATGTAGTTTGCTCTTTCCTTGTCAGAACCTAGGAGTTTGATATATACTCAGATAACTACTTCGACCAAGTTATAAACAATTAATTTACACTACTACAAAACCAACAGAAGAGATTTTGTTAAACATGGGATATGCCAAGTTCGCTTGGAGACCACCAATAAAAGTGAACCATTCAGACCAAATAGCGGTGAGAGGCAGGACTCACATTGTCTGGAGGAGCATGTTGAAGCTCTTGGTGCTGAACCCAATTGAGGTATACCGCTAGGTGTTTCCTATGTTTATTAAAAAGGAAACGATCCCAACTTGGTTATCGATTCCAACTTGCAAATGAAATAAGGACATAGACCAGCAGCAAATAGAACATTTTCTCTCTTTTTTCCAAATAGAATTGCCACCAACAATAGCGTACATGATTTTTTAGTAGAAGAAATAAACATCTAACACAATAGGCGAGAAGCTTGTAAAGAACAATCATAGTCATAGCAAATAACATCTAGCACAATAGGTGAAAAGTCTGTAAAGAACTCTCACAACAAATAATCTGAAAAGGTTAAGCCCATTTACCTGATAAGAACAACAACCCAGACTGGGATCCTGCCACATCTGTGCGGCTACCGCAGGCAAGAGACCTGCTTTTACCTAGGATTTGCAGTCACCTAGGATTGATGCAACCTTCTAGATCTCCTCTAGTGTCTGTCACATCAATTTAGAAGAGCAATTAGAGCAAGATATTTAGAAAAATGGAAGATGTGCTACCGTCCAAACTTGAAGAGTAACTTCTTGTACTGTAGATTGTAGATTAAAGCAAGTGCCTAATCTTATTGAAGCACCTAATTTTCAACTGGCAAAGCTTTTCAGAATATGTTAAAACATTATTCTACAGTTTTGAGATTGGACAAAGCTAGCAGATGTAAATGAATGAGTTCATGAACCTTGGGTTCAACTCTACCTTGGGTTCACTGATAACCATGACCTATCTAAGCCTAACAAGAGTTCTATGTAATTGCATTTGCCTCTTTTCTTTGTACAAACACCACTTTGGATGTTTGTGGTCTGTTCCACAACACGGTGGATGAATGATTATACAGACAAAATTATGTATACTGGTCTATACTGGTTTTGTATATGAAATGCTAGAGGAAGCAAATAAGCAAACAAACACTATACATGCTTCAGCTAGCACCAAAAATCCTAAGTGACTGCAAACCCTAGGTAATTGCTGAGTCATAAAGCTAGGGACTTGTAGATATTCAATATGCAGTTTTTTTGCATGAACCAATAAAGGGGGAAACAAGTAACTTGAAATCAAACCTTAGTGAAAGCAAATCACAAATAAGGGGTAGGAGCACGGCATTTGAGGCGGCATGGTCGAAGGTGGCGGCCGGAGCAGCCACCGCTGGATCCATCATCCTTGAGCTCGCTAGCGTCGGATCCACTTTCATTGAGGTTGGAACCACCATATCCGCCCTCCTTTTTATCTGGTGTGATCTCCACGGCGTCGCCGGCTTGGCACTGTAGCGGGGGCGGGTGACGGCAGTGAGGTTGAACAAGGAGGCCACACACGGCATGTGAGACGGCATGGTGGAAGGTGGCGATCGGAGCAACCGCCGCTGGATCCGTCACCAAATCTTACCCCCTTCTCTGCATCATCTGCAGAGATCGTGCAGCGGGGCGAGGAGATCGTGCTGTGGGCGAGCAGATCGTGCATCGGGGCGAGGACATCGAGCGGCGACGGCGGCGAAAGGCACGGCGAGGAGTTCGTGCGGCGGCGACGGCAAAAGGATGGGTGAGAGGGCCGAATGAAGGAGATGGGAGGGTGGTGATCGGCAGCAGATGGGAGCGGTGAGGGGAGGACATCGAGCGGCGGCAGCAGCGAAAGGTGGGGCGAAATGGCTGGGCGAGAGGGCCGAGTGAAGGAGGGCGAGGACATCGGTGAAGGAGATGGTGGGAGAGAAGATCAATGAAGGTGGACTACTGGTGGTTTATTTTGAACCGCTCTGGTTTTTTAGGTGGTTTTGTGAGGGAACAGAACGTGGGATTAAGAATGGGTTTTTTTAAGGTGGGAGGACGACGGACAACTCCCCTTTTATATTAGTAGAGATAGAGATATGGATGGTCCACAGTTTTGCCCGCGCTAGTTGGCCCAACTCCACGCTGCTCGGCCCAACTCCCACGTGTGCATCGTCGAACGTCCGTCATTGTCCATTCCTCCATCGAGCCGATCCAGTCTTCCGCGGACAACCAACCCCCCTCCCTCCCACTCTCACAACCGCTGCTACTCCACTCACTCATCCATCTCTCTTCCCTCTCGCTCTCCTCGCCCTCTTCGCCCTATGCTTCAGCCACGGCTTCTACCAAATCTGATCCCTGGTGCGAGGTCACCACCACACGCGAGGAGGAGGTGGGTGCAGTGGGAGGTCGTGGTTTCAAGCGACCGGCGCCGGTGCCTGGTGCACTACTACCTCCGCGGCGCGCCTGGCGGCGACGGAGCCCGCGGCACATGTCGTACGCGGAGCAAGGGCGGTTTCTGTGCTCACTCGCGGCCACCGGGGCTGGGGCTGACGAGTAGTCGCCGTCCCGGTCGGCGACGGCGGCGGATGGCGCCCCGCGGAAGTGGCGGTCGAGGCGGGAGGTCGTTGACTGGCTATCCTCGCTCGTTTCCGGAAACAGTTTGAAATTTAACTCATTTCATTTGCCATTTGCCAAGGCTTCTGGAGCAAACTAATGCAAAAAACTGACTCCGCCTCAACCTTGTTTATAATCCCCCTGTTTATTAGTTTTCTTGATTGTTACATCTTACATATTCGACATCACAAACGAAATATCCGCAACACGAATAACGTCCTCGGTGTCCTAATCACACAAAAGTAGGAGAAATTTGATAAAGCCAACTGATTGTTCTGTCATGTTGCACTGATAAGCTTTACGCGCCATATGCATCTCAGTAACCTTAATGATGCATTGCCTGACACAAATTAGAGACCAGACTCGGTGCAATGGAAATTAGGATACTACTCGATTACCCTAGAAAAAAAAAACATGATCTGCTATGGCTCGTATTGTCAACTCACTAACTGACACAGCCTCATTTACCTCATGCTTTGATGTATAACATGCATACAACAAACCATTTGAGCTCATTAAAATTTAAAAGCTAACAATATACTGACTCAATTGGATAAACTGGGATATAACCAATATGTCCAATACCAATCATCGGTTTATACCGTAAGCATAGCCAATGGGTACAAGAGTATCAGCACATCAAGAGTTTTCAACGCAGTCTTTTACATTAACTTTCTCTAACTTGTAACTACAGCCCAAAGCTAGCTTTCATAAGTTACAGGTGCTGACTCCCACAGCTCTCACTCTACAAGAAGAATTAGCATCTGACATCAATGAAAATGCATCCTGTCTGGCTCAAGGAGAAGTCTTCCTGTTACGGAGACGGCTTGAACGTCTCAATGGAGTTGGCGTGGCATCAACCTTCTCTACTTTTGTAGCATTGATCTGTTGCAAAAAATTAATATATTCAGTGATTTGGATCAAGAGAAGACTATGGAAGTAATCAATATATTCAGTGATTTGGATCAAGAGAAGACTATGGAAGTAGGACACCATCAACCTTCTCTACTTTTGCAGCATTGATTTGTTGTAAATCACTGAATATATTGATTTTTTGCAACAGGTCAATGCTGCAAAAGTAGAGAAGGTTGATGCCACACCGACTCCATTGAGACGTTCAAGCCGTCTCCGTAACAGGGTGACTTCTCCTTGAGCCAGACAGGATGCGTTTTCATTGATGTCAGATGCTAATTCTTCTTGTGGAGTGAGAGCTGTGGGAGCGACACTAATCAGAACCTATGAAAGCTAGCTTTGCGCTGTAGTTACAAGTTAGAGAAAGTTAATGTAAAAGACTGCGTTGAAAACTCTTGATGTGCTGATACTCTTGTACCCATTGGCTATGCTTACGGTATAAACCGGTGATTGGTATTGGACATATTGGTTATATACCAGTTTATCCAATTGAGTCAGTATACTGTTAGCTTTTAAATTTTAATGAGCTCAAATGGTTTGTTGTATGCATGTTATACATCAGAGCATGAGATAAATGAGGCTGTGTCAGTTAGTGAGTTGACAATACGAGCCATAGCATATCATGTTTTTTTTCTAGGGTAATCGAGTAGTATCCTAATTTCCATTGCACCGAGTCTGATCTCTAATTTGTGTCAGGCAATGCATCATTAAGGTTACTGAGATGCATATGGCGCGTAAAGCTTATCAGTGCAACATGACAGCACAATCAGTTGGCTTTATCAAATTTCTCCTGCTTTTGTGTGATTAGGACACCGAGGAGGACGTTATTCGTGTTGCCGATATTTCATTTGTGATGTCGAATATATAAGGTGTAACAATCAAGAAAAGTGATAAAAAGGGGATTATAAACAAGATTGAGGCGGAGTCAGTTTTTTGCATTAGTTTGCTCCAGAAGCCTTGGCAAATGGCAAGCGAAATGAGTTAAATTTCACACTGTTTCGGGTTTATTGTTTTTGATCTGCTGTTTTAGTGTCTGGGCAATTTATTCTCCTTGTGCACAAAGGCTTTACCTCTTCTCATGTCCGGCATGTTTTTTTTAACTGTATCTTTTATCCAAATACCAAAAAGGTATCATCATGGTTACTTATAATTTGCAAACGCACAATAAGTTATATTCCAGAATATTTAAACGATGTACTAAGAACAGACAATACCTGACTAATACCAACAAGCGGCTCATGTTAACGTATCGTATCTTATCCAACGCACAAGTACAACGCATTTCAGATGTGGTAGGAATAAAATAAGAGTTTGGACCAGATTGCAAAATGCAAGACTTCACTACTTCACTCGACGAGAGCTAAAGAGAGCAAAAAATCAATTCACTGAATTTTTAATATATGCAGATGGCAATGGTTTGGTTTTGAGATAATGTTTCAT
This sequence comes from Rhipidocladum racemiflorum, assembly GCA_036346355.1. NCBI lineage: Eukaryota > Viridiplantae > Streptophyta > Magnoliopsida > Poales > Poaceae > Rhipidocladum > Rhipidocladum racemiflorum. The sequence goes on along the minus strand of CM070592.1, from coordinate 30,402,721 downwards.
GATATTTATCAATTTTTTTTCGTACTCCGTTGCAACGCACGGGCACTTTACTAGTTATTAGTTAACATAAGATAACTTGAGTACACAAACTGGCACACTTCTTTTGGAGTTCCCAAATGAGCCACTATGGACAAATGTTTTTGTCAGGAATCATGCCAAAGTCACTGTTCCCTTGCTCTGGAGTTGTGTTCAGGTACAGGGTTTTGCAATGATATCTTGATTAATGCTCTACCATTACGGTGTCTTTAGTACAACACTTGCCTTTTTGTTTTCTTTTTCTACCATGAATCCAGTTAGCGCTACAATCATATATATCCATGCGCTTCATTTCATCTTAAAATTATCTATCCTGTATACTTTCTAAAAAGCATAATGCATATCTGATTTTTGTATTTATAATCATATGATGCATGATCACGAATACACTGCAGCTGGGTATGCTAATTTACAGTCAAAAGCATTAAGGTCTACTTGCAGCTTTCTCATCTGAGTGAATATAATGTGAAAACAGTACTTCAAAATTTGAAAATTCAAGAATGTGACGGCCATCTTGAAGTAGTGTTGGTGTACCATGGGGAATTTGTTTGTACTCTCTTGCAATTAGAATTCTTCACATTTCAATGACTTCATGCTACACTTCCTTTACGCACATAATGCAGTTGCGGCCCTGATAATAAGACAATATCTCTGGATCTTCTCTTCTTTTGTCTTTAATTGACTCCATGCTTTCTTTGGAAAGTATTTGAAAATAGTCTGCAACCAATTATTACAATTTTCAGGTCAAAGGGCAACTTAGCCTTCTATCTGGTGCTGTTCTAACTTTTGGGTTAACCCGTTATCCATACTCGGAATTTGAACTGATGGCTGAGGAGCTTCTTATGAGTGACTCAACAATCAAGGTGATTTTTTTTGGTGCCGTTGGTTCTTGCTATTCGCCGTCTTCTTGGTGCATCTGTTTTACAGGTGTCAAATCCTATACACTAATTTGCACTGTTTTTCAGGTGCTTGGTGCTCTCAGAATGTCTGTCAAGATGCTCCTTATGTTGAACTCCAGAATGTTGATTGATGGTGTTGGAGATTCAATAGTTGCGACATCTTTACTGGATGCTAGCAATTTGATAGTTCTGAAGGTCCATTGTTGGTCCACTTTCAATGATTGTTATTCTCTTTTGCTGCTTTAACTTAATGCATAACAAATTTGCTCATATTTTTCAGGGATCATCTGTTTTACATTCTAATGCTAATCTTGGAGTTCGTGGTCAAGGTCTGCTGAACTTATCTGGAGATGGAGACACAATTGAGGCACAACGCCTTATTTTATCACTGTTCCACAAGATACAAGTATGGTAGATATCCTTTAGCTAACGTGTTTTGTTTTATTTATCCACAAGTTTGCTGAAATTATTTGTTTCTAGCCACATGTTATTTTGCATGTTCATTTTCTAGCACATCACTGCAGGTTCTATTTATACTCAAAGACTATGTAATTGTTTTTTATGTTTCTACTTCTGTCAAATATCTGGTCATGACATTCAGCTGCTGGTGCTTGAAGAACAGGAGGTGCAGAGATGTCTGGAAAAGGGAAGAGACGGAGTGCCAGATTACTGAAGCTTGAAGAGCAGAACGACGACGGCACTACCGGTTGTTTCCTAGATCCTTGGCAGATAATTCGGAACATTATTTCTGGTGCGCGAGGGAAGAGAAAAAGGAATGAAGAAATCCAGGTAAATATGCAGCCATTGGGTGCTCTGAAGTCTTTGTGTTTATACCTCCGTTTTTTCAGAAGTTGCAGGGAGAAGCTTCATCTAGCCAAGCAGTAGATGCAACCAACACCAGTACAAAATATTGCTTCCTTTTCCTGTCTCGGTGTTGTGATGCTCCTGACTGTGCACATCTGAATTTACATCGCTTCGTTTCAGATAACCTATCAGGCAAAAGCTTGACAGGACAGATCATCGAGTGCATTCTTGATACACTGGAGATGTAAGCTTGTGGGGGCTGTCTCTTGTTTTGACTTGTACATCAAGCAGCACATCAATTTTACATGTATTTCCATCTGTTGTTGCAGGAGAGATACGCATGAGTTGTTTGCATTGCCGGATGACATCCAAGTAAGCCATGAAGAAACTGTTAGTAGCACAATTCTTACTATCATTGAGATAGGATGACAATAGGAGTTGGGGCAATTTTTCTGGTTTATTTCTCGCACAATGCCATGCCAACCTGAGGGGTTGGGGTTACATATTTATAGCTGCCAGGGCAGCCAAGCATATGCTAAGATGCTAGTCTAAGATGCCGTCCTAAAGTAGTCTAAGATGCTAGTCCTAAAGCTAGTCTAAAAGCTGTCCACAAAGACCACAAGGACAAAGCACAAAGCTGCCCACAAGGACAAAGACTTGACCATCAATCTCCCCCTAAGTCTTGTCCGTCGTCTTGTGGGAAAGTTGGACCATCCCGATCCTGGAGCGTAGCTCAAGAAACTTGATCCTCCCAAGGGGCTTGGTGAGCAGGTCCGCAAGCTGGTCCTTGGTGTTGATGTAGCTTGCCTTGATGCTTCCTTCCTCCAAACAGCTTTGGATGAAATGATATCTCACCCGGATGTGCTTGCTCCGTTCATGAAAAACAGGGTTCTTTGCCAGGGCTAGGGCGGACATGCTGTCCACCCTGAGCTCTACCGTGCTGGTGTTTCTGTCGAGGAGATCACCAAGTAGTCGGGCAAGCCAGAGAGCCTGAGTTGCAGAGGTGGAGGCCGCTATGTACTCGGCCTCACAGCTGGACAGGGCCACCACCTGCTGCTTGACCGACTGCCAGCCGACGAGACACTTGCCTAGAAAGAAGAGCATCCCGCTCGTGCTCTTCTTTGGTGTCACTTGTCGCCGGCGTGGTCATTGTCATGCAAGAAGCGAAGTGTGCCGCCCAGGGCACCTCGGGTAGTGGAGGCCGTGATCGAGAGTCCATAGCGTAGCGGATGATCCTCTTCACGATCTGCGGTGCTCCGTTGTCGATCATTTGCATGAGCAAGCTAACGTGGCCAAGCGGAGAATGCCAAGTCCGGCCGTGTGTGGGTGAGGTAGCGAAGGCTCCCCACAAGGCGCCAGATCTTGTGTAGCGCCCACCTCCTCTGCTTTGTCTTTGTCGCGGCTCGGCTTGACCTCTCCTCCATCGGAGTGGGAGCCGGGTTGCAATCGATGAGCCCGGCTAGCTCAACGACGCTGGCGTAGCGATCTGTTGAAGTGACATCCCGGAGTCGTCCTGGTGCACCTCAATCCCCAGGTAGAAGGAGAGAAGCCCCAGGTCGCTCATTTGGAAGGTGGCCTTCATTTCTTCTTTGAATACCGCCACCTCTGCATCCTTGGTGCCGGTGATCACCAAGTCGTCGACGTAGACACCCACCAGCAGGGCATTTCCTCCATTGCCCCGCCGGTAGATGGCCGCCTCGTGCGAGCTTTGCTCGAGGCCCATCCCCTTGAGCGTGGAATCTAACTTGGCATTCCATGCCCTTGGTGCCTGCCGCAAGCCATAAAGAGCCTTGTGCAAACGCAGCACCTTGCCCTCCTTGCCGGGGATCGCAAATCCCGGCGGCTGGCGCACGTAGACCTCTTCCTTCAAATCGCCGTTTAGAAATGCCGACTTGACATCCATGTGGTGAACTCCGCCCGGCCTTCTGAGCGGCCGGTCAGGAGTCTACGGATTCCAACCGTGCTACGGGGGCGAAGGCATCGTCGAAGTCGATCCCCTCCTGCTGCACGAAACCACGTGCCACCAAGCGAGCCTTGTGTTTGACAATGGCGCCGGCTTCATCCCTCTTCAGCTTGAACACCCACTTAAGGGTGATCGCGCGGTGACCACGGGGAAGGTCGGCAAGCTCCCAGGTGCGGTTCTTCTTAACCGCGTCCATCTCCGTCTGCATCGCGGCACACCATGCTGCGTGTCTTTCGGCCTCTGCGAAAGACCGAGGCTCACCATCGTCGCACACAAGATGCAACTGCGCCTCCAGATCGTGAGACACCAGTCCCGGCACGGGTTGGTCGCCGAGAAGGTCCTCCATCGTACGATACCGCAACGGCTTGCCGTCGTGGTACGCGTCGATGCGCTCCTCGTCGTGGGAGAGTGGAGTAACGAACTCCACCGGGCTGTGCTCGACACGAGCTGGTGTCAGAGAGAATGTGCCCGGAGGTGTGACCGTTGGTGCTGGAGTGGCGCGCTGAGTCGATGGGGTTCGGGATCGGGTAGGCGCGTTCGGCGAAGAGGAGCTGCCTACTCCCCCAGCTCCTTCGAAGTGGACGTACTCAATAGTGAAGTCGTCGTACGTCGGAGTCGAGCCGTTGTCAACTGCCTTGTCCCACGCCCATCCTCGCCCTTCGTTGAACACAACGTCGCGCGCCGTGCGCACACACTGTGTCTTTGGGTCAAGAATGCGGTAGGCCTTCGAGCCCTCCGCGTAACCGATAAACACTCCCGGAGTGCTCCTGTCATCGAGCTTGCCAACATGTCCAAGCTCCTTGGCGAACGCGAGGCAGCCGAAAACCCGTAGGTGAGAGACCGCCGGCCAGGCCTGCGTTGTGCCTCGTGACGGCCCCGCCGTTGAGAGCCTTGGTGGGCGGCGGTTGAGGATGTAGATCGCCGCTACCATCGCCTCTCCCAGAGAATAGCCGGCATCCTCTCGCTGAGGAGGGCCCGAGCCATCCCCACAACCGCTTGATTACGCCGCCGACGACGCCATTCTCGCGGTCAGACGGCGGAATAGTGGCGCCGAATGCCCTCATCCGCGCAATACGATGCGAACTCACCGCCGTGAATTCGCCGTTGTCGGTCGCAAGAAGACACGCAGCTTGCGGCCAGACTCGCCTCGCAGCGGCGTGGCGCTGATGGCTTCCGCAGCCTCTCCTTGCCGCCGAGGACCGTTACCCACATGTAGCGGGTGAGGTCGTCGACGAGCGAGGGAAGTAGCGTCGTCTCCCGGTGTGGCGGTGTCACCGAAACCACACAGTCCCCGTCTGCACGAGCTCGAGCCGCTCCTTGGCTCGGAAGTTCGACCGCTGGGAAAGGAGCCGCCTCGCTTCATTATTATGCAGATGTCGCAGAATCGCTTCCACGTGGTCGAGACACGGCCAGGCCTCGTACCATCTCCTTGGCGAAGTCGCCTGAGCCTCGAAGTGAAAGGTGTCCGGAGCGCTCGTTATCGCCACGCCTCGTCGTCCCGACGAGCGGCGGCGAGGCAGGGGTTGTGCCACCGCGACGTTGAGGATGTAGAGTCGATTGGTGCCTCTGGTTACCTTGGCAAGAAGGCGACGATGGCGATCCCAAATCCTCATGACTCCGTTCTTTACTAGCACACCCGAACCATTCTCATCCAGCTGTCCCAAGCTGATAGAGTTCCTCAACGCGGGGATGTAGTAGACTCCGGTGAGCAGCCTGTGCTCACCAGACTTGGCGGTGAGGATGACGGAGCCGACGCCCTAGATCTCCACGCTGGAGGCGTCCCCAAACTTGACGGAGCCTCGGACGTTGGAGTCAAGCTCGGTGAAGAACTCCCGTCGACCGGTCATGTGATTGGTAGCGCCAGTGTCGAGATACCACCCGTCAATCTTGTCACTGCTGGAGCTATCGCCAAGAAAGGCGTGTGCTCTCGGCTCATCAAGGTGGAGGAGATTCGCTGCGGCCGATGCCGCTGGAGATAGCTCGATGCTTGCGTGTGCCAGGAGTAGAGCCGGCTCTTCTTCCTCCACCTGTGCGACATGGGCCTGGCCACGTCGTGGCTGGCGACACTCCTTGGCCCAATGGCCAAGCTTGCCTGATTGTGGCAGAGTAAATCTCGTCTGCGGCCTTTGGTTGCCGTGGCGCCGCCTGGCGCCAGCGGGTGTCACCCTTGGCACGTCCTCGCGCTACCGACGCGTCCGCGCGCCTTGCGCGGCTTGGCGTGCTTGCGACCACCTGTCGCGGTAGAGGACTCCCCCTTCTTCCCGTCACCCTGGCTAGCCTCCCACTGTTCCCGAGTGAGATGTAACTTCCCGCCAATGGTGATAAGCCCCGAGAGAGGCTGTGGTTCGTCGCTGTCGACGACCTTGAGACGACCTATTGCCTCTTCGATCAACATCGTGGAGAGGTCCAATAGAGACTCGATTGAGCGAGCGATCTGCTTGTACTTCTCGGGATGCAACGGAAGAGCTTCTCGACGGCTCTCTCCTCATCGTAGGTGTCGTCACCAAACTGCACCATCTTCTGCAGTAGAGTGTTAAGACGGAGAGCAAAGTCATCAACATCCTCACCTGGCCTGAAGGCCAGGTTCTCCCACTCCTTGCGAAGTGCTGCGGTGTGGTCTTGCGGGCGCTGATCGGCTGCCGATGCGTCTTGCGGCGATGGCATCCCAAGCCTCCTTGGCAGTCCGCTTCTTGGAAAGCGTGAACTGCATCTCGGACGGGACTGCGGCGATGAGGGCATCCAGCGCCCGTCGATCCTCGTCGTAGTCGACGTCGCCGTACCGGACTGCCTCCCACATGTGCCGCACCTGGAGCCTTATCCTTATCACCGCGGCCCACTCGACATAGTTGGTCTTGGTGAGGGTAGGCCACCCACTACCGGGGCCAATGTCCCTGATAATGGCCTGGGTCCCACGGTGACCATGGTATCGGTCCGGAGAGGGAGAGCCGTGCCGCCTGTAAGGGCCACGATCTCCGTCGGCCCAGCCGCCGCCTCTGCCGGGGCCTTGATCGCCGCCGCGCGTCCGCCCGAGCTCTGCCGGCGCGTCTGCGCTCGTCTGGCTCAGTGCTCATGAGGGTGGGCAATCGCCCCTTCGCGCCGCCGCTTCGCCTCCCTCTCGCTTGAGCAGCTGTCGATCGCCTTATCGGCGAGCGGAGCCGCTGGAGCTCTGCCGTGAGCCTCGAAGCTCTGCTGCCGCCGCCACGCGCTACATCATTCGCTTCTTTGCTTCCACCTCTGCCCTTGCATTGCCGATTCGCGCCGCCCGACTTTGCCGCCCTTGCCGCCGTCAGCTGCGATCTCTCTGCTTTGCTCGCTCATGATCCTCTGCCGCACAACCGGCCTCTGCCATTGCTGCGCTTTCGAAGCGGCCGGCCGAGGTATCGCCGACATGGCGCTAGTGAAGCCGCTAGGGAAGAAGTCGCCTCGCATTTCTTTGCCTCGTATTCGTAAGATGAAGGGTGAGCAGAAGCTTTGTTGTATCGCCGCTTGCTGAGAGCGAGGAGGAGCGTGGGAAGGAGATGAGCAAGAGATGTTTAGGCTGCAAGAAAGAACGGCTCTGATACCACTTGTTAGCCGGACCGCCACCCTAGCGCATCCGGATCCCAGGTCGTTGGGCTGCAGCACACACTCGCAGGCCCAACCCGAGTAGCGGGCCAAGGTCTGTTGGGCCATCTCCCCCCAAAAAGCTAGCTCAATGAGGGGGTGCTCCCTCACCCTTATAAACCATGCTCAAGCCCTCTCCACAACCAATGTGGGACTATTCCCAACAATCTCCCCCTCACACATTGGGCCGAGATTATCTAGGAACCATCTGGGGCACCTGGGCTCTGATACCACTTGTTAGTAGCACAATTCTTACTATCATTGAGATAGGATGACAATAGGAGTTGGGGCAATTTTTCTGGTTTATTTCTCGCACAATGCCATGCCAACCTGAGGGGTTGGGGTTACATATTTATAGCTGCCAGGGCAGCCAAGCATATGCTAAGATGCTAGTCTAAGATGCCGTCCTAAAGTAGTCTAAGATGCTAGTCCTAAAGTAGTATAAGATGCTAGTCCTAAAGCTAGTCTAAAAGCTGTCCACAAAGACCACAAGGACAAAGCACAAAGCTGCCCACAAGGACAAAGACTTGACCATCGGAAACACGTCTGAAACTTTAGTTTCATATCAAAGAATGAAACGTGCACATATTTCTTGGTTCATGCGAAAGGCTGAAACATAATTTGGTAATTTAACATGTCGCTGCAGGTAAGTGATTACACAGAACGGGTAAACAGTCCCGCTGACTTTGCAACATTAAGGCAGAAGAACAAGGATGGAATGTACAACACACTAGAGCAATTCGAGGTCCATCTCGTTGCGCATTTGCCTCTCTCTCTCTCTCTCTCTCTCTGAGCAAGGAACACATCCTGTGCCCTGTGGTCCCAGCCTCATCTCCTACATTCCTGACAATTGACTCTTGGTTTCATGATCTTCGTGTGCAATTGCAGAATGATGTTTACGTGGTGTTCCAGAAAGCAATGTCCATAAACAACCAGGACACCATACCTTACAGAGAGGTTTGTCGTTTATTCAGTAATCATATCGTGCTCCTGCATTACACATTGCATGAAGCCACGAAAAATGTTTCCCTTTTTTGCAGGCAATGTCACTGCTAGATCAAGCCAAGCAGGTGTTCCTGTCCCTGAAGACCAACAAGATGTACTCTGAGTCGGACCTCGTGGCGTGGCGTCAGAAGTATTTGTACCGGCCGAGCAAGCCAGCCAAAGAAGACGGCAAAAATGGAGGCTCACGCGATCCTGCTACACCTACCCCACAGAGGCCCAACGTGTCGGCGAAGAAGAAGTGCACACCAGAGAAGAAGCAGGAGAACGCTATGCTTTTTGATGCTTTTGCTTCTAAATGATTTACTGTGTTTGCTATGCTTCTTGATGCTTTACGAAACAGTGGATCTTCACTAATATTAATTTAGTCATGCTTTTTATGTGTGGTCAATGTGATAAGATGATGAGAGAGAGAGAGGTGATGTTATTTTTATGTGTCATAGTATTCCTTCCAGCCCATCAAAAACATAGATGTTCGTCTATGAAGATATTATTGCATCCTAGATATCTTATATACTAATTAGGATATTTTCTTTGTATTCATGTTGGACAAATTATGTTAATTACTAAATGTGTATTTTGCTTGATATGTGTGTATAAGAATTTTAATGTTTACTGTATGATTTGGGTCATTACATGATATGTATCACCTTTTTGGGAACACCGTTGCAACGCACAGACATCTTACTAAATTATTTTAGGTGATATGTTTGTGGGCAAGCATTCTTTTTTGTTTTGATACGCTATCCTATCTAAACTAATAAATGAAAGAGTTTACCCCGGATCGTCAAACCCAGCCCGGTGTAAGGCTCAACTCTCCTCACGCCCGCTCCCCACTAGCATCAAGGTGAGGCCTTTGTATACTGATCTTGGTTAAGTTTTGTGTCAATGTGTTTATTCTATGATTGGTGATATGGCCTGTCCTGTGTGATTTGCGAAGGATTTGGTTTCATGAAACGGATATATTTCCACAATCACTGTGTTGATGGAGTGATGGATATTATTTGTTCTTCCAATGGGAATTGGGTAATTTTATATTTTATTTTCATTTACACTGCAAGCGTAATCTGTATACCAAAATTTCACTAATGATACAAAGACAGGTAATTACGGATGATTTATCACTTTATCTCACTTCACATGTTCTCCTGCATGCCACACGTACATATCAATTGTTTCTTGTGTATTTGCATATTTTGATGTATTTATGATTGCTCTCACTGGTTCTGTGCTTTGGGTATTGTTGTCTTTGATGCTGACACAACGATAATGCTATGAAACCTTATCTGACACTTGAAAGGGTGTTGCCTTTGGGCAAGATCCGACAAAGATGGACTCGGGATACCCAGATTGCTGGATGAGTAACCGGTGAGGCCCGTCGCTTGGCCCGATCTTTTTGGTCGGCCGCTGCCGGATGGGGCTGCAGAATCGGCCACTTGTTTGCCAGTATCCCTCGCAGTCTGGCACCAAAACAAAAGAAAATTCAATTAAGCCGATATATGAAAGATGTTCGAATAATGAAATATCGAAAAAGTCAATACCTCTACGGCTACCGAAGAGTTGGTATAACCGGAACTCTCATTTGAACTGTTGGTAGAAACTACCGTTGGCTCATGGAAATCAGGCAGAAACAAGGAAATGATAGCCGATGGAGTCCTATCCAACAGAAGGGCGTCAGCCATTAGAGACCACCATTGAGAGAAGGAAAAAGTGCGGCATCTCAAGGATTTTAAGATCATCGGCTAGCTCGAGCACAATTTCCGCGCGGTTTTGTTAGTCACCCTAGTTCGAGGTTGGATGCGTTCAAGGAAAGGGAAACAAGGGATGACTTGTCTAAAGCCCAATTGTCGGGCATAGACAGAAGGATGATAGAATTCATATGACGGCTGAAAAGTACGATTCCTGGTATTTAAGCCGACATGGATGATGCTAGGGGAAATAAAAAGTTTGTAGAAATCTAATGTCGATTGGGGTATCTGGGAATTGTCGGCGTCCAAATGAAGGAAAGAGGGCCAAGGATGATCGGCTGCATCAATATAGCTGAAAAAGTCCTGCTGGCCGAAGGTAGATCGGTCTAGGGTCAGAAAGAAGTTCAAGTACTTATTCAAACCAACGGGAGTTATTTTTTGTTCGCCAGCAGAACACATGATAAATTTTTCCCCGTAAGATCGGCTAGCTCTGTATTGGGGGATTGCGGTTTCAGGGTAATCCTCCCGGGGGAAGGCCGATTTGCCCAAGGGCTCAGAAAGGATAGATCGGCTAAACATGCAGTATAGCCAGATCTGAATGAACCATAAGGGTCCCCCTATGTTGCCAATGACAAACTTGGCAAAACCAGAAAAAACCGACTCCGGATGATATGCATTGTCTGGTATACGGCCCCCAGAAACATTTTTCGTAGCGCAAGCCGACGACCCTCCACCAGTTTCTCTGTGATCAGCTGGTAGGTTTGGGTAGGACCTAGGGAGGCTTCGCAAAATAGGTATCGTTCTAGCCAAAGATTGAGGAAAGCAACGTGCTCTTCGTCCGATATCGACCCGTTAACTTTATTGTTGTTTTGGATATACTTGCGCCAGCCCTCCCCTTTGGTTTGGATCAATTTGTAGCTAGGTTTCTTGCTGAAAGCCGATAGTTGGTCACCATCTGGCCTAAGGCAACATAGCTGAGCTACGTCAAGGAGGGTTGGGCCGATTGGACCGGTTGGAAAAAGAAAGGCGTTGAAGGAATCGGACCAAAAATAGCAGGCTGTGGCCACTAAGGGTTCATTGGCTTCTGGATCGGCTAAATATAGAGGGAGGCACTCAGCTATCCCTAGCCGTTCCCTCTCTGCTCTTTTCTAAGCCGACACCCTGATGTACCAAGATCTCCATCCCTTAAGGGCTGTGGGCCAAGCTCTAAAGCTCTTTCTCGACTTTGTTATATTGTATCCCGCAGCCGATAGGGGGAATCTAGGGATTTCTTGTTTGATCACAGCATCGGCTTCTATTGTCCCTATTGGCCCAAGAAAAAAATTGATCAACGCTTTGGGAAATTGGGATTTTTACCTGAGATGGATCCATGTCAGCCGATTTGAGAGAAGGTTTGGGACTTGCAAACAGTGCGAGGATGGCCGATTGCTGTTGATTCGAGAGCTTGAGGACGTGCGAATGACTGTGGGGGACCCACATATTTATACTGCGGTGAAAAAAGGCGAACAGGCGGGAACGGTTTTGAGCATTGAAAGCGCACCGAGATTTTTATGACGCCATTAATAGAATAGTTATTGAGAAAGATTTCTTTTACAAGCCGATTGAGAAGAAAAGCCGATACGATTTTTGGAAGATAACAAGTTATCTTTCAAAAATGGGGGGCATATGTTTGCACCAAGATTTGGCACATATGGTAAATATCGGCCCAATTCAAAAAATGGAAATTATGATGCATATGTGACGATTGGGATTAAAAGATACACCGTGATCAACAAGGATTCAGTTACCAAAGCGGGAAGAGATCGGATCGAAGCCAATGTGGATCCAGTTGCCGTATCCATGCAGGACTCGGATCGGCCGAGGCATATAAAAGGGGACGGACCAGAAGACGCAGGACATCAATCAACACACACACACACAATCCTATTTACACTTTTATGTTTTTCTAGTTCTTGTAGCAATCTTTCCTTTGTAAGCCGTTGAGATCAATAAAGAGTTGCGCATCGCCGATTTATTGTTCTCGTCGGCTTGTCTTCAGGTTCGATCTGCTTTGCTTGTTGCGCATCGCCTTTCAAAGTTGATCTTATTTTACCCTCGGATAAGCCCTAATAGGCTAATCTAGTTTTTCTCTTATCGGCCTATAGTCGATCGGTGTTAAGCCGATAATTTTGTTATCGACTGATTACTTACGATCCCATTACCTTGTCAATTTCAGGTCAAATTAACTGGCACGCTTCAAACCTGGCGTTTGTCTTGTGTGTTTGAGGCGAAAAACCCTACTTCAAGTTTTTTACGCAAACACATGGTCTCTTCATGAGCTTACTAGAGATTACCCAAGTCTCATAGACTGTGACTTTCAACAATCAATCTCATATAGGTGTGTTCTTTCAAGATGCTCTGTAGGATGACATCTTCACTAAATAAAGCCAACAGAACACATTAAAGCAACAGCAAGCCTGCCATACAGATTTGGAGAGTATTGCATCTTCACTTGGAACTAGTTAGAAACTAGTAGGGTACCCGTGCGTTGCAATGGAAACTCAATACTTTCCATCGATACCAATAATTTTTGTGCAATGCGCACTAACCGCGTCTCAGACATACTATCCACTTGAATGTGCAATTATAGAACGTTCAAATCATTTCATCGAAGTATACATTGTTCCTTATTGCAAGGGGTTATGTGCCAAATAAGGCTAGATATTGGAAGTGAATAATATCAGAAAGTGCTCTTCTCGCATACGAAAAAAGAAAATTTTCTTGCATTGATATGTTTATCATCATGTCACCTTCAAAGATGACAGTGCCCAATCAATAATATTTAACAGCTCAAGCCAATGATAGAGGCAAACCCACACTGCTATATGTAACCCTAAACAGTTCAAGCCCGTGCATTGCAACAAAAATCCAACGTACCTCCTTTCGGGTCCGGTCTCCACCCTAACACATTGTGGCCACTCACACTGCCCAACAGCTCACTGTCACCTCCTCTCGCACTTACACTCCTCCTTTTGTGCTGTACCCTCTTAGAGCACCTCCAGCAGAGCCCCTAAACTAGCCCCTAAACCTTAAAATAGGGAGTGTAGTAAAAAAAAAACAGATCCAGCAGGGCCCCAACTCAAGCCCCTAAAATTAGGAGGCCCCTAAATTTGCCTCCTCAGCCCCAATTCCCAGGGGGCCCCAACTCAAGCCCCTAAAATTAGGAGGCCTCTAAATTTGACTCCTCAGCCCCAATTCCTAGGGACACGAGTACAACCCTTATTATTGAAGATAGGGAAATACATGAGAGGCTTCGAAAATTTTATCATGTTTTGAAAATTTTAAATTTAAATTTGAAATATCATGTTTTTTAATTGTAAATGTTAATATGCTTATGTTTTATGTATTACAAATATTTTTGATTGAATTTTAGTGGTGTCAAATGAAGATTATACATAGCGGATATGTCAAAATAGGAGAAAAAGTAAAATAGAAATTTGAGATTTAGGGGTCATTCTTTGGACTTGTGCTCTGAAAACAGGGCCCCAAAAAATAGGGGGGGTCCCTAAATCCAGAATAGGGACCCTGTTTTAGGGGCCCTGTCGGGACCCCGAATTTGCAAATCCGGACCCTCTGTGTATTCAGCACTAGTCCAGGAACGCGCTAGTGCACACAGTCTTAACATCGGTAAATATCACAATCATACCACTTGATACTAATAAAGTACTTTAATTAAATAGTCAAACTGGTTACTCGACCTTATGGTCAAGTTACAAATGTACGCCTCGCAGGGCGAAACTTATTAAGAGAGAAATAATAGTAGCGGAAAAATAAGATAACTTCGTGGCGCCATCCAGTATACCACAGGCAACTGACTGGGCTCGCTCCCTAAGTAGACGGTTCCTCGTGGAGCTCCTCCAAAGCTGGTGTGGTCTCCTCTTCAACTGGTGTTGTATTGTGGCAAGGGTGAGTACTTGGTACTCAGCAAGTCATGCACAGAATGCAGCTAATACACTACATGCATGGCTTAATACAAAGGAGTGGCTCAAGGTATTTTTATGTAAATGACATTTAACAAGTATCATAAGTAGATTCGAAAGCAGTAGAAACAAGTAAAGCATAGATAACTTTTCAAGGAGTTTAATAAACATCTTTCCCATCCTAATCCACATTTCCATCAACATCATTATTAATCCAACCCAACCTTTCAGATCCAAGTTATTTTTGAGAAAATCTAACCCTTGACTGTAATTCCCGAGCGATGTCCAATACCGCGGACACGGCTATTCGAATAGATTCTACACTCTGCAGAGGTTATGCAATTTACCCACAAGATACAGTCAAACACCACAAAGGCGAGTTCCCGTAACAAAGTCTTTCGGAAACTTCTAACAATACAAGTGGTCCTCCCCGGTTGTTGCACACTAACCCTTCCCTTAGCTAAGGCGAAGTTTAGGCCAACCAACCGTTAGATGGGTACTGGCCTCGGCCAGATGCGCTCCCCGTACAACTTACACAAAGGGTGTAGTTGACCTCCTGAGGTCCCACAGTGCGTTATTAGCAACTTAGTCAACTAGGTCCGTCCCATTACAGACATGTGGTTGCACGTTAGACCCAGTTCAAAGGCTTGCAAGGTGAAGTCCTTAGGGTGACCAGGGCAAGACTACCCGAAGAACCAAATCAACATCCCAGTGCCACAACTGGCCCACCTGATCATTCTTGGCACATGCCCCGGTCAAAAACTATTTATCAAACCCCAGTTGATTACCATGCACCACGTGCCATCAACATCACATGATACCTTTCCAAACAGGTTCAATATATCATTAAGTCAATATTAACATTTGATTGTCCAAAATCATGTCATGAGCACGAAAGGTGTCTAAGCAAAGATACTACAACGATCTAAACCCATGTTGGCAATTTTAGTAATGTCCAACTAGTAATCCACAACTAGGGTGACAAGGGGTCATGGCACATATTTAAGTAATCAAGGTGTCATACAGCAAATTGGTATTTATCTAATTCCCCATATTTAAATAAAGTATTTTCTAATTGAACTAGCATGCAATAAGTTAAATCAAAATAAGTTTCAAAATAGGATCAACATGGTCAAAGCACAACTTGCCTTCAAAAAGTACTTGTTCTTGGTCTTGAGTTGGATCCTGAGTCAATACTTCTCCTTCGAATCCTTCCGGCACTTCAACGTCTACTCGTAAAGCGTGCAAATAGCAATACACAAATAAACAATAGGCAATAAGTGTCCAAACATCCAAATAAAATCCATAAACAGAGAGAACATAATTTTATGAATTTTTAGGAACTGGAATCGTTCAAATCGGAGTTAAAATGCAAAAGTTATAATTATTTAAAGTTTAAATAATCAATTAAATAATTTTACAGAGAAAAACTTTAGTCCAAAAATTAAATAAAATTCATATTTAGGTAGATCTCAATTTTATACAAATTTAGAAATTTGAATCACTCAAATCGGAGTTGAAACGCAAAAGTTATAAACGTTTGAAGTTTGAAACAAAATCTGAAATCAATATTTCGAATTAATAAATCATTTTCTTTTTCGAAAATTAATTATTGCGTCAGCGAGGACACGTGGCAGCCTCTGATTGGTCTGCGGCGTCGGTAGGTCCATGGACTTGGTCCACGCCGGCTCGGGTCTACCGTGGACTCGGTCCACGACTCCACATGTCGGCGGTGGGACCCAACTGTGACGTCATTCTTGGCGTCGGCGCTCGGCTGGGACGGCCGTGACATCGAGCCCGCCATGGCGTCGATGTGGCGTCATGGTGCGAGTGGCTGGGCGGCCCGACATCACGGGCCCAGCGTGTCGGCGTCACTGCTGGGCGTGTGGGCGGCGGCCGCGGCGGTCAGCCTTCCCGGACGCGTGGCGCAATCTCGGTCGTTGATTTGAAAATCAACGGCCCAGATTAGATCTGGCTCTCACGCGTTTGGGTTAACACGTTTAATCTGGACCGTTGGATCTAGATCCAACGGTCGAGATTGGATCTGGGATTTTGGACGGAATCTCACCGTGAGATGATGTGGCGCAATCTGGGACGTTGGATCGGAATCGGACGGCGGAGCGAGCTCGGGGTCCGGCGATGGCTTGTGGCGGCGTTGGCTCGCCGGGATTGGGGACGACGACCATAGCAATGGCGCTTCGGGCGTGCTCCGGCGAGGTGAGAGGTCCCTTCCGACGCGGCTTGACCTCCGATTCGGATCGACCTCAACGGGCGGAGGGCAGCGGAGGCAGCGGCAATCGGCGAAAAACTACTGGCGAACGCTACGGCAACTTCGGCGGCGATTGCGGCTAGACGGCGGCGGCTCGGCGGCGTTGTCTAGGGCTCTGGTGCGCAATGAAGTGGCGGTCACGACGGCGGCGACGGCGCAAGAATAAATAGAGCCCTCGGCGTGGTGAAACGCCACGGAACCGAGACTGCTCCGTGGCGGCGAGTCCTGGCGACGACTTCAGGCGGGTGACGTGGCACGCGCACAGCCGTTGGATCGAGATCCAACGGTGCGTGAGTTTGTGTTCGGGTCGGACTCGGGCGAGCTGGCTGGTTCGGTCGGGCTCGGGTCCGGCGACGTGGCTCAATCGTGGCCGTTAGATCTTGATCCAACGGTCACATGGGTTTGGGTTCGGCCGAGTGGGTTCGGCTGGATCAACTGGCGCGAGTCGGACTCGAGTCTGACTCGGACTCGGGTCCGGTCGGATGAACAGTAAAACCCACTCGCATTTAAATAATCCAATTAAATTCCCAGAAATTCAATTAAATCATTAAAAATAGCAAAAGACTCAGAAAAATTCCAGAAAAATTCTGGAAAATATTTTGGATCATTTTGGACTCAAATAAAATATTTCCAACAAAATTTTATTTGCAAAGTTTAATTCTTTAATTATTTCAAAATGGAATAAATTCAAATAAATTCCAAATAAATCCAAATAAATTCCAGAAAATTCCAAAAATTCACCAAAGTGCCAAATCACATATAGATTTAAGAAAAGCAAAATTTTGGGGTGTTACAGGCCCTTGCTGGAGATGCTCTTACCGGGCCATTGCCTTACCATGAGTAATTTTCAACACAAGATGATTACCTGAATCTTTTCTTTACAACATCAAGTAGACGATATGCAGCTACAGCAGATAGCATTGGTCGACAATAATAAGATATCAATATTTTTCATTTTTGTTTTGAGGATAATCCATAGATGCTTTATGCATACATGTTACAACAAAAGCTAAAGGTACAACCATCCTAATTAGGGTAATCAGCCACATTTCTGCCACTATTGCCATTTATATCTGCAGATAAACAAAAAAATGCATGTTAGATGTACACCTATGTTGTCTAAACTCTTTTTCACATTCTTTACATCCACATTGATAAAACACGCTACTATGAAATTCCAAGCTCCATGCTTCACTACTATGAAATTCCAAACTCCATGCAGCAATTAATCAATATATAGGCATTCAAAAAATCAAACCTTACATATAAACAACCATTTTCTTTCACACATCAAGTAGTCAACTAATTAAAAGATTAACACGGTAGACCAAACACTCTATGCGATAATTCAATAAACGTGAACAGGTTGTAGAAAATATTTTCCCTTGTATTCTTCAGTATAGAATCAACTACATAATCATAATCAACTGACAAACCATCTCATTGTGACATTACACCTAACCAACCTACCAACCGGTGAAGTCCACGTCTTACATTATCTTAAATAAAAATGAGAATGGAAATACAAAGAATGAAATTGATGCGGTAGCATTTTCTCTACTATTAAAAGATGGAGTTTACCCCTACACATTACCCCTTCACACACCGGCCTGGCCCATATACTTCTCGGCCCGTTTGGAACCCTAGCTTCACATCGACTGGCCATACTATCGCCCCCTTGACCTACGGCGCCACCTGCGTCTCTCCCCCTCGCCTGCGTCGCTCCCCCGTCCACCGCCGGCACTCCACGGCCATGGCTCGCCCTGCCGCCCCTTCCCGCCTCCCTCGTCCAGCGCCTTCGCTCTGCCGACCTCTGCGCCGCCGACTCGCCTCCGCGTCCTTCGCTCTGCCGACCTCCGGCCCAAAATCCGCCAAGTAGACAACGCCGCATCCCTCGCTCCTGCGCCCTTCTCTCTGCCGACCTCCGCACCACCGACTGCATTCGTCACTCCCATGCCATCCGCTCTGCTGACCTCTTCGCCGACCATCGCCTCCCTCTCCCCCGCGCCCTTCGCTCTACGACCTCCATGTCGCCGACTGCCTCCCTCGCTCCCGTGCCTTTCGCTATGCCCCAAAGTCCGCCAAGTTCTCCACCATCCCTTGCCCCCACGCCCATCGCCTATTGCTTTGGCTGGCATGGTGGATTCCTCCCCAAGGACCATCCACGCCGCCGACCACCGCCTCCCTCGCCGTATGCGCTTTGCCCTGATGGTGGCCTTCGTGAGTCCATCACTGAAGGTGGTGCTGCTCCATGTCAAACTCCACATCTGGGTGCACGAGGCAAATATCAGATCGGTCGACTCAGCAACCGTCGAGCTTGTCAGCCACTTTTGTTGCCTTAGCAACCGACTCCACCTCCACGAGCTTAGCGGTTGCATACTTCGACCCTACATAAAAACCAATTCTTCTGGTTCCACTTCTCACATTCCTCCAATATATTTTGGACGAGGTAAATAGTTCCCCCTGGTATCTCTTTGCATATTACTTCTGTCTCTTGTATTCATCTTCTTCCTTCTTTCTGCTTGTGTAAGATTTCAGTGGATCGAGGGAGGTTGGATCATATTCCACATTATAACCCTATTATATCTGGGAGGTTTGGAGCTCCCTCAAGCATCCACCTCACCTCCACCTTCTCTCTCCTCTATTTCGCGAAAAGGCCCTCCGTTTCTTCAAAATTACGTATAGGTCCCTATGTGATTTTCTGTGAGAGGAAAATAAATTTTCCCGCTTCGCGTTTAGGTCCCTCGTTTGGTATTTTACACAGAGAGCCCCCATTAAATGCGAATAGCGAACGAGCCCTTTTCTAATTTTTCAAAATAGCGGATAGGTCCAAAATTATAACAAATAGGTCCCTGTGCTTTACGTTCGGGTCCTTTCTCCGTTTTGCCCGAAAAAATTGTTTTCGTGGTCCGTTTTTCCTCAGGAGCATGGAAAAAAAAGCTTTCGTTTACCGTTTTCTCTAAGAAAAAAAAAAATGAAAATCCGTTTTTCGTCCGGCGTTTATCCGTTTTTGTTGGAAAAAAATGGTTTCGTTATTCGTTTTTCCTCCAAAGCATGGGAAAAAATGTTTTACGTCGTTTTTCCTCGTTTTTTGTTTTCTCTTAAAAAAATGAAAAGATCATTTCATTTTTCGCCCGTTGTTTATCCGTTTTTGTTGGAAAAAAATGGTTTCGTTTTTTGTTTTTCCTCCAGAGCATGGGAAAAATTGTTTTACGTCGTTTTTCCTCGTTTTCCTACGAAAAAAATGTTCCATGGTCCGTTTTTTCTCCGAAAAAAAACACAAATCCGTTTCCCGTTCACGCGCGCGGCGTGCGCCGCGCGTACCATCCTAGTAAGTACAATAGCAGCAAGGTAATTAATTATTCTGTTATCTTCTCTTATCTTATCTCTTATCTTATCTTACCTCTCTCTTAAAAGATGGAGTTTACTCCTTCCTTCTAATAATGGATCGTCCACGCCCCCAAAAGGTCCAAAGCCCGTTTCCCGGCCCAGCCGCGCGCCGCACAACCCCACTAAAAACTGCTCGCTCGCACGTTCTCCTCCACTCTCCACTCTCCACTCTCCCACTAAAAAATGCTCGCTCGCATGGCGAGCCTTGACGAGAGCTTGGCGTGGGGGGGCCTCGGGGGACACGTCGACGTTCGGTGCTTCCACAACTTCAAAGCATGCACTACGGCAGCTAACTCTAGGTCATGCGTCGGATAATTCTCCTCATGCGGCCTCAACTGCCTTGATGCATAAGCGACGACCTTTCCGCTCTGCATCAACACACATCCAAGTCCTTGACGCGATGCGTCACAATAAATATCAAAGCTTTGATTAACATCTGGTAGAACTAACACTGGCGCTGATGTCAATCGTTTCTTCAGTTCTTGAAAACCTTTCTCGCACTCTGGCGTTCATGCAAACTTCTTCTCCTTTTTCAGCAATTGCGTGAGGGGTTTTGCAATTGTCGAAAAGCCTTCAATGAAACGGCGATAGTATCCTGCCATTCCAAGGAAACTACGGATTTGGGTCATAGTCTTCGGCTGCTCCCAATGTAACACAGCTTCTACCTTGCTTGGATCTACGGTGACTCCTTCTGCGGTCATCACATGTCCAAGAAACTCCACCTTGTCCTTCCAAAAATCACACTTACTGAACTTGGCGAAGAGTTGCTGTTCCCTCAGCTTTTCCAATACTCGCCTCAAGTGTTTGGCATGTTCATCCTCTGTCTTGGAGTAGATTAGGATATCATCTATGAACACAACAACAAACTTGTCCAAATATTCCATGAACACCTTATTCATCATATTCATGAAATATCTTTGGCGCATTAAATCGAGACCAAAGGACATAGCTGTAAACTCGTAATGTCCATATCTTGACGAGAATGCGGTCTTTGGGATATCTTCTGATCGGATCTTCAACTGATGGTATCCCGATCTTAGATCAATCTTGGAGAAAACTTCGGCTCCTCTCAGCTGATCAAACAAATCATCGATCCTCGGTAGCGGGTACTTATTCTTCACGGTGACTTCATTGAGTGCACGGTAGTCAATGCACATCCTGAAACTCCCGTCCTTCTTCTTGACGAACAAAACTGGTGCTCCCCACGGCGACGAACTCGGTCTGATAAATCCTTTCTCCATTAGCTCTTCAAGTTGCTTTTTCATCTCTACCAATTCTTCGGTGGACATCCGATAAGGTCTCTTTGCTATCGGTGCTGTACCAGGTACAAGCTCTATCACAAACTCTATATCCCTGTCCGGTGGCATACCAGGTAGATCTTCAGGAAAAACATCTGTGTACTCATTCACTACTGAAACATCCTCTATGCTGATTGCCTTGGTGCTGGTGACGGTGTCCTGGTTGCATTCTGCGGCTGGAATCTGAAAAACTGATTTGGCGCAACCCTCAAACGTTGCTGCGTTCCCTAACGCGATCCCTGATGCTGCATCCTGCGCTTCCTGTTCTCATCCAGCTCCTTGCGCTTGTCCTCAAGAATAAGCGCCTTATTCACCAGTTCCTGGAAATCTGGAAAGGTGTGGGTGATCAATCCCACCTGCAATCCTGAGTTAAGTCCCTTCATGAAACGAGACTGTCTGGCTTTATCTGTCGCTACGTCTTCAGGTGCGTAACGTGCAAGCTGTGTGAACTTGTTCAGGTATTCGGCCACTGGCTGATTACCTTGCCTCAGTGCTCTGAACTCCTCCTTCTTGAGGTCCATGATTCCTTCAGGCACGTGATACTGATGGAATGCAGCTGTGAACTCCTCCCAAGTGATGTCCTGAGGGTTCACTTGCGTGGCACAGAAGTTCTCCCACCATTCGACAGCTGTTCCTTCCAACTGATGAGAAGCGTAGAGTACCTTCTCATTTCCTATGCATTGAGCAATATGTAGCTTCCTCTCAATTGACCTTAACCAGTCATCGGCTTCCAACGGGTTAGCATTCCCGGAGAAAGTGGGTGGATGAGTCCTCATGAACTCTGACAGTCTTGTATTCTGGCGTTGTCCCTGATTGACTTGATTAGCGATGCTTTGGCGGTGACGTGCTGCATCTGTTGCATCATGGCATGCATCAACTGAGTCTGAGCAGCAAGAAAAGCTCCGAAATTCTGCATATCAACTGGCGGTGCTGGTGCTCCATCATTGGGGTTCACATCCGGGCGAGAACCACTTCCATTGCCTCCAAGGTTTCCGCGGGTGTTCACCATCTGTCGTTTGCTCTAGGTTCTTAGAGATAAGAGGGAAACAAGAATAGACAAGTAATATGGAACTTATGCGGGGCGAAAGGTGTAACTTTAAGGTCCAACTTTATTATTTTAATCAATAGTAACTTGGTATGGTTGCTTACAATGCCTAGGGGCCTTGCAACACATACTGCACACTCAGCAAACAATGAAAATCCAAATTGAACTAACACTGGAGTCTATCGCCTAAAGGGTGACTCTTTATTCTATGACGCGACTCGGCGAAGGAGTCTCACTATAGAACCTACGCTCACTCATCGAGGAAACCTCCACGGCACAGTGCGGATCTTTGCGGCATAGGGGCGAAACGATTGCCATGTCCGGCAAGCTGTGTCATCTGTAGTAGTCGAAGAAGCGATGTCCTCCTCAAGCTCCGGCTCCTCAGTGCAGCTCGTGCAACTCGAGCATTGGCTCCGGCTCTGGTGCGTACAATGCCGTCTCTAACTCTCCAATCCTTTGCAGAAGGTGTGACACATACTCTTGAGCTTCCCGCCATCTGTTCTTCTCTGTTGTGATCTCCTTGCGGGCCTTCTGTAGCTCTTTGCTAGTATCATCGAGTACATCCTCCTGGGCGACAACAAGTCGTGCCAACTGTGTGACCATGGCATTCTCATCCTGAATCGCCTTCGGGTCAAGAAGGTTATTGCTGCGCGGATGATATCGGAACACCGTGCTCTCCAACTCTCTGGCGTAGATACGGGTAATGTGCCGCATTGCTCGTCGTGACACCTCTTGGATACCCATCTGCATTGTAGACCTCCTGGCGGTCACGGTGTATCGGGCGATTGCCTGGGCCCTTCTTCCTAGCAGGTACCACAATCTTTACGTCACAAGCCTTGATCAATCCTGCTTGTCTGATCACTTCCACTTGATATTGTGGCTTCTCAAAATCTCCGAGAGTCTGTAGCATACGCCAAAGTTCCGCGGTGTGGCCAATCTCCAGATCGACGTAGTTGAACTCTCCCTCCTTTGGAACCCTAGTTAATTGCTTATTGCCATGAATAGGTTAGACTATACTGTCAGGATAGCTCAAAAACTTGGAATTTAAAATAGAGTGCTGCCGAATCTCTGATTCGGATATTTGTAAAAGTGCTGCAGTCAGGGGGACAGTATCGGATTAATCCCGGAGTGGATGAGATTCCGATCCCCGGCTGGTGATTAATGCCTTGGTTGGTCTGGTGGCCGGTACTGTGAGTACCGGGTTGGATTTGTGGATGGAAGGCTTAGTCTGTGGCAAAAGTGTAAGGTTAATGACCCCCTTGAGCAAAGTAAATAACTTAGTTCCCGCTCAACCACAGGTCGGACTGGTCAAAGGACCCGTATCCGACGTAGCTCAGTAAGTTAGTCATTCCCGAGATAATAGCTGGACTGTTTGGTGGAACTATTCTCTGGAGAGAATAGGGACCGGGCCTTCCCGGCAGGGAAGTGGACCGGAGGGGTGGGACGGGAATGGTTCGGAGCGACATTCTTGGTTCTCACAACGGTAGACGCTAATGGGGACCCTGAGTCCAAGGTAGCGATCTCTATCGGTTAACAACTAAAGGACGGGAATGAATAAACGAAATGCTATGATCATCTAAACTGGGCCACATGCATTTAAGTTGCATGAAAACTCACGATTGGCGTAAAGGTTATAGATATCTTGTGGGTAAAGCTGAGCCGCTCTGCAAAGTTAATATTGATGGTAATCGATTACGCCGTACTTCCGGTAAATGAAGTTAAGTTTGAACCGGGGTTGATACCCGTAGCTAAGCTCAAGTTACTGTTTGGAATCTTGGTTAAGTTGGTTAAGTGTTGTTTAACTTGTGAAACCCCAACTACTTATTTTATAGTCTGTGCTTCAAATGTAAAATGAATTAGAAAATAAAACTGCATCCAGATACTTAACCCTACTGCCATCCCTTGATTACCCCTACATATAGTATTCAGTGGTTCCGTACGACTTGTTGAGTACTCTGTACTCACCCTTGCAAAACCCCGCCCTTTCAGAGTTCGAAGATGCCGGAGCCTACCAGGAGATCGTAGATGGCGATCTAGTCTGGTTCTAGGTCTTTGTCTTCGCTCAGGCCCTGCCTGTGGTTTCCCTCTTTTGGTATTGTAGTCTAGAAGCTCGGATGCTTCCCTTGTAAAATTTGGTCGTTAGACCAACTATATTGAATGAAAGTGTTGAATTGGCTTTTGCCAGGTAATTTTACTCTTGTTTTCCAACATTTAGTCTTCCTGGGTAACTGTTGTGAGTTTTCGCACTGCCCCTAAAAAGGCGGTCCGTCACAAGTGGTATCAGAGCCTAGGCTTGACCGTAGACTGAGACCTAAGTTGGCTTAAGGAGTCTTTTTCGAAAAATTTCTTCAAACTACAAAATGAGTTTCGAAAACTGTAAGTACTATTCTTATAATCCTGTTTCCCCTCCTCTCTCTGCTTCCCACCCTTTCCTTAAGATTCACTTCTCTCCTTTAAAACTCACTTAAAATCTTTACCGCTCATCTGACTTGAAAAGTTTTCTCATTTTGGCAGATGGTTTAGCACGATTATCTGTTCCCTGAGGCTTTCGGAGGATGGGCTGAGTTACTGTGGAGGATGCTTCAGCATGTTGGCGCAGGCCAGAATGAAGCCCCAGTCTTCCACACAGAGGAACTTTTCCAGGGTGCCGTTCATTTCGAATGGAAGGCCTGGGTTGATCTTGATCCTCTGCAAAACAATACCGATATTCCGCGCCGCTTCCAAGGATACCGCGTCTCGGAGTCAGATGCTGTCCAGGACTCTGCCCGCCGGGCAGTGAAGCACCTGCGTCGTCTTTTCGTCGCTGAGTTTGACGACAGTCGATTTCAGCTCATCCCTATGAGGGGGGATGCTCCCGGCACAGTGATTATCACCGTCCCGGATGACGATGCAGACCCGCGTGTCGACCAGGTTGCTGACCTTCTTGTCAACAAGGATTACCTGTACAGCCGCCTTCTCCGCGAGCGAGATGATCTTCAGCGACAATTGGGCAATGCTTGGATGGAAATCGACGAGCTTCGCGAAGAGATAGATCAGTTGCAGCCCCAGTATGAGCCAGGAGAAGAGATGTCCGTGGATGGTCCATCAGAGGTGGTAGACTTGTCCATGGCAGAAGATGTGGAGGAAGACCCTGAAGAGCGCATCATCTACATCTCCAACGACGACTGAAGACGCCTGTCTTAGAATAGGGCGTTAGACCTAGAAGTTGGTTTTACCCTTTTGGAGTAGTCCTTTTGTAATGTAAAATAGGTTGTTTCCTACCTTAGTATGATGGTATTGTAAACAATCTATGTTAACAGTAAAATTATGTTTCCTATCTCTGTATGTTGTTTGCACTATTACCCTTATATATTCGGCCTAATTCCACTAATTCTTTCCCAGTTCATCTCGCCTCTCACCTATTCTATCTCTCTCTGCACCCCATGTCTAATTCTTACTTATCTTCTGCTTTACCCAAAACCCTGCAGCAGGACCCTAAGCAAGTCAGAATGAATCAAGGAGAAGGATCCCAGCACCACAGCCATGAGAGTGAGGCAGACTCAGCTAGGAACCCAGTTAACCTAGCCCAAGTACTGGCAGCCATGGAAAGGAACAGACATCAGTCAGAACAAAGGCAAAATCAGATGATTGAGATGTTGATAGGTGAGATAGCTGCAAGACCGCAGATGAATCCCCAAGGAAACAACTTTGGACAGGATGGATTACTAGGTGGGTCACACTGGTCTGACTTCCAAAAGACCCGACCCCCTATTTTCTCCGTGTCAACTGAGCCATTATCACCAAATGATTGGCTCCAGGATATTCAGAGGAAGCTGGATACAATACAGTGCACTGAGAAGGAAAGAGTGCTTTATGCCTGTCACCAACTGCAAGGACAAGCAGCCACATGGTGGGTTAATTTCCAGACACTGAAGGGAGGACAAGAGATCTCGTGGCAGATGTTTGAAGAAGCTTTCAGGAAGACACACATCCCAGCAGGCTTGATGGCCTCCAAACGAAGGGAATTTCTAGCTCTTCACCAAGGAGGAAGGACGGTGATGGAGTACCTGCACCACTTCAATAATCTATCCCGTTATGCAACCAAGGAAGTAGACACAGAAGAGAAGAAGATAGAGAGATTCTATGAAGGCCTGCAGAAGAACCTCAAGTTTCATGTCTCGACAGTAGAATTCAAGGATTTTTCAGCCATGGTGGATAGACTGATTGTTTCGGAAGAGACAAGGAATGACTTAGAAGATACCAGGAAAAGAAAGGCACAGCAGCAGAGGATGTCAGCAGCAAACCAGTTCAAGGGAAGAACCTACACCTTCAACCCCAGTATCCCGAACAAGAGACAAGTAGTAGGAGGATCTCGGC
Organism: Rhipidocladum racemiflorum; assembly: GCA_036346355.1. NCBI lineage: Eukaryota > Viridiplantae > Streptophyta > Magnoliopsida > Poales > Poaceae > Rhipidocladum > Rhipidocladum racemiflorum. Next base: position 30,376,409 of record CM070592.1, on the reverse strand, counting down.
CTAACCCTCCAAATAACCAGCCCGGAGCTGTCCGATGTTTCACCTGCAATGGGAACCATTATTCCAATGTCTGTCCCAAGAAGGCTTCAGCCTGTTTCCATTGCGGACAATTTGGACACTTCAGGCAGTAGTGCCCGAAGAAGGATTTGCCAAGTGATGTGGCAAAGGCTCAGACGTCAGCCTTCACCTCAACCAACAGACAACTTGCACCACGCCAGCCTCAGCCATCCCATCAAGGTTATTTGAAGGCACATGTTAAAACCGAGGGATACTCAAACAACCGCGGACCCAATCCGCCAAGGAACCCCCAAGGAAGAATCAACCATGTGTCAGCAGCAGAGGCAGCCGAAGCCACAGATGCCATCGTTGGTAAGTTTCCCGTCCAAACCAAGTTGGCCTTAACCCTCTTTGATCCCGGTGCAACCCATTCGTTCGTTTCTTTGGCTTTTGCTTGCAAAAATGGCTTGCCCTATTCCCCGTTGCCCTCTCCTTGTGTTTTCCACACCCCTGGAAGCCGGTTAATGGCCAGATTCAGCTGCAACAACTTAAGTATGGAAATCCAAGGGATTGAGTTCAGATCCAACCTGTTATTATTGGAAATGGATGGTCTAGATGTCATATTGGGAATGAACTGGCTATCTAGACATAAGGCTCGTATGGACTGTGCTCGGAAGACAGTGACACTCAGGAATGATTTCGGTCAGGAAGTGAAAGTTCAGAATAATCCAAGGTTGATCAAGAGGAATCAGAACATCATCAATGCAGCCGCCAGTGGGTTAGACAACATACCCGTAGTTCGGGAGTACCCTGACGTCTTTCCGGAAGAGTTACCAGGGAAACCTCCGAACAGAGGCATAGAACTGGCAATAGAGTTAGTTCCTGGAACAGCTCCTATCCACAAGCGATCACGTCCAATGTCGCCTTTGGAGTTAAAGGAACTGAAGAAGGAATTGGATGAATTGCTGGACAAAGGATTTGTACGGCCAAGTATCTCACCTTGGTCCGCGCAAGTAGTATTTGCCAGAAAGAAAGATGGAAGCAAGAGACTCTGCATAGATTACAGAGCTCTGAATGATGCAACAATCAAGAACAAGTACCCGTTACCCCGGATAGATGACCTGTTCGATCAGTTGAAAGGAGCCAAGATCTTTTCGAAGATAGACCTGAGAACAGGGTACCATCAATTGAAAGTCAGAGAACAGGACAGGGAGAAGACCGCATTCGCCACTCGGTATGGGTTATATGAGTTCACCGTGGTGCCATTTGGACTCACAAATGCCCCGGCCTACTTTATGAACCTGATGAACCAAGTATGCATGGAGTTCTTGGATCAGTTCATCGTGGTGTTCATAGATGACATACTCATTTACTCCAAGACTGAAGAAGATCACAAGAAGCATCTGCACTTAATTCTGGGAAGGCTTAGAGAACATCAGCTTTACGCAAAATTCTCTAAGTGTGATTTCTGGTTGGATGAAATCGCTTTCCTAGGACACATCATCACTAAGGATGGCGTGAAGATGGATCCCGAGAAGATCAGGACAGTGTTGGAATGGAAACAGCCTGTGTCAGTAACAGAAGTCAGAAGTTTTCTCGGATTGGCAGGATACTACAGAAGGTTCATCGAAGGATTCTCCAAGATAGCCAAACCGATGACTCAGCTTCTCAAAAAGGACAGCCCCTACGTTTGGACTGAGAAGTGTGAGAGGAGTTTCCAGGAGCTGAAGACCAAGTTAACCTCAGACCCAGTCCTCACCCTCCCAAATCCGGATAAAGATTTCCAGATTTATTGCGATGCTTCCAAAAGAGGATTGGGATGAGTGTTAATGCAAGAAGGAAAGGTGATTGCGTATGCATCACGGCAACTCAGACCGCATGAGGAGAACTACCCAACGCATGACCTGGAACTAGCCTCGGTAGTGCATGCATTGAAGATTTGGAGGCATTACCTGTTAGGAAACCGCTGTGAAGTGTTCTCAGATCACAAGAGTCTGAAGTACGTGTTCACTCACCCCAACCTGAACATGAGACAAAGAAGATGGTTAGAGTTGATTAAGGATTATGACCTGGAAATCCTCTATCATCCAGGAAAAGCTAACGTGGTAGCAGACGCTTTGAGCCGGAAAGCATGCCATCACTTAGCTAAAGTCGAGACTATCTCTCCTCAACTGAAGTCAGAAATACAGGAAGCCACTTGACCCATGACCGTAGACTAGCTCGAAGGGTGTCATGCGATGGGCGGAGTGAAAGGAGGAGTTGTAGCAAAACTCTGCCCAAGGAAGCCACTTGACGCATGTGCGGGGGTTATCTGCGGCCAGACAACGCAAGTACATTTCCACCGTTCTATTGACCACCTCCGTTTGGTCGTCTGTTTGTGGATGGTAAGCTGTGGAGAGGAGTGTGGTACCACACCTTTTAAACAAATCCCTCCAAAAAGCACTTGTGAAAACTGGGTCACGATCGGAGACTATGGATTCTGGCATGCCGTGCAAATGGACCATTGTGTCGAAGAAGAGTTGCGCCACCGCCGGGGCGGATGCTGGCCTCGTGAGTGGTATGAAGTTTGCATATTTGGATAGCCTGTCGACGACGACCATGAGGGCAGACTTGCCTTGCGAGCTGGGAAGACCAACGATGAAATCCATGGAGATATCTACCCAAATCTGGTGTGGTACGGGCAGGGGTTGAAGGAGCCTTGCGGGAGAAAGCGAGCTCGTTTTGTTGCACTGGCATACACCACATTGTGCAATATACTCTGCCACCGAGCGACGCTGGCCTAGCCAATAATAAGACAGCCGAAGGCGGTGCAAGGTTTTGTGTACTCCTTCATGTGTCAAGTCATGCACTGCTGCCACCATTGCTGGAATAAGTGCTGATGCGGCCGGAACGACGAGTCGCCCATTACGGAAAAGAAGTCCGTTTGCTACGTGCCATAAGGTTTGTTGCTTGTCACGTGTTGGGGACGTAACGTCCTGGTCCGGTGGAGTCTCGCGCGTCCCTGGCCGAGGATGTGGCGATGTAGACATGGCGTGCTGGGAGGGCTGCTCGTCTTGGCCTGCCGAGGTGGTTGTTTGCTGTTGCAGTGCTGCACAGCGACGCTGGATATCTGGGTCGGCCCGAAGAGTCGTGTGCCAATGGTCTGCTGCCAATAATCGCGGGACGGACAGGGCTGCGCATACTGGGGCGACCTCCTCTTGGCGGGACAAAGCATCTGCTGCTTGATTAGTCTTGCCTGGCTTGTACTCCACGTGAAAATCGTATCCCATAAGTTTACTGAGCCAGTGCTGTAGTGGCGGGGTTATGAGTGCTTGTTCGAGCAAAAATTTCAAGCTGGAGTGGTTGGTTCGAACAATGAAGGGGCGGCCCCATAGATAAGGACGCCAGTGTCGAACATACTTCGATAGTCCAATCAATTCCTGCTCATATGCAGTGAGTTTCTTGTGTCGCTCTGCCAGTTTGCGACTGAAGAAGGCGATGGGGTGTCCCTCTTGTTGAAGTACGGCCCCAATGCCGCAACCCGACGCGTCGCATTCCACGATGAAGGGCACTGAAAAATCTGGGAGGCGCAGAACTGGTGCTGACATCAGTGCGGATTTGAGAACACGGAATGCCTCCTCTGCGGTCGGAGTCCATTGGAAGTGGTTCCGACGTAACATGGCTGTGAGAGGTTCGGCTATGTCGGCATACTTATGGATGAATCGTCTGTAGTATCCCGTGAGCCCCAAGAATCCGCGCAGTGCTGTGACTGTAGTCGGTTGCACCCATTGCGAAACGGCCGTCAATTTGTCGGGATCAGCCGCCACCCCAGCTGCGGAGATGATGTGCCCGAGGTAACCCACTTGGCGTTTGGCGAACGTGCACTTGGACATTTTCAAACATAGTTGGTGTTGGCGCAGACATTCCAGTACGGCTTGCAAGTGTGCATGGTGTTCTCCAGCTGACAGACTATAAATGAGAATGTCGTCAAAAAAAATGAGAACAAATTTTCGCAGGAAGTCCTCCAAGACTTCGTTCATGAGTGCTTGAAATGTTGACGGCGCATTCGAAAGTCCAAATGGCATCACGAGGAATTCATAATGTCCATGGTGAGTGCGGAACGCCGTCTTGTCGATGTCGTCAACGTGCATGCGCACTTGGTGGTATCCTGAGCGTAAGTCCAGTTTGGAGAAGAAGGTGGCGCCGTGCAATTCATCCAGTAATTCCTCCACTACTGGAATGGGAAACTTGTCTTTAACCGTCTTGGCATTTATTTCCCGGTAATCGACGCAGAATCGCCATGTCCCGTCTCCCTTTTTAACCAGCAAAACTGGTGAAGAAAAAGGGGAGCGGCTCTTTCGGATGATACCCTGTTCGAGCATAGCTGTGCACTGGCGCTCGATCTCATCCTTCTGGCGGAAAGGGTATCTATACGGACGAACAACAATCGGTCCAGTGCCTTCCTTGAGGCAAATGCGGTGGTCACAATGACGGGGTGGCGGGAGGCCTGTTGGTTCCGCGAATACATCCTTGAAGTCTGTGAGGATATGTTTCTCGTCGGAACCTTGCTCCTGTTGAATGGCGAGGAGATGAGGATCCTTGGTGCGGCCGGCTCCTTGAAGATGCACTTGGGCTCCCGCATGGTCAAAGGTCATAGTAAGGTTGGTGAAGTTCCAGCGAATATCACCCAATGTTTGGAGCCATTGTATTCCCAGAATGATATCGAACCCTTCTAATGGAATGACGAGGAATGGTGCCGCAAACGAATGTGTATCGATGCAGAATCCTTCTGTTGGCACAACTCCTAGGCACGGCAATTGGTTGCCATTCGCCACCTTGACCCGTGGAGACGTCACTGCCTGATGGACGAGTGCCATCCGAATGGCGGCATGACTGCTTATGAAGTTGTGTGTACTGCCGCTATCAATGAGACAAAGCTGCGGCTGTCCCCTCATTAGCAGCATTACCTGCATTGTGCCTCCTGGTTTGGGTCCCATGATCGCGAGCATGGACAATGATGGTGGATTATCTTCGTCTTCAGGCGGTGTGCTGTCTGTCCTCAACATGTCTTGGCTGTCCTCTTCATCTTCAGTCATGATCTCGATAGAGAACAATCGCTTGCAACAGTGTCCCCTTGAGTAGAATTCATCGCAATGGTAGCACAACCCTTTTGCGCGCCGTTCAGCGAGTTGGTCTGCACTGAGCTTGAGTTTGGCGGAATTACCGGGTGCCGATGCCGTGCTGGATAAGGAACTGGAGTTGTTGCCTCCCCTTGTCGGTAACGACGCGACTGGTGTTGGCCGTTCTGCGGCGGCGGTAACGGTTGACCCCGTTAAAGCCGCTCCTTTGGCGAACGCCATCCGTCCTCTTCCTTGATTAGCGTAGCCTTGCATCGCTTCTGCTATCCATAGATCTCTTCGCTCCTCCGCCTCTCGGGCGAGACTGACTGCCTCGGATAAATCGCGAGGTCGTTCCCTCCGAACATCTGCTGCGATTGTCTTGGATAGCCCTGCGGTAAACATCTCCACCTGGTCTGCTCTTGGCATGCGCGGTGCACGAGCTAGGAGTCGCTGGAACTCTCGGGCGTAGTCCCCGACGCCACTGGAGCTTTGCTTGAGGTTGACTAGATCGCCTAAAGGCCCTGCTCCCCAGTGTCTGGTGAATCGCTGGATGAACGTGTCAAAGAAATCTTCCCAGGCAATCCAAGTCTCGTCTAGTGCCCAATTGTCAAGCACTTCTTGTGCCTCCCCGCGAAGATGTAGTCCGGCCACCTCCACATAATCCCGGAATCGAACTTGATGGAGACGGAGAAATCTTTCGCATTGGCGCAGCCAGGAAAGTGGGTCCTCTATTCCGTCGAAGTAGGGCAGCTCCAGTCGAGGTGGTCGTGGTGCCCAGTGCCGATGAGCGAAAGCGTCCTCGGCCTCATCTGGTGGCCGCCGCCGTTCCGGCGACGCGCGAGGCCAGCCGTCGTTGTCCCACGGTCGTCGCTCCCGTCGTCCACGCTCAGCAGCACGCGGGCGCGTCGCTGGAGCTGGTGCCTGCGACCCCTGGGCCGCCGGCTCGGGTCGTTGCTGCCGTTCCTGTCGATCTCGCCATGGTTCTTGTCTTTGCCCTGTGTTATCCGCAACGAGGCCGCCTTGTTGCCCCGGCTCACCACTAGCCGTCCTGGCGGCACGTGAGGCCTTGAGCAGTTCTTGGAGAGAAGTCTTCATCTCCTCCATTGATAACTCCAGCCTTCCGACTCTTTCTTCCAAGGCCGACTGCGCTATGCCCGAGAGATCGGTAGGCTCTGATACCAAATTGTTGTGGACGCGATTGAAGAGACGGGTGCTGGGCCTGAGGCCGGCGTGGTTGGAGGCTACCGAACTCGACGTCGCGGCTGTGACAAGGAAAGATCGGCTGTCGGAGCCACCGGTCTTGTTAATCGGAAGACACCGCCAAGGATAAGTTTTGTGGCAAAATACTTCTTGCCTTTTCATTGATTTTCTTCCCCTATAAATAGTAGTACCTCCAGCTAGGAGATAGACAGTTAAGCCGTATCTAACAAGGAGACTCACAATCTACTGAATCCGTAACTAACAAGGAGACCCAACAAACTACTAGATAAGGCTAAGCCAACTAATCTTAAGGACATCTTGCAGATAGAGTAAACTAATAGCAGATCAGGCTAGGGCTACTAACCGCCCGCCCCTGCCTCTGCGCTAGTTATGGCTCCTTCTGTTCCTTCCGCGTGTGTGGATACCTTCCCTCCTCTTCTCTTTCGATAGTACACTCTGTCGAGGCCGTTAAGATCCATGACATGCTAACTACCACGAAGCGTTAAAGGTTTGATTCTCTTATTGAAAATTTGGTTTAGTAATTCTCTTGAAAGGGTTACCTCTGTTTGTTTATGTCTTGGAGAATGTGCTAGAAAAATCAATTTGATGTGAACATTTTGATTAAATTGACCTATTTTTGATGATTGCATGTTTAGGTATGTCATGTTGATGCCTTATGGATGCTTTATATGATCTCTGTATTAGATGCCTTTAGTACTTTGGTTGAGGTTATGTTGTTGAATTTTTGCACATGGTCTGCAATTCGACCAATCTTGTGTTGTCATATCTCAAGCTTGTCATGACCTTACAACTATTTTCTTATTTTTTCCAATTGACACAAATGCAGCAAAGAAGCAACAAACAGTACAAATGGTGGATCCACAAGACCTACTGAAGAAAGGGAACCAAAACATACATACAAGTGGGAAGCCAAGGAACTGTAGCACTAGCAACATTAAGAATTGGCAGGGCATCCATCGATGGTTCCATAAAGTTCCATTAATTTTGGGTACTCCCTGTCATGACAAAATTCTCCTCTTTTTCACCACCGACTGCTGCTTATAGCTTGGATATAATTGGGACAGATCTGAGAATGAATGAAGTACTAGCTTCTATGAGTTCAGGTACTATAATCACCAGAATTCATTGACTTCTTTCATCCGACTTATTAATATCAACCACACATGATGTTACATTAAAAAGGAAATTTAATTCTGTCTTGAGTCGCCCATAGATTGGTTGATCATGAGTAAATATAGATTTATTATACTTCTTGAGTCGTTTTGATGTTAATGTTAAAAGAATCGTTTTAGATATGACAGTGAAACTAGGAGAGGGCTTCTTTAGTTAATTCGCTTTATGCATGAAAGAAAAATGCTATTTTGAGTGTAAAGTTTGTGATTCCGTTGCAACGCATGGGCACCCTACTAGTATGTATATTAATACGCATTTGTTCAATGCCTAATCCCCAAACTGGTAATTGTACTCCAGTAAGTTCTATTCACAATCCTCTAGCAATGGTACTGTCCTTGTCTTCATAAATCAAAATTTACTTGGTTAGATTTCATTTTTGACATGTTAGCTCACACATTGATTGCTTGTAGAATGAATACTGAGGTGCAAACTTGTTGAAATGACTTCGAAAGGGTGCTGAGATATCTCTAGCTACTTTAGTGCCAGAATGAATACTATATTAAACTTTAGTGCCTTAATGAGATAATGAGATATCTCTAGCTGCTTTAGCTGCTTCGAAAGGGTGCAAACTTAGAATGAATACTCATTACATGCATTTTGCAACCTGCTTTTTGTTAGAGATAGAATCCTGTTATTCTAGTCTCTATATTAGAGATAGAGTCCTGTTATTCCTTTCCCTCATGTACTCTATATATTGTGGCCATTGGCCCTCATATTGAATACAAGCCCTATTCATAACATGGTATCAGAGCTCTAGGTTTTCTTTTCCTAGCCTCTCCCTTCCGCTGTTTTAGATCCAATCCACTGCCCCGGGAGGAGGAGACTCCCAGGGCGGCACCCGTTCAGCCGGGCAGGCACCCGCGCCGCCACTCGCCGTCCGGTCATCCTCTGCGGCCCTCGCCGACGTGCCCGTTCGCCGAGGCGCCTGTTCGCCGACGTTCTGCCGCCGTTCGCCGGGCACCTCCACGACCGAAGTTTCCTGGCGTTACCATCTTCTCTGGCATCTCTCGCCGATCTACTCCAGCCGGCCGCGCCATCATCCGCGCCGTTGGTCTTCGGCTTCCGTGCGATCTACTAGCGCACGGGGACGCCGGCCTGCGCCTGAAGCCGACCCTCGCCCTGGCTTTCTCTCCGTCGGCTTTGTATGCGCCGCCGGCTGCGCTGGGGCGCAACCCCACGCTCTGTCGCCCGCGTCGGCCACCCATCCAACGCTGCCTCCAGCCGGACACAGAGTCCAGACGTCCGGCTGCCGGAGCCAGAACTCGTCATCGTCCAAGAAGTGGATCCGGTTGCCCCGCAGCGCGTATTGGGAAAGGTCGTACCGAGGCAGGCGGCGAGCCGTGGAGCCTCCCGGACCGACGAAGAACGATTTGGAGACTTCAAATTTTTTTCCTTTGTTAGGTTCACGTGACTTTCAAGTCTCAGTGAAAGCACTAAGGAGGCTCACGTCCGGTTCTTCTCCCGTGAAGAAAAGTTTCACGTCCGTGTGCACTACGTGAGGTTTCACGTCCCTTTGGCTACGTGTGAAAAGCTATAGCTCCAGATCGGTTCCTCCGGCTTCAGCTTTTTGGCTTCTCCGTTTTCTACTGTGTAGGCTTCTTCAGCTTTTTTGGTGCTGTTGTTAGAGATAGAGTCCTGTTATTCTAGTCTCTATATTAGAGATAGAGTCCTGTTATTCCTTTCCCTCATGTACTCTATATATTGTGGCCATTGGCCCTCATATTGAATACAAGCCCTATTCATAACATGGTATCAGAGCTCTAGGTTTTTTTTCCTAGTCTCTCCCTTCCGCTGTTTTAGATCTAATTCGCTGCCCCGGCAGGAGGAGACTCCCGGGGCGGCTCCCACATCAGCAACGCCCGATGCCATCTTCGGCCGGTCATGCCTCAATCGGCTGCTCTGCCTCCGTGCAGCCTTCTGAGCCGCGCCCCCGCCTCTGGCTGCTGGTGCCACACGCGAGGACTCGCGATCGCGTCAGCCCTGGCCTCCGGCCGCTCCGCGCTGCCTCTGCTCCACCGAGCCTGCCGCCGATGACGCCTCCCGGCTCCGTGATCTCCGGCCGTCTCCGTACGCCAACTTCAACGCCACGCGACCACCTCCGTGGGCCCATCCGGCCACGCCACCGGATCTTCGATGCCGCCCGATCGGACTTGATCCCGTGAAGAGCTCGTTGAGAAACAGGCAGAGCCTCACCTAGTGCTGGTCTCCGATCGGATCTAAAGAAGGTCTCAAGGCTGCATTACAATTTACAACCGGCCGGTTCACGTCCCCAATTGATGAGCATCTCCATCTGTTACTGCGTCTTTGAGAGATGGTGTTGTTTTTCCTCACATGCATGCTTGGGCCACGTGAAGGTGTTAAGCCTGGTGTGTTAAGCCACGGATCTGAAATAGATCCCAAAAACTATTTCTTTTCATCCGTCTTCACCTCAGCTACATCCGTCTTGGCTCAAGTCCGGCTTGGTGGTTTTTGGGCTACTGCTTATTAGTATTGCGGCTATTATTTCTAGTTTTTTTTTGAGTCTTCCGTTTCGTCCATCCAAGTCTTTAGCATCTTGATTCTGTCATCGCTCGGTTCTTCTATCGGCTCGGCTCATTTTGTCAACTCCGATTACCTCGGCTCGGCTTATTTTGTCGGCTTTGTCGGTTTTTCTTCGTCGACTCGGCCCTACCTTCGACTTCCGTTTGTCGATTTGGCTTCATCGAATCGGCCCTACCTTCGACTTCGGTTTGTCGATTTTGGCTTCTTCGTCGACTTCTCTTCACCAACTCGGTTCTTCGTTGGCTGTTCTTCGTCAGCTCGATTTTTCAAGATTTACAAGCTACGACGGCTACTTCAAGATTATGACTTTGGATTTTCCCTATTTTAGTTCATCCTTTCCAAATGCAATGCTATTGCATACGCCTTGCATTTGTGGGGGGTGTTAGAGATAGAGTCCTGTTATTCTAGTCTCTATATTAGAGATAGAGTCCTGTTATTCCTTTCCCTCATGTACTCTATATATTGTGGCCATTGGCCCTCATATTGAATACAAGCCCTATTCATAACACTTTTGTGGCTAAACTGCAAGTGAGGACATTATATTAAACCATATGGATACTGTTTGTGGAATTTCTAGCTGGCTAGCAACATTAATAACTGTATTGTGGGTTGCAGTTTTTACCAGCTACACATGTATCCCGGTTTCTAATATCATCAGTTTTATGTCTGAATTGCTTCAGCTTGCAAAATGTACACATTTGTTTTGGATGCTTTATTCTTGTCATTGATTGTTGTTTATTAGTCTAATTCGTCTATTACTGACAGTATAAAAATTATTACAGGGTTCTTTTGTTTTGATATTGTCACTGCTCTTGATTCTTTTGAAGTGTCCAGTACATACTGCTGCTCCCTGTATGTTACTGCTAACCTTCTGTGTAAAGTTAAATGAACTTATTCTTATGTTCTTAGAGCCCCCATTTTTTCTTTTTGTTTGTCCTTTTTAACCCAGAATGAAAAGACGGAGCTGAATTATGAAGACTGATCTTATCAATTTGGAAGTTTACCATTGGCAATAGAACAATGCCTACGCACAATGCCTTTGCCTTCTATCTTTTATTTATTCCTTTACTATTATGTATGTGGGTATACATAACTATTTATGAGCATAGGTTTTTTAGAATGTAAAATTTGGATAGGATCTATTCAAAGGTTTTGGACTTATTTTGGACTGATCTGGACTGATTTTGGGAGAGGGTAGCTGGGGTAGAGAATTGTAGAAACAGATTGAGAAGCAAGAAGAACAGAGGAAGAAGGAGCCTTTGGCAGGGAGATAGAGAGACATGTAAAGGGATAGTAGCTTGGTTTATTCTTGCATAACTAAGAGTAGATGCGGCATCCTTTAGTAGACACCCCTGACATGATTACTCTGAAGGAAATATCTAAGTAAGACGGAGCTGAATTATGAAGACTGATCTTATCAATTTGGAAGTTTACCCTTGGCAATAGAACAACGCCTACCCACAATGCCCTTCTATTTTTTAGTTCATTAACATGCTCAGTTCGATAGTTGATGAGCTAATTTTTTCTATTGTTTTATTCTTGCATAACTCATAAAGGTAGAGTTGGCTAATAAGGTAGATAGCTTGATGCTGTCTACCACAGTCAATAATAAATCTGCATCTGCACGCTAATATTTTATTTTTCTTGTCATCTACTATACACGTGGAATAACTTTCTTCCTTCTTTCTGCATCTGCAAGATTTTAGTGGATCGACGCAAGTAGGATCATATTCCACACAAGTACAACAGCAGCACACTCCAATATTTGGGACGAGGTAGCAAGTAGCTGTTACTTGTAATCCTGTACTTGGATAGTTTATCGTTGTTTCGCTTAGGAGAATAATGGCCGGACAGTTTGTTGGGCTATGCGAGTCTTCAGGAACCTGATGCATGCTTGAGTTCATGCAAGGTGGATCCTAAAGTTCAGGGCGTCATGCACAAGTGGAGTTAGTGGAGTTAGTTGCTGTTTAGGCGGCAGGACTGTTACAGCGGCTTGCCGCTCATGTAGGGGAGAGTGCTGCCACGATTAGTAGTGTGTGTTGTCTTTATATTGATGCAATACTTACAGTAAAAGCTGCCAGTTCTTGCAGCACAAAATACTCTGTCCACAACAGCTCTATACCTGTGTGTAAGATCCGTGCAGGTGCGTTCCATCACCGGAGTCCAATTCATCGGGGATTGACAACATTTGGTATCAGAGCTTGAAGTTCCTGAGACCGCGATCGTGCTCTGGCACGCAGTACCAATGTCTCGGGCACACTCGACCTCGCCGACTTCCTCGTCTCGCCGCACTGGTGGCCGCACGGATGGTGCGATGGTGATCCACAAGGTGGTACGGGAGACGGGAGGCATGGCACACTACCCCACCCTAACGGCGACGAACTACAACGACTGGGCGCTTCTCATGAAAGTCAAGATGCAGGCGCGCGGACTCTGGGATGCCATCGATCCCGGCGGCGTCGACATCCTTGAGGATCGAATGGCGCTCGACATCATCTGCAGCGCGGCGCCGCCGGAAATGATCTCGACGCTCGCAGTCAAGTCGACGGCGAAGGAGGCGTGGGACACTTTGAAGACGATGCGCATCGGGGACGAGCGCATCAGAAAGACCTCAGCGCAGAAGCTGCGACGCGAGTACGAGACGCTCGCGTTCCGGGATGGAGAGTCCGTGGAGAACTTCGCCCTTCGGCTCACCGGCATCGTCGCCCAGCTTCACACCCTTGGCGACCCCGAACCAACGGACAAGGTCGTCGCCAGGTATCTTCGGATCGCCCGTCCAAGGTACAAGCAACTTGTTATCTCCATCGAGACGCTTCTGGACGTGTCCACCCTCACCATCGAGGAAGTCACTGGGCGACTGAAAGCCGCTGAGGAAGTGGACGATCCACCGCCTCGTGCTGTCGGTGGGAAGCTCTACCTCACGGAGGAGCAATGGGAGGCGCGGTTGAAGGAGAAGAAGAGTGGCGATGGTGGACCGTCGAAGGGAGAGGACCGGCGATGGCGACCGCGGCGCGCAGCGTCGGACGAGCAAGGCGGGATTGCGCCCGGCCGCAAGGTGGGCCGTAACCAATGCAGAAAGTGCGGGAAGACCGGGCATTGGGCCAGGGAGTGCCCGAGCAGGCCCAGGAAGGGTGAAGCCCATGCTGCACAAGCGGAAGAGGAGAAGGGCACTCTCCTGATGGCTCGGGTGTGCACTGTGAACTTCGATCCCATTCCTCATGGGGGAAGCCCGGCGGCGCCGACGGAAATCTCCCTGGCGCCAGTATCAGCTCAATCGGAGTCGATCCCGACTGAGGGGCCAGTGGATCCGGCTAAGGCACCGTCGGGCGAGGTGCTCCTCACCACAGAGGAGCTAGTGGAGGCGCGCGCCCACACGCAGATCGATGGCGACAATCGGAGCGACGACAAGGCGTGGTACCTTGACACGGGCGCGACCAATCACATGACTGGGTCGCGCGCCGTCTTCTCCGACATCGACAGCAGCATCTCCGGGAGCGTGAGGTTCGGGGACGGATCACTCGTCAAGATCGAGGGGCGCGGGACGGTACTGTTCGCGCGCAAGTCCGGGGAACACAAGGAGCTCACCGGAGTCTACCTCATCCCGCGCCTTGACACCAACTTGATAAGCGTCGGGCAGCTTGACGAGGATGGGTACGACATCCGGGTCAACAAGGGGATCATGACGATCCGCGACGAGCGACGTCGACTGCTTGCGCGGGTCCGCCGTTCCCCCAACCGGCTCTACTCCATCCACCTCGACATCACCCGCCCAGTGTGCCTGACCGCGCGGCGGGTGGATGAGGCGTGGCGCTGGCACGAGCGGTATGGCCACATCAGCTTCCAGGCGTTGCGCAAGCTGGCGGCAGGCGACATGGTCCGGGGACTGCCGCACATCGATCATGTCGACCAAGTGTGCGAGGGGTGTCTCGCCGGGAAGCAGCGGCGCCACCCATTCCCGGCTCAGGCACGACGGAGAGCTACGGCGGTACTCGACTTGGTGCACGGGGACATCTGCGGGCCGGTGACACCAACAACGCCGAGCGGGAATAGGTACTTCTTGCTGCTAGTGGACGATCTGAGCAGGTATATGTGGCTCAGTCTCCTAGCAAGCAAGGATCAAGCGGCGGCGGCGATCAGGAGGTTCAAGGCGGCGGCCGAGCTGGAGTCGGGGTGCAAGCTCAAGGTGCTGCGAACAGATCGCGGCGGGGAGTTCACATCGACCGAGTTCGGCGTCTACTGTGCGGAGCAGGGGGTGCAGCGCCAGCTCACGGCACCCTATACGCCCCAACAGAACGGGGTCGTGGAGCGAAGGAACCAGACCGTCGTCGGTATGGCCCGGAGCATGCTGTTGGCAAAAGGCCTGCCCTGCATGTTCTGGGGCGAGGCGGTCACCACGGCGGTCTTCATCCTCAACCGGTCCCCGACTCGCAGCCTCAACGGGAAGACGCCTTTCGAAGCCTGGCACGGCGAGCGCCCAGCAGTAAGTTTCTTCCGCACCTTCGGCTGTGTTGCTCACGTGAAGAACTGCAAGCCGCATCCGAAGAAGTTGGAGGCCCGAAGCACTCCCATGATCTTCGTGGGATATGAAGCCGGATCGAAGGCCTATCGGATGTTTGATCCGGTGGATGGTCGCGTGCACGTCACGCGCGACGCTGTATTCAACGAGGAAGCCAAGTGGAGCTGGGATGTTGGCTCAGACATGCACGGCGACGGTGAAGGAGGGGTTTTCACGGTGGAGTACGGCGTGCTGGGCCACCAGCAGTCCGATACTGGGGAGCAAGCAGCCGACGGAGCCGTGGCCGAGGAGCTGCCGTTCACGGGTCCGGTACAAGGAGGAGAGGCATCGCCCAGGACACCCACCCCGGGTGCTGCAAGGAGTTCACACGTGATGCCACCAGTAGAGTTTGTGTCTCCGCCGGCGAACTTGGAGGGTGTGTTTGATGCAGATCATGATGAAGATGCTCCAGCACGGTTTCGTACCATCACGAACCTACTGGGGGAGGCGCCAACACCGGGCCTGGTCGCGCGCAATCTGGACGTGGGTGAACTGATGTTCACGACTGCGGAGGAACCAACGTCGTTCAGCGAAGCTGAACAAGATCCGAGCTGGCGGCGCGCGATGATCGACGAGATGAAGTCGATCGAGGAAAACCAGACCTGGCGGCTTGTCGACATCCCGGCCGGGCACAAGGCGATCGGGCTGAAGTGGGTCTACAAGGTGAAACGAGACGAACGCGGCAACATCGTCAAGCACAAGGCGCGACTGGTGGCGAAAGGATACATCCAACGCCAAGGTATTGATTTTGATGAGGTCTTTGCTCCCGTAGCGAGGATGGAGTCGGTTCGCTTGTTGCTTGCTCTGGCGGCATGTGAGGGATGGGAGGTTCATCACATGGATGTAAAGAGCGCGTTTTTGAATGGAGATCTTGTGGAGGAGGTGTATGTCTCCCAACCAGTTGGGTTCATTGTTGAAGGGGCAGAACACAAGGTACTGCACTTGAGGAAGGCACTCTACGGTCTACGTCAAGCGCCTAGGGCCTGGTATGCCAAGCTCAACGACAGCCTCCTGTCGCTTGGTTTCCAGAAGAGTACGGGGGAGCACGGTGTGTATGTGCGAGGAATGGGGAGTGATCGGCTCATTGTGGGTGTCTACGTGGATGATCTTGTGATCACAGGGCACAGCGGCATCAATCAGTTCAAGGGAGAAATGATGAAGCTGTTCAAAATGAGCGACTTGGGTCTCCTATCCTACTACTTGGGACTGGAGGTGAAGCAAACGCAGAAGGGGATCTGCATTGGTCAGGGAGCTTATGCAGCCAAGTTGTTGGCTCGAAGCGGCATGGAAGGTTGCAATGCCTGTGCCGTTCCAATGGAGAAGAAGAACAAGCTCACCAAGACAAATGAGACCCCCCCTGTGAACGCAACAGAATATCGGAGTATCGTTGGAGGACTCCGGTACTTGGTGAACACTCGGCCAGACCTCTCCTACTCGGTGGGGTTCATGAGCCGGTTCTTGGAGGAGCCAAAGGAAGACCACTATGCAGCGGTGAAGCACTTATTAAGGTATGTCGCAGGCACGCTGGACCATGGGGTGTTCTATGGCAGAGGTGGATCCCGGCGACTGGTTGGTTACAGTGATAGCGATCATGCCGGGGACCTCGAAGACAGGCGAAGCACCAGCGGCGTGTTGTACTGCCTGGGTAGCAATCCCATCACCTGGCAGTCCAGCAAGCAAAAGGTGGTGGCGCTTTCTTCCTGTGAAGCGGAGTACATCGCAGCGGCTGCAGGCGCGTGTCAAGGAGTCTGGCTGGCTCGGCTGTTGAAGGATCTCACTGGTGAGGAGCCTGGAGCGCCAGTTCTCAAGGTAGACAACAAGTCTGCCATTGATTTAAGCAAGAATCCCGTTCACCACGATCGAACCAAACACATAGACACTAAATTTCACTACATTAGAGAGTGTGTGGATGGAAGAAAAATCATCCTCGAGCAGATTTCTACCCAAGATCAGCTCGCGGATATCCTGACGAAGTCGCTCGGGCGTGGAAAATTCAGGGAACTCTGCGATCGTATCGGCGTTGTCAACATCAAGCGCAAGTTTCAGGATTAGGAGGAGAATGTTACTTGTAATCCTGTACTTGGATAGTTTATCGTTGTTTCGCTTAGGAGAATAATGGCCGGACAGTTTGTTGGGCTATGCGAGTCTTCAGGAACCTGATGCATGCTTGAGTTCATGCAAGGTGGATCCTAAAGTTCAGGGCGTCATGCACAAGTGGAGTTAGTGGAGTTAGTTGCTGTTTAGGCGGCAGGACTGTTACAGCGGCTTGCCGCTCATGTAGGGGAGAGTGCTGCCACGATTAGTAGTGTGTGTTGTCTTTATATTGATGCAATACTTACAGTAAAAGCTGCCAGTTCTTGCAGCACAAAATACTCTGTCCACAACAGCTCTATACCTGTGTGTAAGATCCGTGCAGGTGCGTTCCATCACCGGAGTCCAATTCATCGGGGATTGACAACAGTAGCAATTAACTTTTCAATGCAGAGAATTTATATTAGAATGTGAATGGGTTCAGCTAATTTAGTAGGTTGCATTTTTTTCCCTCTATTAGTTTTTATAACCCACACATGCTGTCAGCTTTCATTGACATTTGTTCTACTGTTGTCACTTTAGTTGGCATGCTTATCTTTTTATGCCACTGTTCCTGATATGTGTTCATGTACTTTTTACAGAATTTAGCTTGGACAGTATTGGTCCTCAATCAACAACTCCTTTGGATGCATTGAGCTGTGTGCTATAACTCAGGTTGAACTCTTTTGTCAATGCTTATTTGCACAGAATTGTAATCTTTATTAATTGTGTATGACTATATTACTTGGAATATTTAATGGATGAAATGTGGGCTCAATGGATATTAACGTAATGATGTTTTGAAATGCTACATGCCTTAAATTAAACATATTTATGCCCATTTAACAACATCTTGGTCCATGATCATACATGCTGTCTGTTTGAATATGTGCATATGTGCATGCCTGAATATTGAATTACACTGGATTTACTAGGCATGGAATGATTAGGGGATTGGGTTAGAGTTTACGTTTCTCAAGGAAAGAATCAAAAGCTTTAGTTTGCTTTAATTTTCTTTTCTTCCTTTGAGGTATTTGAGGGGCTTTCTTTGCTCAGCGCACCTCTCAGCAACCTGGCATTTTCAGCTGCATCCTTATCCTCCATGCTATCACAGAGCTTCTTCAGTTGTTCTATATCAAGTGACGTGCATGCTGTTTCGACATCATCTTCTGACAGACCAAAGTGGTTCTCTGTAACTACCGGTGCCACAAGAGTGCGCAGACGGGTTTTCTCTTTATGTAGCAGCTTCTTCTCTCTTTCAACTTCTTCTGATTGAGGGCAGCTTCTGCAGCTTTCTTAGCCTCCTCTTCTTTCCTCTCCCTTTCCACTTCGGTAGTCCTTGCGGCTTCCTCCTCCTACAATTTTTTGTCTATGAATTTCGCCTCCTTTCTCCTCTGTTTCTCAGCCTTCTCCCCCTCCTTTCTCCTTTGGATTGTGATTTACTATACAGTCCTCTTCATAACATAAAAAATCAGCACACTATACAAACTCTTGGAACTAGGATGACTGTACAGCAATACACCAAATGTTTTTTTCTTAAGATTTATAAATACATGAAACCATCAAAGATCACATAGATGCAAGCACTCTTACTCAAAGCATCGGGAATTGCTTCATAACAGAGCAAAATATCAAATTGCTTGACTGAAAAAGTAAACAAAACTGCCTGATCAGATGGTATTCATTTATCATGAATAGTAAAAAAAGGATTGTATAAAGAGCATATTTCTCTACTTATTAGGTGCCTTTTATAATAAATACACAAGTCTACAAAAACATTCCTGATAGCATTCATATGTTGAAGCCCCAAAGAGACTGCGGTGACTGCGGCGCCAAGAAGTTTGAGTACGAATCAAAGGGGTTTTGTTGCCGGTCTGGTCAAGTTAAACTTGTAAATTCAGAACCGCCTGAAGAACTTTGGAGGCTATACACGACTACAGATGCGGACGCAAAACATTTTAGGTATAACATTCGGTATTTCAATAGTCATTTTTCATTCACTACCCTTGGTGTCAGCTTGGATAAAGAATACACTAACATGAGGGCAGGAGTGTACACATTCCGGGCTCATGGTCAAATATACCACAATATACACTCTTTTGGTCCGAGCGATGTTGCTCAGGACCATTTGCAACTGTACTTCTATGATAACGATCCCACTCTACAACATAGGTTTCGCCACTCTCCTAACCTTGACCAAGATGTCATCAGAGTGTTGGTCGGCGTTCTTCGTGACAATCCATATTCCCAGACATTTAGGAGTCTGGGACAAGTCGATGACCTCGAGGAGTACCGCATTGAACTCAACATGGATATGAAGCTTGACCAAAGGACGTATAACAGGCCAACATCATCGGAGGTGGTTGCTGTATGGGTTGAGGGTAATGATGTACATAGGCACTTCGACCGCAGCATAATCCTATATGGGAACAATAACACGAAGTACGATATCAAACCATATTTTGGATGCTACGACTCTCTGTCGAGGGTAATGATGTACATAGGCACTTCGACCGCAGCATAATCCTATATGGGAACAATAACACGAAGTACGGTATCAAACCATATTTTGGATGCTACGACTCTCTGTCGTACCCCCTATTCTTCCCAAGAGGGGAGATCAGTTGGCATCCCGAGATACCGAAGGATGGCATCAGCTTGGATGCTATACGTTGTTCCCGTCACAATAACAGCCAGAACTCAGGTTAGTCGTACGTGCAATGCGTTAATGCGTAATATATAGTTACTACTGTTGAACCTTGCCCTAACATTTACCCCCTCTTTCCTATAGATACCAACAGTCGGTTGTGCATCTCCGTTCGAGATTACTACTGCTATAAGTTTCAAATGCGACGTGGTATGTTCAACACTGTACTGCATGGCCAGTGCTTGTTCCAGCAATACGTTGTCGACATGTACATCAAGGTCGAAAGTTCGAGTCTAGACTACATCTACAGAAACCAGAAAGAAATACGTGCTGACCTATACCAAGGCGTGGTGGATAGCCTTCATGCTGGAGAGCACCGTGTTGATGCAGTAGGAAAAAGAACCATATTACTGGCATCATTTGTCGGGGGCGGAAGAGATATGAGACGAAGATTGCTTGACGCGATGGCCTTGGTGCAGAAGTACGGAAAGCCGGACATCTTTCTAACCATGACTTGCAACCCCAAATGGGATGAGATCACCAGAGAGCTTGAGCCTGGTCAAACCCCGCAATATCGCCCTGATCTTATCGTCAGGGTGTTTAGAGCAAAGCTAGAGGACCTCAAGAAAAAACTATTCAAGGAGCACATGCTGGGTAGAGTGAGATCTTATGTATACGTCGTTGAGTTCCAGAAAAAGGATATACCTCACGCTCACTTTCTGCTGATCATGGAGTCAGAGTACAAGCTGACATGCCCAGAGTAGTACAATTGCATCATATCTGCTGAGCTCCCAGACAAACACAAGTACCCAGAGCTATACGAGATGGTTGTAAAACACATGATGCATGGTCCGTGCGGAGTACTCAACCGTGCATGCAGGACGGTGGATGCAAGAACTATTACACCCGTCCATTCAACACGACAACACTCCAGGGCAAGGACTCATACCCTAATTACATAAGAAGGGATGACGGTCGTTGTGCAAAGGTTCAAGGTCAAATGTTAGACAACAGGTGGGTCATGCCATACAATCCTTACCTGTTGAGGAGGTACAACTGTCATATCAATGTTGAGGCTTGCTCAAGCATTAAGGCCGTCAAGTACCTCTTTAAGTATATCTACTACAAGGGGCACGATCGTGCCTCGATTTCCGTCAAAAAGTCGGGTATCAATGGAAAGGTGGATGAGATCAAGCAGTACAGGGATTCTAGGTGGATCACACCACCAGAAGCATTGTGGAGAATCTATAGATTTGACCTTAGTGATATCTCTCCGTCGTCTGTTCGGCAGCTACAACTTCATCTCCCAAACATGCATATGGTGTCATTCAACGCTGGTACAGACCTCGACGATGTCGTCTCTCGGCAAGGTGTCATGAAGAGCATTTTGAGGCCAACAAGGTGCACGATTGGGCTCGAGGCATCCTGTATAGGGACTTCCCGGCGTCGTTTGTATGGATGCCTAGGGAAAAGTATTGGAAGCCAAGGGAAGAATGAACACAGGTAGGTAGAATCGTGGGAGCACTTCCGTCAGAGTGGGAGCAATATTATCTTCAGATGCTTCTAAACCACGTGACAGGCGCTACCTCCTTCGAAGATCTAAGGATGGTGGACGGTGTTATTTGCCCAAACTTTCGGGATGCCGCCGAAATGAGGGGTCTTATTGAGGCTGCCAATAGCATCGATGAGTGCCTTAATGAAGCCAAGGTATTCCAGATGCCATCCGCGCTTCGAAGGCTCTTCGCTATGATATTGGTCTACTGCGAGCCTGGCGATATGCACGGTCTCTGGGATAGACACCTAAAAGAAATGTCAGATGACTTTCACCGCTCCCAAGGGTGCCCCCGTGCAGTCGAGCAAATGGTGATGTTGGATATTAGAGGCCTGCTCCAATCGATGGGGAAGGATATAGCATTGTTTCCTCTTCCTAAGATCGATGAGAGCTACGGCTATACCAGTGGTGAGGCAAGGGAGATCATCGAGGAGTCCACAATAGAGGTAGATCAGGCCCACATGTGTTTGTCATCTTCTCTCAACCCTGAGCAGAAGTATGCATATAATGAGATATATACCATCTCAAATGACAATTGGTACCAAGGGAAAGGTCTGATCAAATGGGCCTTGGGAAAACAATCCAGACAATTGGTTTTCTTGCCCATCTCAAAGGGAAAGGTCTGCATGGTCCATACTTGATAATTGCCCCTCTTTCCACTCTCAAACTGGGTATATGAGATCTCAAGGTAAAATATTCAAAGTTTTTTTTCTATGTCTTTAATTGATGTCTTATGTGGAGATAAGAGATTTCAGGTTTGTTCCATCTCTGACTGGTCTCATTTATCATGGAGATAAAGTGACTCGGGCAGAGATAAGGAGAAAATTCATGCCCAAAACTGTTGGCTCTAATTTTCCAGTGATAGTAACTTCATATGAGATAGCGATGTCAAATGCAAAAGCTCTTGCTCATTATAAGTGGAAGTATGTTGTTGTGGATGAGGTGATGGAAAAGCACATGCTCTAAATCATTGTCCTTGAATGGTTTTCTTCCTTTTGTGCTTACATGCCCATAATTCATTTTTCAGGGGCATCAGTTGAAAAATTCAAAATGTAAATTATTGAAGGAGTTGAAGCGCTTGCCAATGGATAATAAGCTCCTTTTGACTGGAACGCCTCTTCAGAATAATCTAGCAGACTGTGGTCACTATTGAACTTCATTTTGCCTGATATATTCTCATCTCATCAGGAATTTGAGTCATGGTATGTTTCACCGGGTTAACACTCACACCACTGGGCAGATTCCTAATGAGATGAGAATATATCATTCATGTAAACATACCATGACTCAAATTCCTGATGAGATGAGAATATATCAGGCAAAATGAAGTTCAATAGTGACCACAATTCTGCTAGATTATTCTGAAGAGGCGTTCCAGTCCAAAGGAGCTTATTATCCATTGGCAAGCGCTTCAACTCCTTCAATAATTTACATTTTGAATTTTTCAACCGATGCCCCTGAAAAATGAAGTATGGAACTGGCATGTAAGCACAAAAGGAAGAAAACCATTCAAGGACAATGATTGAGAGCATGTGCTTTTCCATCACCTCATCCACAACAACATACTTCCACTTATAATGAGCAAGAGCTTTTGCATCTGGCATCGCTATCTCATATGAAGTTACTATCATTGGAAAATTAGGGCCAGCAGTTTTGGGCATGAATTTTCTCCTCATCTCTGCCCGAGTCACTTTATCTCCATGATAAATGAGACCAGTCAGAGATGGAACAAACCTGAAATCAAGAATCTCCACATAAGACATCAATTAAAGACATAGAAAAAAACTTTGAATATTTTACCTTGAGATCTCATATACCCAGTTTGAGAGAGTGGAAAGAGGGGCAATTATCAAGTATGGACCATGCAGATCTTTCCCTTTGAGATGGGCAAGAAAACCAATTGTCTGGATTGTTTTCCCAAGGCCCATTTGATCAGACCTTTCCCTTGGTACCAATTGTCATTTGAGATGGTATATATCTCATCATACGCATACTTCTGCTCAGGGTTGAGAGAAGATGACAAACACATGTGGGCCTTATCTACCTCTATTGTGGACTCCTCGATGATCTCCCTTGCCTCACCACTGGTATAGTTGTAGCTCTCATCGATCTTAGGAAGAGGAAACAATGCTATATCCTTCCCCATCGATTGGAGCAGGCCTCTAATATCCAACAGCACCATTTGCTTGACTGCACGGGGGCACCCTTGGGAGCGACGAAAGTCATCTGACATTTCTTCTAGGTGTCTATCCCAGAGACCGCGCACATTACAAGGCTCGCAGTAGACTAATATTGTAGCGAAGAGCCTTCGAAGCGCGGATGGCATCTGGAATACCTTGGCTTCATTAAGGCACTCATCGATGCTATTGTCATCATAATGATGCCCTAGAGCTAATGTCCCCACAGTATCATTCACCTAAGTACAAAAATTACATGAATGATAATCATTTAAAAGGCGCTGGTGGTAATATACGTACAAATAAATAGAAAAGAAGCACAACAGAGCATGCTTGTTAGGATATATGGAAACTTTTTTTAGGGTGGCTCTGTAATTGGATGAAAGAGCAAATTTGCACAGTTTGGTTAACCAAATGAATATGTAGCAATCATAAAGTAAAAAACAGAAGGAGGGCATAGCATCAGGCCAAGACATTTCGCCATTGTAGAATGGTATTATGAGCATACATACATTACTACCGTTGGTGGTGACAGCAGCATCAGAGACCAACAAGACTATAAATTTGTTATTGTTATAATTTGCATCATGTTGAATTCAGCAAAAGGATATTACACAGTTACATGATACCAACAGCACTCTAGCATAAAGTTTTATTCAACTTAGTGTTTCACATTTAAACATAACATGATGTAAAACCAAGTACTTACAAGCTGATTACTTGCCTTTTAAGTTTCATCACCCTACCCCAATAAGAAATGACAAATCCATGGCCGTCTAAACCATAAGCCAAAAAAAAAAAAAAAAACATTTGCGACACTTTTTCTTTGTTTCACCAAACATTATTAATTATCTCTCATTTCTTCCTGTGGCATATTACAGCCCACAACAACAAGCAAGCTCACAACTGTGAACTAAATAGTTTTTGATACATAAGTCACTTTCTGACTAGGAAAATATTCCTTGTAATTTCCTAAACATTATGCATCATCTTCTGAATCCGATATTTATTGACAATATATTTACACAAAAATAAAGGGTGTCCACATTAGTAGTGGACGAACACTAAATAATAAGTCTTTCAGATCAGCCAAATGTAGTTCGCAATGGAATGAAAGGATAAAAGTAACTATTTGAGTGTTAAGCCAACAACAGTTGGGAAAGACCTACCAGCGCAGTGACTTGCACATTTAATCCACACCTAGCAAACGCTTCATTTAAGCACTGATCAACATCTCCACGATGTTGCCCGGCACGTAATCGTCATCGCCTGCAATGTTGTTGTTAATTTGACAAACAATTGCATGAGAATTTTTAAGTATTAAATTTATGACAATATGTATGCCAGTTACCTTTCATGGCACTCGAACAAGAATAGGCGCAAGTCTGTAGTACGTACGCAAGAACACACGCACACATGCAAGAGGAATACCATACGAGAGACCTTTGGTGCCGCGGATGTTTTCTGTTACTTCCTCCTTGTACTATATATATATGCAAGGGATAACGTACAAAACCACCACGCCATGTGCTCGATCGTAGGACTTTTTCAGTTATCGCATGCATGGGCTGAAGAAGCGGACGCGTGGGAGCGATTAATTAGAAACAAGCGGACGGCTGAGGCTGGGATAACAAGCGGCTGATCGAAGAAGCTGCGGGATAACAAGCGGCTGAAGAAGCGGACGCCTGAGACTTTTGGTGCACGCACGCACTAGTATAGCTAATAACTCACGCATTTAATGCACTAGTATTGTGTAGTGTAGATTATTACCCTCTTGGATGGCCATACAATGGATAGCTTGTGAGCATCACCTATATTTTGCATACCATCGTATGGACGTGGCAGCAGAACATCTCTTTTTAAAGGAATAATCACTACAGGAAACAGGGAAATTAACGTCGGCCATATTAATTATCGTCGGCTAAAGACTATGCCGACGTTAATTAATTAATTAACGTCGGCATAGTCTTTAGCCGACGATAATTAAACTGTAACTAACGTCGGTCGTAATTAGCCGACGGTAATTCATCCTTAACTAACGTCGGCCGTAATTAGCCGATGGTAATTAAACGTAACTAACGTCGGCCGTATTTAGCCGACGGTAATTGGCCAGCATAAGCCCTGGATTGGCCTCGAAATCGGCTACCTTTCTTCGCTCGCGCCACAGTCAATCGGCTCCCGCGCCCTGCCGCCGCCACTGCCGCCGCACCGCCCACGCTCCTACCCCAACCGCGTCGCCGCCCTCGCCGCTCCGGCCCGTCCAGCGCGCCGCCCTCACGCGCCCGGCCACAGCGCGCCGCCCTCGCCTCGCCCCGGCCGCGACCCGGCGGCGAGCTCAATCGGCTCCCGCGCCCTGACGCCGCCACTGCCGCCGCGCCGCCCACGCTCCTACCCCAACCGCGTCGCCGCCCTCGCCGCGCCCCGGCCCCGTCCCTGACGCCGCCGCCCTCGCCGCGCCCCGGCCCCGACCCGGCGCCCCTGCCCCTGCCCTGACGTCCTCTCCACCCAGCGGCGAGCTCGTCCCCCGGCTAGGCGTGCGGCGTCCTCCTCCTCCCCCGGGCATCGACCTCGTCCTCCTCTCCACCTGGCTACGACCCCATCCCCAAGCGTCCGCTTGAAGGTCAGTATCCATGAACTGTAGATAAACAAAAATGAAGTGCTGAACTGAATCAGCTGCATTTTGTATGCGAGTAACATCAGCATATACCTAGTAAACCTACTAATTGCTTCAAACGATTTGGAAATTTAAATGTTACCCATTATGGCGGCCATGACCACCTTTCTGTTGAAGTCGCAGTACACCATTGGGAAGACTCATATCATCATAAATCTGAAATAAACACAACTCACTGATATCAGCTGCAAGCACATGAACACTGAATGCAAATGGTAAATCATTAAAAGAACAATAATAAGATGTACCAAGAGGATGTGTCGCAACGGTACTTGGTAATAGGCAGCAAGCGGTCCAATCTTCACATGACAGCAGGATCGTCATTCGTTAGTACATGATGAATTGATAAATTACATTTGAATGATATTCATTTTGTTAAACACATTGCAAGAAAGCAGCATTTTGTAACAAAAGGTATCAAAATTCATGTTGATAGTTAAGTTGTGCCGAATATTTTATAAAAGGTTACGGATATAAAACAGAGACTTTAAAATGACATGCATGTAAATATATCACAATTTATTTCAGCAATAAGAAATCCAACTGTTCCCACAAGAAAAATAGTCACCAAGAAATGTTTGTTTCAAGTAGCCAACATAAACATAAAATCATGCTACTATTCACAAGCTAATAACCTCAACTAAGAAAGGTCAAGAACAAAAACTCACTGCCTCCCCGCTGTAGTTCATGTATGATTGTGGCTTTACCAGCAGCACTGGCACCTCCCCAATTGAACCTGCACTAAAATTCCACCCAAAGGATGGTGGAACACAAAATTAATAACAAAATTATGGCATTATATTCAACACACCCTACTATTTATAACTATATTTTCAGTAACAAATTGTTCACTGGACTAGCCAAATTTTGATGCACAGGACTTACTTTCTTCCTAAGTAATTGATGCAACAAACATACGTCACTACATGCATGTAGTAGTAGTGTAGTACCTCCAACGTATACATATTTGAACACTACAATTAACATTAAAAATCGGTATGCCGTCAACAATACAATTTAATTTTCAATTGGTACATGAGGTCGTTTCCAAAGATGACCCTCTGCAGAACACTACATTCTGAATTATTACTTTGTCTATGTAACGGCTTAGGAATGTTGGTCTATGTAACCTGATTTGGGTTTGGCATTCTAGAATGCATTTTTATTTTTGATTTCAAATCACATAGTGTCACGAAACCTATGCGTCACCCGTTTCGGATCGGCATGTCTCACATGTGTCACATGTGAGATGTGCTGGTCCGGAATTGTCCCTTTTTTGGACAGCCTCGGAGTGGATGACAAAGTGCGGTATTTATGATGAGCCACAGAGTACGAATGAAATTTCGGCGTCATAACCCTGTTGTTCTCCCCTGCACCATATCCGGGCGTGCAGGTGGAGAACAACGGGGTTATCTTCTTGAAATTTCATTCGACTCTGAGCTAAATCATAAATCCGCGCTTTGTCTACCACTCTTGGGTGGGTTTAGGACATATCCTTTCCTATAGATGTAGGGTCGTGATATATAGAAACAAAATAAACCTAATAACTGTTGATTTAACCTATATAGCCTCAAGTCTGGGTGACGCACCGATGGATGTATGAAGGTTGGGAGAAAAGTGGGGCTCACTGATCGAGTGGACGGTCAAGGCTACCGCTTTTGTCGACCGTGCCTTCTCTATGTGTAATCTTGTTAAGGTGAAGTGCCCATGCAGCAAGTGCCGTAATTTCCACCCCCAGGACAAGAAATCGATGTCTCTGCACCTATGTCGGTTCGGTTTCATGCCAAGCTTTGAGTTGTGGGTACGTCATGGTGAGTCACGTGCTCAAGGACCTCAAGTTGCGATTGAAGAGGAAGATGATAGGGCGGGCGATGATAGGATGGATGAGATGCTAGAAGCTTTGCGTCCAGAGATTAACGTAGACTCGGAGGATCCGCCAACACCTGAGGTTCGGGAGTTCTTTGAGCTACTTAAAGCTTCTGAAGAGCTGTTGCACGAACACACGAAAGTGACCCAGCTTGCTTTTGTGACGCGGCTCATGGCCATTAAGTCCAAGTATTTCTTTTCCAATAATTGTTACAATGATCTCGTGGAATTGATCTCTGATATACTGCCGGTGAATCATAAGATGCCTAGAGACATGTACCAGTCTAAGAAGTTGTTATGCGGTCTCGGTATGAAGTATGAGAAGATTGATGTGTGCAAGGATAACTGCATGCTTTTCTGGAAGGAGCATGAGAAAGAGAAGCATTGCTTAGTGTGTAAAAAACCAAGATTTGTCGAGGTGGTGAATGAAGAAGGTGAAAAGGTAACGACCGATGTTGCACACAAGCAACTTCGGTATATGCCGCTCACACCTAGGCTGAAGCGGTTGTTTATCTCAAAACGAAGTGCCAGACACATGAGGTGGCACAAAGAAGGTGTGCGTGAGAACGACGGAGTAATGGTACACCCGTCAGATAGTGAGGCATGGAAGGCTCTAGATAGCTTTGACGAGGACTTCGCGAGGGATGCGAGAAATGTTCGCATTGGGTTGGCGACCGATGGTTTCACGCCTTTCAACACAACCGCCGCATCATACTCGTGTTGGCCAGTTTTTGC
Source organism: Rhipidocladum racemiflorum (assembly GCA_036346355.1). Taxonomy (NCBI): domain Eukaryota; kingdom Viridiplantae; phylum Streptophyta; class Magnoliopsida; order Poales; family Poaceae; genus Rhipidocladum; species Rhipidocladum racemiflorum. The sequence continues at coordinate 30,348,102 of CM070592.1, read as the reverse complement.
TATTCCATACAATCTTCCACCTTCCCTTTGCATGAAATATGAGTTTATGTTCCTGTGCCTCATCATACCTGGCCCTGAACATCCTGGAAAGCGTCTCAATGTGATGCTCAAACCCTTGATCGAAGAGCTGAAAAAATTATGGACAGGGGTAGAGGCGTATGACTGCTACAAGAAACAGAAATTCAACCTTCGTGTTGCATATTTGTGGTCTGTCCATGATTTCATGGCCTATGGTATTTTTGCTGGCTGGAGCTGTCATGGAAATTTTACATGTCCGATCTGTGGTTCAGACACCGATTGTTTTCGCCTTATAAATGGTGGAAAGATTTGTTACTTCGATTGCCATAGGCGTTTCCTGCCCCTGAGACACGCCTTTAGGTTCCAGAGGAATGCCTTCCGTAAGGACACAATTGTCAGAAAGGGTCCGCCGAAACGTCTAACTGGGCCAGAAATTGCTGATATGCTGAGTAAATTGGTGGAGAAAGAAGATGGGTTTGAAGGGTTTGGAGAGGAGCACAACTGGACTCACATTTGTGGATTATGGGAGCTCCCATATGCGAAGGCCTTGATTCTGATGCACAACATTGACGTCATGCATCAGGAACGTAACGTTGGTGAAAGCATTATAAGCACGGTCATGGATATGACGGACAAGACAAAAGACAACCTAAAGGCCCGAAGAGACTTAGCAGAGATCTGTAACCGGCCAACACTTGAGCTCACCGAAGCAGGGGGTAAGCCACGCGCTCCATTTTGCCTTAAACCTAAAGAAAAGAAAGAAGTGTTGAGGTGGATGAAGAAATTGAAATTTCCGATGGTTACGCAATGGGATTGAGACGAGCTGTGAATGTGAATACGGGAAGCTAAATGGGTTGAAGAGCCACGATTACCACATAATCATGGAAAGACTCCTTCTGTAATGTTTCGTGGGTATCTTAATGATAATGTGTGGAAGGTGCTAGCTGAGCTAAGTTATTTCTATAGACAATTATGTGCTAAAGAAATATCGAAAGACATGATGGAGAGGTTGGAGAAAGAGATACTGCTTGTATGCAAGATGGAAAAATATTCCCTCCGGGTTTCTTCAATCCAATGCAACATCTACTTGTTCATCTACCTTACGAAGCTAAGGTAGGTGGTCTGTTCGATGCAGTGGATGTATCACATTGAAAGAGCTCTAAAGAAACTTCGAGCTATGGTTGGCAATAAGGCAAGAGTTGAAGGGTGCATTGCGAAGCATTTTCTCTAAAAGAGATATCATACTTCTCGAGTGTATACTTTGCAGAGGAACACAAAGTCAATGCTCCCACGATGCGGTACCATGTAGATGAAGAGACACCGTGTAGTGACCTCTGATTTTCCAATGGAGAGGTACTCTTGTTGGTAGTTGCACTGCTTACTATTACACTTCGGAAGAAAAGAAGTCTGCTTTGATGTACATGTACTCCAATATGGAAGAGATGGAACAATATTTCATGTAAGCGTTTACTTTGTACATGTCAATCAAGCTATGTTGCCGAAGACATCATTCATATATGTATCCATTTACGTTTTCATTTACAGTGAATTTGATAAGCAGAACTGGACGTCTATTCGTCAACCAACTGCCAAGCAACTTAATACGATGCGTCGGGATGGAATAAATGGGGGCCCTAATTTCATCACTTGGTTCCGAGATCATGTAACACCTTCACATCCTATAATATTCTGTAATGTTACGTTTCAATATATTATAAATCTTATATTTTGTTGGCAGTGCGTGAAATATGGGAACGTCCATGAGGACTTGCTTCAGCTATCCTATGGCCGTAATCGTTAAAAGCTATGGGCGATACGACGCGAACGGGTTTCGATTCCGTTCAACCAAATTTGAAGCTGGTCGTCCCCTTGCGGCCACAACAAATACTGGAGTTGTAACTAGGGCAATCGATGCTCAAGGGATCGAAACAAATTTCTATGGAATCATTCAAAACATCCTCGAGTTCAAGTTTGCAGGGAATAAGGAGCTGAAAGTAGTCTTTTTCGATTGTGTTTGGTTTGATAGCAAACATGGGACTCATCAAAACCAGTATGGGATGGTAGAAGTCAAACACAACGAACAGCTACATGGCTATGACAATTTTATCCTTGCTCACCAAGTTGAGCAGGTGTATTATATGCCATATCCATGCACAAGACTGAGTGCTTGGTGGGTTGTGTACAAAGTGAATCCCCGAGAACGGTTACATACTCCTGGTGATGCTGGTTATCTTGATAGCCAGCTGGAGGCCATGGAGGTTGTTGAGGTTTTCCAAGATGAAGAATTGCCAAGCACTTTTGATATAGAGACTGGTCCAGGTCTCGATTCATTAGTCGGAGACCGTGGAGATATAACGATTCCTGAGAAACGGAAAAGACAACCAATCAAGAAAAAAGTAACAAGTCGTCCCTTAGAAAGAAGGAGACTACATCATCGCGACATTGATGAATTTTGACAAGTAATTTTGTGTGTTTATTATCTTATTCATTCATTCATTCATTATTATTGTTGTTATACTAACTTGATATTTTTCTTTCAACAGGATGCCCCGATCGATCAAGCAGCTGGCGAAGGGATTCCTCAGTGGTAGGAGGAAGTCCAGTAGTTCGCGCGTCGAGGAGGCCTTGTTTGAGGTAGCGCTTCAAGCGCAAGTAGACGGCGTGCTTTGTTGAGTCCGTGGACCCTAAGTTGCAGAGTCGTAGTGTTCCTTTGCAGAGTGGAGAGGTAACTAAGCTTTTGATGTGTACTTCATGTCAAAACATAAATATAACTGTCTTGTATTATTTCGCAGGATGAGACGACGGAGGAAGAAGTGGCTGCTACCATGGATGTCGATGCGAGGGATCGATGAGGATCAGGAGGTTGATGTAGCTGGGATCGATGAGGATCAGGAGGTTGATGTTGACGCAGGTAAACTAGAATGTTATATTCTCATAATTTATTTGATTATTATCTTCTTTATTCATTCATTATTATTGTTGTTGTAGCTGGGATCGATGAGGATCAGGAGGCCGATGTGGGCCAAGGGGATGAGGACCCAATGGGTGGGGATACGACCGAGGGTTCTACCGAGCCGCTTTGAGGTTTAGGAGGAGCCATCTTGTCGCCCCTGTAAGACCCTCACTTTTATGCTACAAAGGCAAACATAAAAGCAAGGTTCTAATGTGCATCTTGTACCATTCCCATGATCGAGTGGTCGCACGCACAAAACACAATTTGGAATCACAACCATACAAAAGTTTCATATTTTATTACAGCGGAAGTATTGATACAATATGACCGAGAAGGTCGACTAAACATAGCCAAAAGAATCAGATGTCTTGTAGTTTGCCACATAATCCACAGGCAACTGACAAGGTAAAGCCTTAGAAAGAAATATCGTCAATAATCCCGTTTTCCTGCGTCGGAGTAATTGTCGAGATATCCTGTCTAAAAACAACAATAATAGCAAGGGTGAGTACGCTATGCACTCAAGAAGACTTGTAGTGTTTGCAATACACGAAATATATGCATTTGAATAGAAAGTGGGTTTCTATGGTTGTTTTGCATAAAGCGAAAGTTTTGAATGAAGTAATACTGAATAGTAATGGAAAGCATAAATAAAAATTTAAGACAGTTTGATAAGTAATTGAGATAACAAGTAATAAAAAGGATAGTAACATTTTACTCACGGCCCTTTTGTGAGTAAAATAACGAACAAGACCCTCCATGGTCTTACAAAAGAAAATACAACGACAAGTGATATTTATCAGTCGTGAAACATTTTTCAAAGTCTTTTACCAAGGTTTTCAAAAATAGAAAACAACTAACTTAGTGTGGGTTCACCAAGTCGTCCATGACCGTGGACACGGCTATTCGAATAGTTTTAGACTCTGCAGAGTTGTACAGCTTTACCCACAAGATATGTCCTCCGTTGTGGCAATGCATATAGACACACTTCCTTTGGTGTGCCGCCAGAGAGTTCATAATCGAAACCGTTCGATTACTTGAACCTTAACTTTGCACTAGCCCAATGACGTTACTCGACTATGATGGAAGCAAACAAACGGTGAAGCAATAGTATTCAGGAGCCCGCGGCTCAAATGGTACAACAACAGCCCCAATTCATAGCCAGGCGTACACCGTTACAACGGCAGATGCCAACACCTCGGTGATGACACCTCCCTCGAGCAAACCTATATCAGGAATGCCCGTGCTACAACTGCCTACCAATGTGCAAAGCTAGTTCCAAATAATTTTAATAGGTTAAGACTGTCCCGATCCGGTACTTGTGGATGTACGGTTATCTTGGATCGCGGGACACCATGTTCGGTCCTTAAAATGACATGGGCGATAACTCCACCTAGCTACGCATTACACGTTAAAACATGTACAACCTGGCTATTGCCAATAATCACCCACGTCGAAGCAATAGTTTTATTTTCATTTTTATCAAACTACCGGTATCCTTTCTTCGCTTAAATAAACCATAAAAGATTTCATAAAGAATGATGTGTGGGTGTAAATGTTTCGACATTAATCTAAAGCGATTGCTAAGCATATGCAGATTAATAAGCGATTATACCCAATTTAATGAACTTAACCATTCCTAGGGTTTTTATGGATCGTATGTCCATGTGATTAAGGGAATCCATCAATTTGGGTTAATATCTACCAAGTAACAAAATAATAGTTTATCAAATTATGAGCATGCAGGGAGATTCTTAATCACATTTTAGTGGATTTATGAAATCTGGGATCAAGATGATCAAGGGGGTGCTTGCCTTGCTACTTGTTGTCTTTAGTGACGAGTCGAAGACGTATTCTTGGAGTGTCGACGACGGAGTCCGAAACGTCGAAGTCTACACGTCGTACATCAAGAAAGAGCAAATAACAAACAACACTTTTAATAGAGGCAAAAGGAAAGCAGATGGAAAAACAAATAACAAACACTTTGTATAAGTATATTATTCCTATGTTATAGTCTTTGTTACGATTAATGATTGGAGGATTGCATTAAACACAACACCTTACTTTTTAAGATTTATTTTATTTAGTTTACGAATTCAAGAAGCTAAAATTGTTCAAATTAATATAAATTAATACATAAAACAATAGGAGTGAAAGTATGTAAAAGTTGCAGTTCAACTTATGCAAATACCAAACATTTAATAACTAATCATTGATATAAGTAGAGCTTAACTTAAGGCATTAGTTATTTGAACAAATTCATTTACTTATATTATGGACCCCTAGGGTTTACGAATACACAAGGTTATATTTCTAAGTATGATTCTTTTTCAATTAAATTAAATAGTGTATATTTGAATAATTTGGATATAAATAAAGTTGACTATTTAAAATTATGGATTGAACCAGTTTTAATAGATTAAATTTGGATTACTTGAAACAATAATTTCATTGGTAAAACTAAATAAATAGTTTTCCTCATTTTCCCTCCTCTTTTCTTTCTTCCCTAATCTTTTCTTTTCCTCTCATTTTTCTTTCTTTTTCTTTACTCACTCGGCCGAATCCCATCTTCTAGTCCCTTCTTCTCTGGCATAGCTCAGAGACTTCTCTTCTCCCCCGATTTGTCTTCCTCTAGGCAGCGCTTCCACCCAGGCCACCGCGCGTCGCCGAGCCCTGGCTCATCGACGCCTCTCGGTGGCCTCGCCCGACCCTGCGCTGCCGCTATGCGGGGCATGGCTCTCAAATGCAGATCAAGTCAGCACAGGAGCTGCAGTTTATAGTTTTGTATTTTACTTTTTGAGATGTAGTTTGTAACCAAATATGTAATTGGATAGTTATGTGAGTTGCAACTGTGATTGCATAAGTAATCGAATGATTGTAAGAATTGTACTCCATATAATTGTTGTATGACATTATAAAGATTTTAAATTTTATTGTAATTGCAAACTCTGACATATCAATAAAATTTGTGTTGCAGTTCAATTCTTTGTAGCAATTGGTTCTGAGCAATAAATGGAAATTGGTTTATGCTATCTTCTTATCGTTTTATCATATCTGTTTCTTTTCCCAAATTCAAGAATTTAATTATCTTTTAACAAAAGTTTTAAAATTTTGTAGAAAGATAATAATAAATCAAATTTACATTTTAATATTTGTTTTTAGACTTTTTATAAATCTGAGGATGTTACAAATCTACCCCCCTTACAAAAATCTCGTCCTCGAGATTTGCGAGGTTAGAAGAGGTTTGGATATTCTCAAGAGGATATAGATTGGGTGCGTTGCTAAGATAGATCATCTTGCAGATCAAAGATTTTCTGATTTGGTAAGATTTGAAAGTACACAAGACTTTGCTTGAATGTAATAAAGATAGTATAGAATTCAGAGAGTTGAGGTAGCGGTTTAGCTTATTTGCTATTCCGGCTATCTTTTGATAATTGGTTACCATTCAATAGGTCAAAGGAATAATTCTTCGCAGATTTGAAAATGACAACCTCCGCGAAGTTGCGAAATCCTTAGGTTTACATGATTACTGAGTTCATATCAACGATGGTTGACACAACTCGGTTGGGATTAAGTTTTTCTCACTTGACTTCTGATCATGTCAACTTGCTTTTGGGTTTCCTGAATAGAATTTAATCTAAAGAACTTTTATTTACTTCAGACCAAAGAAAAGGGTTAGGTTATGCACTTTTCTTTTGTAAAGTGCTTCAAAAGGCAAAATTTTGAAGGCTTGGTTGAAAACTATTTTGTAGGAGATGAAAGCATAACTTCTCCTTGTTAGCACACAAGTTCTCAACATGTCCTCCAATACTTCGGTTTACTTTATTTGCTTGTCTATTAGAGGGTGATAAGTTGTTCTGGGATCCAGCTTAGCCCTTAACAATTTTTGCAAACTTTTCCGAAGTTATGTTATGAATTAGAAATAATTGTCCATGGAAATCCTAAGAAGATGGACAATATTTTCTAGATAAGGTTCTGAAAACTTTGTCATTTTGATGCATGGTTTTGATCGGTATAAAATAAACAACTTTATTTATCCGATCGGTGATAACTAATATGGAATTATGCCTTTTTCTGGCCCTGGAAGGCCAGTAATAAAATCCATATAAGTATTATTCCACTTCTATTTAGAAACCTAAAGGAGTTGTAAAAGATTAGCAGAAAATTGATGTTTGACTTTAATTTGTTGACATATGTTACATCTTGCAACATAGTTAGCAATATCCTTTGTTATGTCGGATTACCAATTTACATGCAGTAGACTTTCTATGCAGAAATGTCTTATCTGGACTTTTGTGATCCCGGATTCAACTTTCTGCTTAAGCTCTTCAAATTTTTGGATATTGATCCATCCTTAAGCTTGCTTTAATTTGAGTTTTAGGATTTAGCTACACCTAAAGGTTAGTAGCAAATCCTCCTTTGGCTACTCCCAAATTAAGCTTCTGGAATTCTTTTATCAATTCAGACTGATCGGTAGGAGTTGATACGAAAATGCAATGAGATTTACGGTTTAGAGCATTAGTTACGACATTAACCTTACGGATAGTGATAACCATTAAGGCCGTAACCTTTCATTTGCTCCAACCACCCTCCTTGCTTGAGATTGAGGTCTGATTTAGTGAAGAATTGTTTCAAGCTCTTATGATCTGTTTAAATATTGCATCAATTTCCGATGAGGTAGGGATGCCAGATTTTAAGAGTGTGAACAATTGCAACTAGTTCCAGATCATGAGTAGGATGGTCGAGCTCAGGAAGTTAGGGTTGACAAAGAGCATTCGTGAAGCCCGAACTGCATCATAGTCGACCAAGTTGTCGATGCTAAGGAAGAAGTATTGATAGAGATGTCATTCAGAGTATGATAATTCACGCATAAGCGTAAACTACCATTCTTTTTATCGACAAAAGGAATAGGGATATCCCAAGGAGAAAATTGAGACAAGCAAGCTTTGTTGTCCAATTGTTCCTTAAGTTATACAGTGCACCATGAGTTCACTAGATTTGGATAAACCAATTGGTTAACATGTTTGAAACGACAAGAGGTTGCTTGTCAAACTTATTGATCTAACAAAGAGTGACTATGGTTGAGATCTTTGGTTCAATAGCACTATTGAGAAATGGTGGATAGTTACAAGATTTGATTGGGTTATAAGGCAACATTTCGTTCCTAAAAATTTTATTAAATAGAGCTTCTACAATTTAGAAGAGATGAGGTAGTTATAAGATATGTTTCAATTTGGGCCTACTTTTCATTCATTAAGAGTTTAATTCACATAATTAGTATTATTTCCTTAAGATTGTCTCATCGTGAATTTTCAACACAAATGTTTAATATTCGCGAGAGCAATCCTTACATAATTTCATCACAATGAATAACAACACACAAGATTGCACTTAAAACCAATACACAAAGAAATATTTAAGTTTCCAATAAATTTTTTTTCTCTCTCTATTTTTAAGCACTTTTATTTGACCAAAGTATTTGATCCTACACAAATTGACTTAGCACTTGTGGTTCTACTTTTAAGTAAGGCGATAAGGTGAATATTCTTTAGGTTTAGTGGCATATTCAATTGTTATACGCGGGGGAGTTGGAAAGCAACTAGCTTACAGTAACTTAGGTACTTTCTACAATTGCCGGTATGGTGAGGTATTGATTTCAATTCTTTGGAGCTGGTTCGACAAGGTTCCCTCTTGTCTAGCGTGAGTAACATGGGAACAATAAGGCATTTTGTTGTCGCGGTGGAGTTTGGCATATGCAGTAAGATATTCTTTCAACACACTCCTACGGTTAAGGAATGTTTATGGAGGCCACCAAACTTCTATCTACATATTGGCTTTGTTTATATGAATCAGAGGAGATTAGTAACTAGAGTAATATACAGGTGAGAAGTCTTACAAAAGAAAGAGGTAAGTTATATGAGAATATTTTATCCCAAAGTTGCTTGTCTAAAAGTTCAGGTTACCATATTTTAGACAATATTATTTTCCTCAAAGGTTTTATTAGAATGTCTATACGAGGAAGAGACACCTTATTAGAGGTAATTTAAATTCTAAAACTATCCTTTATTTAGTACAAGATGACATTATTGTTCAAAGTTTCTTATTTATAACTTCTTATCAATTTAAGGGGTTGCAACATCGTGAAATTTTTAACTTTATGTTAAGCATTCACGAGTGCATCCCGAGGAGCAATACAAAAAGATTTCAACAAATCTCCATAAACAAAAGAACGCGCCCTTAAACTGCAATACATAGAAGTTCTAAGGTGTTCTAATGTTTCTTCTTAACTTAGTAATACATGGCCTTAAAACTTTAGGGGACCGCCTCTTAAGGTAGACTACTTGGCATCGACTTTCTTCAAACTCTTGCATCACTTGTCGAGGATGATAGTCCAAAGCTTCCACGACAATGAAGAAATTGACGGAGTGTCGCATCTGTCTTTCTAAGGTTATCGGCGTGGATGCAATAGTCTTCCTTGGTTATGTAGGGAGGAGAATAATGATACATTACTAACATCCTAAAACTGGTGGCAGCGATGCCCTATGTGTTTTAACAATCAATAGACCATTAAATTATTTTCAAAAGGATTCATTAGCGACATTTAATAAGAATATAGATAAGAAGAAGAACTCTTTATAGGGGGGTAAGAATATAGAAGTGAGGGAAAGAAAGTCCTATTGAAAGGAAAAAGTATATAAAGATATAAATAATTTCCTATGGAAAGAAAAAATATATAGAGATTCCAATTGGAGAGGAAAGATTTTATAACAAATAAGATGAGACAAGAGAAGGTTAATAACAGATATAGCAAACTTTCATTCCTAATTATAGAATTATCTATTTCAAAATTTTAAGTTTCAACTAGCGACCATTCTATCTAAGGTTTGCCTGCGATCGGCAAGATGGCTCGATACCAAATCAGAAGACCCTCACTTTTATGCTACAAAGGCAAACATAAAAGCAAGGTTCTAATGTGCATACTGTACCATTCCCATGATCAGTGGCTGGCACGCACAAAACACAATTTGGAATCACAACCATACAAAAGTTTCATATTTTATTACAGCGGAAGTATTGATACAATATGACCGAGAAGGTCGACTAAACATAGCCAAAAGAATCAGATGTCTTGTAGTTTGCCACATAATCCACAGGCAACTGACAAGGTAAAGCCTTAGAAAGAAATATCGTCAATAATCCCGTTTTCCTGCGTCGGAGTAATTGTCGAGATATCCTGTCTAAAAACAACAATAATAGCAAGGGTGAGTACGTTGCGTACTCAGCAAGACTTGTAGTGTTTGCAATACCTGAAATATATGCAGGCTGAATAGAAAGTGGGTTTCTATGGTTGTTTTGCATAAAGCGAAAGTTTTGAATGAAGTAATACTGAATAGTAATGGAAAGCATAAATAAAAATTTAAGACAGTTTGATAAGTAATTGAGATAACAAGTAATAAAAAGGATAGTAACATTTTACTCACGGCCCTTTTGTGAGTAAAATAACGAACAAGACCCTCCATGGTCTTACAAAAGAAAATACAACGACAAGTGATATTTATCAGTCGTGAAACATTTTTCAAAGTCTTTTACCAAGGTTTTCAAAAATAGAAAACAACTAACTTAGTGTGGGTTCACCAAGTCGTCCATGACCGTGGACACGGCTATTCGAATAGTTTTAGACTCTGCAGAGTTGTACAGCTTTACCCACAAGATATGTCCTCCGTTGTGGCAATGCATATAGACACACTTCCTTTGGTGTGCCGCCAGAGAGTTCATAACGAAACCGTTCGATTACTTGAACCTTAACTTTGCACTAGCCCAATGACGCGTTACTCGACTATGATGGAAGCAAACAAACGGTGAAGCAATAGTATTCAGGAGCCCGCGCTCAAATGGTACAACAACAGCCCCAATTCATAGCCAGCGTACCGTTACAACGGCAGATGCCAACACCTCGGTGATGACACCTCCCTCGAGCAAACCTATATCCGGAATGCCCGTGCTACAACTGCCTACCAATGTGCAAAGCTAGTTCCAAATAATTTTAATAGGTTAAGACTGTCCCAGTCCAGTACTTGTGGCTGTACGGTTATCTTGGATCGCGGGACACCATGTTCGGTCCTTAAAATGACATGGGCGATAACTCCACCTAGCTACGCATTAACGTTAAAACATGTACAACCTGGCTATTGCCAATAATCACCCACGTCGAAGCAATAGTTTTATTTTCATTTTTATCAAACTACCAGTATCCTTTACTGCTTAAATAAACCATAAAAGATTTCATAAAGAATGATGTGTGGGTGTAAATGTTTCTGACATTAATCTAAAGCAGTGCTAAGCATATGCAGATTAATAAGCGATTATACCCAATTTAATGAACTTAACCATTCCTAGGGTTTTTATGGATCGTATGTCCATGTGATTAAGGGAATCCATCAATTTGGGTTAATATCTACCAAGTAACAAAATAATAGTTTATCAAATTATGAGCATGCAGGGAGATTCTTAATCACATTTTAGTGGATTTATGAAATCTGGGATCAAGATGATCAAGGGGGTGCTTGCCTTGCTACTTGTTGTCTTTAGTGACGAGTCGAAGACGTATTCTTGGAGCTGTCGACGACGGAGTCCGAAACGTCGAAGTCTACACGTCGTACATCAAGAAAGAGCAAATAACAAACAACACTTTTAATAGAGGCAAAAGGAAAACAGATGGAAAAACAAATAACAAACACTGTATAAGTATATTATTCCTATGTTATAGTCTTTGTTACCAGTTAACAGTTGGAGGATTGCATTAAACACAACACCTTACTTTTTAAGATTTATTTTACTTTATTTTACGAATTCAAGAAGCTAAGATTGTTTATATTATTATAAGTTAATACATAAAACAATAGGGTGAAGGTATGTAAAAGTTGCACGGTTCAACTTATGCAAATACCAAACATTTAATAACTAATCATTGATATAAGTAGAGCTTAACTTAAGGCATTAGTTATTTGAACAAATTCATTTACTTATATTATGGACCCCTAGGGTTTACGAATACACAAGGTTATATTTCTAAGTATGATTCTTTTTCAATTAAATTAAATAGTGTATATTTGAATAATTTGGATATAAATAAAGTTGACTATTTAAAATTATGGATTGAACCAGTTTTAATAGATTAAATTTGGATTACTTGAAACAATAATTTCATTGGTAAAACTAAATAAATAGTTTTCCTCATTTTCCCTCCTCTTTTCTTTCTTCCCTAATCTTTTCTTTTCCTCTCATTTTTCTTTCTTTTTCTTTACTCACTCGGCCGAATCCCATCTTCTAGTCCCTTCTTCTCTGGCATAGCTCAGAGACTTCTCTTCTCCCCCGATTTGTCTTCCTCTAGGCAGCGCTTCCACCCAGGCCACCGCGTCGCCGAGCCCTGGCTCCGCCGACGCCTCTCCAGCTGGCCTCGCTCCGACCCCTGCGCCTGCTGCTTGCGGGGGCATGGCTCTCAAATGCAGATCAAGTCAGCACAGGAGCTGCAGTTTATAGTTTTGTATTTTACTTTTTGAGATGTAGTTTGTAACCAAATATGTAATTGGATAGTTATGTGAGTTGCAACTGTGATTGCATAAGTAATCGAATGATTGTAAGAATTGTACTCCATATAATTGTTGTATGACATTATAAAGATTTTAAATTTTATTGTAATTGCAAACTCTGACATATCAATAAAATTTGTGTTGCAGTTCAATTCTTTGTAGCAATTGGTTCTGAGCAATAAATGGAAATTGGTTTATGCTATCTTCTTATCGTTTTATCATATCTGTTTCTTTTCCCAAATTCAAGAATTTAATTATCTTTTAACAAAAGTTTTAAAATTTTGTAGAAAGATAATAATAAATCAAATTTACATTTTAATATTTGTTTTTAGACTTTTTATAAATCTGAGGATGTTACAAATCTACCCCCCTTACAAAAATCTCGTCCTCGAGATTTGCGAGGTTAGAAGAGGTTTGGATATTCTCAAGAGGATATAGATTGGGTGCGTTGCTAAGATAGATCATCTTGCAGATCAAAGATTTTCTGATTTGGTAAGATTTGAAAGTACACAAGACTTTGCTTGAATGTAATAAAGATAGTATAGAATTCAGAGAGTTGAGGTAGCGGTTTAGCTTATTTGCTATTCCGGCTATCTTTTGATAATTGGTTACCATTCAATAGGTCAAAGGAATAATTCTTCGCAGATTTGAAAATGACAACCTCCGCGAAGTTGCGAAATCCTTAGGTTTACATGATTACTGAGTTCATATCAACGATGGTTGACACAACTCGGTTGGGATTAAGTTTTTCTCACTTGACTTCTGATCATGTCAACTTGCTTTTGGGTTTCCTGAATAGAATTTAATCTAAAGAACTTTTATTTACTTCAGACCAAAGAAAAGGGTTAGGTTATGCACTTTTCTTTTGTAAAGTGCTTCAAAAGGCAAAATTTTGAAGGCTTGGTTGAAAACTATTTTGTAGGAGATGAAAGCATAACTTCTCCTTGTTAGCACACAAGTTCTCAACATGTCCTCCAATACTTCGGTTTACTTTATTTGCTTGTCTATTAGAGGGTGATAAGTTGTTCTGGGATCCAGCTTAGCCCTTAACAATTTTTGCAAACTTTTCCGAAGTTATGTTATGAATTAGAAATAATTGTCCATGGAAATCCTAAGAAGATGGACAATATTTTCTAGATAAGGTTCTGAAAACTTTGTCATTTTGATGCATGGTTTTGATCGGTATAAAATAAACAACTTTATTTATCCGATCGGTGATAACTAATATGGAATTATGCCTTTTTCTGGCCCTGGAAGGCCAGTAATAAAATCCATATAAGTATTATTCCACTTCTATTTAGAAACCTAAAGGAGTTGTAAAAGATTAGCAGAAAATTGATGTTTGACTTTAATTTGTTGACATATGTTACATCTTGCAACATAGTTAGCAATATCCTTTGTTATGTCGGATTACCAATTTACATGCAGTAGACTTTCTATGCAGAAATGTCTTATCTGGACTTTTGTGATCCCGGATTCAACTTTCTGCTTAAGCTCTTCAAATTTTTGGATATTGATCCATCCTTAAGCTTGCTTTAATTTGAGTTTTAGGATTTAGCTACACCTAAAGGTTAGTAGCAAATCCTCCTTTGGCTACTCCCAAATTAAGCTTCTGGAATTCTTTTATCAATTCAGACTGATCGGTAGGAGTTGATACGAAAATGCAATGAGATTTACGGTTTAGAGCATTAGTTACGACATTAACCTTACCAGATAGTGATAACCATTAAGGCCGTAACCTTTCATTTGCTCCAACCACCCTCCTTGCTTGAGATTGAGGTCTGATTTAGTGAAGAATTGTTTCAAGCTCTTATGATCTGTTTAAATATTGCATCAATTTCCGATGAGGTAGGGATGCCAGATTTTAAGAGTGTGAACAATTGCAACTAGTTCCAGATCATGAGTAGGATGGTCGAGCTCAGGAAGTTAGGGTTGACAAAGAGCATTCGTAAGCCCGAACTGCATCATAGTCGACCAAGTTGTCGATGCTAAGGAAGAAGTATTGATAGAGATGTCATTCAGAGTATGATAATTCACGCATAAGCGTAAACTACCATTCTTTTTATCGACAAAAGGAATAGGGATATCCCAAGGAGAAAATTGAGACAAGCAAGCTTTGTTGTCCAATTGTTCCTTAAGTTGCTTCTGGTGCACCATGAGTTCACTAGATTTGGATAAACCAATTGGTTAACATGTTTGAAACAGCAAGAGGTTGCTTGTCAAACTTATTGATCTAACAAAGAGTGACTATGGTTGAGATGCTGGTTCAATAGCACTATTGAGAAATGGTGGATAGTTACAAGATTTGATTGGGTTATAAGGCAACATTTCGTTCCCTAAAAATTTTATTAAATAGAGCTTCTACAATTTAGAAGAGATGAGGTAGTTATAAGATATGTTTCAATTTGGGCCTACTTTTCATTCATTAAGAGTTTAATTCACATAATTAGTATTATTTCCTTAAGATTGTCTCATCGTGAATTTTCAACACAAATGTTTAATATTCGCGAGAGCAATCCTTACACAGAATTTCATCACAATGAATAGCAATACAAAAGATTACATTTGAAACCAATACGCAAAGAAATATTTAAGTTTCCAATAATTTTTTCTTTCTTTCTATTTTTAAGCACTTTTATTTGACCAAATAGTATTTGATCCTACACAAATTGACTTAGCACTTGTGGTTCTACTTTTAAGTAGGGTGGGGGGGCGATAAGGTGAATATTCTTTAGGTTTAGTGGCATGTTCAATTGTTATACGCGGGGAAGTTGGAAAGCAACTAGCTTATAGTAACCTAGGTATCTTCTACAATTGCCAGTATGGTGAGGTATTGATTTCAATTCTTTGGAGCTGGTTCTGACAAGGTTCCTACTGTCTAGCGTGAGTAACATGGGAACAATAAGGCATTTTGTTGTCGCGGTGGAGTTTGGCATATGCAGTAAGATATTCTTTCAACACACTCCTACGGTTAAGGAATGTTTATGGAGGCCACCAAACTTCTATCTACATATTGGCTTTGTTTATATGAATCAGAGGAGATTAGTAACTAGAGTAATATACAGGTGAGAAGTCTTACAAAAGAAAGAGGTAAGTTATATGAGAATATTTTATCCCAAAGTTGCTTGTCTAAAAGTTCAGGTTACCATATTTTAGACAATATTATTTTCCTCAAAGGTTTTATTAGAATGTCTATACGAGGGAAGAGACACCTTATTAGAGGTAATTTAAATTCTAAAACTATCCTTTATTTAGTACAAGATGACATTATTGTTCAAAGTTTCTTATTTATAACTTCTTATCAATTTAAGGGGTTGCAACATCGTGAAATTTTTAACTTTATGTTAAGCATTCACGAGTGCATCCCGAGGAGCAATACAAAAAGATTTCAACAAATCTCCATAAACAAAAGAACGCGCCCTTAAACTGCAATACATAGAAGTTCTAAGGTGTTCTAATGTTTCTTCTTAACTTAGTAATACATGGCCTTAAAACTTTAGGGGACACTGCCTCTTAAGGTAGACTACTTGGCATCGACTTTCTTCAAACTCTTGCATCACTTGTCGAGGATGATAGTCCAAAGCTTCCACGACAATGAAGAAATTGACGGAGTGTCGCATCTGTCTTTCTAAGGTTATCGGCGTGGATGCAATAGTCTTCCTTGGTTATGTAGGGAGGAGAATAATGATACATTACTAACATCCTAAAACTGGTGGCAGCGATGCCCTATGTGTTTTAACAATCAATAGACCATTAAATTATTTTCAAAAGGATTCATTAGCGACATTTAATAAGAATATAGATAAGAAGAAGAACTCTTTATAGGGGGGTAAGAATATAGAAGTGAGGGAAAGAAAGTCCTATTGAAAGGAAAAAGTATATAAAGATATAAATAATTTCCTATGGAAAGAAAAAATATATAGAGATTCCAATTGGAGAGGAAAGATTTTATAACAAATAAGATGAGACAAGAGAAGGTTAATAACAGATATAGCAAACTTTCATTCCTAATTATAGAATTATCTATTTCAAAATTTTAAGTTTCAACTAGCGACCATTCTATCTAAGGTTTGCCTGCAGTCAGCATGGCTCTGATACCAAACTGTAAGACCCTCACTTTTATGCTACAGTGCAAACATAAAAGCAAGGTTCTAATGTGCATACTGTACCATTCCCATGATCAGTGGCTGGCACGCACAAAACACAATTTGGAATCACAACCATACAAAAGTTTCATATTTTATTACAGCGGAAGTATTGATACAATATGACCGAGAAGGTCGACTAAACATAGCCAAAAGAATCAGATGTCTTGTAGTTTGCCACATAATCCACAGGCAACTGACAAGGTAAAGCCTTAGAAAGAAATATCGTCAATAATCCCGCTTTCTCTCGGAGTAATTGTCGAGATATCCTGTCTAAAAACAACAATAATAGCAAGGGTGAGTACGCTATGTACTCAAAGAAGACTTGTAGTGTTTGCAATAGAAATATATGCAGGCTGAATAGAAAGTGGGTTTCTATGGTTGTTTTGCATAAAGCGAAAGTTTTGAATGAAGTAATACTGAATAGTAATGGAAAGCATAAATAAAAATTTAAGACAGTTTGATAAGTAATTGAGATAACAAGTAATAAAAAGGATAGTAACATTTTACTCACGGCCCTTTTGTGAGTAAAATAACGAACAAGACCCTCCATGGTCTTACAAAAGAAAATACAACGACAAGTGATATTTATCAGTCGTGAAACATTTTTCAAAGTCTTTTACCAAGGTTTTCAAAAATAGAAAACAACTAACTTAGTGTGGGTTCACCAAGTCGTCCATGACCGTGGACACGGCTATTCGAATAGTTTTAGACTCTGCAGAGTTGTACAGCTTTACCCACAAGATATGTCCTCCCGTTGTGGCAATGCATATAGACACACTTCCTTTGGTGTGCCGCCAGAGAGTTCATAACGAAACCGTTCGATTACTTGAACCTTAACTTTGCACTAGCCCAATGACGTTACTCCTGACTATGATGGAAGCAAACAAACGGTGAAGCAATAGTATTCAGGAGCCCGCGGCTCAAATGGTACAACAACAGCCCCAATTCATAGCCAGGCGTACACCGTTACAACGGCAGATGCCAACACCTCGGTGATGACACCTCCCTCGAGCAAACCTATATCCGGAATGCCCGTGCTACAACTGCCTACCAATGTGCAAAGCTAGTTCCAAATAATTTTAATAGGTTAAGACTGTCCCAGTCCAGTACTTGTGGATGTACGGTTATCTTGGATCGCGGGACACCATGTTCGGTCCTTAAAATGACATGGGCGATAACTCCACCCTAGCTACGTACACGTTAAAACATGTACAACCGGCTATTGCCAATAATCACCCACGTCGAAGCAATAGTTTTATTTTCATTTTTATCAAACTACCAGTATCCTTTACTGCTTAAATAAACCATAAAAGATTTCATAAAGAATGATGTGTGGGTGTAAATGTTTCTGACATTAATCTAAAGCAGTGCTAAGCATATGCAGATTAATAAGCGATTATACCCAATTTAATGAACTTAACCATTCCTAGGGTTTTTATGGATCGTATGTCCATGTGATTAAGGGAATCCATCAATTTGGGTTAATATCTACCAAGTAACAAAATAATAGTTTATCAAATTATGAGCATGCAGGGAGATTCTTAATCACATTTTAGTGGATTTATGAAATCTGGGATCAAGATGATCAAGGGGGTGCTTGCCTTGCTACTTGTTGTCTTTAGTGACGAGTCGAAGACGTATTCTTGGAGCTGTCGACGACGGAGTCCGAAACGTCGAAGTCTACACGTCGTACATCAAGAAAGAGCAAATAACAAACAACACTTTTAATAGAGGCAAAAGGAAAACAGATGGAAAAACAAATAACAAACACTGTATAAGTATATTATTCCTATGTTATAGTCTTTGTTACCAGTTAACAGTTGGAGGATTGCATTAAACACAACACCTTACTTTTTAAGATTTATTTTACTTTATTTTACGAATTCAAGAAGCTAAGATTGTTTATATTATTATAAGTTAATACATAAAACAATAGGGTGAAGGTATGTAAAAGTTGTACCTGCAGTTCAACTTATGCAAATACCAAACATTTAATAACTAATCATTGATATAAGTAGAGCTTAACTTAAGGCATTAGTTATTTGAACAAATTCATTTACTTATATTATGGACCCCTAGGGTTTACGAATACACAAGGTTATATTTCTAAGTATGATTCTTTTTCAATTAAATTAAATAGTGTATATTTGAATAATTTGGATATAAATAAAGTTGACTATTTAAAATTATGGATTGAACCAGTTTTAATAGATTAAATTTGGATTACTTGAAACAATAATTTCATTGGTAAAACTAAATAAATAGTTTTCCTCATTTTCCCTCCTCTTTTCTTTCTTCCCTAATCTTTTCTTTTCCTCTCATTTTTCTTTCTTTTTCTTTACTCACTCGGCCGAATCCCATCTTCTAGTCCCTTCTTCTCTGGCATAGCTCAGAGACTTCTCTTCTCCCCCGATTTGTCTTCCTCTAGGCAGCGCTTCCACCCAGGCCACCGCGTCGCCGAGCCCTGGCTCCGCCGACGCCTCTCCAGCTGGCCTCGCTCCGACCCCTGCGCCTGCTGCTTGCGGGGGCATGGCTCTCAAATGCAGATCAAGTCAGCACAGGAGCTGCAGTTTATAGTTTTGTATTTTACTTTTTGAGATGTAGTTTGTAACCAAATATGTAATTGGATAGTTATGTGAGTTGCAACTGTGATTGCATAAGTAATCGAATGATTGTAAGAATTGTACTCCATATAATTGTTGTATGACATTATAAAGATTTTAAATTTTATTGTAATTGCAAACTCTGACATATCAATAAAATTTGTGTTGCAGTTCAATTCTTTGTAGCAATTGGTTCTGAGCAATAAATGGAAATTGGTTTATGCTATCTTCTTATCGTTTTATCATATCTGTTTCTTTTCCCAAATTCAAGAATTTAATTATCTTTTAACAAAAGTTTTAAAATTTTGTAGAAAGATAATAATAAATCAAATTTACATTTTAATATTTGTTTTTAGACTTTTTATAAATCTGAGGATGTTACACCCCCCCTCCAGCGCCCAGACGGGAGGAGGACAAGGTTGTGATCACACCTGTTGGCGATAGGTTTGTATTTTCTAAACCATGTCTTATTTCATTTCTTTCCGAACTGGAACTATATCATTTATAAGTCTTGCAGTTCATGGGATGACTCGGGGTTTGACGGCAGAGGGCACCATAGGCAGGTTAACTACGTGCTAGGTAACCTCTGCCGTTTGCACTACCCCGGGTTGGTCACAGCGGCCAATGGCGAGCAATTTGTTGCTACTAGTTGGGATCATTACCTGCTTGCTCCTAATGCCGAGCACTTGAATGCTCAGGGGGCAGTTTGGAGTGACTTTTGGGTAAGATTCTCTGTGCCAGTTGGTATTGGTTCAACTGTCGATTTTTTACTATTCTAACTATTCTTTGTGATGAACAATTGTAGAAGCGTTACCGTTTGGCTGACGGTGCAAACATGGAGCATGCTCGTAGAGTTTTCCATGTAAATGCACGTCGGGTGACCAAAGATGCATTGTCTAATGCTCGGATTCAAGCAACAAATCTTTACTTGAGGTCTGTTAAAGGGCAACGAATTAACAGGACTCGCGGGTCTTCAGAAAGTTACTTGACCGAGGAACAGTACATGCAGGTAAAACAACAAATATTACACGCTATTTGAGTTTAACGTTTCTTGGTAATGCTGTTTTAATGTATTAATATCTTTGTGCAGGTCATGATTCCATGGTTGGGGGACCGTCCAGAAGCTTACCAGGCTCTTTGCCGGCGTTGGGCTTCACCTGAGTTCATCGCCAAGTCAAGAAAGAACCGAGACTGTCGAGGCAATGATTCAAAGCACACGTATGGCGCCGATGG
This sequence comes from Rhipidocladum racemiflorum, assembly GCA_036346355.1. Classification (NCBI taxonomy): domain Eukaryota; kingdom Viridiplantae; phylum Streptophyta; class Magnoliopsida; order Poales; family Poaceae; genus Rhipidocladum; species Rhipidocladum racemiflorum. Next base: position 30,327,560 of record CM070592.1, on the reverse strand, counting down.
ACATATGCGTAAAGCTAAGCGCATGGTAAGTCTGGCCGTAGCAATCTTTTGCAAAATACATGTTACCAAATATATGTATGCACCTAACTTATGTCTACAGGAGGCTCGGACCGGTGTTCAGCCGAGTGATATTGAAGTGTACGTGGAAGGTCATAAAGGTCGAGACCCGACACACCCTGAGCAGCTGTGCAGCCAGACAGCTATTGATCGGCTGGTTAGTGGTCGCAATTTTGATCCAATTCAAATTAAGTTGTTTGATTTGCAGTTCCCATTTAAATTGTCTGATTTGTTTATGTAGGAGAAATATGGCGAGGAAATGGTCAAGCGCCATGGTCAAGACTATGATTGGAGGAAGGAACCGCTTGACGGCGTAGCTGTGCATGCTAGTGGAGGCGGCAAGGCCCATGGACGGTGAGATGTCATACCTTCTAAAATTTCATGAAGTCATAATTTCAAGTGCTCAAGCCTTTGTGGTCACGTATTTTGAAGGTACTCCATGTTCACTGGAGTGATCGACTCGGCGGTGGTGCGGTGAGAGGATCTTCTTCGTCCCGAGGCTCGGGGGTTGGTAGCCGTCGCTCCTCAGCGCAGGACTTGGAGGTTACTAGGCTGCGTGAGGAGCTGCGCCAACGTGATGATTATGCAAGGGCGCAGCAAGAGTACTACGCTTCATACCAGGCACAACAGCAATCGGCGATTCAAGTAAGTCCGAGTCTTCAATCTATTGCATTTAGATAATATATTAATTCAAAATACTTATACATTGTATTTGTAGGCAATGTTCCAGGCGATGGGGCAAAACATTGTCTTTCCACCGTTCCAGCCGCCGCCACCGCCACAATGGGGATGTATCCTCGGCACCTCCTGTGACTCGGTATTCACACATGAAATTGGTTTTGTTAATTCTTAAATTAGTGGAGTACGGCTAGATTGCTCTGTTGTAGATAGTTGTAATGGCAGAGCAGAGCTATACATATTGGCTTGTCTCTTGGTCAGTAGAGGGAGAAGTTGACACTAATTGTATGAAAAATGTGGTCTCGGTTTGTTACTGCTAGCTAGCTCATGTAAAAGCAATGGTTGTGCCTACATTTACAACCTGGAAACATACAAGGATGGCATTTTCAAACCAAGCAATGTTGGTAAGAAAAGGAGGTGTACTAGATCCATTCATGTTAACTTAGTAAATTAGCTCATAAAAATCATACATGCATGCAAATGTGCTGTTTTCTGCATTTCTTTGGCCTTTCCTAGCTATTTCTCTCATTTTTCCACTTTTTTGCTGTGATTATTGCTTTGGGTTGGGATGATATGAATCTATCTTGAAAGGGAGGTGGGTGTTTTGTTGGGAACATTTAGTAAAGGAATGCAGTTAGGCACTGCTGCTTTTCTGATGTCACCGACTTGTTCAGCTGGGGCATTCATTGGCAAAATGGTGCTAATGACAACATCCTTTGTGCATGCTATCTGTTCAAGACTGGATAACCAGTTTGGTAAACTAGCCTATTCTAGCTTCACTTAGTCAAAACTAGTCTATTCTAGCTTCACTTTGTCAAAACTTGTAAATCTAGTAAAATTTGATAAATCTAGCTATAATTGTTGCCTTATGTAGGGATCAACGGCACATGGGTCCTCGTCTTACAAGACTTCACTTTGCAACACTTGCAAAGACTCGCAGATCCGGCGGTTCGTTTCTTACTTGTCTCCTTATGGTACATTCATTCTTATATTATTGTCTAATCTTGCATTTTCTTGTGTAGGGAACCGACGGTGCAACTGCCTTTGTCAACGTGCTCTTTGCTTCCGGATCAAGCGGCCAGAACTCCAATCAACCAGATGGCGGCCAGCAGTTGTAGATTGTTTCATAGTTGTCACTTTGGATGTGTTGGATTCGATTGTACTTTTGGATGCGTTCGTAGTTGTGTCACTTTGGCCTTTTTGTATGTTATGACAATTTGCATATTATGATGGATCGGTAACTTGATTATATGCATGTTACGTGCTTGATTGATTATATTCATGAATTGTATGTGTTGATGTGTGAATTGCTGTCAATGTTGATAATATTATGTATTGAATTGTATTGCGAAACATGAAAATAGGGCTAAAAGTTGCCCCTGATATTACTAATTAACGTCGGCCTACGGGGTCAGCCGACGTTAATTAGTAATCCTGAGGTCCGACAAATATCCGGCAAAACACTAATTAACGTCGGCCTAATATGAGCCGACGTTAATTATCCCCACGGCACTAATTACCGTCGGCCAGGCCTAAACCGACGTTAATTAGTAATTAACATCGGCTAACAAGGGGCCGACGTTAATTAGCGGGCTCCGGCAGTAATTATCGTCGGCTGAGTCAGGCCGACGGTAATTATTAATTAACGTCGGCGGCCGACGTTAATTATGCTAATTAACGTCGATTAACTATCGTGGGCTAAAAGCCGACGTTAATTAGCCCTTTGCCGACGTTAATTGAAAGTAACGTCGGCAAATGGCTAATTAACGTCGGCTTTTGGCCGATGTTAATTTGCGGGATTACTGTAGTGAATGACAACAACTTCATAATATTCCCGTCCAAGACGCTGATCTCCCACTGTGGTACTTGGGTCAGTTGAGATTTGTAGCCTTAGCCACAGGGATATCTCTTACAAGAGCATACAATATGACATCCCTACCAACCTAAAGTACATATTGCAGTTCAGAAAAGTCAAAAAGAAGAATCAACATTCAAGTCATAAATTGGAAGGGTGTAGGAAAAGAGGACAAAATTACCATGCTTTCATCTTCATTGCGAGAGGATTCACGGTTCCTTATGGTGGCTGCAATGTTCCTTGGAGCTGCCTTTGGAGACACAATTTGCCTATGGACAACCATGTCCTCCTCACAATCAAATATATTTTCCACATGCTCGGCAACATTACCTTGATGATCATGTTGTTCCTGATCAGCATGTTGTTATTCATGTTGGAATTGAATCACTCAACTCCCACTCTCAATCTCTACGATAGCAATTGTTGGAGTTGAATCACTCAACTCTCAGTCTCTCACTCACTCTCAATCTCTCTCACAGAGACTCACAAGTACTAACGAGAGACACAGTGCTCACTTTCTCTCGTGGATACAGGAGCACAAAACAAGACACAGAATACCAAATGTTTTGGCCAATGCAGTCCACTACTGTCTTGTCATTTTCCTTTAATTTATAGACTCAAGTACATGCAAGATAACAACCCACTCACCCACAATTCATGCCATGATCCTAAGTTCACGCTACCTCTCAGGCTAACAACTCCTGACTTATTCTTCTTTTGACTGATTACTTACATGCAACCACTAAGCACTAGTTCTCTACATGCAAACCATACTAACTCAATGCATGTGCTACCTTTGGCCACGCACACACTATTGCATGTGGAGAACAACTACCTGGATCCACATACCATGCAACAATACAGACCAATTCTCATGTACGACTCAGAATGTGCACACATGCAGGAACTATTAGTCTCACATGCAGAGCACGCAACATTCTAGTGCTCAAACTAATCATCCGATGACTCAATCAAACTAACTAGCATGCAAAACAAAATGCAGATGCACTAATCAAGATTAGTTCTAACAATTCAAATATTATGTTATATAGCAAACCATAGATAAGGAATATTTTAGAACATTATTACTATATGCTGCAATAAAACTTTTAGCAAATACCATACCATAGGTCGAGAATTAGAACCATGTTGTGAATTAGCTTCCATATTTTGCACACCTTGTGAAGCTAACATCAAAATTTTCAATTCATCCATTTGGTGCTGCATGTGGTCCATGTGTTGTGTTAGGGCTACAACTTGTTGTCGAGCTAGCATTTCCATTTGAAGTCTTGTTGGCATTTTTTGTTGTGTTCCTGGTGTGCCCACACCTTTGGGAGTTGGTCCCAAACCTAAAACACGAACTCGCTCTCTTGGTTCCTTCTCTCCACAAACATGTGCATACAAATCACCATCTTGAATACTTCTTTCCTTCAATTCAGGGTGGTCTACGGCAGCATCTTCAAGTAGTTTCTAAAAACATGACATATATATGTATATATTACTAACTAATCATGTTCCATATGCATGTATTATTCATACACAAACATACAATTATTGGCTCTGCTTCTGTTGTAGGATCTCCATTTTTACGAGTATGTACTTTGATAAAGACTTCATCTCTCCTAGTAGGGTACCCTTGTTCTTTACCCTACAAGCACTTTTTAAAGTAATTAAGATGGCCTAAACATTTAGTACAGAACAAACACGGGCATAAATATTTAGTAATTAAGAGGTACTTTAATTTACCAATTCATGCCCAACACGGGCATAACTCCTGCTGCCAGCCGTATGAAACAAAGTTAACTTCCCACGATTTTGTTTGCCTCTAATCATGCGAGCCTGTAATTTGGAAAGTATGTAAACATGTAATTTATTAATGTCACCGTAAGGAATATTTACTATGGTTCTAGCTAATCTCACCCTTTTGTGTTGATCTGACTGGGAATAGTGCATTCTCGTAGATCATTCACTACCAAAAGTGTAAATGAGTAATGACAAGATCATGGTTAAATGAGTAATGGCAATAATCAGGTACATTATCGATACTACTTTCCATCTGACTGGGAAATATCTTAAGCTTACTGTTGTCATTAAAGCAAGCTTAAGGTAACTTACTGTTGTCACTAAAACAAGCTTAACCTTCATGTAGTATGAACTAAGATCACATCCATGGGGAATTTTGCTTACTTGTGCTTCTGGAGACCTCCAATGATGAATAAGCTACTCCCAATCAGCTAGATTAATAGTTTTGGGGCATTTTGCTAAGAGTTCCTCATCAGTCAATGTTTCATTGAAATACTTCTTTAGGTCTGCCTTATATTCCTTCCATTTTGTTGCTAATGTTGCTACAACATAATGGAAAGCAGCTGCATCCAGGTTATAATATTTCTGTTTCAACATGAAAATAAGAAGTGATTTAGCAAAAAAGAAGTGCACAAAACAAAGAATATGACTACATTCTATTGCTATACCTTTACATTAGTCCACACTAGAGACTTCTTCTGGGGATCGACAAGTCTCCAGTCATCACATGTAATGGGTATATGCTTTCTCACCATTGTTCCAACAAATGCAGCAAATTCTTTAGTATTGTCCCCAACAGGCTGACCATATTCATTGAGGGCAACTTCTATTGAATGCTTGCCAGCCCTTGCATATATATTTTGCTTTAAAGTGATACCCCTTCCTTTCCTCTTCTTTTGCTGCCCAAGAATCACATCTGCAAGTATTTCCTCTTCTAAGGGTTCATATTCATGATCTTCACCACAAGGTTCCTCTTCATTCTCAGTAGTGCTTCTTCTTAATCTAGACCTCAAATTAGGACCTCCAATAGCTGCTTCACTAGTGTTTTCAATTGTCTACAGGAAGTTGCATATTATGTAAAATAGATTGTATATATTTTCTTCAAGAATCAGATTTGACAACTAAGAAATATAAACATAACCTTTGCTGATTTATTTGTTCGATACGGCACTGTAGTGTTAACAGTCTGGATATTAAGAGATTGCATCACTTGTTTGTTTCTTGCAATGTTTGCATTCCTTTCTAGTTCATACTCATTGAGCTTTCCATCTTTACCCTTTCCTTGCCCGCTTGCCATTTTTTCTCCTGAAACATAACACAAAGAGTTAGCAATCACCGATTAATTGACAATAGTGCAATAGGTTTTGCGATGCTTACTTTCTTTGTATGTTTGCATCAACAATAGTTCCATCTATGTCTGTCCTAACACAATCAATACCTTCGGCTTCAACATTCACAGTTAAATTGGTATGTACATCAGGCAATGGCATACCTACTTCATAGCTATCATCTAAATTTTCATCGTCAGCTCTATGCATATCATAAAAGTCTCGTGATTTCGACTGAACAACAACAAGCCATTCAATATCAATGGGATCTTTAACATAGTAAACTTGAGTTGCCTGGGAAGCAAAAATGAAGGGCTCATCCGATATCTTCTCACCGGTATTGAATAAATGCTTAAAATTGACTGTGGTGACCCCAAATTGATCAGTTTTCAGCCATTTATCTTGGATGCGATTGTCAACCCAATCACATTTGAAGAGTACGACATTTCCCTTATGTTGATAGTCCAGCTCAATAATTTCCTTTATAATTCCATAATATGTCTTCTTTCCTATTACGAGGTTGTCATTGTTTCCCCTATCAAAACATGATGTTTGTGCATCTAGAGCCACTCCACTACATTGAACTGGCCTACCCTCATCGTAGGATTGTGTATGGAAACTAAGCCCATTTATTGTGTAGCTACTATACTTGCGTGCAACCATGTTTGGCTCATTTGCTAAAATCTTTATCTCTTCTGATGCTTCCTCACCCATTCGTACAACCTGTAAATATGGAGTACTATTGTTAAACTGAAATGGAATTCTATGTCAAATCTCATGTTGTCGGGGTCGTGTGTACTTACATGTAACCTAAACCACTCATGAAAGGTCTCATAATGTGCACGGTTGATTTCTCGTTTATTCCGAAGACCAATTGAGGAAAGATAGTCACAATGCTTGTTGTAAAAGTTAAAATGACCCCTTCAGCAATTAAGGATAGGAATCATATGGCACTAAAATAATTTGGATATCTTACTTCAAATAAGGTTATATCTTGTCGTAGTTGAACAAGACATATTTATGTGCTTGAAGCCAAGTTTTGTGGTCTAATGTCACATTGCATTTGCCAGCTAATCCTTGGCCAATAATGTGGAAGAAAGGAATTCTATTGTTGACTTTCATATGCCCACCGTCATCATCTCTAACTTATCGATTAAACCGAGTCTCACCTTGTAAATAGCGAGAACAAAATTGTGACCCTACGGAAGGTCAAAACATTATAAAATGTGAAAATGAAGGTTAAAACTTTACATTATGCCGTTTAATCGCGTTTCCGGGCCGATTTCGGTAGTTTGGGCCTTTTCGGGGAAGTTTGGGCCCAAGGGGGATGACTCGTGGGCTTTAGTGGAAGGGATATGGGCCCATGAGGGAGGAGAGACCATGATTTGGGGGCTTGGTGCACCCCCTCCCTGCCCTAGCCGCCCCCCTATGCCCCTCTCCACCTTGGTGCGCCTCCCCCTCCCCCAACCTAGCCGCCGCCCCCACCTTGCCCCTCCCCTTGCGCCACCACCCCCTCCACCTCTCCCCACCCTCCTTGCTGCCCTTGGGGAGCCCCTCACCTCGCCACCCCGCTGTTCTTCCCCTCGAGAAGCTCCGCGACGAGGAGATCCGGCGGTTCCAGCGCGAGGAAGACGATCGGGGAACCCGGGAGGAAGGATTTCAGCATTCGTTGTTCGTCGGGCAGAGGTTTGGTATGTGTGATCCTTGGGGATGGTCTAGGTGTTGTTCTAGAGGTTGATATGATGCTTTTAGATCAAGTGGTGGTGCTGTGATTGGGTAGATTGGATGAAAACTAGATGTTTCTTAATTCTCTGTTTCGGGTAGATTGTGCACTCGACCTAGGGTTTGAGTTTTCACGATTTTAGAGTCGGAATTTGGTCAGCCGCCTGTTGAGAAAGTTGTAGGTAACTTCAATACCTTTAATTGGACACTAAGAACGTCCAATTCCGCCCAGCCGTTTGAAAGTTATGGTCATTTTACCGAATGTGTTTAAATCTGTAACGTAATTGGGACAGAACGTAGTGTTTTGTAGATTAAACAATTTTAGATGCCGAATCAGCTTTTCCCAATACTTAGAAAAATCTAGGAAATTTCCTAAGCTTTGCGATGATGTACTCGTTTAATTGATTAGGAGTCCTAGAACTAAAGTTATGCTAGATTGAAGCCTGCTGTCCCGACGGGACAGATTCTCTGTTTTTCGGTTTTGGGAGTAGTTGGTGAAGTCGGGGTAGACGAGCTTTTGCGTACTGTTTTGGGGGCACGTTTTGAGTGTGCGGTATGTTTGTGCAGGTGGTGTGACCCCGGGAGTGCCCTCAACATCTCGCCAATCCGTCGCCCGAGGTTAAGGCAAGTGTATTGTAATGGGTAGTGTATTGTATGTTGCTAATTGTGACTAGGTGCAAATTGCTTACATGATGTGCTATCTTGTCATGATTACATGTTGTGATATCTTGCCATGATTAGTGCTTGCCCATGTTATGATGAAAATGGACTATTATGATGCTATGCCATGTTTAGTTCAGTTTGGTACAAGCTGTTTATATTTATGGCATAATCGCATACATGGCATGTGATCTGGCCTGGTCAGTGAGAAAATCATAACTAGTCCAGCAAGGTCGGTGAGAAAGTTATGACTAATCTGGAGAGCCAATGAGTAAGTCCTACCTCGTGATTCCATCCACCGTGGTGAATGGAAGCGAGGAATAGGCACCCTCCATCTACGGGATGGAAGGGGGAAGAGGGTGCACGCCGACGGGTGTGCACTCAGCAATACCGGTATATGCTTCTAGGAGACATGTGCATTGCATACATGATGATGATAATGAGTTGTGTACATTGTGCTTTGTCATGGCTATGTTGTTGTAGATGAGATTATGATTTGATCATGATATTAAAATATGGTATGTATTGTTGTTGGCCTTGATTTATTCTTTATGATCCATTGCAATATGCTTGCTGAGTGATGAACTCACGCTTGTGTTTTATGTTATTTTTAGGTACCATGAAACCAGCATGTGGAAAGGGGCATTAGCTACATATCTTCACGTAGCTCCACACCTATAGGCACATTTACCAATTTGAGTCATGACCATAATAATAGTGCCATGAAACTTGGCGTATGGATTAAATTGTGCGCATGTGTTCCTTATTTGCTTCGTTATAGCTTATGGAGTGGTTGGACTTGATATTATTGGTCTCATGTTGTTGCTATATCCATTTTTATTGCTGCTTTAGATGCCGTATGTTATGATATTACTTGCCCTGTTATTGCTATTGCTTCAATTCATGATAAAACAAAGGAGATGCTGCCGAATTTTTCGGTTTTTAGCATTTGTGCCTTTGCTGAAACTTACTTAAATTTGTGGTATTTAGATGTGGTTTAGTCTTTGTTTGGTGACATTCAGGCATAATAGATGTCGGGGTGTTACAAAAATGTAAGACTCATCAAACAAATAGCTCTCCGCGATCGATCCCTCGGGGTGACTTCTAGTGCGCACATAACCCTTGCATCTCATCAAATACCTATGAATACATAAGCATATGGTATTTTTAGATTTTTTTGGGATAATACATAGTTTTGTTGGTACAACAAGCTTTTAGAAAATTACCTCTCAACAGGGTACATGTTTCGAAAATGTACTGGACCAGCCGTTCTTGCTTGGGCAGGAAGATGAACCATCAAGTGTACCATAAGATCAAAAAAAGATGGGAGGAATATAGTCTCGAGAATGGATAAGGTCTCAGCTATTTCAGCTCCTAATTTTTGCATATCACTTATGAGAATAACGGGGGAGTACATTTTCTTGAAAAAATTGCTTACGCAAATCAACGCAGCACTGACTTTTTCTGGCAATATTCTTCTAATAGCAAGCGGTAGTAAATGTTGTAGAAGAACATGGTTGTCATGGCTCTTTAGCCCTATTATCGTTTTCTCGTTAACAAGGACATTACGACGTATGTCAGATGCATAACCGTCAGGAAACTTAACTCCTTTTAATACTTTAAAAAATAACTTCTTCCCAAGAGAACTCATTGAGTAAGGTGCTGGAGGTAAATAAAATCTATCTTCTACCTCAATAGGATGAAGATCCCTTCTAATATCTAGAGACTGAAGGTCTAAACGAGAATTCAAATTATCCTTAGATTTCCCATCAATTCCCAAAAGCGTATTAATTATAATATCACAGACATTCTTCTCTATGTGCATGACATCTAAATTATGTCGCAACAGTAAGTCTTTCCAATACGGTAACTTGAACAGAATAGACCTCCTTTTCCAAATGATCAATGGCTCACCCTCCTTGTGCTTTTGCCTTTTTTTTCTTCCCAGATGGACCCTTCCCAAAAACCGTATGAATATTTTCTGTATGCATCAAAATCTCCTCCCCAGAAAGTGGAGCAGGTGCTGGTCTAAGCTCAGTTTTACCATCAAATGAGTGAGCATCAAACCAAAACCTGTAGTTTGCATGTAAGAACCTACGGTGTCCCATATAGCAAGACATGGCACCATTTTTCAGTCGAAGAGAACATGTATATGAGTGGCATTCAAGGCATGTTGCTGCACCGGAGGTAGTGCAACCAGACACATAGCCTAGACCAGGGTAATCAGTAATTGTGCATAATATGGCAGCACGCAATTGGAAGTACTCACCCTTCGATGCATCAAATGTTCTAACACCATTAACAAACATATCTATCAGATCATCAACCAAAGGCTCAAAATAAACATCCATATCACTAACAGGAGCTTTTGGACCAAGAATCAACAATGAGAGGATAAAATTTGGTTGCTTCATACACATCCAAGGTGGAAAGTTATAAGGAATTAAAATAACAGGCCAAATACTGTAACCAACATTCATGGACCTAAATGGATTAAAACCATCAGTAGCTAGTGCAAGTCTAATATTGCGGCTATCTGATGCAAACTCCGAATGCTTATGGTCAAAATCCTTCCAAAGAGGAGAATCTGCCGGATGCCTAAGCAAACCATCTTTAGTGCGCTCTTCATCGTGCCATCTTGTGTGACTTGCAGTTCTAGAGGACACAAACAACCTCTGAAGCCTTTTCTTTATTGGAAAATAGCGAAGAACTTTATTAAGAACCTTGTGTACGCGTTTCCCATATAAACTTTGCTTTTCTGATTTCCAACGTGAGGTTTCACATGTAGGACAACAATTAGAATCAGCATGGTCCTTCCAAAATAGAATGCAATCATTTTTACATGCATGAATACTTACATACCCAAGCCCTAGGCATTTCACCATTTTCTTAGATTCATTGTAGTTTTTAGGTAGTGCTGACCCTTCAGGAAAAGCATCTTTTAGAAGATTTAGTAATCTGTCAAAGCTTTTATCAGACCATCCACCAAGCAATTTAGCACGTAGTAGTCTAACCAGGAAACGCAACTTTGAGAAGTTCTTACACCCTGGATATAACTCTTGACCATAGTCATTTGCCAACTGTTGGAGAGGCTCTAAATCTTCGTGGGGCTGCTCTAAACCACCTTCATTCTCGAAATCCCCTCCATCATCTAAACCACAAGCTAAGTCACGCAGCAAATCAGAAATATCATCTTCTTCGTCCGACTTCTCCCCAAACTCGACTCGATCATGGTCATGACTATTAACAAAAAAGGAGCTGGCTTGTCCATGAAACATCTGTTTTTTGTACTCTTCCAAAAATCCCTCACATATCAAGTGCTCACGCACTTCGCTTTCTCCTCTCCAAATGGCATTCACACAATTTATACAAGGGCACAATATTTTGTTTCCTTTCACTGAATTTCTAAATGCAGAAGTTAGGAATCTGTTTACCCCTTCAACATAGAACTTTGCGTGCCTACATGTAGTATATATGCATCAAGTTAGTTTAAATGTTGACTACTACTAACACCTGATAACTATATAAAAGAATTGTGTTGTACCTAGGCTCATCCATCCACCTGATATCCATGTAGGATTTTTACTAGCTATGCCAGCAAGCTATCTAATTTCAGAGTACAAGGTATAAGTGTAGACATATAAAGCTGTAAAGAATCAACCAAATAAAACCAAAATCAAACAACACGATTAAATTATGTCAGACAGTCCTAACACATCCATAATGTCCTTTCACGCCCAAATGAGACATATACCAAATCAAGTATATAAGATCGTAAAAATAATTAACAAAGGACAATAATGAGAGAGTAACTTACAAATTTGGTTAGAGAACTCTTGCTACAAGGGAGTGTAACTGCTTAGCTTGGCCTCAATAACCCTTTGGTATTAAGAGTGTACCTTATCAAACAATAAATTAATAGTAACATCATTCAATCGTCCAAGTCATCATTGAAATGGTTTGAACTTCTAATCGAAAATACAATAGTATCTACTCATGCACATGTAAAGTTCAGTGAGCTAGCTGCCTAGAAGGTCACAAAACAAATCTACACATAGCACAAGCTTGCCTTGTGTCCCATTAGGTACACGAGGAAAAAAAGAGAGCAGTTCATTAAACAAATATCCAAAAACAAAGCAAAAAAGGCATAAAATTAAAATACAGTCGTTACATAGTCCAAAATTATACATGTAGATCACATAACAAGATACGGCCGGACTGCTAGCTGGTATATCAACCTATCCTAAAATAATCTTTCTGCAACCTATGATCAGTATTCATACAGAGATATACATATGTTTCCTTACTTTGATCGATCGAGATCCAATGTTGGTTGTCAACGTTGTAACTAGAATTCATACATTCATATTAACCAAAACATGCAGAAGTGAACTTCCATTAATATATCAAGATAAACATGCAGAAGTGAACTTCCATTAATATATTGTTAATCAAGATCAATAAAAATTAGGATTGGAAATCAAACATGACGCGGATGATTCTTTACAAGAGAAACAAAACATTGAGACAGCTAGTGTTCTCGAGGAAAAAAACTTACGCAGTCAGGGTATAGCATGTGCAGGGTACGATTTCAAAAACAACTACCTAGTTGACGGTAAAATGAAATCTTATACTACTATATATATATATATGTATATATATATGTATATATATATATATATACTTTTGTGGTCCTCAAACATTATAAGTTCATAAATTACAGCACATCTCTTAGATCACAAAGCTTGTCATACAAATGTTGGATAGCATGCATGCATATGCACGTGCGTTTCATATCTTGGGACTAGGGACCAACAAAAGGTGAAACCTGAGTCAAGTTCATGCATTCAGATTTTTATATCCACATGTCCAAACGTTGGCAACACGTGCCCACAAACATGCTCAAGAAATGATATCTGTTCAGTTTAGGCCATATGGATATTTGAGGGCCGGGAGACATCCAGATGGCGATCGTCACCGCTACAAATTGTTAGTACGTTCTTGTAGCATACACAAGCAATGAATGATTAAGAAACTCTAAATATATATCTCATGTAGTGCGTACTGTACTGTACAGTCATTTTAGAATGTTTGGACAGAGATATCTCAGACTAAAGTCATAATAGCACATTTTTTCACGTTTTGCTAAAACGAACTTAACCATATGATCCAATGAAATTTTTTACATAAAATCATTGAGGCATACATCTACAATAGTCATATGCTTACTTGTGCTTCTGGAGACCTCCAATGATTAATAAATAATTAACAAAGGACAATAATGAAAGAGAGTCACTTACACATTTGGTCAGAGAACTCTTGCTACAAGGGAGTGCAACTGCCTAGCTTGGCCTCAATGACCGTCTGGTATGAAGAGTGTACCTTATCAAACAATAAATTAATAATAACATCATTCAATCGCCTAAGTCAACATTGAAATGGTTTGAAATTCTAATCGGAGATACAATAGTATCTACTCATGCACATGTAAAGTTCAGTGAGCTAGCTGCCTAGAAGGTCACAAAACAATCTACACACATAGCACAAGCTTGCCTTGTATCCCAATAGGTATTATTATGAGTGAGGAGATGCTCCCAGTTACACATCCAAAAGAACAATTGAGAATTGGGAGTAGTTTAACAAAAAATAGTTGATACTTGGGAGCAGTTTAACAAAAAAACAAGATAATGCATAGCAGATGAAGACTAAACACTAAAAGGGAGCTTTACCAAACAGTTTGTGCCTTCAATGTTTACTGTTATCTGCAAAATTACAGCATGATACAATCTTGTAGTAAATGGTTAGATGGCACAAATGTCCATTGCTATGAAATGGAATTTTACGAGGATTGCTATTTCTAGATCACAGAGTCACAGAAGCACCTTTCAGCACAGAATGGTATGGAGATGAGTAGCGCCTTTATGCACTCTCTCTCAATTAAATTGTATAAATCTTGAAGCAAGCGAAATGGTAAGTAATCAATATCTACCCTTCATCTATGCTTTCATATTTATACAACGTTTTTTTTAAAGTGCATAGAAACACCTCTCGATGAAGATGAGACCATCCTCATTGTTTGTTTGGATAATTGCACTAATTAATAAGTTGGATGTAATATATGTGATTGAAGAAAGTTACACCATACACATGAGTTTTTAATAAGCTTGAGAGAATTAGAAGGGACCAGCCAAATAGCTGCAAAAGGTATATATTTCCACACGAAAGAGATGGCTTCCATATATAACACTACGACTATTTCTTAGTGTAGTTGGGTCCAACCATACCCATATCTTGCAAATATCATGACTCATGATTCCTGAGCGTAGCATTTCATACCAAAAACCATAACATGATCAAACAACTATCAAGGTGATATGCAATTTTTTTTCCCTAAAGAAAATCTCTCTGAACAAGTTGATTGTGTAAAGTAGTCTCATGAACAAAATGTTTCATAGCACACTCAAAACCTAGATTCTGTTATTGTTTGAACATCTACTTGGCTAGTTAGCTAAAATTGTCACTTTAATCAGGAGGATCTGGTAGTGATTAGGATCTGAAATGCTGAACATGGGCATCTGAAAATAACAGTTAACTTTTGATACCTCTTTCGGCCATCAGTCCAGAGGGGGTTCAGGAGCCAGCGCAGTAGGCTCGAGGCAGCATTGTTGGAGGAGACGTCGGAGGGCGTCGTTTGTCGGAGGCAACTCACCAAGCCGCCGACAACCTGACACCAATGGGCGACAACCACGGGAAATGCTAGAGGCCACTGAATGGATTGAGGATTTTGGGGAATATCTAGGGTTGGAGACCTATGTCGGTTGGGTAGTTGCGGCGGAGGGAGAGCTGGAGGAGCATGTCACGCACGTCGGGGAGGACGCTTCGAGGCACTGCAGCCGGGGGGGGTGGCCGCGCGTGGAGGCTGCGGGGCGGGAAGCCGCACGTGGGGGCGAGAGTGGGGGCAGGAGGCAACGGCGTGGAGGCGGCGGCGGGGGGAAGGCGTGCGTGGGGGGCGGCGGTGGGGGTGGGAGGCAATGGCGTGGCTGCGGCGGCGGCAGGGGGGGTGGGGGGAAGGCGAGCATGGCGGCAGCGGCGGGGGTGAGAGGCAATGGCGTGGGTCGGGGCCAATAGGCGTTGGTGTTGGGGCAGCGGCGACGAGGGGGAAGGCGCGCATGGGGGTGACGGCGGGGGTGGGTGGGTGGGTGGCGCCCGTGGGGGTGTGGGGTGGGATCGAAGGCAAGCGTGGGTGTAACACCCCGACATCTAGTTTGCCTGAATGTTACAAAACATAGACTAAACAACATCTAAATACCACAAATAAAGATAAATTACAGCAAAGGTGCAAATGCTAAAATCGAAAATTTCGGCAGCATCTTCTTTGTGTTTCCATGAAATGAAGCAACAACAATAATAAGACAAGATATAGCATGATACGAAACATCTAAAATAGCAATAACAATTGACAATCAGGAATTTTAGCCGCCATACAACTAAGGATATAAGCCTATCTGTCACATGTCAAATATGGACTAATCATTTACTCATGACGACCAACAAAGCATCAAAACCACAATCTAGTTCAATGAATTAACCATCACAATTAAAGGAAGGAACATGTCATTGTTTAAAAGTGTGATGCTAAGTGATGACGTGTGACTAGCTCCCTTTCCCGCATGCCGGTTTCATGGTACCTAAAAACATCATAAAAACACAAGCGTGAGTTCATCACTCAGCGAAGTGTATTGCAATGGTACAAAAACAATAACAATTCACATACATACTTAATGCCATTCACATATCCTGAGAATCAACTCATGAACTTCATTTATGCTCTCATATAACATCATCATAGACATCTCAAATAACATCTTCATATGCATCTCATAGAACATCATAATCATTTCATAAACCACTTCATTCATGCAATGCAATGCAATGAAATGCACATATCTCTTTGAAGCACATACCGGTATTGCCGAGTGCACACCCGTTGGCGTGCACCCCCTTTCCCCTTCCATCCCGTAGATGGAGGGTGCCTACTCTTACTGACTCACTCCCATGCACAACCGTGGATGGGACTACAAGGTAGGTCTTTCGTGTTCACTACGTGTGAACACAGAGGCCCGCATCAGCATGGTACACCCCTTCCATTATGAATGCACATATGACATAAACATGTAAAGATTGGCATAAACATTTAATACAACGAAATCATGATCAATATGAAATCATGTTCATCATGTCATAGGAAAACATCAATCATGGCATCATATCATAAAACATGTGTAAACCATCTCATTATCAAACATTACGGCTCCCTAAGCCGCAACCACTACAATACACTTGCCTTAACCGCGGGCGACGGATTGGCGAGAGGATGAGGGCACTCCCGGGGTCACACCACCTGCACATAGATACCACACACTCAAACCGTGCCCACAAAACAGTACACAATCGCTCATCTACCCTGACTTCGCAAACTACTCCCAAAGCCAAAAAATAGAGAATCTGTACCCCGGGATAGCAGACTTCAAACTAGCATAACTTAAGTTCTAGGTCTCCAAATTAAGTAAATGAGTACATCATCGCGAAGCTTAGGAAATTTCCCAGGTTTTTCTAAGTATTGGGAAAAGCTGATTCGGCATCTAAGATTGCCCAATCTACAGATCAACACGATCTGTCCCAATCACGTCACAATTCTGAACACGTTCGGTAAAATGACCATAACTTTCAAACGGCTGGGCGGAATTGGACATTCTTGGTGTCCAATTAAAGGTATTGAAGTTATCTACAACTTTCTCAATAGGTGGCCGACCAAATTCCGAATCTAAAATTGCAAAAACTCAAACCCTAGGTCATGTGCCCAATCTGCCCAAAACAGAACGCTAAGCAAACTCTAGTTTTCACCAATTCCATCTAATTGCAGCACCACTTTTCGATCTAAAAGCATCAAAACACCCTCTAGCATAGCACCTAGCCCATCCCCAAGGTTTACCCATAGCCATACCTTCGCCCGACGATCAACGAATCGACGAACGCCGAAGATCTCCTCCCGGTTCTCCCGATCTCCTTCCTCGCTCCGAATCCGCCGGATCTCCTCGTCGCGAAGCTTCCCAATGGAGAGGAAAATGAGATGGAGGGGTGAGGAGCTCCCCTAGAACGGCTAGCGAGGTGGAGAGGTGAGGGAGGGAGGTGAGGCGCAAGGGGAGGGCGCAAGGGGGAGGGCGCGTGGAGGAGGAGGGGAGGGAGGGAGGGGCAGCGGCGGCTAGGGCAAGATGGGGGCGTACCTAGAGGCAAGGGGGGCACATGGCAGGGTTAAGCTGCCCTTCTCCCCCACATGGGCTGGAAAACTCCACTTTTGGCCCATGGGGGGGTCCCCCCTAAGGCCCAATTCGCCCCAGAAAGGCCCAAACTCCCGAAAACAACCCGAAAACGCGATTAAACCTCATACCGTATAGTTTTAATCTCCAATTTCACATTTTAAAAAGTCACGACCTTCCCTAGTGTCACAGTGGGGGTGCGGGGATTTTGGGGGGAAAGACCGAAAGGAGCCGCACGTCTTGTGGGGAAATAAACCCTACTGTACGTTGCCGCACATTGTTTTCTTCTCCCGCCTAAATATTTGCCGACAGATAATCAGTCGTAACATGTTTGCCGACAGACAATTTGACCCATAACATGAGATTTACTGACACACAATTAGTCTTTAGTACATATATAATTGCCGACAGACATTCCGACTCTAAAAGATGTATTACCGATAGATAATCTGTTGCTTAAATTTACCGACAGATAGTCCGTTGGTGATCATTGATTATTTCCAACAAACATCTGACGGTAATATTGTGTCATGGTGTAGTGGATAGATTATTATAATCAGAGCACTATATAAGCCTTTAATTGCTTAGGCATCGTTAGATGCTTTACCCAGAGCACTTCGATAACACGATTAAGCTTCTTAATACGTGTGGAACCTGCAAAATTTTTTCTTGTCTGGCTTCAGTGATCTGCATAAATTTTTGCAACAGAAGCTTACCATTTCAAACTACAATTGTGTAAGATTTTCATTTGTAATATCGTATGTGGATTGTAGCACACATTCTCGGAATGGTTCACAGTTTTGGGTGATTTCCCCGAATGAAGTTTCTAATGATGAAGACTCCATATGGTTAGTGAAAACAAGTCTACTAAAATAGTTACACAATACTGGAAAATTGATCCCATTGTTAGTGACATCAGAGTTGTGAATGTTGAGAATGCAAAATATCCCAATTTAGGAATTTGAACCACTTAATTCGGAGTTACGATGGAAGAGAACGAGCGTTTCGAAGTTGGATTGGAAAGAAAATCAAGAAAAAAGAGAAATAGTACTGTAGCTACAGTAATTCGCGATTTGGCATCCATAACAGAGCTCAACCGAACCTAGGGTTTGAACAAGGGGGACTTGCAATGGAAGGGGTGGCGGGGTTGAAGAAGGTGAGCCCCGGAAAGGTCTCGACGATGCGAATCCAATGGTGGTGTCGGATCTTGAAGAGGATTATCGGAGACGACGAATTTGCCGATGAACGGCGATGCGGCCATAGAGATTCAAACTCGAAATTCGAATTCAAACCTTGATGAAACCTGAAATTGATTGAGGGGTTACGATCACGGCACCCGTACGCACACAATGGAAGAAGCAGAGTCGAGTTTGATTCACCGGAGCGAGAGATATGCCGGCGAGAACGAAGAACGACGTTCGGCGTCAATTTTGTCAATCTCCCGGAAAAATGGAGAGGAATGGCAGTGGGAGGTTGTGAGCATGGGGTGGAGGGCTCCGAGACGAAGGTTTTAGAAGTGGAAGCACTCAATTTCGTGAAGAAACAAGGAAGTTATGCCCACAAATGTGATTTTTTGTTTTTGCTCAATGGAACCGTTTCCGGCGGAATTTAGGGCTAATGAATGTGGGGAATGGAAACTCCTTGCAGTTATCTTCGCAACGGATCCGACGGTTCGCGATTTGGTGGAGTAGATAAGGAGATATGAGGGTTTAAAGAATGAAAGCCATGAAGGAGAGAGAGATTTGCTCTCTGTTCGTTTCCAGCCAAGGTTGAAGATGATGAACCATAATGTCACGTGTCATCGTCCCATTGGTTGGAGTAAGTGAGAGTTACGTGCGAGCGAAAAATTAGCAAAAATGGTCTAAACATTCTGAACAAATTCCTAAAAATATTAGGGAATATTTGGAACTCAATAAAATTGGTTTCATGAAATTTGGATGAAATTTGGAATTTAGAAAATTCCGGGACGATAAAAGGGCACTTAACATAAGGCTGCGAGCGATAAAATACCAAAGGGTTTCCAAAAATCGTGGGAAAATTTCCAAAATATTTTTGGAATATTTGGAACCTAATGCAATAGGTTTCGGGATTTTTGAAGCATTTTCAAACTCGGGTGGAATTCTCGAGACGGACTGGAATATGGAAATTTGATTTTTCGGAGGATTGAACTCCAATTTCGGAAGGAGAAGGATGCCAGGTTAAATATAACACCTAGGAAAATCCAAAATTTGAATTTATTTAATTTAAATTAGCTTTTGACTGAAGACCGAAATTGGGGATGTTACATATGCCCATGAAATGCAGAAGATAAACGAGATAAAGATACTGCATACTGAGTGATGTGAAAATCTCGCAGATTTATTCACTAAGTCACTTCCGGCATCTTCCTTTGAAAGATGTGTTAGAGGAATCGGGATGATGAGGCTTAGAGAAGTGCAGATTTCAGGAGGAGAATTTTCACATACTCTTACAAAAATCTCGAACATGAAGTTTGAGTACCCAACATGAATATAGAAGATTAACATTGAAGCTTGGGTGGATTGTACTCTTTTCCTTAGTAAGTTTTTCATAGAAGTTTTCTTACTTAAGGTTTTTGATGAGGCAATCCGTGCAACACAGCAAGCATATGCTATGTACTCTTTCTCCAAGTATTTTTCCCATTGGGTTTTTCGGGGGTTTTGATGTGGCATATGCATCTCGCGGTGAAGAGTCCAAAGGGGAGTGTTAGAAACTCGGCCCATGTGGCCCATATAGACTCTCCACAACCCTAGCTTTAGGTTTATAACTAGTAGGGTGCCCGTTCGTTGCAACGGAATATTAAAAGAGAAGGATGATACATATAATCAAATATGACCGAAATGGTACAATCAACATTAAAATTATCTTATACATGTATGGATTAAGATTGTATAGTTCACATTTTTTTAACAAGACTCATATAAGTTGAGCTCCAAAATTTTCTCACGTGTGCAGTATGTTTGTACAACTCAATCCTCTAGATACTATTAGTTGTCATCTATCATAGTTAACTTATACAGTCATACTTGTGCCAGCAGCAAAGCATGTTGCCACATGTTGCATCGTTGTCAACGTTCTCAATACAACAGGCATCAAATTTCCAGTATTGTGGCCAGCCAAAGACTGAGGCCGCATGGCAATTATTGCTCCTTAGTCCATGCACTCATGCGTACCTCCAGCAAATATTTCAAAATACGTCCTTTTGATCCTTGGAGCAAACACATGAATTTTGCACTTCCTATATGAAAAATTGGATAACATAGCTTTTCAAATATTGAAAACTTACATCAACAGATATGGTTCGATCGAGATCTTCAGAACCTTTTAGGTCACTTCTGACTGCATGAAGCACATGATTTACTATTAGCTATCATGGATCAGATAATACATTAATCAGAAATAACTCATACTGTTATAGTGCAGCTAAGGTCTTCTTTTTGTTCTCATCAAAATTGAATGAATGCTAAATTTCCTCACCTGAATACCCACTAATCCCATGGCTCCCATCTGAAAGAAGATTTGGGTTGCGAAGGAAATTAAACATGCGAATCAGCCCTGACATACAGGCCACTTGGACCTTTTCGGACTTGCACTGCTGTTTGTAACTCTTCTTTACCATAGAAGAGATCATGGTCAAACAATGTTGCTTCTAAGGACTCTCTTAAGACAAGCTTACAATCTGAATGCAAAAAACAGACGTGTCAGAAGAAAGTTGTTGGACATTACAAAACTAGAAATACAAGTGGCAAAAAAAAGCTTCCGTTTTTCTGCTATATAAACTACTAAGTTGGTCATGACCCCTTCCAAGTTCCAACAACTAAATGGCTGCAGAATCTACTTCCATAAACAATACAGTTGTCCCTAACTACTAAAGAAAATGAAAGAAAAACAAAACAAACAGAGAAGAGACAAAGGCCACATTGTACCCCACGGATTCAAAAGTCTGATTTTCGACATGCTCGGAGTTGCATGCATTTCTGTTTGAGATATATTGTAACATAAGGTTAACCATGTCATAAACTGTGAAATCATGTGCTGAAAAATTGGCTTAGAATTGAATTTGCAAAATGTGTTTGTTCATGTGTTTTGACAATTTGACAAGAAACAGTAAGTTTCGCTTTGGCGCCGGACCAAACTTAAAGAAAACAGTAAGTTTCCCATCTACGATGGACAAAACTCGTTGGTCTGTCGTAAACATGCTTTGGCAACCTCACTTTCCCATGTACGACGGACCGATTTTGTTAGTCTGTCGTGAACGTGTTTTTGAGCTCATGAGTCGAACTCAATCTTCCAAGAAACCAGTAAGTTTTGCATGTACGGCGGACAAACTTCTTTGGTCAGTCGTGAATGGCTTTTTGAGGTTTGATTTCGCATGTACGACGGACCGATTTTGTTTGTCCGTCGTGAATGTGTTTTCGCCGGAATGATTTCTTCTTGGAACCGAAACTTTCACTTGTACAATGGACCGATTTTGTTTGTCCGTTGTGAATGGTTTTTTGAGTGCTTTTTCATGTGTACGCCGGACCATATTTCCTTGTCCGTCGTGAATGCGTTTTTGCTCGATTAGGGTTTTGAGCAAAATTGGTATTGAATTTTGATTTGTTTTTGAGATTTGAGATTATGAAATTTGTGAGAATTTCACGATGCTTGAAGTGGACTTTATGCAATGCTCATGTGAGTAGTTGCATGGATTGACATTGAGTCAAGTCGTGGACTTGTGCTCGGATTTGTTTTGTGGTTTGTTCATGTGCAGGTATTGCTCGAAGACGAATGTGGTCGATGACGGGACCGGAACTAGGTTCATGGAGGAACTGAGGTTCGGGACTAGGTTCAGGAGGAACTGAGGTCTTGGTGGTCAAGAATGTCATGCGGGACGTTTGGGCTAAGAGAATGGTGCACATGAAGAATGGTTAGTCACGTGAGAATGGCAGGAGGTCATTCGCGTGCAAAGTGTTAGTCATGTGAGTATGGCAGGTGGCCATACGCGTGCAAAGTGTTAGTCACGTGAGTATGGTAGGGTTGCCATACGCGTGCAAGAGTTGTACTCGGCCAGGTTGGGCCAAGTAGAGTTGTGTTGGATACAGATTCCTTCTAGGGAATAGGAATCGTATTCAGAACTCCTTGTGGGTTGGTGCTTTAAATAGGAGGGGTTGTCTCCTGTTGAAGCGCATCGAATTGAGGAGAGCTAGGCGCATAGAGCCTTGGGGTCAAAGTTTAGGGTTTGTACTCTTTTGATGGGAGTACTTTAGACAAAAAAAATAAAGATCAATTCTTCTAATTCCTTGTGTGCTACAATATTCTCTTTTGGTTCTTGTTTGCATACTTGTTCTAGTTCTAGATTGGTTTTTGTTTTTTGAGTTTCATCTTGATTTGATCCATCAAAAACCTCACTAGGGTATTGATCTAGTGTTCCTCAAAGTTTTGTTGATAAATCTTTTGTTGTTCTTGATCAATCTACAAGTTTCGATTAGATTGATTTTCGTCAAGTTCTGGATCAGCAAGCTTGCGAAGGTCATAACTTTTGATCCGTAAGTCCGATCGAGCTGATTCTTTTTGAGTTTGATTCTTATTAGAATCTAGTTTCTCGTGTCCAAATTTTAGATCAATCTAACGGTTGGATCTCTGGGAATTCTTATTTTACCGAACCTCTATCATTCTGTTTTTGTCGAATACGAGGCAATTATTTGGTTCTGTTTTGTGGTGAACTTTTAGTAGATCAAGAATTTGGTTTTAGCTTCTGCACAATCATTCACCCCCCTCTGATTGCTATATTCGTATACTTCGATCCTACAAGTGGTATCAGAGCAAGGTTTTTCTAATCTATCTTAATCGGTGATTAGATCAATGGATCGTTATTCGACAAAACCATGTGTGTTCGATGGTGTTGATTTTCAGTTTTGGAAGGCCAAGATGGAGGCGCCAAGATGGAGGCGCCAAGATGGAGGCGTTCATCGAAGCACAGGGCTTCGCAATATGGGAGAAGGTTTACAAGCCATATCAAGTCCCTGAAAACGACAACGTCAATGATGCAAACCGTGCACATGTTGAAGCAAATAGCAAGGCGCGAAACTTGATCATCCAAGGCTTGGGACGCAGCGACTTTGATCGTGTGGTTCATCTTCGATCTGCATATGAGGTATGGAAATCTCTTTGTGATTATCATGAGGGTTCTAACATCACAAAGAGGTTCGTCAAGATATTTACAAAAAAGAATATATGCGTTTTGAGATGAAACCTAGTGAATCTGTAGATGACTTCTTTGCACGCTTCAATAAAATTCTTAGCAATCTCCGTGCTGTTGGAGTTAGCTACACTGATGCTGCAAATGCTAGACAATTGTTAGTGCTTTGGACATGTTGGTGTGGGAGATGAAAGTAACATCTATACAAGAATCTACTATCATGAGCACACTTACATTAGATGTTCTGTATTCAAAATTGAAAACTCATGAGTTAGATGTTCTTGCTAGGAAGGGTAATGTTAAGTCAATTGCTTTGATCTCTAACCCTAACATGTCTAATGCAAACTCTTCTTCTAGCTTTGCCTTGTCCTCTTTATCCTCTTTAACAGATGAGCAAATTGAAGAATTTCCTGAGGAAGATTTGGCACTACTCTCTTCTCGTTTTAACAAAGCTTTGCAGAATGTGAGATTGAAAAAGAGAGGTGGTCCTCCAAGATGCTATGAGTGTGGTGACCTCAACCATATTCGCACAAATTGTCCTAAGCTTGCAGGAAAAACATCAAAGGAGGAGAAGGACAACAACAGAAGGAATGAGAAGAAAAGGTTCTCGTCAAAAGATAGGAAGAAGAAAAGCTTCATCAACCGCAAGGTGGTTCACCGAGTTCTTTCCGCTCTTGAACAAGTCAATTTGAGCGATGTGGACTCGGAGAGCAGCGAAGATGATGCAACTCCAAGCAAGCATGATTTGATGGGATTGTGTCTCATGGCAAGCAGCAAGGATAGCTTCACCGAGGACGGCAATGACAGCGACTTCAATGAGGTAGATCCTTCTTATGATGAATTAGCCAATGCTGTTGCCCGTCTTGGAAAATTACTTGACAAACGTGATAGAAAAATTAAGAAACATGATATTCTTGTGGAGTCATTGAATGCTGAAATTGCTAGACTTAAGACATTGATTCCTGATGATGATACTTGTAAATCATGTGACTTAATTTACAATGAGCTCACCTTGCTTAGGAAAGAACATGCTCTTCTGTTACATCTAAATGAGAAAAATGAGAAACGTGTTAAAAATGCTACCTGTTCCACTGATGAATTGCATGGTTCAACTTCTTGTTCTAAATGCTCAACTCTTGAATTAAAGTTGCATGATGCAAATGCTAGGGTTTCTCAAATGACAGAAGATTTGCTTACACATGAGGTTCTTTCATGCTCTACTTGTCGTAAACAGAAAGGGAAGGTTGATCTTCCTTGCAACAATTGTTTAACTCTTGCTAAGAAAGTTGATTACTTGCAAAGTTCTTTGGAACGATTCACTAATGGCAAGAGAAAGTTGAATATGATTTTGGATCAATCTAAGGTTAGCTCAAACAAGAAAGGTTTAGGTTTTGATCTTCATGCTTCATATGAAACTAAACCTCGCACTGTTGTTCATGCTCCTTGCAATGACAAAATTGAGATTCTTAATGAGCCTAAAAAGATTGCTTTTAAATCTGCTGGCCTTTTATCTTCTACTACGATGAATGCAAATGTTGCTTCTACTTCCAAAGCTAAACATAATGTTAAGTACACTTGCACTCATTGTGGTAGAGATGGACATTTAGTAGACTTTTGCTTTAGACTAGCTAAACAACAAAAGAGAGAAAGGTTTAATGCTAAGTCTAATTTCAGAAAGGCACACTCCACTTCTCATTATGTGCCTAGGGTGAAACAAACACCTTTTGATGCTAGAAACACAGGAACAGGCAAATTTGATTTTGTGCATAAGACTGCTCGTGTTGTGCCTACTGTTGTGCGTCGTGTGTCTCAAGATCGATTCCCAAAAATCTCATTCCTAACCTGATCGAGACCTCGACATGTTTTGCTATGTAGGCTTCTCGCAAGGAAGGAGAACATATGGCTAGTGGATTCCGGATGCTCACGCCACATGTCCGGTGATAAAAATTGGTTCTCCTCCCTCACTCGTGCATCTCGTGCTGAAAGTGTTACTTTTGGAGATGCTTCTTCCTCTTCTGTTGTGGCAAAAGCTACAATAAAGGTAAGTGACAAGTTTATGTTCAAAGATGTGGCTCTTGTTGAAAATTTGAAATATAACTTGCTTTCTGTCTCACAAATGCTTGATGAAGATCTTGAGATAAGCTTTAAGAAAAATGAATGCAAAGTGCTAGATGCTTCAGGTGATCTTGTGTTCAAAATTTCTCGTTTTGGAAGAGTCTTTAAAGCTGATTTTGATGCATCACCTTCTTCTAAGCATAGGTGTCTAATTGCCAATGTTTCTAAAGATTTATTCTTTTGGCATCGTAGACTTGGTCATGTTGGTTTTGATCATCTTACTCGTGTAAGCGGTTTAGATCTCATACGTGGCTTGCCTAAGCTTAAGGGTGATAGCAATCTAGTATGTTCTTCTTGTAGACATGGTAAGATAATTGCAGGTTCACATCCACCTCTTACCATGGTGATGACAAACGCTCCAGGACAGCTTCTACATCTTGATACAGTTGGACCATCTCGAGTTCAATCCTTTGGAGGCAAACGGTATGTGCTTGTGATTGTTGATGATTTTTCTAGATACGGTGTATTTTATGGCATCTAAGGATGAGGCTTTTAGTCATTTTAGAAGTCTTGTTCTTAGGCTTTCTGTTGACCATCCAGGAGCTCTCAAAGCTATTAGAAGTGATAATGGAACTGAATTCAAAAATGCTTCCTTTGATCTCTTTTGTGCTGAAAAAGGAATTGATCATCAATTTTCATCACCTAGAGTGCCTCAACAGAATGGTGTAGTTGAAAGGAAAAACAAAACGTTGGTTGAGATGGCTAGAACCATGTTAGATGAATATCACACTCCTAGAAACTTTTGGGCTGAATCGATTTCAACTGCATGTTATGTTTCAAACCGTGTGTTTTTGAGATCAAAATTGGGTAAGACTCCATTTGAGCTTCGGTTTGGACACAGGCCTACTGTTTCTCACTTTAGGGTTTTTGGATGCAAATGCTTTGTCTTGAAATCTAGAAATCTTGATAAATTTGAAGCTAGATCAACTGATGGCATTTTTCTTGGATATCCTGCTCATACTCGAGGCTATCGTGTGCTTGTTTCGGAGACTAACAAAATTGTGGAAACTTGTAAAGTTACTTTTGATGAGTCTAGTCCAGGCACTAGTCTAAGTGATGCAGGTACAGACGCATATGTTCAGGGGGAGAAAATTTTTGAAGATAATGATGATGATGAAGATGAGGTCTTGACTCTTCCTAATGCACAACAAGCTGTAGCACCTTTGGCACCTACTACTACATCACCTACAGCTAACCATCCTCAAGCTACAACATCATCTGTACATGCTGAAAATGAAGAAGGAGAAGGAGAAGTCTCAAAAGCCAATGCTCCCCTGCACATTCAAAAAATGCATCCATCTGAACAAATGATTGGAGACCTAAATGAGAGAGTCACTCGATCCAGGTTTATTCATTCTGACACTCATGCTCATTCTGCTTTAGTTGCTTCTTTTGAACCCAAAGATATATCTCATGCATTATCTGACGAATCTTGGATCAATGCCATGCATGAAGAATTAGAGAATTTTGAACGAAATAAAGTTTGGAAACTTGTCTCACCACCTCCTGATTTTAATGTTATTGGAACTAGATGGGTTTTCAAAAATAAACAAAGTGAGGATGGTGTTGTTGTTAGAAACAAGGCTAGATTGGTTGCTCAAGGTTACACTCAAATTGAAGGCTTAGATTTTGATGAAACCTTTGCTCCTGTTGCTAGAATTGAAGCCATTAGAATCCTTTTAGCTTTTGCTGCATCCAAAGGTTTCAAATTGTATCAAATGGATGTGAAAAGTGCTTTTCTTAATGGCTACATAAATGAGGAAGTTTTTGTCAAGCAACCACCTGGTTTTGAAAATCCAAAGTTTCCAAATCATGTGTTCAAACTATCAAAAGCTTTGTATGGTTTGAAACAAGCCCCTAGAGCATGGTATGTTAGGCTAAAAACCTTTTTACTTGAAAGGGGGTTTTCAATGGGAAAGGTTGATAAAACTCTCTTTTTACTCAAGCAAGGCAATGATCAACTATTCGTTCAGATTTATGTTGATGATATTATCTTTGGTGGTTCCTCTCATGTTTTAGTGTCTGAGTTTTCAGAAACAATGAGGAAGGAGTTTGAGATGAGTATGATGGGTGAGTTGACATACTTTTTGGGATTTCAAATCAAGCAAACGAAGGATGGTACTTTTGTGCATCAAAGCAAATACACAAAAGACTTGTTGCATAGATTTGGGATGGAAAACAGCAAACCGATCATGACACCCATGGAGAGCGCTTGCACACTTGATCCGGATGAAGATGGTGAGCCGGTTGATCAAAAGGAATATAGAAGCATGATAGGTTCACTTTTGTACCTCACTGCATCAAGGCCGGATATACAATTTGCTGTGTGCTTGTGTGCTCATTTTCAAGCTTCCCCACGTGCTTCACATCGACAAGCTGTCAAGCGAGTTTTCAGGTATCTTCATGGAACTCAAGATTTTGGCATTTGGCTTTCTGCTTCCTCATGCATTAGTTTAAGAGCCTTTTCTGATGCTGATTTTGGAGGATGTAGAATTGATAGAAAAAGTACATCTGGTACATGTCATTTCTTGGGCAATTCTCTCATTGCATGGTCATCTAGAAAGCAATCTTCTGTTGCACAATCAACTGCTGAATCTGAATATGTGGCTGCTGCTAGTTGTTGTTCTCAAATTCTTTGGATAGTAGCTACACTTAAAGATTATGGGGTTATTTTGAATAGTGTTCCTCTTTTGTGTGATAACACTAGTGCAATTTGCATTGCTAAGAACCCTGTACAACACTCTAGAACAAAACACATTGACATCAGATTTCACTTTCTTAGAGATCATGTTGAAAAAGGCAACATTGTGCTTCATCATGTGGATACTGAACATCAATTGGCAGACATTTTCACAAAACCTTTGTCTTCTTCTTGTTTTGCTTTTATTCGGGGAGAACTTGGGATTGTTCATCCAATGGGTTTGTTTTGAGGGGGAGTTTCCTTGCCAAGTTCTTTCACTTAATGAGCTCACTTTATCATATTTCTTTATATGTTATGTAATTGAGCTAATATATGATAATCTAATTGTCTCACTTGAACTAAAAATAACATTGCGGAATTCCCTGGACTGATTGCCTATAGCTAAATACTCTGTGATATCTCACTCTTCTAGGCTTGATATTGAATCTTCTTGACAAATTTGGGCTATGAAGCAAGTGTGTTTTCAACTTTACTCTTTCATAAGACCCTTAATCACTTTTGCATGTTTACAATCAAAGAAAAAGGAAAAAGAAAAGGGAATCAATATAAAAAAAGGGGGCTGTTAAAAGCAAAAGCTTCAAGTTATGTGCTTCAGGCTTGCTTTCCCTAAAAAGATAAGATGTATGCTTCAAGCATGCCATTCCCTCACAGATAAGATGTATGCTTCAAGCATGCCACTCCTAGAAAATAAAAGAAGTATGCTTCAAGCATGCCACATGCAACTTATTGTTTAAAGATTAAATTGGTCTACTAGATTGGAGTTGAAACTACTTGCTCGCCCTAAGTTGTTAGTTGCTTCAATTTTTAAAG
The DNA here is from genome assembly GCA_036346355.1 of Rhipidocladum racemiflorum. NCBI lineage: Eukaryota > Viridiplantae > Streptophyta > Magnoliopsida > Poales > Poaceae > Rhipidocladum > Rhipidocladum racemiflorum. Next base: position 30,298,315 of record CM070592.1, on the reverse strand, counting down.
CCTTGCTTTTTCTGCTAAGATCTTGCTTAGTACTTGGCTATAGTTGACTAAATTGAGGTTGAGATGCATGTCATTCCCTAACTTGTTAAAATCACATCAAGATCATGTATTTTGCATATTATGTGATATATAAGGTTATATGATCGAATGAGCTCATCTTTTTTTTTATCTTGGCACTTCCTTGTTTCTCTTTGTGAAATCATTGTTTCAGGAAAATTTTTTGAACAAATTCTCTCTTTTGTACTCTTGATGAATCCATTGTCAAAGGGGGAGAAATTTGGGAATCGTTGAAAAGTTTAAAGAAAAAGGGGGAGTTGTTTTTGGAAATTTGAGAATTTTGGAAGAAGTTTGGAGAATTTTGAAATCAAAATCTTTTGTAAAGTGAATGCCAAATGTTCAATTCTAAGTGGTGTTGCCAATGTTTTCATCAAGGGGGAGATTGTGAAATCATGTGCTGAAAAATTGGCTTAGAATTGAATTTGCAAAATGTGTTTGTTCATGTGTTTTGACAATTTGACAAGAAACAGTAAGTTTCGCTTTGGCGCCGGACCAAACTTAAAGAAAACAGTAAGTTTCCCATCTACGACGGACAAAACTCGTTGGTCTGTCGTAAACATGCTTTGGCAACCTCACTTTCCCATGTACGACGGACCGATTTTGTTAGTCTGTCGTGAACGTGTTTTTGAGCTCATGAGTCGAACTCAATCTTCCAAGAAACCAGTAAGTTTTGCATGTACGGCGGACAAACTTCTTTGGTCAGTCGTGAATGGCTTCTTGAGGTTTGATTTCGCATGTACGACGGACCGATTTTGTTTGTCCGTCATGAATGTGTTTTCGCCGGAATGATTTCTTCTTGGAACCGAAACTTTCACTTGTACAACGGACCGATTTTGTTTGTCCGTTGTGAATGGTTTTTTGAGTGCTTTTTCATGTGTACGCCGGACCATATTTCCTTGTCCGTCGTGAATGCGTTTTTGCTCGATTAGGGTTTTGAGCAAAATTGGTATTGAATTTTGATTTGTTTTTGAGATTTGAGATTATGAAATTTGTGAGAATTTCATGATGCTTGAAGTGGACTTTATGCAATGCTCATGTGAGTAGTTGCATGGATTGACATTGAGTCAAGTCGTGGACTTGTGCTCGGATTTGTTTTATGGTTTGTTCATGTGCAGGTATTGCTCGAAGACGAATGTGGTCGATGATGGGACCAGAACTAGGTTCATGGAGGAACTGAGGTTCGAGACTAGGTTCAGGAGGAACTGAGGTCTTGGTGGTCAAGGATGTCATGCAGGACGTTCGGGCTAAGAGAATGGTGCACATGAAGAATGGTTAGTCACGTGAGAATGGCAGGAGGTCATTCGCGTGCAAAGTGTTAGTCACGTGAGTATGGCAGGTGGCCATACGCGTGCAAAGTGTTAGTCACGTGAGTATGGTAGGGTTGCCATACGCGTGCAAGAGTTGTACTCGGCCAGGTTGGGCCAAGTAGAGTTGTGTTGGATACAGATTCCTTCTAGGGAATAGGAATCGTATTCAGAACTCCTTGTGGGTTGGTGCTTTAAATAGGAGGGGTTGTCTCCTGTTGAAGCGCATCGAATTGAGGAGATCTAGGCGCATAGAGCCTTGGGCTCAAAGTTTAGGGTTTGTACTCTTTTGATAGGAGTACTTTAGACAAAAGAAATAAAGATCAATTCTTCTAGTTCCTTGTGTGCTACAATATTCTCTTTTGGTTCTTGTTTGCATACTTGTTCTAGTTCTAGATTGGTTTTTGTTTTTTGAGTTTCATCTTGATTTGATCCATCAAAAACCTCACTAGGGTATTGATCTAGTGTTCCTCAAAGTTTTGTTGATAAATCTTTTGTTGTTCTTGATCAATCTACAAGTTTCGATTAGATTGATTTTCGTCAAGTTCTGGATCGGCAAGCTTGCGAAGCTCATAACTTTTGATCTGTAAGTCCGATCTAGCTGATTCTTTTTGAGTTTGATTCGTATTAGAATCTAATTTCTCGTGTACAAATTTCAGATCAATCTAACGGATGGATCTCTGGGAATTCTTGTTTTACCGAACCTCTGTCATTCTGTTTTTGTCGAATACGAGGCAGTTATTTGGTTCTGTTTTGGGGTGAACTTTTAGTAGATCAAGAATTTGGTTTTAGCTTCCGCACAATCATTCACCCCCCCTCTGATTGCTGTATTCGTATACTTCGATCCTACATAAACACTGGAAGATAAAAAAAGGACCATCACTTGTTTTGTAATGGGAAAAGATGATAACAAATTTAATAAAGAAAGGAACAGTCATCGTGTCGATTTGTTGAACCCAGAAAACCGATACTTGGATTAAGAATATTCCAAACAAACAAAGAACGGCTACCAAACGACCAAACTGCAATGTAAATTATCATTAATAAAAATGAAGGCACTGGCCAATGGAAGGACGAAAACAGCTTAACCTTCTGCCGTTGGAGCATAATAACCAGACAATTACCCAGATGAATAAATCATCCAAATTGGTTACTTTACCTATGAGTATTTGATGAGAGAACCCACCAAGGAACAAGCAAGGTGGCGCCTTTACGACTGTTCTTTCATAATGACCGCTGAATCATCTGAATTGCCTTGTCTGCGCCTCGTTGCTCTCCTCTTGAGCCAAAAACTCAACAAAGGAAGCTTCAATCTTCAGAAACAACTCAAAATCCAACCTCTGAGCCTTCAGCAATCAAGAAGGCAGGCAGAAACGGATTGGAATGATCTGATAGGCCATGAGAAACCCTTATTGTATTTGCCGTGCTTCCACGGTTTCCACAAGATGCCGCCAGGTTTGGAATTTACACCCAAAATTGAGAAATTTAGCAGGAAGTAATATCTCAGAACGATCTGCACACGCAAAAGAAAAGAAGAGAGCACAACTGCATTTCAGAAACTTTTTTTTCGAAACTCCTTTTTCCTTTCTTCCCCTTGGTCTCCATCCAAACATGCAGACCACACCGCAAGTTTCAATCTTTCAGCGTCCAGTAATTTAGAATCTTACAAGCAAGATAGACCCTTGTCCCAGAACAATCTCAGAACCCAAAACAACTGACCAAGATCGACGGAGGCAATGGACATGTCGACGGTGAACACGACACGGTGGCTCTCGAACACTTGCTGCAGGCATCAGGAGATCACACACATCAGTCAAACACGAAAGGCGGGGCATCGGAGGGGAGGGATTGGGTTTGGTACTTTGGTTCTGATTAGATTTCCTAACCTTGGTGGAGAAGAAGGTGTCGTGCATGGTGGCCTAGGAGTTGGACACCCGGCTGCGGATGTTGGGGAGCGAGAGCACGTCGCGGGAGAGCAGCACGCGGCCTGCACTGCCCAGCTACCGCACCACCATCTCTCTCGATCTCGGCACAACACCCGCCCCTTTTTGGGTGGGGTTTTCGCCTCTTCGGAGAGGCAACTCCGGCTCCTTGTCGCCGCCAGCGCTGTGCCTGGCCCTGTTGAGCTGCGCCACCCGCCTCCTGGCCGCCGCCTTCTCCGTGGACCTAGTGTCGAAACCCGCAATAGGACACGGGCCCAGCTGTGTTTACCTGTACTAGTCCCTGGATCAATAGCTAGTACACACAGATCATAACAGTATGGATCATAACCATACAATAAATAAAGTTTAATACAGAGTATTAGCCAACAAGGCCCATTATTACAAAAGTTGGACCCGTAGGTCATATAGCAGCGGAAATATTAAACTGGCAAATTAACAAGATAAAATGAAGTCCAGAAACACCACAGGCAAAGACTGAAGATAACGTGATCCTAGATGTCCTGATAATCTACCTCTTCAAACTCTTCATTGCAGATATCGAATGGTGGAACGCAGGCCCTTAGATAACTATCTTTATCTTCCTGATCTGCTTCATGGAATAAGCAGCCCCGCAATAAAAAGCGAGGGTGAGTATGCAACATACTCAACAAGTCCGAAAAGTAATGTATTATGTAGTTTAATTCAAGGGAAGGGATTGATTAATATTGCAAAAGCCAATTTTTAAAATTTTATCCTAGAATTTTTAATAGCTTTTTTTTCAAAAGTATTTTCTTTTGATAAATCAAAGTTTACACTCTTTGGGACACGGCTCCAACCGTGGAAATCAAAACACCGCATGGCATCGACCATGGTTTTATTTTAAGAATACTTTTGAAATCTTTTCCTCGTGACTACAACCACGAACTTTATCAAATCATAACCTTCACGGCTACAACCTTGCTTTTCTTTTGTAAAATCTGGTTTTGGAATCAAATAGAGAAAATCTACCTGGCGACAGCGCACTTTATCCACCCTTGACCGTGGGTACGGCTATTCGAATAGTTTGTTTACTCTGCAGAGCTTGCACGCTTTACCCGCGAGAGATATTTCACTCTTTTTGTCATACGCTTCCTTTGGCATATAACTCCAAGTGAAAATCGCAAGGCCATTTCCCTAGCTACATCTTAACTAAGTCACGCCCACTGAGGTTTCACCGCCAAATGGCTACAATCAAGTTGGAAGCCCCCTCTTGCGCCTGTAGGACTACTGTGGCTACAACCACGCCTACCCCACCGTCTGGCATGCCTTAATTAAGTTTTCACTGGTTACACAGCCAGGTCCGTCCCACACCGGAACCCGCGGTCGCACTGTTGTACATTGTTTGACAATCACAAGGGATCGGTCCTTAGGGTGACTAGGGTGGCACATACTCAAACCCGAGTCTCGTGCATACTGCACCCGCCTTGCAACCTTCCACCCTATTCAAGTTTTGAAATTCCAAGTTTCTCTTTTCTTTTGTTTTACCAAACTGGCAGCACCAACTGCCTTTTTTTAAAATAATATTTTTGCTCAATCATTTGGAATTTCAAATAACAAGCTTTCAATTAAACATGCGAATAGTATTTAGCATAACTAGGCATTACTAGTAGACTAAACAAGGGTGTTAGGCCATCCAATTGATCATTCTAGGGCAACCAAAGGATAGATAGATTAATATGTAGCAAACATACATATTAACATGGTATATAACTACACTCTATCATAACATATCATTTTATGTAAATAATCATAGCATGCAAGTTTGTAAATCTATTAAACATTTCAAAACATGGATCAACATGCTTCAAGGGAACTTATCGGAAACTCGCGGGAACTTGCGGAAACTTGCAGGAACTTGCAGAAACTTGCCTTGGTCAGTGAGGAGAGGGTTGTCTTCCTGCGGTTCTGCGACGGAGTCGACGTCTAGCGTTTCAGATGGAATCAGGCGAACACAGAGAAGGCGACCGGTCGGCGTTTGGCAGGCAACGACCAAGCTAGGGAAGGAAGGCAAGCACAGTAGCGAACGCCGGTGGACGAAGCGGACGGCGGAAGGAGGCGATCAACCAGGCAACAGGACAACGTTGGCTGGTCGTAAGGAAATGGACGACAAATGAATTCGTGGCCTAATGGCTAAGGCATGGAGGTTCTAATTAGCAGAACGTGGACTCGAGTCCATTGGCAATTGGTTTTGACACAGGAACATGTGCTTCCTTTTTATCGTGCAAATTGGAAGACCAAAAACTAGTAACTAATGGGAGGGGAAGAGACAGGAGTTTCCCTGGCTTCCTGCGCACTAGAAGAAAAAGAAATGATGCATGCGCATGGAAACGTGGTGAAACGGCTGGGAAGTAAAGCGTGAGTTAAGGGAGGGAGTGGAAACAGCCATGAGGTGGTTCATGCATTACTAATTAATGGAGAATAGCTGGAAGTTATGGACGTGAAGACGCAAAATGCAAAACGGCTGGAAGTAGAAACGTTGATAGAAAATGGGAAATGGTTGGGGAAGAAAGCTCATACGTTGCTAGTAATGGAGAAATGGTTGGCGGGGGAAACGGCTGGGAGAAACGTACATGCATGCATGGAATTGATTCATGCATTCAGAACCACTAGATAGTAGTAACTAATGGAAGAAGAATGGAATGGAAGTAATAGCCATTAGTTCACACGTACAGGAAACTAAATGAGAGAAACGGCTGGAAGGTTAAAACATGAATTAAGAAAAGGAAGAGAAACAACTAGAAGTGTAAATGCTCATGTATGGAAAATGGAACGTGCTTGCATTGCTTAGAAGTGGAAAACGGCTGCTAGTAAATGAAATGTTACCAGTTCACGCGTGTAGAGTAATGGGAAACATTACTAGTTCCTTCATTGCAGGGAAATGGGAAACGTTTGGAAAATGGAAAGGCATTATGCGCGTGGAGAATTCATGCATGTTTCAATGCTTTAAAGCATTCATGGCGTTTCAATGGAGAGGAGTTCCATGCGTGGAGTAACTCACGGCGTTCAATGGAGAGGAGTTCCATGCATGTGGAGACGGGAGACGTTGTGTCGGGACCCGAATCTGCAAATCCGGACCCTCTGTGTATTCTGCACTAGTCCAGGATCGCGCTAGTACACACAGTCAAATAGGGTTAAATATCACATCCATACACAGCGGAATTATAAATAAAGTACTTCAAAACATTAATATAAACTGGTTACAAGACCTTAAGGTCAACTTACAAATAGTCTGCCACGCGGGGCTTACAATAACGAAAGTAAATAATCAGCAGCGGAACAAAGAACGTCGGTGACACCGATCAGTATGCCACAGGCAACTGACAAGGTTCAACTCCTAGATAATCGCCTCCTCGTGGAACCTCGCCCTCTTCGAAGTTGTAGTCTTCTCCTCAACTGATGATTGTGTTGGAAGTAAGGGTGAGTATACAACATACTCAGCAAGTCATGCACAAAGATGCAATCCTATTACTATATGCATGGCTTCTTCCAAAGGAATGGTTTAAGTGGTTAATTTGCATCAAACAGCATTTTGCTTTGATTAAATAATCTTAATAAATTCAAAAGCAGTAAAACCATATTATATAATAAGTTATCAATCTCTTTTCAAGCAGTTTGGCACAAAGCCCTAAATTACTTCAGCAATTATCTCTGGCCTTAGCCACCCATTCCCACATTTTTATTTTAGAAAATCTACCCCTTGACTGTAATCCCCGAGCTTTGTCAAGTACCGTGGACTCGGCTATTCAAATAGATTTTTACACTCTGCAAAGGTTATGCACTTTACCCACAAGATACGATCAACTCACTACGTCTGCCGTGAATCGCCATACAAGAGTATGCGAATGAGTGATCATAACAAAGCCTTTTAGAAGCCTCTAACTATACAAGTGGACCTCTCCGGTTTTTGCCATACACCATCCCTTCCCTTAGCAGAGGCGAAGTATGGGACCGACATACCGTTGGATAGGGTACCTAGCCGTAGCACCGGTACGCTCCCCCGTACAACTACACAAAAGGTGTAGTTGACACCCTGAGGTACCAAATGCAAGTTATTAGCAACCTACTCAACTAGGTCCGCCCCATTACAGACATGTGGTTGCACGATTGACTCAGTTCAAAGGCTTGCAATGTTAAGTCCTTAAGGTGACCAGGGCAAGACTACCCAAAGAACCAAGACGACTTTCCCGGTACCAATCATGGCCCACCATATCAACCTTGCCACTTGCCCCGGTTTAAATCTATTTATCACCCCAGTTTGATTATTGTGCAACGCATGCCAACAATAATATCAATTACCATGTAGAACCATAAGGGTACCTACACTTCACATCATCACGTGGCAAGATTACACTAATTCTAAAACTCATTCCATATAACATTAGTCAATATTATTTTGCCATTTGAAGCACATTTCACGTGAGCATAGCTAAGCAACTAATCACGGTCTAGCCTCCCGTGTTGGCACAATCATATCATCCAACTATTTAAAGCCAACTTATGGTGACAATGGATACATGGCATACAAATATTAATCATCAAAGGTGGAATTATCAAATAGGTTGATTAGCTATTTTACCCAAATTAAATTATTCACTTTAATCAATATAGCATGCATAATTTAAATCAGAATACATTTCAAAAACTAGGAGCAATATGGTCAAAGCACAACTTGCCTTCGTAAAACAGCGAGTCTTGGTATGGATCTTGATCTTGGTCCTGAGCTTCGCTTCCGACAGTGTCACACAACTCAACGTCTACGCGTAGCAAATAAAGAACCAAATAAACACTCAGAACAACGTATAAACACACATTCAAAAACAATGCTACAAACCAAACTAGCTTATAACCCCCATGCAAATTTCTAGATAAATATTTAAGCATTTTCTAAGATTTATAAAATTTATTTTGGAATTTTTGGACGTATAGTTTAAAAGATACAAAATTCGTAAGTTTAGACTTTCCGCGAATAATTTAGCAGTACAAATTTATTCATTAAAATTCATAAAAAATACTGTAGAAAGGTATTAATTTCTACTAATTAACAAAATTTATTGCAAGCAATTCGGACTTAAAACAAATTTGTAGTGAAAAAGACAAAATGCGCAATTTCCGAAAATCAACGCATGTAACTTACTTTTACTAGTTTGCAGGGTACTGTTCACACGTGAAATTGGACTCGTGCGCGCACTGGCATATTATCACGTAAGCATATTGGTTTGGCTTGGTACTCAGGAGTATATTTATACCTACTTATACACAATATACGTACATATATCTATATATAGGTATACATGTAATCACGTATACCGCCGGGTATATATTTTTGTATACATGCAAGCCGCTGTCTACGATATACGTATATACACACTAGCATATATATAAAAATACAAACACGTCTAACCTGCTTACGTACTAATATTTAAATACACACGTAAATACACGACGAGATCTACCGACGCCAGTGAGCGCCGCGCAACGCAGGAAGGCGGCAAAGGACGACGTGACGGCGAAGGCGATTACGGCGACGCATTTACCAACGAGACGACGGCGACGACGGGCGGCGAGGCGACGGCGACACGGCGACAACGACGACGATTTATGGCGGTGACGACGACGGCGGCGTAGACGGCGGTGATTTATGTAACCGGGCGGCGATTTAGACGGCAAAGAAGAACGACGTAGACGGCGATGAGATGGCGGCGGCGGCGGCTTCAACGACGATGATGACAGTGGCGACGAGATGGCAGCGGCGTAGACGGCAGCGGCACTGATGACGGCGACGACGGTGACAACGACAGTGGTGAAAGAGAAATGAGATCGGCAGAAGAGACTGGAAGGCTAAAGAGTCAAGAAGGGATGTGACTAGAAACGTATAAAGGAGTGGTAGAAGAACCAGTGACTGTGGCTAGAAACAGATTTGCGACTCGTAAATAGAAACGACTGGAAGTTGAAATGCTTATGTGTGGGAATTGGAAACTTGCTAGAGAAATGAAATCATGGTTGGCAGAGAAAACGGTAGAGTACATGCATATGACTCTGGAAGGAACGGCTACAAGTAATGGACTTATTCAAGTGCACGCGATGCCACTTCCCTCCCTAGTAACTACTGGTAACGTTGGAAGAACTCATATGCGTGTGTGGAGAAATATAATCACGTAGGCATGCTAGTAATGAAAAGAACCTGCATGCACTAATAGTGGGAATGGAAACGGATGGAGTGGAATCGGCAGGGTCACGTAATGGCAGTGCATACACAACCATTCCATACTTAATCGTTTCTTCTGCCTTTAAGGAGTACAAGCGGCTAGGATGCATACATGCATACACATATACGTATATACGCTTTCAAAACCGTGTTTAGGAAAAAAAAATAGCAGAGGGGTTCTAAAACTCGAAAAAATTCTTGTAAAATACTAGGAACTATTTGGGACTTAACAAAGTTGGTTTCGCGATTTTTCGACGTGTAGATTTTTCGTAAAAATTCTTTTCGTGAATCAGACACCTGTACCGATCTTTGTAAAATCAACGACTTACGTTATATAGCATATTTTTCGAAAATATTTGAAGCGAACACTCTCGTCTACCAATTATCTTAATTATCAACAAAATTTTAAATTTTACGCTTATTCGAAAATGCCTGATCTTTATTTAATATGATTATTTCAATAGACTTCCATCCGAATTAACAGCGAGGACTTTGAATAATTTCTGAAAAATTCAAATAAACCCAGAAACACACTAAATAAATTAAAAGCAAATTTTGGGATGTTACACGTTGCTAGCAATGCATTGCATGAGAAACGGCTGGAGAGTAATGAGAAGACTTCATGCATTCAGGGAAACGGCTGGAAGGAAAGAATACTTAACAGGTTCCTCTCATGCATGCATGTAGGAATAAAGAGGCTTGCAAGGTTACTAGTCCATGCATGTGGAAACGGCTGGGGTGGGAAACGTGCAGGAGAAATGGCTAGTAATAATTATCATCAAGGCTATAGGGGTCGGTTACTAGTTTGTAATGGTATTCATGTTGAGTAGTAACTCACGTTACTAGTGACTAGTGCATGGAGTAGTCTTGTATAGATGCGTGCATGCAAGGGGATGGAAACGGCTGGAATGAAATGCCATTGCGTGCATGAAGGAAACGGCTTGCATGAAGAAATCGACTGGACTATGGAAACGTCCAAGATTCTTGCATGCCGGTAAATAGACTTACACGTAGGTATATATATATATATATATATATATATATATATATATATATATATATATATATATATATATATACATGCATGCTCTCAGAACGTGTTTAGGATAAAATAGGAAAAAGGGTTTAGGAATCTTGGAAAATTTCTCTAAAATACTAGGGAATATTTGGAACTTTATAAACTTGGTTTTGAGATTTTTTTTCGACTTATAGATTTTCTGTAAAAATTCCTCTAGTAAATCAGGCTTTTGTGCGCAGTTTTTTTTTATAAATTCAAGAAACTTAATTTATAAGTCAAGTTTTGGAAAATATTTGAAAAGTGACATTCTCATTTTTTTTTTGTTCAACTGCTGCATGCATGGATTTAATTGTACAAAAATGAGGATGTTACACCTAGGCTCCCTCTCCTGCACCCCCGCATCATCGTCGTCCTCGCCCATGGCCATCTCCTCCTCGTCTGGCTCATCGGCGCAGACGTCGTCCTCCGTCAGCCTCTCCGCATCCTCCGGCTCCTCCGCCTTCTTCTTCTTCCTCCCGGGCGCCTTCGCCGGGAGGAACACGGGGGCGACGGATGCGGAGCGAGGCGAGGCGTGGGGAGGAAGGGATGGCGAGAGGAGATGGAGCGGAGGTGTGGGGAGGAAGGGATGGCGACGGGTGCGGAGCGAGGCGATGTGTGGGGAGGAAGGGATGGCGGCGCCTGTGGAACCGCCTGCGTCGTGGAGGGCAGGGAAGCAGCGCGGGTTGGGCCGAATAGTGTGTGAACGATCCACTAAGACAGGATAAACTCCTTTTATTAGTTATTATTATTAGTTAAGTAGGTTTATAATACGAGGCAGGGGTAACAGCCGTAACGCTCCCACACCGAGCCGCCTTTTCGGCCGTCACCACCCCGTCCACGGTGAGTACCACCCTTTAGCCTTCTCTTCTATACAATCACTAGTAGTTTTAGCCCCCATATGTTCTCTTTACTTTACCGACCGTCGGCCGTAGTCCCAGCGCCGCTGCTACACACATGTGCCCACCTCGGTCTGATGCTCTATCGCGGCCAGATCCGCGAGGAACAACCGAGAACTGCCCCGTTCTAGGCATCTCCTTCGTCGCTGGCGCCTGGTGAGGATCCAAACCATCTTCCTTTTGATTCAATTAATCCTTGCAGTGGAGTGATTAGATTTCACCATTTACTCGGCATTCATCAACCCTTTGCTGATCGGCTACCCGCCATTAGAGCCGTCGCAAGGTCATGCCGCCAGCCCGCTTCCGCGCCGTCGCAGCCCTTTCGGATTCGCCCATGGAATCCCTGGGGACCCCTCTAGCCAGCTCCGCCTTCGCCTCGCCGCCGGCGACCCCAAACTCGAACTCCCCTGTTTGCTCCCCCTGCGCAATGGGGTCTAGGTGTCAACCAGTACGAGCGCTTGAATGGAAATCGTATCCACTGCCGAAATGCGCTTTCTTCAGTAGGAAGCATATTATTATCTTCAGGCATAACTACTAAGCAGACCACTATTTAAACTTTGAATACCTTCTGCCTTATAATTCTAAATTCAACTAAATAAGCTTCTAAGCTTGCATTAAGTTCTGTGAGTTCGTATTATGCAAAAATATTGAATATTTGCTTATAGATTTAAATTTAAATTCAGATTTAATTTGCCAGCTACCCGATGCTCAACCAATCCAGTTCCTCACGCCGCTGCGCCAAGCCATGAGTGTCCACCGATCAGCGCTGTGCAGCAAGGGCTGGCTCTGTTGGAATTGAGACTCAGAATCTTTGAGACAACTCTCTCTTTTATTCTCTCTTATTTTTCTTTCTTGCTTCTTGCTTACAAAACTCATGACTACCCCTATATTTATACCCAAACTATAGCCTTAAGGAACGGAATAGGATTCCAGTTCCTTATCCTACTTGGACTCATACTCCGTATACTACTCAAACTTCATACCGTGTACAAGATTAACTCCAACATTCACCCTCTTAATCTTGTAACACTGACTCTTACTCATAATTATTCACCCTAATTTTTCCTTACGACAATGGCTTCACACCATCACTGTTGACTTCTCACAATCATCTCTTGGTAGTTTCACACCACCGTTCCCAGCAGCTTCACACCGCTATCTTCTCGTAGCTAACGGCCTCTCACCGTTTTTGTCATCGGTCTCACACCGATTTCACCTTGTAGTGGCATCACACCACCATCGTTGTCGTAGCGGTCTCGCACCGTCGTCGTTGTCGGGCCACACCAACTTCTCCTTGTAACGGTATCACACCGTTGTTGCCGTCGGCCGCGACCGACTCCTCCTTGTAACGGTATCACACCGTTGTTGCCGTCGGCGCCAGACCGACTCTTCTTGCAAAGAAAATCACATAAGGGGTGGTGGCTCATCGTCACCATGAGCTTGATTAAGAAGAACTTTCTCCTCCTTTCCTTTCTTTGGACACTCGTGACGCATAATGTCCAAACTCCTCACAATCAGAATAACGCACCTTGGTTTTATCCTTACGCAATTCTTCTCCACGGCCACGGCCATAGCCACGACCTCGCCCTCGCCCTCGCGATGAGTCATATCCCCTTGTCAAAAGAAGTTGTTCCTCAGTGCGCTTCTCTTGTGCCTTGAGACGCTCCTCGTGCGCCTTTAGGGACCCAATGACTTCCTCCAAGGTCATCTTGTTAATGTCTCCAAATTGCTCCATCCACGAAGCAATGTTGATGAACTTGTCTGACACAGCTCGCAACAACTTTTTGATGACATACTTCTCTTCCATCTTATCTCCGAGTTCTCGAATCTGACCAACAAGCAACGTGATTTTCTTTGTGAAATCATCCACTGATTCCTCATCGCGCATGCTAAGACTTTCAAACTCCCAAATACAGAGTCCGGATTTTTGCTTCCTTCACACGCCTACGCCTAAGTGCATAGAGCGCAACGCTGTCCAAACTTCAAGAGCGGTGTCCTTCTCTCGCAACCTGCATCAATGTCTCATCGTTGAGCGCTCGAGAGATGATTGCCAAGGCCATCGATCCCTCTTTTCATCAACGACCACGATCGTGTTCTTGGGATCAATCACATCCCATACTCCTTGTGCTCGCATGAGGATCTTCATCCTCATCGCCCATGCCGCATAGTTCGCCCCGGATAGCACCGGCAGTGGAGGGACATCGTACCTTCTCTCATTGGTAACCTCGACATCATCTTATCCCCTGCCGCTACTGTAGCGATACTACTTGATGAACCATCTCCGTGCGACATCTCCTTTTCTTCTCTTCGCAATCACGCTAGATCTTCCTCTTTTCTTTTACATTACTAGCACACCATTGCTACTTTTTCTTTGCTACCACATCCAACGCCTGGAGCCACCTCCTTCCGCTGCGGCGTGACCTCTTGCTACGCCAAGTACACCTTCGCACGGGAGCTCTATCGCTACGTTTCTTCATCTTTGAAAAACAAGGTTGCTTCTGTTGCCTTACCGCACATGGAGCTCCATCTTCTTGCGCCGTATTTTTTTCCGCCGTGTCGACTGTTCTCTAGCGAGAATAACTCCCAGATTGCTCTGATACCACTTGTTAGCCGGACCGCCACCCTAGCGCGTCCGGATCCTAGGTCGTTGGGCTGCAGCACACACTAGCAGGCCCAACCCGAGCAGCGGGCCAAGGTCTCTTGGGCCATCTCCCCCCAAAAAGCTAGCTTAATGAGGGGGTGCTCCCTCACCCTTATAAACCATGCTCATGCCCTCTCCACAACCAATGTGGGACTATTCCCTACAATCTCCCCCTCACACATTGGGCCGAGATTATCTAGGAACCACCTGGGGCACCTGGGCTCTGATACCAATTGTTGGAATTGAGACTCAAAATCTTTGAGACAACTCTCTCTTTTATTCTCTCTTATTTTTCTTTCTTGCTTCTTGCTTACAAAACTCATGACTACCCCTATATTTATACCCAAACTATAGCCTTAAGGAACGGAATAGGATTCCAGTTCCTTATCCTACTTGGACTCATACTCCGTATACTACTCAAACTTCATACCGTGTACAAGATTAACTCCAACAGGCTCCAGCAGCGAGGCCCGACGGACGGAGGCGACCTCTACAGCAACGGCACGTCTCTCCCGGACGACGAGCTAGCGGCCGTCTTCACCCGGCTCTTGGACGCAGCTGACATAGTCCGTTGCGCCGCCACGCGTCTTGCCGATGGGGCCATGTCGTGGCGAAGGCCGGCGTCCTTCGCCGTGCCACTCGTTTGTGCCGAACCTAGCCCTTGGCTTCTTCCACGAGGCGCCTGCCGAAGCGCTCCGTCCTCGGCGCAGCCTTGCTTGCCGTCCGACGGCCTCAGACGGCCTCTGGCTTCACGGCTTCTCCTTCGCCACAAGTGAGGCCGTACAAGGGGTCGATGGCGGGCTTTGAGTACTCCCGCCGGTCGCGTCTCGCAACGGCCGCGTCGTCCTCGAAGCCGCAGCGCGAGGGGCACGCCGACGGTCTCAAGCTCTGCGTTTGCAACCCCATGACAGGGGCGTTGCATCGCTTCGCCACTATCCGGCTATGACATGCCGGGATTCTACGATACGTGTTGCTCATCGGTGACGATCTCGACCCGCCGCGCGCGTCGTCGTCGTCAACCTTCTTCCGCGTGCTCATCGTCTACAACCGCCGAACATTTACCGCGACTCCGCTTGTACTCATCGACAAATGGCCGGAGCACGAGGCTAGAAAGTCAGGTTCGAAGATGAAAGGCAACGAACTACAACAGCTTGGGCGCCAGAATGTTGTCCTTGACGGCGTGGCCCTCATCGCCCATGAGGGACACCGTGTTATTGCGGCGCATCGACACATCGGAGCCCAAAGATGTGCGGATGCCGTCGTGTAGGCTACCAAACGCTTCGGAGAAAAACCATTTGCTGTTCGTTACACCTAACGGCGATCTGCGCCTCATTCAAGCGTTTGCTTCTGACGACCATCTCGTATTAGTGACAAATGAACTTGTTTATACCGAGCTGAAGGTAAAGTTAAATGCCGCCATTAACTTGCGGTGGTTCTGCGAGAATAGTGGCGTTCTCTTCTTCACGCTTGGTGAAGGCAGCAGTAGTCCTGGTACCTATGCGAAGAGCTTTGCAACGGGGGAGCTTCAGAATCTGGCTGATGGCGTCAACTGCGATTCATGGAGGAATTTCGTTGGATATGAGATGGATGGGCCATCTTACCTTGCATCTATGGTATGCTCTCCATTTCTATCATGTTAAAATTGCACAAGTTTTGATATGTCCTTGGTGGCTAGGTGGCTAGATGTCTCTGTTCCTCATGTATATGTGATGTGGCTAGGTGGTGGATTCGTTGTGGCTTCTTGATCTGGTTCTGGTGTGATTTGTAGTTTGCGTTGCGTGTGCTACAATTTGTGGTGGGTGATTTCACCTGGCTGTGTAGGTGATTTCACCTGGTTGATATTCAGTATCTACTGGTACTCACATTGTTCATCTGCACATGAGGCTGCTGATGTTAGAGCTATTGCATGGGAAGTTGTTTGCATGTTTTGACTGGGAGGGTTATTTTGCATCTTGATTAGTAAGAAACATTGTATGTAGATTAGTGGCTGAAATGAGCAAATAAATTTAGTTTGAGGTTACGTATTATTCATTTTATGGGATTCGATTGTTGATATTGAATATTGATATTATCCTTACCTTCATCCATATTATTCATTTTGTATGATGTCATTTTTCAGCTATTTTGTGTGTGCAAGATAGCTATAGATTAATGTGAGATCAGCTCGAGAGAGTCTTGTTTCGCAACGACTGCTTGATAACGTGCTGGCTTCTTTTTGGCAGTTTGGATTGAGATGGCTAACAGAAAAGGAGGTGATATCTGGAAAAGGTATTCCCTTCATGATCTCATCTGTCAAAATTTCATTTAGAAGGATTGGGATGCTTGCACCAAATAAACTCTGAAAAAATCCAGTACTGAATATCTAGTGTTTTCAGAGCCATCGTCATAGTATGCTCCTCCTGTTGTACTAACCGTCAGAGATTGCTAAAAAAGTAATTTCTAAAAAATGTCCATTCTTTCAAACATGGTTTGTTACCTTTTATCATCATCATATAAATTCCTTAGCAATGACTAGAAAATGCTCTTTTGCAGGCCACTTTATCTGTGGCAATAGGCATTGTGATGTAAAAAATGGGCTAGGTAGTTATGAGGTATGCTCTATGTATTTTCTGCCCTGTTGTTGATGCTACAATGTGTAAAATCCTTTTGTTCATTTAAGAATTGCTCTCTTCTGTATATGCAATTTTTTCTTCTTCTTGTTTTCAAGGGGAATTTTTCTTATGTTGAAGCAGGAGAGCAGAAACAAGCACTTGTGAAGTTGGTAGCTTTCAAGAGGTTAGCTAATCCACTACTTCATATTAGGATTATGTGAACCCAGTTTTTATCCACTATTTATAATATTGCATTTGCTTTGAGATCATGGTATCTATATTATATGATTCCCACAATTTTGCTCTGGCTCTTCACCTCTTTAGTCTTCTCATGCCTTCTTTTTATTCAAGCAAACATTCAATCGATTATTTAGCTTGATTGTTGTACATTATGAAAGATGTGCAGAAAAGCTTGCTTATAAGAGGCAAAAAGGAGAAATAGAAGGAAAAGAGCTTTCTGGTCATTGCTAAGGATTATGTGAACCCGAAGTCATGTATCCATCCATCAAGTGGAATAAAATGGCTAAATCCCTTTTTTCCACGTTGAAAGTTGAAACTGGAACAGCATGAAGAAAGCAATTTTTTTGCTAGATTGTATTGTTGTGTTCAGTAACATCCCGTGCTCATGTTACAGGTTCCAAAGACTGGCTAAGGCAAGTAGAAGGCTCTTCCAGTGAACTAGGATGTCTTTTTAAACTGCTCATACTCCACAGTATGCTAACCGAAGTTGCATTGTTAGACATAGCCACAAAATTTGGTTGGCTGACTCTTGTAACTTGTATGTTCAATGAATGTTTTGCTATAGCACTTGCCAGTTGTTGTGTTGATCTGATTCTTGTCACTTCCGAGGGAAATACTTGTAGCACAAAAGGGTAAGAAATCTGATCAGGTGCTCGCCTGGGAGGGAGAACGATGGTAGACCAATTTCTTCAATCGGTTTTCTTCTTCTGAACTTCCATCCCGAATGCAGCAAACGGCCGGCTATTATTAGCTGGTGGATCCAAACACCCTCCAACTAATAGTTAGCTAGCTAATATTAGCTAGGAACTATTAGTTAGCTAACTATTAGCTGCTAATGGATCCAAACAGACCCTAAAAGAGCCAGAGCAGAAAACCATTGTCTGTATCACTTGATTAGGATCTACCAGTCTACCACCGAATATGCTCACTAATTAACAATATTCTTAGGAAGCCGTTCTCTAATTTCTGTAGGAAGAATTTATCTACTAAATCAATATTTCCTTTTGGTATGGGCATCATGTAAGCATGGAAAATTCTAACGAAAAACATTGATCTACACTTGTACAACGTATTTTTTTATGCTGAAAAACAATCTTTTACAAGGAAATGTTCATAATGTGGTACAACAAATGTGGTACTGTTGTGACCCCCATTTTTTCACTTGCTCACTTTCAAATAACCCTTCATCTTCGGTTCCACAAGGAATTTGACAGTATTCTGTATGCATTGGAAATACATAATTTATTAACAAATCCCCCCATCAATCAATTAAGCTTCAGTTTTGATTATGCACAGATAGTGAGACAGTCACACAAGGAGGTGATTTTGAGCCTACAACCGTTGCTGCAGCAAGGTGCACATTTTCTGTTATTCATATTACTAAAGTTTAATCCTTTTGATAATTAAATTGTTGAACTCAGCTTCGCATGTTATCCTTTGAAGTAAAATAAGTGTGCACTTCACAAACCGAACACAAGCAAATACTATTCTATATATTGAATGGTTAGAGCGATATCTAACATAATAAGTGTTTGCTACTGATGGTTCCTTACATACCCAAATTAGTCTAAACTCCAGAAGCGTATATGTAAAAAAAAAAATCACATGCTATGTTTGTGAGCCGATGAAATATAGATTTAAAATAGTCGATGAAATATGCTATGCTTTTGAGCTGATGGAATACCCGATGAATATCTTCAATTTATAGATTCTAAATGTGTATGTCAGCTCAATGGCACCAATTAATCAAACAAGAAAGTGAACGGACGCACTATTTTCTGAAAGTCCCGTGGTGCCTAGGTGAGTTTACTACACTATCTCATCCATCTAATTACACATATACCAAAAGCATAAATATGATCTTTTTATTAGATTCAAAAAGTTTGACAACATTGAATTCGGGGATGTATTCATGTTTTGGAGCATCTGTGTTTTAGTAGATGTCAAATTCCCTATTCAAGATAACGATGATATGCTTCGATTTATCTTAGTGGATGAGACTGTAAGTCCAACCATAATTCAATTCAACCCCTAATGAAATCATTTTTATGGTTAGCTAACATGGTTTATTCCAAACTTAAAGGGATCCAAAATGGAAGCTATTGTCAGAGGTAGAAATGTTCATAGATTTAACTTAGCACTCAATAAAGGCCATAAGTACAACATTCATCGTGTCCAGTTCCAGCCTAACTACGAGGAAGTCGAGTTTCAGAACATTCGAAACTCTTATGAGTGCACGCTAACAGACCGCACAACTGTCGACCCTTCTACAATCTTAGTTGATTTTCCTCTCTACCCAAAGCATTTCATGTCATTTGAGGATGTGTATGGACGTCCGAACAAAACTTTTGTAGGTATGGTTCAAAATTCCTTTTTAGCAAATATGATATTAAATGAAATTTTGAAGCCAAAAAACATGTCATCCAAATATAGAGTGGTCGTCCATTTGGGTGATCTTGAGTGCTACGAAACCTTTCCACGCCGTATATTCCATAGAGAGGTGACATTGATAGACACAAGGTAAATCTATAATTATTTTCACAAAGTAATATTGATTCAAACTAATTAGTGCATAATATTTATAATATTCTTATGTTTAATTGTAGGTTTAACTTGTTAGTTGTTCAATTATGGGATGAGCATTTAACCCAACATGTTCTCAATTGGTCGGAGCTAAGGCCAATCACCACGTCCTACTTGCAACAATGCTGAAAAAAGATAACAGATACGGTAATTAATTCATCAACCTATAAAATAAAATAACAAATACTATAGTCAATGTTGATTTAAAAAAACTTGTACTAATATGTATGATCTTCAAAACAGGATGTGTGGAGACTACACAGTACACAAAACTAGAATTCGCCCCTGGTCTTCCCACAACACAAGCACTTCAAATTAAGTGTATTTAGTTTAGATAAGAAACAAACTATATACAAATAAAACTTTTAACTTATTTTCTCTAACACATGTCTTAAATTATTATTGTAGATTTTGGATATCTTCTGGTAGCAGGAGCATTTGATCTCACATTCTTAAAAAGATTTATTGAAAGGAGGCGGGCATACCTCGCTCGTGTGGTTCCTAGGACTACTGATCGACGCCTTTTGGATTGGTAGAGATAGGTGATGTAACTGGATGTAACTGGATGCTGGATATGTTTTATTACTATGATCACCTGTATATTTGTTTTTATGGACACGTTTGTGTGTGTTTGACAAATTTACCAAAAGAATTCCAACTTTCTACTAGGGAATATGTCCATGTTAATCTCGACATTTGTATGTGGCGATGTGGAATGTGTGTCGTGTGTTTCTGTTCTTACGAAATGGCTATAAGATTCCATGGTTGGAGGATCCTAACTAGAATGCCGAATGCCATATCTGTTAACTAGTTGTTACATGTATTTTGTGTCCCCTTTTTGATTGAAGGTGGTGGTAGGCACTAGGCAGAATGAGACACAACGCAAGCGAGAAAATATTTGAAGGAAGTACACTTCGACTATGATCCAAGAAAAATTAAATTGGCACTAGCACTTCCTAGAATCATCATGTACTAATCAGGTATCTTTGGTTAAAATGAAGACTGACAAAATTCTAAATATCGAGTTGATGTTTGCCATGAAGCTACTCACAATTTTATATCACTACTATAGAATGAGTAATATAAGACGCATATTTTGAGGTGCTTTCAATATGCATAAATTAAAAGCGTCTTCAATGGTGATGGATAGGGGTGAAAATGGGTCGAGTAATACCCGACCCGTATCCGTGTCCGGCGAAATTTTACCCGAAAATTCGGATACGGATACGGGTATTTTTTTCTCGGGTCGGATACGGGTAATTACTCGGATACTTTTGTTTCGGATACGGGTCGGATACGGGACAACAGATACCCGACAAATACCCGAATTTTCGGGTCGGATACGGGTACCTGGATAATTTTAAAAATCGGGTACCCGGTTCCAAACATAGCCCAAGCGGCAAGTCCAATAGGCCTTGACTGGCTGACTGGCCTCTTCGGCTCCTCCCCATCCCCAATCTCCATTTAGCCATTCATTCCCCACCGCCACCGTCCACAGGACACAACCGCAGTTCTTGCCGCCGTCGGCCGCAGCTCTCGCCGCCGCCCGCGCAGCTCCGCCGTCCCGGCCGCAGCCCTGCCGCCACCATCGCGCCTGCCGGAGATCTTGCCGTCGCTGCCACCCTCGCAGCTCCTGTCGGCCGTCGTCGCCACCCACGCAGCTCCTACCGCCGCCGCCGCAGCTCCCCATCGCCATCTCCGTCGCGCCTCTACTGCCCGACCAGCCACGCAGGGTTGCTCGTCGTCGGCACGCCCGACCGGCCGCTGCGTAAAGGAGCGGGTTCTTGCCTCGCCGGTAAAGGAGCGGGGGGCGGCCGCTGCGTTGCCGGCGCAGGGCATGCATGGTGTCGGTGAGGAAGAGCAGCAGCGTTCCATTTGCTTTATGTAAAGCTTTTTTTTGGTTCGTTCATATGCATTCTGAGTGCTTGCTTGATAGTTGATCTTAATCTTGAATAAGTTTGTAAACTCAACTAGATATGGAAATATTTAGCTGAGTAGATCTCCAAGTTTACGCAGCAGGAGCTCCCAGCTTGCAAGCCAATTCTTACTCCAAAATGGGTAGGTTGACATTAAAGTTTTTTCCCCTGGTGTTAATTGGCTTTAGCTTGAGATAGATCATATGTTGGAGCGCCTCAAAAATGATCGTTCTTATGTTATACAGGTCATTTCTGTATTTGTTCTTGTTGGCACCATTTTTATCCCGATCGGTGTTGCTTCGCTGCTAGCTTCACGAAAGGTATGCTGAATATGTGTATGCTTGATGCCTTGATTCAAAGATATGTTCGGCTAAGTACATAACTTGTTTTTTGTTCATGTTTTTTGTTTTCTTTGTTGTAGGTTGTTGAGATTGTTGATCGATATGATGATGCATGTGTCCCAGATAATATGACTGACAAGCTTGCTTACATGCATGTGTTCCAGATAATATGACTATTTTCATCGAATGTTTCAATTTTTAGGCAATACGCGTACTATCCGACAAAGTACCCGCTACCCGTATAGTAACCGTTAGTATAGTATCCGATACCCGTTTTCTACCCGTTCTGAAATATCCGTAACCGTACCCGTATCCTACCCGATTTTTAACTATCCGTATCCGTACCCGTATCCGAAAAAAAATTAGGGTAGGATACGGGATCACCTACTACCCGACCATATCCGACCCGTTTTCACCACTAGTGGCGGAAGGCCCGATAGGATGCGGTTCAATTTTAACCATCTTATATGATAGTTGACTTTGATACGTTGGAGCCGATGTTCTTTTCCAAATGTTGATTGTGGCTAAAAATGCGAGGTTTTGCAAGTTTAGTTTTTCAATTGACGTTGGTTCTTTTACGATGTGGTGTTTTCCTGTTAATGGTGATGCCGTCATAGTTTATAAGAATTTCGCAGCCATCGATGTTAATTGTGTTTCAATCATGTGTACCGAGGAAGAAGTCTTTTTGTGAATGACTACTTGGTATTGTTGTTACATGAAGAATGAATGGTGAAAAGGAAGCATGACATTGTTTATAGATATTTAATGATGAGAGAGTCGATGAGCCAGGTCGGTGAGAAAGTCATATATAGATATATGACTAATCCGGAGTGCTCTTGAAAAGTGTGCATTCATGACACAAATCGAGATTTCTATTTCTTTCTGGTATGAAAAGAAACAATGAAGAATTTCTGGTATGTTGGTGGTGGTGTAGGAGATTTGTGTTTCCTTTGCGTCTTGGCTTAGTAAATTAAAATGAATACTCTTTGGTTGTTGTCGAATCCTTTCCAAAGTGATTGTAGTGCATTAGACTCAAAGTTATGCATGGGGATCAATTGGGTTAATGGTTGGTGGTTGAGCTTACCCAATGGTGGCACTCTTTGTCTTGGTCCTTTGAGTGGAAGGATGTGAGGGCGAGACTTTCTTAGTAAGAGAAATCTGGTGTGGCTAGTAGTTGATCGTAAATGGTTTAAAAGTGAAAAGTAAAGGAAGGTTTTGTATGACCCAATTCAAACCTTCTTGAAGAATTGTGGCATCGATGTGTTCCTCGGTGGGGTTGTTTAAATTATTAGTGGACCACTTGGTGGTTGCTAGTAATTGCTTTTCCTTTTGAAAGTGTATTGGATCTTTTTGTCGCCGATCTCTGAGCGAGCTGTGTCAACCGATGGGGATTGCTCGGTTGACAGTGTTTTTGCGGGTTTTAAGGACCCTGGTTATAAAGTAGGTTTTTCCTTCAGTGGTAACGGTGGGTGTTGGCCTAGTTGTAAAAGATCAATCTTTTGCAAGGTTTTAACCCCGTTTGTTCAAGCAATTGGTAGTCTTGGAATGATGTGTCCCGCTTGGTTCGCGTCGTCTTGTTTATGACGAACCACAGTAGAGAGGTTGAGGTGTGAAAGCATTTTTGCACATGAGAGCTGAAGGGGGATCTAGAGTTGGGGTTAGAGGTTGGTACTGTGTTCTTCTGGAGAGTAGCGTTGGTTAAAGGGATCAGGCACTCTAGTGCCAAGGAATGTATGAAATAAGGAGTGTGAGATCGTTTTCTTTTGTGGTCTGTTTGAGGATTATCATACCGCTTGGGTCGTGCTGAGGCCGTATGTGAGTGCTTTGTGTTTCATTGTTGAGTAAGATTCTGGCAAGTTTTGATTGTGAGTTATCGTTAGAGCCATCAATCTTCGAGCTTTAGCTGCTTGCTTTTGAGTCCAGGCTAGTGCAAATCGTAGGGGTTTCTGAGCGGGTTTTGAGAAGTGAACCTTAGCTCCCTTCGATTTGGTTGGTTGAGAAGTGGTGTGTCTCGGATTCGGTGTCGAATCCTGTGAAGGGGGAGAGAATGTGACACCCCAGAATATGATTTTAGAATTCGGTATTTTGGTACGACCTTATAGCGTGTTTTTGGGCTGTTTTCGGGTGTTGGGGCCTCTCCGGGGGACTTTGGGCCTTGGGGGTTGAGTTGGGCCTCCGGTGGAAGGGTTTGGGCCCAAGGGGGGGACTTTTGGGCAGCCAAATCTAGCCCCACCCCTTGGTGCACCCCCCACTCCCTTTCCCAACCCTAGCCGCCACCCCCTATCCCCCCATGCGCCTCCACCCTTCCCCTTCCTCTCCATCTTCCCCCATGGCGCCACCACCTCTCCCCTCCCCTCTCCACCCCCCTTGCTGCCCTAGAGGAGATCCCCACCTCGCCATCCCGTTGATCCATCCTTCGGGAAGCCCCGCGATGAGGAGATCCGGTGGATTTGGAGCGAGGAAGGAGATCGCGTGAACCGGGAGGAGATTCGTCGGTTCATCGTTCGTCGGGCGAAGGTATGGCTAGGGGAATCCTTGGGGTTGGTCTAGGTGCTGTGATAGAGGGTATTTGGATGCTTTTAGATCAAGTGGTGGTGCTGTGATTTGGTAGATTAGATGAAAACTAGAGTTTGCCACCTTCTCTGCTTCGGGCAGATTGTGCAGTCTACCTAGGGTTTGAGTTTTCGCGACCTTAGATTCAGAATTTGGTCGACCTCCTGTTGAGAAAGTTGTAGGTAACTTCAATACCTTTCAGTGGATATAAAGAACGTCCAATTCCGCCAAGCCGTTTGAAAGTTATGCTCGATTTACCGAGCGTATTCAAATCTGTGACGTAGCTGGGACAGAACGTAGTGTTTTGTAGATTAGACAACTTTAGAGGCCGAATCAGCTTTTCCCAATACTTAGAAAAAGTTAGAAAATTTCCTAATCTACGCGAGGATGTACTCGTTTAATCGATTTGGAGTCCTAGAACTAAAGTTATGCTAGATTGAAGTCTGCTGTCCCGGGAGGACAGATTCTCTGTTTTTCGATTTTGGGAGTAGTTTGTGAAGTCGGGGTAGACGAGCTTTTGCGTACTATTTTGGGGGCACGTTTTGAGTGTGTGGTATGTATGTGCAGGTGGTGTAACCCCGGGAGTGCCCTCATCCTCTCGTCAATCCGTCGCCCGAGGTTAAGGCAAGTGTATTGTAATGGGTAGCGTTGTATGTTGTTAATTGTGACTAGGTGCAACTTTGTTTACATGATGTGCTATCTTGTCATGACTACATGTTGTGATATTGTAACACCCCGGCATTTAATATGCCCGAATGCTACCAAACATAAGCTAAACAACAACTAAATATCACATTTAAACATAAATTCCAGCAAAGGTACATATGCTAAAAACCGATATTTCGGCAACATCTCCTTTGTTTTTCCATGAATTAACACAATATCAATATCATGGCAAGATATATCATAGCACACGACATCTAAAACATCAACATAAATGGATGTATCATCAAACTACGCCAATAATACCACGCTCAACCACTTCATAAACTATAACGAAGCAAATAAGGGATCACAAGCATGCTAGATTAAACCATACATTAACTTTATGGCACAACTCTTAAAATCATGTCTCCAAGTGATTAATCATAGACTATGATGGTGGAGCTACGTGTAGAAGTGTAGCTAAACCCCTTTTTCCCGCATGCCGATCTCAAAGTACCTAAAAACAACATAAAACACAAGCGTGAGTTCGAAACTCAGCAAGCATATTGTAATGGACAACAATAACAATATCATAGAAAATAACATCTCACATCATGTATATCATCTCAATCATGAACACTTTAACAAAATCATCATCATTGTGTATGCAATGCAATGCAATGCTCATATCTCCTTGGAAACTCATACCGGTATGGTTGAGTACACACCCGTCGGTGTGCACCCTCTCCCCCCTTCCATCCCAAAGATGGAGGGTGCCTACTCCTCGCTTCCACAACCCACGGTAGATGGAATCACGATGTAGGACTTACTCTATTGGCTCTCCGGATTAGTCATAACTTTCTCACCGACCTTCCTGGATTAGTTAATGACTTTCTCACCGCCTCGCCATGTAACATGTCATGTATGCAAGCATGCCAACATCATATAAAACTCATATTTTAACACATGGCGTCATAACATCTTAAAAATGCTCATCATATCATAGCAATCATTAACACATGGCAAGTGGACATATATCATGTAAACAATTCCATCTAATCTCAACATGCAACCTACAACTCGCTATCCATCACAACACACTTGCCTCAACCACGTGCAACGGATTGGCGGGAAGTAGAAGGCACTCCCGGGGTCACACCTCCTGCACAGGGGTATCACACAATCACAATCATAACCACAAAACAGTACGCAAACCCCCATCTAACCCGACATTGCTCCCTACTCGCAAAACCTAAAACAGAGGTTCTGTCCCGTCGGGACAGCAGCCTTGTAAAAGGCATAACTTGAGTTCTGGGACTCCGAATGAATTAAACGAGTACACCCTCGCGTAGCTTAGGAAATTTCCCAACTTTCTCTAGGTATATGGAAAGACTGATTCGGACTCTAAAGTCGTCTAATCTACAGATTACCGAGATCTGTTCCAATCGTGTCACAGATTTTAATACGCTCGGTAAAACAGTCATAACTTTCAAACGGCTGGGCGGAATTTAACGTTCTTTATATGCACGGAAAGATAATAAAATTATCTACAACTTCTTAAAAGTCCGTACAGTCATATTCGAACTCTAAATTGGCAAAAACAGGAACCCTAGGTCGACTGCTCATGCTGTCCCAAAACAGAAACGTGGCAACGTCTAGATCTAACCCAAATTACTCCAATCCAGCACCACAAATTGATCTAAAAACTTTATAATCACCCTAAGAACAGTACCTAGATCAATTCCAAGGATCCCCATGATCATACCTTTGCCCGACGAACGAAAACTCCAATCGATCTCCTCGCTCCTCGCTCCTCGCTCCTCGTTCCTCGCTCCTCGGATGGATCCATGAGGATGCAGGGGTGGGGAGGCCACCCTAGGGCAGCAAGGGGGTGGAGGAGAGGTGGTGTGCAATAGGGAGCAATGGGGAGCAATGGGGGAGGTGGAGGCGCAAGGAAGGGAGAGGGGAAGGTGGGGGTGGCGGCTAGGGCTTGGAGGGAGAGGTGGGGGCGCCCAAGGGCAGGGGGAACACGCCCAAAAGGCTGGTGGGGAGCCCTTTTACCAGCCCCCACACCCAATCCTAGTCCGTTACGGAGACCTACTCCATCCCACCAAAGTCCACCAAGGCCCAAACTCCCCCGGGAAGGCCCAAAACCCCGGAAACGGCCCGGAAACGCCCCGGAAAGGCTATTAACCTCCATATCCTATAGTTTTAACCTTAATTCCACATCTCATAATGTTATTAACCTTATCATGCACGTTAAATAAGGTTACGACACTCCGTGGTGTCACAACACTTCAAAAGGCCCAAAAACGCGAGTAAACCTCAAGCCGAAAGGTTTTATTCTCTAATTTCACCTTCTATAACGTCACACCAAACCGTAGTGTCACAGATATCTTGCCATGATTAGTGCTTGCCATGTTATGATGAAAAAAGATTATTATGATGTCATGCCATGTTTAGTTCAGTTTGGCACAAGTTGTTTATGTTTATGGCATAATCGCATACATGGCATGTGATCTGGTCTGGGCGGTGAGAAAGTCATAACTAGTCCGGCAAGGTCGGTGAGAAAGTTATGACTAATCCAGAGAGCCAATGAGTAAGTCCTACCTCGTGATTCCATCCACCGTGGTGAATGGAAGCGAGGAGTAGGCACCCTCCATCTACGGGATAGAAGGGGGAAGAGGGTGCACGCCGACGGGTGTGCACTCAGCAATTCTATTATATGCTTCCAGGAGACATGTGCATTGCATTGCATTGCATAAATGATGATGATTATGAGTTGTGTACAATGTGCTTTGTCATGGCTATGATGTTGTAGATGAGGTTATGGTTTGATCATGATGTTAAAGTATGGTATGTATTGCTGTTGGCGTTGATCTATTCTTTATGATCCATTGCAATATGCTTGCTGAGTGATGAACTCACGCTTGTGTTTATGTTGTTTTTTAGGTACCTTGACACCGACATGTGGGAAAGGGGCTTAGCGGCACGACATCACATTATTTCCACACAATTATACAATATTTACCTTTCAGATTTGTGATCATGAATCTAGGGTGATGAAACTAGGATTATGATTTGTTCATGTGCCTGTTTACATCCTTTACTTTGATTTGGTTCATGAAGTGGTTAAATTCATTATGTTAGACTTAAATTGTCGCTATATTACCTGTTATTGCTGCTTTGGATGTTTTTCCATTATGATATATCATGTGATATTTTGTTGTTGCTCCGATTCATGGATAAACAAAGGAGATGCTGCCGAAATTTTCGGTTCTAGCATTCGCTCCTTTGCTGTAATTTATATTTATTTGAGGTTTTTAGATGCTGTTAAATTTATATTTGCTAACATTCAGGCACACTAGATGCCGGGGTGTTACAGTTGGTATCAGAGCGGGCTTCAGGTCCGTGGAATGTGAATGTATTAATTTACTATAGAGTAAACTAAAATATTGACTTGGAAAAGTAGAAACATGGCATAGGATTACTTGTTAAAATTTGACTTTAGGGCAATAACCTTAAAATCTGAAATAGTTTGGTTAACTAATTTAAAGCTTGACACACTCTGATGCACAGTAGGAAAGGGGAATGGGTATCGTTACTTACGCTTAAATGTTGTATTTAAGCCTTGTTGTTGAATGCTATATTTGATAATGTAAGCTGCTATGTTTATGAGATAATTGATTGAGTTGTTCTTGTGATAATGATTAAGGGAGGTTGTGGTGCCGAAGGGTTTCGGTCACCACTTTTTGTTCATAGCAAGGGTGTGGTTTGACGATGTGGCCGACTAGCGCCATCACTGAAGAACTATTAACCCCTGTGGGAGAAGAGTGCTTATCCTTTCTGTTGTAGACCGGGTAGTTGGCTGGAGTCGAATAGAAGAGTTCGTGGTGGATTCTTTCAATTGCTCTTTATCGTTCTAACGGTCGGTCTTGGGTAGTTTTCTTGGTTTTAGTTGATTGAAACCAAAAGAAAAAAAGGTGTTTGGTATTGGATTTTCGCGGATTGTTCCGTATGCGGTGTGTGGTTTTGTCTTCCTTGGTTGAAGACGAAGAAGAAGAGTCTAGTGTTGCGCTTCTTTTGGTCGCCTTTCCAGCTTTGATGCTCAGTTTGTTGATTGCTTTATGGGGAGAAGCATTCAATTTATTCCTGTGTTTGTCTTTCTCCAAGGTCAAAAGAGTTATTGCGGCGTTATGCCAGACCTGGTTGTCAGGGCTGAAGTTCTGTGGCTTTGTAGGAGTAACTGAGTAAGTGGTGTGTGATTTCGTCATTTTACTGGTTTGAGAAATCATCTTTGAAAACCCTTCTTGTTTCGTGAAAGGTTGGGGTTTGGTGTTAAGGTTTTATTTGAAAAGGATTACTTGATCGCTTGGTTCCCTTTTGAGAAAATTGTCTTTCAACCATTTTCCTCTATGGGAGTCCTTGAGATTGAAAAGTGTTTTGGTGAATTCCTTTTGCATGACCAAGTTTGGGTTTGTCTCATTGCAAATTTGAGAGTCAAGTTTCCGTGTGAATTTGGGTTGAGTTTTTTAAAAATAAAATGCTGCAAACAAAGTAAGTAGTCTTTTGACTGAAATCGTTTGTCAATAGTGAGAATTGTTGTTTAGCATATTATGTAGTATGTACCAATGTGGTTTATGGAATGACGTATTGTTAAGTTAATTTGTGAGTTGAAACAATTCAATGCGGTTGTTATCTTTAGCCTGAGAATAAATAGGCTACTAGTGTTGTAGAGTACTCTATAGCGAGAATGATTAAAGGTGTTAATATACATGCTTAGAATCTGTTGCTTCGCTTTAAAAGTGCTTATGACCCCCGATAATGTTTAAGGTTTTAAACCCTGATGCATGGTTAGAACATTAAGATGATATAGACTGCTGATATTGTTAAAGAAACTTTGTGGGTTGTTAAAGATGTTCTAATTTTACATGTTAATAGAGAGATTTAATCGTGTTGGTGACCTTAACTTGGAAGTTGATTAGAGTTGTTATTTATGATGTTGCAAACTATTAGTATATTTGGAAGTGCGGTTGTGTTCCTATAATGCTAGTATCGTGTTAATTGGGAAAACATAGGTTTTGCGGTTGTGGTAAGAGCTTTGTGATGGTCCAACCCATTCAATTTGTTTCAAATAGTTGGAGCATGTTGAGTAGTGACAATTTGCTATAGCCTTTGGATAGGGTAACTAAAAGTAATGTTGCAGTTTTTAAGATTATGCAAACAATTGATATTGATGACTTGGTAGTGTTGTTAATTGTTGGAAACCATTGATCCAATAGAAGAAAAGTGTAAAACTATGATATTATGTCGAGTACATGTTGTGATGGGATGAACAATGGATAATAATCATGATGCAAGATTTTATCCTTAACGAATGCATATCTTAGAATCCTATTTACGAATTTTATCTTGTAGAGATAATATTTACTTGTTAAAGTCATTTATTGATTGAACAAGTTTCAATTGTCAAGATGTTGGCGTATGGATGGAATAAAATTGATGGGTTGATCACGTTTAAGTATCCGTGGAAGTATTATGTTTGAAATATAGAATACATTGTTATATGATGTGTTGGTCTGTGGGGATCATGATGAGGTAGTATTGGTTGGATGTCTTTTGATAATCGTCATAAACTTTATTTATAAGTGTTGGGAAAGGTAACTAGAGAAAGAATTGGTTATGTAGCTCTTGGTTGAATTATTGCAGGCTTCTCGATGAGTAAATAGTGAATATTGAGCGCTTAAATGGTAAGTATAGTGGAATACTAGACATGATGGGTTTCATGCTGAGCTTGTGTCTAAACCTTTCAGACTGGTTTGGTTGTTTGCCATTTTGGTTGAAGGGTTTTGGTCAAGGTGTTCCTTATGTTGCGTTTCAGAATTTCCCTAAAACCCGTAGAAATTGGTGCCAATCCTTTAGTTTTGGCTAATTTGTTTAGTTTGTGTTGTGAGTATAGATTTATACCCAAAAGTTTTTGAGTTGATTGCGCTCCTTCGCGTTCACACTGAGTTATCCTTGGAATAAATTGAAAGGAAACAGATGGACATAGAGGGTTGT
This sequence comes from Rhipidocladum racemiflorum, assembly GCA_036346355.1. Classification (NCBI taxonomy): domain Eukaryota; kingdom Viridiplantae; phylum Streptophyta; class Magnoliopsida; order Poales; family Poaceae; genus Rhipidocladum; species Rhipidocladum racemiflorum. Next base: position 30,267,265 of record CM070592.1, on the reverse strand, counting down.
GTTGGAAAACTCACGAGGTTTAATTTGTAATCCTTTTTGGCTAGAGTTGGAGTTATTTGGAAAATCTGTGTGGTATTTGCAAGTGCTTCAAAAGGTGGTTTTTGTGGATGTTTCATCGGTGATGCTCTTGGTGAAGTGTTCTCTTTTGGAAATGAGTTTCCCTTTCACTTTGAGAAAATTTATGGCGGTTGTATGTGCAGATGTTCAACGTTGGAGCCGATGTTCTTTTCCAAATGTTGATTGTGGTTAAAAATGCGAGGTTTTGCAAGTTTAGTTTTTCAATTGACGTGGGTTCTTTTACGATGTGGTGTTTTCCTGTTAATGGTGATGCCGTCATAGTTTATAAGAATTTCGCAGCCATCGATGTTAATTGTGTTTCAATCATGTGTACCGAGGAAGAAGTATTTTTGTGAATGACTACTTGGTATTGTTGTTACATGAATGTGAGACCCCGGATCAGCTATCCGAAATCTCCTGTGTATTTCCGTACTAGTCCCAGATCAGTAGCTAGTACACACAGTCAACAGTGATACTTCATTGCCGAACAAAACGAAATTGTAACATAAATAATAAAGTATGGGCCACATGGCCGCTTATTACAATACTCGGTCAAAAGACCGGAGACACGACAGCGGAAACAAAGAAAAAGACAACAAGCGAACACCAAAATGCCACAGGCGACGACGAGAAACGCGACTAGTTATCCTGGCCATCCTCCTCGAACTCTTCGGGGTAGAACTCACCATCTTCAGCTGCGTCTTGGTAGTTCTCTGATGATGACAAGTTGTGTAGCACGTGAGTACAAAAGTACTCAGCAAGTCGGGGAAAGTATGATTATGAGGGGCTTTCCAAAGAAGCTTAATAGGGTTCCTTTGCACAAAGCCAAATTTTATTAAACCATACTTGAGTAATAAGTTTCACAAAGCATCTTTTCACAATTCTTTTTAACAATTGAATTATTTAATATTGCAGTGACGGTTCTATCCACCATCACTAATATAAAGGCTCTAACTGCCGATTTTTAAAAGATCAAGTTTAATCACAATGACTCCTTCCGTCAAGACATGAAACAGGTTCTTTCCACCTGGTTGGCTCCATCCGCCATTCAACATCCGAGAGTTCTAACCACTCCCGAATCCCAAAACAAAACAACCTTTTTGTTTTTAAAACCAAAACCAAAGTCTACCAATATGAAAGCATTCTTTGCTTTGCCCTTGACCGTAGGCACGGCTATTCGAATAGTTTTAACTCTGCAGAGGTGTACAACTTTACCCACAAGACATGATCATCTCTTGGTGCCAAGCTATTAACACACTTCCTTTGGTGTGCCGGCAGAGAGATCATGACAAGGCCTTTACAATGTATACACCTAACCCGACCCACCCGCTGAGGTTTCACCGTTGTTAGGGTTCCATCTGCCCAGTACAGAAGCCCCCTCTTGCGCCGTGTGAGAAAAACGACATTTCCTCTATCCGGCACTCACATTCCACCGTTTGGTGAGTCTATGTTAGGTTTCTACAAATTAGTTAGCCAGGTCGTACCATTATAGACATGTGGTAGTACGGTTATGCTTAGAATGGACAATCACAAGCGTCGGTCCTTAATTGACTTGGGGCGGCACTTGCACAAGACAACTAGTGCTCCATCCGCACCCACCCGACAATCCAATCCGCCCAAGTCCAAACCATTTTTCCTTTTCTTTTTATTTTAGAAAAACAGTACCAAAATCATAATAATCATTTCCAAACCATACTTGAAATCATTAATTTTGAGTAATCCCACCCATGGGTTGTTTTCATCGATAACGGTCCTAAGCAATTCTACCGTACTATTACACAAAGGGTACCATATAAGCATCAACATGGTATAGCAAATGTCCTAGGGTTACAATTAACATGGATGTCGATAACAAAGGCGGAAATTACAATTCGGATTAGCTATACACTTATATTTGACATACGATGATAAACATAGCATGCAAGTTTATAAAATATTTAAAACACATTTGTAAATGTGGGTTCAATATGCATCAAGGAGACTTGCCTTCAGTCGCGGCGAGATCGTCGAACGAGGAAAGTCCGGCGGCGGGGTCGGCGGTTGCGTTGGGGTCCTCGGCTACGCGCAAAACGAGGCAATAAATAAATACAAGAAAATAAATAAAATACAAAAATTACAAAAGTAGTACTGGCAGGTAGATCTTGATTTTAGATGAATTTAGAAATTTGAACGGAGTCAATCGGAGTTCGGACGGAGAAGATATGAGCTTCCGAAGTTTGAAATTCGAAAAATTGAAAAACGAGGGAATATTCCCTGGAATATTCCATTTCCAATTTTTCTGATTTTTGGGATTTACTTGTGTCTCTTGCATGTGGGCCCCACATGTCATGCTCTCATGGCCTTCTTCTTGCTTGGGCCAAAGCCATGGCCATGGCTAGGTGAGCTTGGAGGAGTGGGAGTGGGGGTGGGGCCGGCAGGGGGGCGACGGGCGGCGGCGGCGCGGGACATTTGCATTGCATTGCATGGCATACATGATGATGATTATGATTGTGTACAATGTGCTTTGTCATGGCTATGATGTTGTAGATGAGGTTATGGTTTGATCATGATGTTAAAGTATGGTATGTATTACTGTTGGCGTTGATCTGTTCTTTATGATCCATTGTAATATGCTTGCTGAGTGATGAACTCACGCTTGTGTTTATGTTGTTTTTTTAGGTACCTTGACACCGACATGTGGGAAAGGGGCTTAGCAGCACGACATCACATAATTTCCACACAATTATACAATATTTACCTTTCGGATTTGTGATCATGAATCTAGGGTGATGAAACTAGGATTATGATTTGTTCATGTGCCTGTTTACATCCTTTACTTCGATTTGGTTCATGAAGTGGTTAAATTCATTATGTTAGACTTAAATTGCCGCTATATTACCTGTTATTGCTGCTTTGGATGTTTTTCCATTATGATATATCATGTGATATTTTGTTGTTGCTCCGATTCATGGATAAACAAAGGAGATGCTGCCAAAATTTTCGGTTCTAGCATTCACTCCTTTGCTGTAATTTATCTTTATTTGAGGTTTTTAGATTCTGTTTAATCTATGTTTGGTAACATTCAGGCACACTAGATGCCGGGGTGTTACAAAGATTACCTTGAATATCATTATCAGGAAAAGCTCAAGAGTTGCATATGCACAACAAATTTATCGAGAAAACAATTGCAAAAAGTAAACAGATACTACTACAAAAATAGTATTGATGCTACCACACAGATACACTGATGCGTAATGTTACAGAATGTGATATTCATTCGCCATCTCTCCTCCAGAAAAGAACAGAGAAACAAGCTTGATACAATTTTCTTTATATGGAGAATTAAAAGAATTATGAAATTAATATTTCTAATTTAAAGTGCACGAATTAAATGAGTAGAAAGGGCATTGCAATTTTGACAAAACTGGAACTAGCATTAATGTAATGGACAAGTGTTCTATCGATGGTAGTACAACTTCTGCATAAATAGGATTGCACTAATTTTTAGTCCACTTCCATCTATGAGCAGAACTTGAACTTTTATTTAATTAACATATTACATATGCATCTCACCCATTTAGTTGTCTTGAACTAATATCAGAACACCGGAAACATATGTCAACAGAAAGACCAACAGGTTTCTTACCAATTGCTGGACCTGAACATCACTATATATTCCTAAAATAAACAAGTGTTTTGTATGTATAGACATTACCTAAGTTTGAGAAGAAAATGAACACATATTTAATTTGAAAAGAATATGTTTTTACAATGGAAGTATTATCTTTACAATCATGTTTGGCATAGATAAAATGCTCAGCAATCAACATCTTTAGTGTTTACAATAGAAGTATTATCTTTAAAATCATGTTTGGCATAGATAAAATGAAGATGTGTATACTAATTTGACTAACATATATGTTTTTCAAATAAATAGAGTGATTCTTTGAGAAGATGTTATATCAAAGGAAAATTGGAAGCATTGTAGCACCAAGGATAACAGAAATATGCGATAGCATTTGGGATTTAAAAAGCTTTCCAAATAGGCAATGATAACAAAAACAAAATCAAGAGATACTGGAATGTAGCAAATGGATTATAAGACCAACTTTCTAAAATTATATGAGTGAAAGAGCATGTAGAAAGATCAAATTATTCTCTTGGAAATGAGGCTTTCAAATTTCACATTATGTTGGCTAGGGCGATTCATATTTCACACAACCATGCCCAACTATATGTCTTAAGCTTACCAGTGAACAAATCTAACCATATCTACAAAAAGGAATTGGCGTTAATTATGTCTACCTCACCCTCCCATATCCCACATGTGACACTATGGTTTGGTGTGACGTTATAGAAGGTGAAACTAGAGAATAAAACCTTTCGGCTTAGGGTTTTCTCGCGTTTTTGGGCCGGTTGAAGTGTTATGTCGCCACGGAGTGTCGTGACCTTATTTAACGTGCATGATAAGGTTAATAACATTATGAGATGTGGAATTAAGGTTAAAACTATAGGATATGGAGGTTAATAGCTTTTCCGGGGCGTTTCCGGGCCGTTTCCGGGGTTTTGGGCCTTCCCGGGGGAGTTTGGGCCTTGGTGGGCTTTGGTGGGATGGAGTAGGTCTCCGTAACGGACTAGGATTGGGTGTGGGGGCTGGTAAAAGGGCTCCCCACCAGCCCTTTGGGCGTGCTCCCCCTACCCTTGGGCGCCCCCACCTCTCCCTCCAAGCCCTAGCCGCCACCCCCACCTTCCCCTCTCCCTTCCTTGCGCCTCCACCTCCCCCATTGCTCCCCATTGCTCCCTATTGCACTCCACCTCTCCTCCACCCCCTTGCTGCCCTAGGGTGGCCTCCCCACCCCTGCATCCTCATGGATCCATCCGAGGAGCGAGGAGCGAGGAGCGAGGAGCGAGGAACGAGGAGCGAGGAGCGAGGAGCGAGGAACGAGGAGATCGATTGGAGTTTTCGTTCGTCGGGCAAAGGTATGATCATGGGGATCCTTGGAATTGATCTAGGTACTGTTCTTAGGGTGATTATCAAGTTTTTAGATCAATTGGTGGTGCTGGATTGGAGTAATTTGGGTTAGATCTAGATGTTGCCACGTTTCTATTTTGGGACAGCATGAGCAGTCGACCTAGGGTTCGAGTTTTCGTCGATTTAGAATCCGAATATGTCCATACGGACTTAAAAGAAGTTGTAGATAATTAAATTATATTTCCGTGGACATAAAGCACGTTAAAATCCGATCAGCCGTTTGAAAGTTATGGCCGTTTTACCGAGCGTGTTAAAATCTGTGACGCGATTGGAACAGATCTCGGTAATCTGTAGATTAGACGACTTTAGATTCCGAATCAGTCTTTCCATATACCTAGATAAAGTTGGGAAATTTCCTAAGCTACGTGAGGGTGTACTCTTTTAATTCATTCGGAGTCCCAGAACTCAAGTTATGCCTTTTACAAGGCTGCTGTCCCGACGGGACAGAACCTCTGTTTTAGGTTTTGCGAGTAGGGAGCAATGTCGGGTTAGATGGGGGTTTGCGTACTGTTTTGTGGTTATGATTGTGATTGTGTGATACCCCTGTGTAGGAGGTGTGACCCCGGGAGTGCCTTCTACTTCCCGCCAATCCGTTGCACGTGGTTGAGGCAAGTGTGTTGTGATGGATAGCGAGTTGTAGGTTGCATGTTGAGATTAGATGGAATTGTTTACATGATATATGTCCACTTGCCATGTGTTAATGATTGCTATGATATGATGAGCATGTTTAAGATGTTATGATGCCATGTGTTAAAATATGAGTTTTATATGATGTTGGCATGCTTGCATACATGACATGTTACATGGCAGGCGGTGAGAAAGTCATTAACTAATCCGGGAAGGTCGGTGAGAAAGTTATGACTAATCCGGAGAGCCAATAGAGTAAGTCCTACATCGTGATTCCATCTACCGTGGGTTGTGGAAGCGAGGCGTAGGCACCCTCCATCTTCGGGATGGAAGGGGGGAGAGGGTGCACACCGACGGGTGTGTACTCAACCATACCAGTATGAGTTTCCAAGGAGATATGAGCATTGCATTGCATACACAATGATGATGATTTTGTTAAAGTGTTCATGATTGAGATGATATACATGATGTGAGATGTTATTTTCTATGATATTGTTATTGTTGTCCATTACAATATGCTTGCTGAGTTTCGAACTCACGCTTGTGTTTTATGTTGTTTTTAGGTACTTTGAGATCGGCATGCGGGAAAAAGGGGTTTAGCTACACTTCTACACGTAGCTCCACCATCATAGTCTATGATTAATCACTTGGAGACATGATTTTAAGAGTTGTGCCATAAAGTTAATGTATGGTTTAATCTAGCATGCTTGTGATCCCTTATTTGCTTCGTTATAGTTTATGAAGTGATTGAGCGTGGTATTATTGGCGTAGTTTGATGATACATCCATTTATGTTGATGTTTTAGATGTCGTGTGCTATGATATATCTTGCCATGATATTGATATTGTGTTAATTCATGAAAAACAAAGGAGATGCTGCCGAAATATCGGTTTTTAGCATATGTACCTTTGCTGGAATTTATGTTTAAATGTGATTTTTAGTTGTTGTTTAGCTTATGTTTGGTAGCATTCGGGCATATTAAATGCCTGGGTGTTATTCTGATTGGTATCGAGCGGGTGTAGGTCCTTGGAATGTGAATTTTTAGTGTCATGCTATAGGGAAAAACTAAAATATGATGTGGAATAACTTAGAAACATGGCTTAGGTCTTAACTAAAATTTTGTTATAGGATAGCAACATTAAAACTTGCAAAAGTGGTATAACTAATCTAAAATTTGACACACAATGGATGCACAGAGGAAAGGGTATGGGTATCGTTTCTTTATGCTTAAATGTTGTATTTAAGTTATGATGTTGAATGCTTCCTTTGATAAAGCATGTTGCTATGTCTATGAGATAAATGACTGAATTGCTCTTGTTGTTGTGATAAAGTGGAATTGTGGTACCGAAGGGTTTCGGTCACCTCTTTTTGTTCATAGTAAGGGCGAGGTTTGACGGTATGGCCGGTTAGCGCCATCACCGAAGAACTATTAACCCTCAGACGAGAAGAGTGCTTACCCTCTCTGTTGTAGATCGGGTAGTTGACTGGAGTCAAATAGAAGAGTTTGGTGGTGGATTCCTTCAGACGTTCTTTGCCGCTCGACGATCGATTTTCGTTGCTTTTCTTGGCTTTAGTTGATTTGAATCAAATGAAAAATGTTGGGTTTTTATGGATCGTTCGTATGCGGTGTGTGGTTTTGTCTTCCTTGGTTGAAGACGAAGAAGAGGAGTCTAGTGTTGCGCTTCTTTTGGGCGCCTTTCCAGTTTTAATGATTAGTTTGTTGATGGCTTTATGGGGAAGAAGCATTCAAATTTATCCCTGTGTTTGTCTTTCTCCGAGGTTAACGGAGTTATTGTGGAGTTATGCCGCACTGGGCCGTGGCTGAAGTTCTGTGTCTTTGTAGAAGTAAGTGGTGTTTGATTCGTTATTTTGCTGGTTTAAGAAAATCATCTTTGAAGAACCCTTCCTATTTTGTGAAAGTTTGGAGTTAGGGTTTATTTGCAAAGGTATATTTGATCGATTGGTTCCCTCCAGTAGGAGTCTTTGAGATTTAAAAAGTGTTTTGGAGAATTCCTTTGCATGACCAAGTTTGGGTTTGTCTCATCGCAATTTTGAGAGTCAAATTTTTCCTTATGAACTTGGGATGAGTTTTAAAACTAAAATGCTGTAAACAAAGTAGTCTTTTGACTGAAATCGTTTGTCCCTAGTAAGAATTGATGTTTAGCATGTTATGTAGTAGGTAACAATGTGGTTTATGGATTGATGTGTTGCTAAGTTAAAATTTTGAGTTGAATCAATTCAATGTGATTAATATCTCTAGCTTGAGAATAAATAGACTACTAGTGTTGCAGTTTACTCTTAGCGAGAATGATTAAATGTGTTAATGTACATGCTTAGAATCTGTTGCCTTGCTTTAAAAGTGCTTATGATCCTTGTTAATGTTAAAAGTTTAAACTTTGATGCATAGTTAAAACATTAAGATGATGTAGACTTTGTTATTGTAAAAGAAACTTTCTTTGGTTGTTAAAGATGTTCTAATCTAATGGATTAATAGAGAAATTTAATCGTGTTGACTAGTGACTTTAATTTTGATGTTGATTAGAGTTGCTATTTATGTTGTTGCAAACTACTAGTATCTTTGGAAGTATGCGATTCACGCTACAATGCTAGTATTGATATCAATGGAGAAGACATAAGACTTATTGTTAATGATGTTGTTAATGGTAGTGTTAATGCTAGTATTCAGTCTATTTTAAATAGTGGGGGTATGTTGTGTGGTGGTAATTTTGTTATCACCTATGTATAGGGTAGCTAAAAGTAATGTTGTTGGTTGATGATTATGCCCATTTGTTGTTATTGATGACTAAGTAGTTGTGGTAACTGTTTAGATTATTCGTTGGAAAACCATGGTTAAAATAGAGGAAAATTTTAACATGTTGCGATGGAGTGAGCTTTGGATAATTAACATGATGTACAATTTCATCCTTAATGAATGTATGCCTTGGAATCCTAGTTATGAACTTTGTCTTGTAGAGATAATATTTACATGTTGAAGTCGTTGTTTAACCGAATAAGGTTCGGTTGTCGAGACGTGAATATATAGGTGGTATGAAATTTATAGGTTGATCTTGCTGAAAGATTTGTGGAAGTACTATGTTTCAAATTTAGAATAAGATGTATTATGATTCGGTGAGCCGTGGGGATCATGTCATTATAGTCTTGGTTGGGTGCCTTTTGATAAGCATCATAAACCCTTATTAAAAAATGTTGGGAATGGTAACTAGAGGAAGAATTTGTTGTGAAACTTTCGGTTGAATTGTGTTGGGGCTCCTCAGATAGTAAATAGTGATTATTGAAGTCTTTAATGGAAAGCGTAGTGGAGTACTAGAGATGGTTCCTTTCATGCTGAGCTGTTGTCTAAAAACCTTTGAAACTGGTTTGGTTGTTTGCCATCTCGGTTGAATGCTTTCGGTTGAGGTGTTCCTTATGTTGAGTTTCAGAGTTTCCCCAAAACTCGTAGTGGTTGGTGTCGACCTTTGGTTTTGGCGAATTTGTTTAGTTCGTGTTGTGAGTTTGAGTTTACATCCAAAAGTTTTTGAGTGGATCGCGCCTTTCGCTCGCAGACCGATTTATCTTTGGAATTAATTTTAAAAGGAAGCAGATGGTCATAAAGGGTTGTGTTGGAAACTTTTGAGTTAAGCCCTTGATGTGTAACTCTATTTGACTAGAGTTGAGTCATTTGGAAAATGTGTCTGTGTGCGGGTGTTTTACAAGTCTGGATTTTTATGAATGTTTCATAAGTGAATTTTGTTAGTGAAGAGTTTTCTTTTTGGATTGAGTTTCCTCGCTTTTGATAAAAATTTATGGCGCTTGTGTGCAGATGTTTGATTTTGGAGTCGATGTTCTGCTCCAAAGGGTTGAGTTTGATTTTGCGAGGTGTTGCAAAGCTAGTGTTAAATCGAAGATGGGTTTTCACACGATGTGGTGTTTTGTTGATTAACGATGTTGCCGTCATAGTTTATATGAATTAGCGCAACTCTCGATGTTATTCGAGATTTATTCATATGATACCGAGGCGTAAGTCATCATGTGAATGACTATTCGGTAGTGTGGTTACATGATGAGGGAATGGTGAAAAGTAAACATGACATCGTTTTTACATGTTAAATGATAAAAGAGTCGTTGAGCCAGATCGGTGAGAAAGTCATATATGGAGATATGACTAATCCGGAGTGCTCCTGAAGAGTGTGCATTTATGTCATGAAACGAGATTTCCCTTGCTTTCTAGTATGAAAAGAAGCAATGAACAATTTCTGGTATGTTGGTTGTGATGTAGGGGATTTATGCTTCCTTTGTGTTTTGGCTTGGATGTTGCCGAATTCTTTCCAAAATGGTTGTTAACGCTTTGGGTTTGAGTTGTTGTGTGTACACTTGGGCTTGATAGCTAAGTGTTTTTGTGTGAGGGCGAGACCCTCTTAAGAAAGGAGCCAATTGTGGTTTGGTAAGGTTTTCGATCCTAGCTTGGGCTAGGTGTCGAACCTTAGTGGTATAAGGGTGGTTTGTGATGGAGGTTGATGATGTATGGGTTTAACCTTTACTAAGAGTAGCGATGGGTGGAAGTGAAGTTGACGGTAGATCGGTGATAATTGCCCTGCCGTGAGCAGTTGTCTTCACTAGTTGTTTTTGGGTTTGAGTCTTGCATGGGAAAGGATGGAATAAAATGTTTGTATGATCGTGTATCGGAAGGGCTAGTGTGCCTTAATGAGTTATTCCCCTCGATGGAAACTTTCGGGAATGAAGAGAGGTCATTAAAGGAATTGTGACTTCCTTTGATTATGTCATGTTGAGTTTATTGCAGTGTGTAGTCAGGTAGGTTGTGATAGAAGTGTGAGGTGTTTGTCGTGAGGATTCGAGCGTTTTGGGTTGTTGAAGCCCTTCGAGGTTGAAACGCAGATTCTGTTTGGGATTTGAATTGAAAGTTGAACTGTGAGCGGTTGCCCTTAGTTGAGCTAGATCAACACTTTTTCTTTAAGTGTTGGTTTTGGGAACTCGTTTGTCGTTTGTTTCAGGGTCTAGTCAAGCAGCGAATGTTTTGTGCTGCAGAGAAGCCTTTTGTCCCTTGGGGACTTTGTTGCTGTTTTTGGCGTCCTTCGGATTCGAGGTCGAATCCTGTTGAAGGGGGGAAGAATGTGACACTATGGTTTGGTGTGACGTTATAGAAGGTGAAACTAGAGAATAAAACCTTTCGGCTTAGGGTTTTCTCGCGTTTTTGGGCCGGTTGAAGTGCTATGTCACCACGGAGTGTCGTAACCTTATTTAACGTGCATGATAAGGTTAATAACATTATGAGATGTGGAATTAAGGTTAAAACTATAGGATATGGAGGTTAATAGCTTTTCCGGGACGTTTCCGGGCCGTTTCCGGGGTTTTGGGCCTTCCCGGGGGAGTTTGGGCCTTGGTGGGCTTTGGTGGGATGGAGTAGGTCTCCGTAACGGACTAGGATTGGGTGTGGGGGCTGGTAAAAGGGCTCCCCACCAGCTTTTGGGCGTTCTCCCCCTGCCCTTGGGCGCCCCCACCTCTCCCTCCAAGCCCTAGCCGCCACCCCCACCTTCCCCTCTCCCTTCCTTGCGCCTCCACCTCCCCCATTGCTCCCCATTGCTCCCTATTGCACTCCACCTCTCCTCCACCCCCTTGCTGCCCTAGGGTGGCCTCCCCACCCCTGCATCCTCATGGATCCATCCGAGGAGCGAGGAGCGAGGAGCGAGGAGCGAGGAGATCAATTGGAGTTTTCGTTCGTCGGGCAAAGGTATGATCATGGGGATCCTTGGAATTGATCTAGGTACTGTTCTTAGGTTGATTATCAAGTTTTTAGATCAATTGGTGGTGCTGGATTGGAGTAATTTAGGTTAGATCTAGACGTTGCCACGTTTCTATTTTGGGACAGCATGAGCAGTCGACCTAGGGTTCGAGTTTTCATTGATTTAGAATCCGAATCTGTCCATACGGACTTAAAAGAAGTTGTAGATAATTTAATTATCTTTCTGTGGACATAAAGCACGTTAAAATATGATCAGCCGTTTGAAAGTTATGGCCGTTTTACCGAGCGTGTTAAAATCTGTGACGCGATTGGAACAGATCTCGGTAATTTGTAGATTAGACGACTTTAGATTCCGAATCAGTCTTTCCATATACCTAGAGAAAGTTGGGAAATTTCCTAAGCTACGCGAGGGTGTACTCGTTTAATTCATTCGGAGTCCCAGAACTCAAGTTATGCCTTTTGCAAGGCTGCTGTCCTGACGGGACAGAACCTCTGTTTTAGGTTTTGCGAGTAGGGAGCAATGTCGGGTTAGATGGGGGTTTGCATACTGTTTTGTGGTTATGATTGTGATTGTGTGATACCCCTGTGCAGGAGGTGTGACCCCGAGAGTGCCTTCTACTTCCCGCCAATCCGTTGCACGTGGTTGAGGCAAGTGTGTTGTGATGGATAGCGAGTTGTAGGTTGCATGTTGAGATTAGATGGAATTGTTTACATGATATATGTCCACTTGCCATGTGTTAATGATTGCTATGATATGATGAGCATGTTTAAGATGTTATGATGCCATGTGTTAAAATATGAGTTTTATATGATGTTGGCATGCTTGCATACATGACATGTTACATGGCCCGAGCGGTGAGAAAGTCATTAACTAATCCGGGAAGGTCGGTGAGAAAGTTATGACTAATTCGGAGAGCCAATAGAGTAAGTCCTACATCGTGATTCCATCTACCGTGGGTTGTGGAAGCGAGGCGTAGGCACCCTCCATCTTCGGGATGGAAGGGGGGAGAGGGTGCACACCGACGGGTGTGTACTCAACCATACCGGTATGAGTTTCCAAGGAGATATGAGCATTGCATTGCATTGCATTGCATACACAATGATGATGATTTTGTTAAAGTGTTCATGATTGAGATGATATACATGATGTGAGATGTTATTTTCTATGATATTGTTATTGTTGTCCATTACAATATGCTTGCTGAGTTTCGAACTCACGCTTGTGTTTTATGTTGTTTTTAGGTACTTTGAGATCGGCATGCGGGAAAAAGGGGTTTAGCTACACTTCTACACGTAGCTCCACCATCACAGTCTATGATTAATCACTTGGAGACATGATTTTAAGAGTTGTGCCATAAAGTTAATGTATGGTTTAATCTAGCATGCTTGTGATCCCTTATTTGCTTCGTTATAGTTTATGAAGTGGTTGAGCGTGGTATTATTGGCGTAGTTTGATGATACATCCATTTATGTTGATGTTTTAGATGTCGTGTGCTATGATATATCTTGCCATGATATTGATATTGTGTTAATTCATGAAAAAACAAAGGAGATGCTGCCGAAATATCGGTTTTTAGCATATGTACCTTTGCTGGAATTTATGTTTAAATGTGATTTTTAGTTGTTGTTTAGCTTATGTTTGGTAGCATTCGGGCATATTAAATGCCGGGGTGTTACACCACATAAAACCAATAAGGCCTTTTTTGGATGAGTGGTAATTCCTTAGGAGTTTTGGGTTTCAGTTCGAATTTAAACTAGATCCTAAAACATTGCAATGAAATAACCCTAATCCAAGCACCCATAAGGGAAAAAAACTATAATCTGCCCCACAGTTCTCACCTCCCACACAAAACTATTAAAAAATTAGGGAAAAAACTTCTCCAAACAAACCCGTCAAGATTTATAGCAACATCCCACAACTTAACCATTTTGGTTTGGTGCTTCTCCTCCACAGCTACCGATTTATAGCAAAATCATAGAATAAGACTAAGAAAAAGAGGAGTCGGTTTTACCTGGGGTTCATAAGCATTTATCTGAGATCCATTGAGCCAAGTTGCTTGGCGGCGACCAACCAGAGGAATCGGGTTACGAGTGAGGGGGAGGGCGGCGCTACAGGAGAGGAGTGAGGAGGAGGGCGCCACTACAGGAGAGAAGTGAGGAGGAGGGCAGCGCTGCAAAGGGGGAGAAGGGCGGCGTTGCAGGGAGGTCGGGGATGAGGGTGGCACAGAGTCGTGAATTTGTAGTAAGGGGTAGGCGCCGTCGGCCGTGCGGGCTCCCGGCCTAGGATGGCGGAGGGGGTGGACGAATGGCGGGTCGAGGAGGTGGAGGTCTCGCGCGGGTAGGTCGAGACGGCGCTCGTCGTGTCGCCAGCGTTTGTACGAGATTGGAGAGGGGAAGGCCGGGGAAGGAGAAGATACACAACAGCATTGAATGGAATTTGGGGATTACTGATTAGGGTGGAGGGAGCGACCCGGCATTGGTACCAATAATTAGAGGGAAATTGCGGAGGGAAACTGTAGAGGGATCAATATTTTAGGATGTGCGTAGTTGTATTTTATTATAATATTTATGGTGACAATAGAAAGTTTTTTTATAGTGTGCATTTTTTTGTTAACTATATTATAGATTTTGTATGTTGCTAAAATGTTAATATTTATTTTTTTCAATATGCATTTCAGAGACAGAAATGATCCGAGATCATTGGATGTATAGAATGAATCGTTCTGATATGAAATATATAAAACATGTGCAAGAATTCCTCAAAACAGCTGAAAAGCATCGATCCGACAATATGATGACGGCTATCTTATGTCCTTGCATTGATTGCTTGAATAGTTATCCAATTGTTGACTCACGTGACATTCTCGGGCATTTAATAATGCGTGGTTTCACACCCGGGTATACATGTTGGATAAAGCACGGTGAGTTTTCTGCCTAAGGGTTTGATGATAATATTGAGACTAATGAGCATATGAATGGGAGCAATGATTGTTATGATGAGGAGGATATGCCTGATGTAACGGCTGATTATCTAGATGATATGGTACATGATATTGGCGCTAGTGAAATGAATGAGTCTCAAGCAGCGAGGTTGCGATAAATACTAGTGGATGACTGAGAGAAGCCGTTGTATCCAGGTTGCAAAACAGAAAATAATAAGTTGGATGTGGTCATTGAACTTCTACGTCTGAAAGTGAGTAGCGGGTGGACCGATAAGAGTTTCACAGCATTGTTGGATCTTTTAGCAGACATACTCTCAGAAGGGAACGTGATGCCCAGAAGCACATTTGAAGCGAAGAAGGTTTTGTGTCCTCTTGGGTTGGAATTTAAGAAAATACATGCTAGCCCGAATGATTGCATCATCTATTGGGGAAAGTACGGGGACTATAAGTCCTGTCCAACATGTCACACATCACGCTATAGGGCAAGGGATGGCGATCACCCTGATAAACATGTAAGTGGAGGCAAGAAACGGACTCCAGCAAAGGTTTTTTGGTATTTTCCTGTGATACCCCTTTTAAAGAGAATGTTTGCAAATCCTAAGGATGCAAAACTTTTGCGCTGGCATGTGGAGGAATGTAAGAAGGATGGGAAGTTAAGGCACCCTGCAGATGGTTCACAATGGAGAGAGATCGATTGTAAGCATCACACGTTTGGTAAAGAATTGAGAAATATCAGGTTTGGCCTCAGTACCGATGGTATGAACCCATTCGGCAACATGACAACTCAGCATAGCACATGGCCAGTTTTGTTGTGCATCTATAACCTTCCCCCATGGTTGTGTATGAAGCGAAAGTACCTGATGATGTCCCTACTGATCCCAGGCCCAAAACAACCAGGCAATGATATTGACGTCTATCTGGAGCCACTAGTAGAGGATTTGATTAAATTATGGGAACCTGGAGTGGAAGTCTGGGATAGATACATGAACGAAAATTTCAATATGAGGGCCATGGTTTTTTGTACCATAAATGACTTTTCGGCCCTTGGTAACCTTTCAGGGTATCGCAATAAAGGATACAAAGCTTGTCCTATTTGTGAAGATGATACCGCAAGTCGTTATTTGAAAAACAGTAAGAAGATGGTCTACATGGGGCACCGCAGGTACTTACGTAGAGGTCACTCTTACCGACGGAATGTAGACGCATTTGATGGGTTTACTGAGCATCGAAAAGCCATAGATCATAGATCCGATCATTCTGTATACGAGAGTGTGAAGGATATTGATGTCGTGTTTGGGAAAAGTAAGGATGCAACCAAAATGCTATGCAATTGGAAGAAGAAATCCATATTTTGGGATTTACCTTATTGGTGTGACTTAACTGTCCGACATTGCATTGATCCGATGCATATAGAGAGGAATGTATGTGATTCTTTGATCAGTGATACTACGGAATGTCAAAACTTTATAAATTGTGAAATTTGAGGTTAAAAACTATACGGTATGAAGTTTAATCGCGTTTCCGGGCCGATTTCGGGAGTTTGGGCCTTTCCGGGGAAGTTTGGGCCCAAGGGGGATGAATTGTGGGCTTTTGTGGAGGGGGTATGGGCCCTTGAGGGGAGGGAGACCAGGTTGAGGGGGCTTGGTGTGCCCCCTCCCTGCCCTAGCCGCCCCCCCACCGCGACGAGGAGATCCAGTGGATTTGGAGCGAGGAAGGAGATCGCGCGAACCGGGAGGAGATCCGTTGGTTCTTCATTCGTCGGGTGAAGGTATGGCCACGGGAATCCTTGGGGTTGGTCTAGGTACTGTTATAGGGGTTGATATCATGTTTTTAAATCAATTGGTGGTGCTGTAATTGGGTAGATTAGATGAAATCTAGAGTTTGTCACGTTCTCTGTTTCGGGCAGATTGCGCAGTCGACCTAGGGTTTGGGTTTTCGCCAATTTAGATTCGGAATTTGGTCGTCCGCCTGTTGAAGAAGTTGTAGGTAATTGAAATACCTTTAATTGGACGTAAAGAATGCTTAATTCCGATCAGCCGTTTGAAAGTTATGCTCGTTTTACCGAGTGAGTTCAAAACTGTGACGAGATTGGAACAGATCACGGTATTCTGTAGATTAAACCACTTTAGAGGCCGAATCAGTTTTTCCATATACTTAGAAAAAGTTAGGAAATTTCATTTACTAAGCTATGCGATGATGTACTCGTTTAATCAATTTGGAGTCTTAGAACTCAAGTTATGCTCGTTGGAAGTCTGCTGTCCCGACGGGATAGAACCTCTGTTTTTGGGTTTTGCGAGTAGTTTGCGAAGCCGGGGTAGAAGAGTGTTTGCGTACTGTTTTGGGGGCATGTTTTGAGTGTGTGGTATGTATGTGCAGGTGGTGTGACCCCGGCAGTGCCCTCATCCTCTCGCCAATCCGTCGCCCGAGGTTAAGGCAAGTGTATTGGAATGGGTATCGTTTAGATTGTTGTTAGACTTGATTGGATACAACTTGCTTTATGATATGATGCTAAGAATGATGTTTGCCTATGACATGATGAACATGATTTCATATTGATTATGATTGTGTGGTATTTAATGTTTATGCCAATATTTACATGTTTATGTCATATGTGCATTCATAATGGAAGAGGCGTCCCATGCTAATGCGAGCCTCTGTGTTCACACGTAGTGAACACGAAAGACCTACCTCGTAGTCTCATCCACGTGTGTGCATGGGAGCGAGTCAGTAAGAGTAGGCACCCTCCATCTACAAGATGGAAGGGGAAGGGGGTGCACGCCGACGGGTGTGCACTCGGCAATACCGGTATGTGCTTCGAGGAGATATGAGCATTTGCATCGCATTGCATACATGATGATGATGATGATGATGATGATGATGAAATGAGTACAATGATATTGGGACATGAGAATGATGTGGTATATGAAATTATGGCTTGTACGTGATGTTGAGCATGGTAGTGATGTTTACGTTGAATTGTTCTTTATGGTCCATTGCAATATACTTGCTGAGTGATGAACTCACGCTTGTGTTTTATGTTGTTTTAGGTACCATGAAACCGGCATGTGGGAAGGGGCATTAGCTACACATCTTCACGTAGCTCCACACCTTTAGGCAGATTTATCAGCTTGAGTCATGATAATAAGAATAGTGCCATGAAACTTGGTGCATGGTTAAATTGTGTGCTTGTTTCCCTCATTTGCTTCGTTTAGCTCGTGAGATGGTTGAATTCGTTATTCTAGACTTATACTATTGCTAGAATCCTCATTATTGATGATTTAGATGTCTTTCTTTATGCTATATCCTGTGATCATATTGTTGTTGCTTCAATTCATGGAAAAACAAAGGAGATGCTGCCGAAATTTTCGGTTTTAGCATTTGCTCCTTTGCTGTAATTTTTCTTTATTTGTGGTATTTAGATGCTGTTTAGTCTATGTTTGGTAACATTCAGGCGTACTAGATGTCGGGGTGTTACATGATCAGTACATTGTTCAACCTACAAGGCAAGAATAAGGGTGTTAACCAACGTCGTGATCTTCAGGATCTTAACATCAAAAAATCCCTACACATAGAAAATAGAATTGAAAAGGATGGCAAAGAGAGTGACTTCATCCCTGATGCATGTTATAATCTTACAAAAGAAGAGAAAACTAAGCTTTGTGATTGGTTGCATGATGTGAAAGTTCCGTCAAGTTATTCAGCAAACATTAAAAGGCTTGTGTCAAAGGAAGAGCTAAAATTGATAGGTATGGAATCTCATGATTGCCACATTCTAATAACACAGGTACTTCCTGTCACCCTCCGTGGGGTGCTCAAGGACAGTAAAGTCAGAGAGACTATCATCAGGTGATGTTATTTCTTTCATGAAATAAATTCCAAGGTACTTGATACAGATGCCCTTGATAAACAACAGAGAGAATTGGCTTTGACATTGTGTTAGCTCGAGATGTACTTTCCTCTTTCCTTCTTTGACATCATCGTACATTTGACAATTCATCTTGTTGAAGAGGTAAAGATATGTGGACCTATTTTTTTGTGGTACATGTATCCTATAGAGAGGTACATGGGCATATTGAAACATTTTGTCAGGAATATGTCGAAGCCTGAAGGGAGCATTACTGAAGGTTATGTAACTGAGGAGGTCGTGGAGTTTTGTGTGGATTATATGGATGAAGTTGCACCCATTGGCCTTCCGCAATCACACCATGAGGGGAGATTGAAAGGGGAAGGGGGGCGTGGTTTGAGCTCGAAAACTCCAGATCCAAATTTGCTTCATCTAGCTCATTTTACAGTCCTACGAGCAGCGAAAGATGTTTCATGGTTCATTGAAAAACACAAGAAACGGTTGCGGAAGAAAAACCCTGGTATGGTCGAGGAAGATATCATCATTTTGCATAATAAGGATTTTTGTGATTGGTTTCAAAAGCGATGTGAAAAGAAGGCCCCGAAAAGTGACACTATGAGACGGTTGGCATATGGGCCATTGCGTGTTGTAGCAACATGAAAAAGTTATGATATAAATGGGTATACTTTCTACACAAAGCAACAAGATGATAAAAGCACTGTGCAGAATAATGGAGTGAGTAATGAGGCAACAACCGAGTTATTCGAGCGCAAGAGACAATCGTCAGCATCAAGGAAGGATGTGTACTATGGACAAGTCGAAGAAATTTTGGAGTTGGACTATACGCTTTTCAAACAAACTGTTTTCCTTTGTAAGTGGTTCAACCCAACATATTTCATTACAGATCCAAAATTTGGTGTCACAACTATAGATTTCAGAAGAGTTGCATAGAAGGATGATTCATTTGTCCTTGCGAAGCATTCAAATCAGGTTTTCTACATTGATGATCCTGCCAATAAGCATCATCGAGTCATCCTTCAAGGAAAAAGAAGGATCATTGGAGTTGAACATGTCATAGATGAAGAGGATTACAATCTTTTTGGTGACATGCCTCCATCAGGAGAGGCGGTCCTGCCCGACGAAAATGATTATTTGCACAGAAGTGATAATAAGTAACGTAATATATTGTTTTATTCAATAAACAGCCTAATAAAAAATTCCTTCCCGCCAATTATAATTCCCACGGTATCAAAACCCAAAAAATCTAAACCCTAATAACCCTCCACTACTATCCACTACCGAGCACGCCGCCCCCATATCCCACTTCTCGTGACTTCCGCCTCACCGAATGTGAGACCCCGAATCAGCTATCCGCATCTCCTGTGTATTTCTGTACTAGTCCCAGATCAGTAGCTAGTACACACAGTCGTCAATGATACATCATTGCCGAACATAACGAAAATGTAACATAAATATAAAGTATTAGCCACATGGCTACCTATTACAATACTCGGTCACATGACCAGAGTCACGGCAGCGGAAACAAAATGACAAAAAGCAAAAACCAACGAACACCACAGGCGACGACAAGACCCGCGACTAGTTCTCCTGGCGATCTTCCTCGAACTCCTCGGCGTAGAACTCACCGTCTTCAACGGCGTCCTGATAGTTCTCTGATGACAACAGTTTATGTAGCACGTGAGTACAAAAGTAGTCAGCAAGTCTGGGAAATTATGCACATGTGGGGCTTTCCAAGGAAGGCTTAATATGGTTCTTTTGCATAAAGCCAAGTTTCATCAAACCATACTTATTAATAAGTTCATAAAGCATATTTTAGCAATTCTGTTTAACAATTGAATTATTTAATATTTCAGTGAAGGTTCTATCCACCATCACTAGTATAAGGGCTCTATCTGCCACAATTTAAAAGATCAAGATATCCACACATGACTCTATCCGTCACGACATAAAAATAGGTTCCACCTACCTGGTTGGCTCAATCTGCCAATTGAACATCCGAGAGTTCTAACCACTCCCGAATCCCAAAACATCATTTATTTTTAAAACCAAAACCAAAGTCTACCAGTATGAAAGCATTCTTTGCTTTGCCCTTGACCGTAGTCACGGTTATTCGAATAGTTTTAACTCTGCAAAGGTGTATAGCTTTACCCACAAAACATGATATACCCTTAGTGCCATGTACAATTAACACACTTCCTTAGGTGTGCCGGCAGGGATATCATGACAAGGCCTTTACAATGTATACGCCTAACCCGACCCACCCGCTGAGGTTTCACCGCTGTTAGGGTCCTATCCACCCAGTACAGAAGCCCCTCTTGCGCCGTGTGGGGAGTACAACTTGCCTCTATCCGGCACCCACATTCCACCAACTGGCGAGTCTAAGTTAGGTTTCTACAAATTATTTAGCCAGGTCGTACCATGTTAGACATGTGGTAGTACTGTTATGCTTAGAATGGACAGTCATAAACGTCGGTCCTTAATTGACTTGGGGCGGTACTTGCACATTGGAAACTAGTGCTTAATCCGCATCCACCCGACATTCCAATCCGCCCAAGTCCAAATCCTTTTTCCTTTTTGTTTTTATTTTGGAAAAAACTGTACCAAAAACTTTGTAATAATTCCCAAATCACAATTTAAATAACAACTTTTGTATAATCCCACACATGGGTCATTTGCATCCATTCGGGTACCAAGCATATCTACCGTTCTAATCAACAAAGGTCACCATATAAGATAAACATGGCATAGCAAAGAGTCCTAGGGTTACAATTAAGTATGGATATCAATAATCAAGGAGGTGATCACAATTTGGATTAACTAATGTTCTATATTTAGTATACGATGATAAAGATAGCAAGGCATGTGATAAAACATTGTAAAAATAGTTGCAAACATGGGATCAAAATGCGTCAAGGGACTTGCCTTCAGTCGCAGCGAGGATGTCGTACTCTTGAAGTCCGGTGGCAGGGTCGGCAGACTCGGCGGGATCCTCAGCTACGCGCAAAACGGTACACAAAATAAATAACAATAAATAAAATAAAATCCAAAAATTACAAAAGTAGTACTGGCAGGTAGGTATTGAATTTATATGAATTTAGGAATTTGAACGGAGTCAATCGGAGTTCGGACGGAAAAGTTATGATCGTCCAAAGTTTGAAAAATAATGGAAAAAGAGAAAACTGAGAATATTCCAAGGTATCTTTATTTCCTTGGAATTTCTGATTTTTAGTGGTGACTAGCAAGTGGGACCATGATGTCGGTGACACATGGCCTTCATCTTCATTCGATGGCCATGGAGAGAGACAGAGGAAGGTTGAGGGCTCACTACACCGACGAGGGAAGGGCGGCCGACGATCGCGGCGGCGCGTGGGTCCGGCGATCGGCGGCTGGAACGCCGCGCCACGCTGCACGCCCGGCGGCGGCGGCACGCAGGGGCGGCGCAAGATAGGGGCGAGGCGGACTGGCCGGATGGGGTGGCGAGTGCGGCCGGCGATGGGGAAGGCGACGGCGGAAGGCCGGGTGAGCAGCCGGAGGGCGGCGCTACGGCGGGCGGCAAGGGGGCGGCGGCCGAGCGGTGACGCTGGACCGACGTGGCATGGGGTGGCGACACCGGCCGGAGGCGGCGATGAGGCCGGGCGAAGCGGCACGCGCCAAGACAGGCACGAAGAACAAAGGAGTCCCAAAAATTCCGAAAATTTGGAATTTTGCAAGGAATTCGAACATGATCATACCAATTGAATGATAGATTATCTAGACCACATCTAATGGAGCTTAGGGGTACAAGGAATCGAACAATTGCTCACCGGAGACGAAGAAATCGACGAAAATCGACGGTTCGGCCGAAGTGACTAAACTCCGAAATTCGTCGCTAACCCTTGATGAAACCTAAATTTGGTTGATGGGTTAGAATCTAGACATCCATACGAACACAAGGGAATGAACGGAATCGGATTTGGCTCACCAGAGAGGAAGATATGATGATGAACACAAAGAACATGAAAAACGACGTTCTTCGTCGGGTTTCTCGATCCCACGGACGAACGGCGAGGAGAAGCTAAAGAAGAAGGAGACCACCGGGAAGAGCACTCCAACACGGAGATTTGAGGGGTGGTGGTGCGTCATTTAGAGTTGAAACGGCCGAGTTATGGCCATAATGGTGGATTTCGGTTTTTCCTTAATGCGGCGGCTTCCGGCGAGATTTGGGGCTAAAGATCATGGGGAACGGAAAGGTCTTGCCGTCACGGTTCCAACGTATCCACCCATGATGGATTTGATGCTTTACTGGAGGAGTTAGGGAGATTTGAATGCATGAACTCCATTTTGGAAAGTCTTCTGTTCTTCCTAGGAGCAACCAGCACGATCCCAAGCAAGAAGATGAACAGTGTCGGCACGTGGCGCTCCGTGATTGGCCGAGGTTTACGCGAAAGTAACGCCCTAGAGAAAAATTAGCAAAAATGGTCTAAAAATTCCGGAAAAATTCTTAGAACCATTAGGGAATATTTGGAACCCAATAAAATTGGTTTGGCTGAATTTGGATGAAATTTGAAGATTTAAATATTCTGGGGTGATTAGCGGGCATTAAACAGAAGCCGCGCAAAATAAAATACCAAAGAGCCTCCAAAAATCTTGGGAAAATTCCCAAAATGTTTTTAGAATATTTGGGACCTAATGCAATAGGTTCCGGGATTTTCGGAGCATTTTTGAACTCGGGCGAAATTTCGGGCGCGGGCAGGAATCTGGAAATTTGATTTTTCGAACGGAGGGGAATTGAATTCCGCTTTTGGATGGATAAGGATGCCAGGTTAAATTAAACACCAAGGAAAATCCAACTTTTGAATTTAATTAATTTAAATTAGATTTTCCAGAAAGCCGAAAATGAGGATGTTACAAACCTACCCCCCTTAGAGAGAATCTCGTCCCCGAGATTCGGACGGAGAAAGAAAGAGATCGGGAAACTTTGCTCGAAGATCTTCTTCTCGCTCCCAGGTAGCTTTCTTCTCGGAATGATTGCTCCACTGAACCTTACAAAACTTACATGCTTAATCAACTACTTGTCTTTGGTTTAGACTTGCTAGTTGAATCTTAGGTTCTTCTGGCATTGCCCGTAGCACATTTATAACTGCTTACGCCCAGGCCCCAGCTTTGCCTTTTGTAGATAATTCAGCAGTCTCATTTGAGAGTGCTGCTTGTGTATACTGCAAGCTTAGTGAAGATTGAAATCACACAGTTGAGAAATCAATTTTCAATTTTTACACTTGCAATCTATCACTAGTATAATTGTGTGTGTTTTCCAACAAGGTTAAATGTGTGGTAGTTATTTGCTTTTGCGCTCATACGGCAAAGGTATTCTATCCTGAATATATATTTATAGACTGAACATCATTAGTTTCGGTTTCAGCAGGGCTTTGATCTTGGCTGTTGAATATCGAATGACAAGTAAACTTTGTAATAATCGATTTATGGTGTGTGCTTAAAGAGTTCGGTATGCACTTTATCTTAAATACTGCCTTACTGGTATCTTAAAAATCACATTTGTCAGCTTTTTTTTAATTGAAGATGACAAGTAAATTTTGTAACAATCGATATATGATGTGTACTTAAAGTTCGGTATGCAATTTATCTTTAAATATTGCCTTACTGGTATCTTAAAATCACAATTGACAATGCAAGACTTTTTTTTGTGTTCCGTTAAAATTTAACATTTGCCTGCAATGAGTAGTTGTTCCACATTTTTTAATTCTTATTGGTGTGTTCCTGTTTATGTTCCCTTGATCACCCACACTTCACTTTTTCTTACATTAAACTTGCAGATGTTGAACAAGTATGATAATGTGGATGGATCGAGCTCATGTTCTTCGTCGAGCTCAGGTTCAAGTAATGAGTCTGTAACTCCCCGGCATCTAGTATGCCGCAAATGTCACCCAAACGATACTAGAAGCAACCAAAAACACATATTTGACAATAAATTACAGCAACTATGCTAATTGCTTAAACAAAAATTCGGTAGCATATCCTTTGTTTTTCCATGGTTTGAAACAACAGTAATACTATCATAACACTATGACATTACGGTATGCGCTTTTGTCGTGTTTACGGCTTTTCGGGGTGTTTGGGCCTTTTCGAGAGAGTTTGGGCCTTAGGGAGCTTTGTTCTAGGCCTGCAGTGGGAGGTTTTCGGCCCAAGTGGAGAGGGAGAGGCAGCCACCATAGGCCCATGCGCCCCCAAGTCCCATGCGCCCCCTCTTTCTTTCCCCCTTAGGGTCGGCTGCCCCCCTCTCTCTCCCTTGCGCCCTCTAGGGTTTCCCTCTCCTAGCCGCCACTCTCCCACCCCCACGCAGCCACCCTCTCCTCCCCATTCCCCGGTGATCGTCGCTGCCCCACGTGGAGGATCGTTCGTCTGGAGAACTCCGGTGAATCGCTGTGAATCCGAATGATGGAGCGGCCGGGAGGAGGAAGGTGTTCGTCGTTCGTTTGAATCTCCAAGAAGAGGTAACGAATTGTGGTTAATTTGTGAAGATCTAGATGCTGTTAGATGAGAGAATCCATGTCTAAAACCCCCAATTAGGTGCTTTCGTTAGAGGGGATTAAAGTGATTGTAGATCTGTTTCGCGTGCTGCTCTCGGCCAGTTTACAGAGCTGACTTCTGGCGCAGATTTGAGGAGATTCGTTTCCTGGGGGACTAGCTGTTGCGAAAGTTGTAGGTAATCAAATTACCTTTAATTGTGCACTAAAAACTTTAAGTTTCGTTCAGCCGTTTGAAAGTTATGGTCGATTTACCGAGTGCTGTGCAATCTGTGATGTGAATGGGACAGTCTGTGTTCAACTGTAGATTAGAGGATCTTAGAGGACGAATCAATTTTCGTGAATACGTAGAAAAAGTTGGGAAATTTCCTGAGGTTCGAGAAAATGTACTCGTTTACCTGATTTGGAGTTGTAGAACTCAAGTTATGCTTGTGGGAAGCCTGCTGTCCCGTTGGATAGATTCTCTGTTTTTCGGGTTTTAGGAATGGGTTGCGAAGTCGATGTAGTTGATAGTTCTTGTGTTGTTTTGTGGGTATGTTTTGAGTGTATTGTACCTATGTGCAAGTGGTGTGACCTCGATAGTGCCTTCCACATCTCGCCACTCCGTCCCACGCGGTTGAAGGCAAGTGTATTGTGATGCATGATGTGTGAGATTGAATGAATGTGCATTGTTTTGTTCTTCCGCTTGGTAGAAAATCCTTCTGTTGGGTTACTACCTCTCTTATTCATGAGTTGATTAGCTACATGTGAATGTGAAGTTATGGATGTGAGCATTGATGATGATCATGTGTTTAATTATGGTTATGCAAGTTGTTAAAAAATGAGTTTACATGCAAGTTATTCATGTTTATGGCATATATGCATTCATGGCATGAGAGCAGGCCTAGTCGGTGAGAAAGTCATAACTAGTCCGGTAAGGTCGGTGAGAAAGTTATGACTAATCCGGAGCGCCACTGACAAAAGTCCTACCTCGTAGTTCCATCCACCGAGGTGAATAGGAGCGAGTCAGTAAGAGTAGGCCCCTCCACGGGATGGAAGGGAAAGAGGGTGCACATCGACGGGTGTGCACTCGGCAATACCGGTATGTGCTAAGCAAAGAGACATGTTGCATTGCATTGCATAAATGAGAGCATAAATGAAGAAGGTTATGAGTTGTTTCTTATGATTTGTGAATGGCATAAAGTATGTATGTGAATTGTTGTTGTTTTGTATCATTGCAATACACTTTGCTGAGTGATGAACTCACGCTTGCTGTTTTATGATGTTTCTAGGTACCATGAATCCGACATGTGGGAAAGGGAGCTAGACACACGACATCACTTACCATCACTCATTTAATCATTGTCATACCCTTCCTTTAGTTGTGATGGTTACCTCATTGAACTAGATTGTGGACTATGTCGTGTTGGTTGTTTTAACTATTTGATCAACCCGTAGTTGTGCTTGAGATGTCTAGAGTTATCCTTGGTATAAATTGTTGATGCAACCTTGGTTATCATGCTCATAGTATCTGTTATCCCGCTATTATGTTGTGAACTTACTATTGATGCTTAAAAACCTTGTTAAAGCGAATACATGCTGTCGAAATTTTGTTTAAGCTTTTAACGTAGCTGTTGTAATTTATTGTTAAATATGTGTTTTTGGTTGCTTCTTGTATCGTTTGGGTGACATTTGCGGCATACTAGGTGCCGGGGTATTACAGTTGGTGTCAGAGCGGGCTTCAGGTCTGTGGTATATGAACTTAGTGAAATACCATAGGGTCAACTAAATTTTTTGATTTGGGATAACCTAGAAACATGGTTTAGGTTATACTTAAAATTTTTCCATAGGATAGCAACTTTAAAACTTGTGTAAGTGGAATAATTAATTTAAAATTTGACACACTTGGATGCATAGTAGGAAAGGGTATGGGTATCGTTGTTTTACGCTTAAATGTTGTATTTAAGCCTTGATGTTGAATGCTACATTTGATAATGTATGTTACTATGTTTATGAAAGAATTGGTTGAGTTGCTATATTTGAGGTTAAGTGAGTTGTGGTGCCGAAGGTTTTCGGTCACCTTCTTCTGTTGTGGTGTGGCCATGGTAGAGGCGGTGGTGGTTGGGCAAAGCCACAACCGGAAGTTTGGAGTCTCTCATAGGTCTGAGTCGTTGCACTCTTGCGATAAAGTTTAGAGAGTGTTTGGAAGTTGTGGTTTCTTTTGGCTTCATTGGTTGGAGTCAAATAGCAAGGTTAGTGATGAATCGTTTGGATTTCTCTCACCGTTCTTGCAATCAGTCTGGTTGGTTTCTTTGGTTTTGTTGGTTGGGAACCAAGGAAAAGTGTTTGGTTTTGAGTACTCGCTGATTGTTCTTTTGGCGGGTTGTGGATTTTGTCTTCTTTGGTTTGAGACAAAGGAAAAGAGTTAGTGTTGCATGTTTATTGGTTGCTTTGTAAAGAAAATTATCATTTTGTTTTTGTGTGTGTCTTACTCTGAGTTTAAAAGAAGTTATTGAATTTTTTTGCAAAACTTAAGATGTATTGATTTATGTTTTGTGCCTTTGTCAGAAAAGGATTACTTGATCGCTTGGTTACGTCTTGTGAAAAAAAATTGTCTTTCAACCATTTTCCTCTGTGGAAGTCTTTAATATTGAAATGTGTTTTGGAGATCTTTTGCATGATCAAGTGTGAGTCATTTCCTATTGCAACTTTGAGAGTCAAGTTTCTTTGTGAATTTTGGTCGAGTTTTCTGAAAAAAATGCTGCAAACAAAGTAAGTAGTCTTTTGACTGAAATTATTTGTCAATAGTGATAATTGTTGTTTAGCATGTTATTTAGTATGTAATAATGTGGTTTATAGAATGATATACTTCTAAGTTAATTTGTGAGTTGAATCAATTAAAGGTAATTGTTATCTTTAGCTTAAGATTAAATAAACTTCTAGTGTCGTAGATTACTCTATGGCGAGAATGATTGAATGTGTTATTATACTTTCTTAGAATCTGTTGCTTTACTTTAAAGTGCCCATGACCATCGATAATGTTTAAAGCTTTAAACCTTGATGCATAGTTAGAACATTAAGATGATGTAAACTACTGTTGATGTAATAGTAAATGGGTTGGTTATTTAAAGATATGATGGTGATCGACACTAGCGCATGATAGTTGACTAGAATTATTATGTTTGCTATTACGAACTATGGAAATAACTGGAAGGATGTAATTGTGTTCCTGAAATGCTAGTATCGATGTCAATTGGGAAGGCATAGGTTTTGTCGTCATTTTAAGAGCTTTGTGATAGTCTAACTTATTCAATTTATTTTATGTTGTTGTTTATGATTATGCCAATTGTTGATATTGATGATGTAGTAGTGGTGGTAAATGTTTAGATTAATTGTTGAAAACCATTGTTAAAAATAGAGGAGATTGTAACATGTTGTGATGGAGTGAACCATGGATAATTAACATGACGTATGATTTTACCCTTAATGAATGTATGTCTTAAAGTCCTATTTACGAATTTTGTCTTGTGGAGATAACATTTACTTGTGGAAGTCATTTATCGATTGAGTAAGTTTCGATTGTCGAGAAGTTGACGTATGGATGGTATAAAATTGATAGGTTGATCATGCTAAAGTATTTGTTGAAGTACTATGTTTTAAATATAGAATATGATGTTATATGATATGTTGGTCCTTGGGGATCATGTTGACGTAGTCTTGGATGGATGTCTTATGATAAGCATCATAAACCTTATTTATAAGTATTGGGAAAGGTAATTAGAAAAAGATTTGCGATGTAGTTTTTGTTAAATCCTGATGGGCCTTCTCATTGAGTAAATAGTGAATTTGGAAATCTTTAATGGTAAGCGTAGTGGATTACTAGGTATGGTGGGATCTATGCTGAGCTTGTGTTTAAAACCTTTTGGACTGGTTTGGTTGTTGGTATCTTGGTTGAATGCTTTCGGTCAAGGTATTCCTTATGTTGTGTTTTAGAGTTTCCCTAAACTTGTAGTGATTGGTGCAAATCTTTGGTTTTGGCTAATTTGTTTAGTTTATGCTATGAGTATGGATTTACACCCAAAAGTATTTGAGTGGATCGCGCTCTTCGCGTTCACACTGAATTATCTTTGGAATCAATATTTAAAGGAAGCAAATGGACATAGTGGGTTGTGTTGAAGACTTTTGAATTAAGCATTTAATTTGTAACTCTATTTGGCTAGAGTTGGATTTATTTGTAAAATGAGTGTGGTGTTTGCGAGTGCTTTAAAAGGTGGATTTTATGAATGCTTCACAAGTGATTTTGTCTGTGAAGTGTTCTCTTTTGGGAATGAGTTTCCCTTTCTCTTTGAGATAATTTTGTGGCGGTTGTGGGTGTAGATGTTTGACTTGAGAATGGATGTTCTCTTCGAAAATGTTGATTTTGGTTGAAATGCGATGTTTTGCAAGTTTATCTTTCATTTAATGTTGGGTTGTGATACGATGTGGTGTTTTACTGTTAACTGTGCTACTATCATAGTTTATATGAATTAGCGCAATCATCGATGTTATTTGTGTTTCAATCATGTGATAAAGAGAATGAAGCCTCTTTGTGAATGATTATTCGGTATTGATGTTACATGATGAATGAATGGTGAAAAGGAAACATGACATCGTTTATATATATTTAATCATAAAAGAGTCGATGAGCCAGATCGGTGAGAAAGTCATATGTGGATATATGACTAATCCGGAGTGCTCTTGAAAAGTTTGCATTCATGTCATGAATCGAGATTTCCATTGCTTTTTAGCATGAAATGAAATAATGAACAAATTATGGCGTTTTGGCTGTAGTGTCAGAGATTTGAGTTTCCTTTGCGATTTGGCTTAGGAAAATAAAATGAGTGCTCTTTGGTTGTTGCCGAATTCTTTCCAAAGTGGTTTTTAGCACCTTGGGGTTCGAGTTGTTGTAGGTGGTCTACTTGGGTTCAAAAGAATCGTACTTCATTTGCAGTACTGTAGATGGGAGTGAGAATATGATGTCCGCGGGTTATTGTTGAGTATAATCAAGATTGATACTCTTGGGCTTGGTTGTTTGCATGAAATTTTGCGAGGGCGACACCCTCTTGGGAAAGGCACCATTTGTGATGTGGTGGTGAGTTCCGGCCCTAGCTTGGGCCAGGTGTAAAACCTTTAAGAAACCTAGGTAACTGCACTGAAATAGATATATATATATCTTTCCTCGCATAGGTGGGTTCACCAATGTGATATGACTTGTGTGAGTAAAGGTGGTGTAGATTGACTGAGATGGACACTTCAAGACCATCCACACATTTAAATAGCCCATGGAAGGCAACGCGGGACCAATCTGCTGGTAAGAGGCACTAAATCAGTTTAAAGTTCTCCTATGCTACCACTACTACAGATCTCGCCGTCACTACCGGTTCATAAGCGCTATCAATACCACTTTTTGAACCGGTACCAGCCATTTGGGACTGATGCCCAATGGGCATCACTACCGGTTGGGGGAACCGGTATAGATATGCGTGGGAGACGAAGTGCATTAGTACCGGTCAAACACACCAACCGGTGTTGATGTGCTAACATCAGTACCGGTTGGTTACACCAACCCGTACTAAGCAGCACAGGAGCCGAGGAGGCTGCTTAGCACCGTGCGTTTTCATGATAGCAAGGTGCTCCCCTTTATTTGAATACTCACCTACGGCTTTGATTGTTATTACTTTTGCAGGAGCTATGACGTCATTCCTTGCGGCAACCACTGGAATATTACAGAACGATCTAAAGAGGGTCATAGCTTATTCAACTTGCAGTCAATTAGGCTATATGATCAGGTTGGTTTAACCAACCGGTACTGATAACACGAACATCAGTACCGGTTGGTTACATCAACCGGTGCTAAGAACCCTCCTCGGCTCCTGTGCTGCTTAGTACGGGTTGGTGTAACCAATCGGTACTGATGTGAGCACATCAGCACCGGTTGGTCTTTAAAATCGGTACTGATGATCCCCCGGACCTGTAGACCGTTGAACCAGGACTGATGTAAATGTCAGTCCCGGTTCATGCATAACTGGTACTGATGGGCCGGTATGGAAGGCCAGATTTGTAGTAGTGTACGTAAGAAAAAAACTATTTCTGTATGGTTTCAAGAGCAATTAGGTCACAATTGAAACTGATTGCACCGACTAATAACCACTTATGTTTATGATTTTTACACCTATGCAATTTCTTTTTCAGAAGAGAACAGATGCGATATTACATTATTGTGCATCTAACAATAACTCTTTTTCCTATCGCAGTCCAGCAAATAAACATATAAGAGAACAAAGAAATATGTTGCATCCAATAGCCAGTAAGATCAATTTGGACGACTGACCAAGCATTTCTGGGAAAGAAAGCAGGATCAATGACTGTAACATCGCAAAATTTGGGTTTTCAAATTTTTTTTGTTTAGTTTAGCTTCCCAAAAATTTCCGTTGATTTTCTCGCGTTTATAAAGGGTAATCTGGATTTTCTAAAATCTAAAACAATTCAATTTGATTATTTTATATTTCCAATAAAAGAAATTTAGTTTTATTTGGGTTCCTTGTGTTCCAAGGAATTTTTCTGTAGTTTTTGAGATTTTTCGGAGCTCGTTTGCTATTTATCAGATTTATTTGGAATGGGATCGTATTAAGCCCTTTTATGGAAATTAATTAAATATTTGAAAATTTTATATAAAGGTTTTTTGAAAATATTTTATTTGAGTTAAAAATGTCTCAACATATTTTTTGGATTTTTTCTAGAATTTTTCGGGTATTTTGTTGCCCTAAATAATTAGTTTAATTTTTTGGATTTATGTTTATTGGAAAAATCTGGATTTTTGCTTTGGGCCAAATCTCCTCTCCATCTCTCTCACCAGCCCGCCACCGGGCCAGTTGCCTCCCCGCCTGCGCTGGCCTGCTCTCGCCGCTTGGGTGAAACCACCACAAGACCGCCCACGCCCGCTCCGTCCTGGCCTCCGCGGCGTCTTGCGTGGCAAGCGTTAGCGCGCCCACGCGCCTGCACCGTGCACCAGCCGGCCCAACCGCACGCCAGGCCTCGCCCCGCCCACATGGGCCACGTCGCCCGCTCGTCCTCAGCCACTCGATCAGATCGGACGGCTCACAGCGTGCCACATCACCCCAGATCGGCTCCCGCACGGAAGGTGCTCGATAAAATGCCTATGGACCCAGTTTTTCGCATTTTTCTTGATTTTCTTGACCTAGCCGCTACCTCAAGCCATTGTATACCTCCCATGACCCTCTCCCACGCATGAGCAAACCCCAGGACCTTTCCAAACCTTTGAGTCGCCGCCGAGAAGTCTCGGATGTCGCCCGATAATGGCCAAAATTTGGAGCGCGTCACGCATTAGCTCGTAGAATCTTTTTGAAATATGTCTTCACCATGGTGAGCCATGATGTCCTATCTGTCTCCCCTCCAAATTTTATCCAATTTGGCCCATGGAATTAAAAGTTATGGCCGTTTCAATCTCGAATCTTGCCGAGGCCATATCTCGCTCAATTTTTCGACTTTGGCTGTAAAATTTTTACTACAGACTCTCCTTGATGTCCCCTACATGACGATGATCCTTACCCAAGGTTTTCCCTCTGGATTTTGCGCAAACAAATTCTTTTCTCTGATCAGCCTGCGTTGCAAATAGCGACAATCATCCTCGCGCGTTCCCCTTTGATCTCGAAGGTAAAACTCCAAGCCACGTATGTCACAGTGTACCTCTAGGTCACATCTAGGTCTCGGTGAAATTTGGTGAAGTTTCGATCATTATTCTAGAAGTTATGGCCGTCTAAAGTTTGGCCCCGAAAGCCGTTAATCGGCATTTTGTGATCATTTCGACGCGTCGCCGCAAAATCCGACTATACCGTTGAGTTCGACTCATCGAGTTCTACGTGATAGACATTCCCCCTTGGCTGTCCCATCCTCCGGAATTTTGTTATATATATCTAGGCCGTCTGTTGCCGCCGCCGCGCGCCGTCTTTTGACGCCGGCTATCCTAGTCCGTCATGGCCGTGTTGTCATGTCCGGTGGGTCATCCTTTACTGTTTTGGTCCATCTTTAGAGTTCTTTTGATCCCCGTTTGCCGTCGGAGCCCGATTCCAGCTTAAAACCGTCGTCTTCCAACCTAGCCGTTGTTACCGGTTCGTATTTCGGTTAGCCACCCTTGGTAGCGTTCTATCGCAGCCATATCATTGTATCGATGGTCGCTAATTTGTTAACTCATGAGCATCCCATCATCGCTTCACTTCCGCCGTCAACGTTCGCCGTTAACGCTCCACCGTTAACGTTTTGCCGTTAACGTTCCGCCGTTAACGTTTCACCGTTAATGTTCCACCGTTAACGTTTCGCCGTTAACGCTCCATCGTTAACGCTCCGCCATTAATGCTTCACCGTTAATGCTCTCCACTCATCACTTCGTTGTCATCGCATGCGTGCTTACAAGCAGCAACTCTAATGCGATGTCCTTATCTGTTCTATCGCCTTGACGTGATTTAACCCCATTGCATTGAGTTCAGTCTCCTATTCTTATCGTC
The DNA here is from genome assembly GCA_036346355.1 of Rhipidocladum racemiflorum. Lineage (NCBI taxonomy): Eukaryota > Viridiplantae > Streptophyta > Magnoliopsida > Poales > Poaceae > Rhipidocladum > Rhipidocladum racemiflorum. The sequence goes on along the minus strand of CM070592.1, from coordinate 30,233,944 downwards.
GCCGCCTTGTCATCATTGAGTCTCTTCATCGGTGTATGACTGAACATCTGATCAGATCGCAGTGGATGTCGATCCCATTCGTCCTTATCTTACACTTGAGCATCTAATCCGCCGTTAACCTAGAATTCATTCATGGACTTGGTCGATAGATCATTGACCATATGTCATATTCTTGTCGCAGACCTAGTCTATCAATCTATCTTCCTTATGTTTGACTGTGTGTCCATTTGGTCAACAAAAGTCAACTTTGAGCAATCAGCTAGTTCATTGTGAACTAACATATCCTTATGGACCCGGTCTAAAGACCGAGAGCCCATATGTCCTTGTCCGTCCGATCAAGATAATAACTTCAGAGGAAATATTCTTTGGAATATTATTCTTCCTTTCTTAGTTATTAATCTTTTCCTTTTCGGTGTTTTTCGAAAGCCCGTTCCCTTTTGTCTAATCATCAATCTAATCTGTTCGAGTTCTGTGAAATCATGTGCTGAAAAATTGGCTTTGAATTGAAAAATTAACTTAGAATTGGTTTTGCAAAATGTGCTTGTGCATGTGTTTGACAATTTGACAAGAAACAGTAAGTTTCGTTTTTACGCGTGGGACCAAGTTCTTAAAAGACAGTAAGTTTTACATGTACGCCAGACCAAATTTTTTGGTCCGTCGTGAATGGCTTTTTGCTCGATTAGGGTTTGTGCAAATTTGGACATTGAATTTTGATTTGTTTTTGAGATTATGAAATTTGTGAGAATTTCATGATGCTTGAAGTGGACTTTATGCAATGCTCATGTGAGTATTTGCATGGATTGATGTGAGTCAAGTCGTGGACTTGTGCTCGGAATTGTTTTGTGGTTTGATCATGTGCAGGTATTGCTCGAAGACGAACGTGGTCGATGACGGGACCGGAACTAGGTTCATGGAGGAACTGAGGTTCGGGACTAGGTTCAGGAGGAACTGAGGTCTTGGTGGTCAAGGATGTCATGCGGGACGTTCGGGCTAAGAGAATGGTGCACATGAAGAATGGTTAGTCACGTGAGAATGGCAGGAGGTCATTCGCGTGCAAAGTGTTAGTCACGTGAGTATGGCAGGTGGCCATACGCGTGCAAAGTGTTAGTCACGTGAGTATGGTAGGGTTGCCCTACGCGTGCAAGAGTTGTACTCGGCCAGGTTGGGCCAAGTAGAGTTGTGTTGAATCTGATTCCTTCTAGGGAATAGGAATCGTATTCGAACTCCTTGTGGGTTGGTCCTTTAAATAGGAGGGTGTCTCTGTTAAAGGGCATCAATCGAACCAAGTAGCAGAACAGGCGCAAGGGAGCTTGAGCTTGGTTTTAGGGTTTGTACTCTTTTGATGGGAGTACTTTAGACAAAAGAAATAAAGATCAATTCTTCTAGTTCCTTGTGTGCTACAATATTCTCTTTTGGTTCTTGTTTGCATACTTGTTCTAGTTCTAGATTGGTTTTTGTTTTTTGAGTTTCATCTTGATTTGATCCATCAAAAACCTCTCTAGGGTATTGATCTAGTGTTTCTCAAAGTTTTGTTGATAAATCTTTTGTTGTTCTTGATCAATCTACAAGTTTCGATTAGATTGATTTTCGTCAAGTTCTGGAACAGCAAGCTTGCGAAGCTTATAACTTTTGATCTGTAAGTCCGATCGAGCTGATTCTTTTTGGTTTCGATTCTTACTGGAATCTAGTTTCTTGTGTCCAAATTTCAGATCGATCCGACGGTTGGATCTCCGGGAATTCGCGTTTTACCGAACCTATGTCATTCTGTTTTTGTCGAAAACGAGGCAATTATTTGGTTCTGTTTTGGGGTGAACTTTTAATAGATCAAGAATTTGGTTTTAGCTTCCGCACAATCATTCACCCCCCTCTGATTGCTATTTTCGTATACTTCGATCCTACAAGTGGTATTAGAGCAAGGTTTTTCTAATCTATCTTAACCGGTGATTAGATTAATGGATCGTTATTCGACAAAACCGTGTGTGTTCGATGGTGTTGATTTTCAGTTTTGGAAGGCCAAGATGGAGGCGTTCATCCAAGCACAAGGCTTCACAATTTGGGAGAAAGTCTGCAAGCCATATGAAGTCCCTGCAAACGACAACGTCAACGACACCAATCGCACACATGTTGAAGCAAACAGCAAGGCGCGCAACTTGATCATCCAAGGTTTGGGACGCAGCGACTTTGACCGTGTGATCCATCTCAAGTCCGCATATGAGGTATGGAAATCTCTTTGTGATTACCATGAGGGTTCTAACACTATTAAAGAGGTTCGTCAAGATCTTTACAAAAAAGAATACATGCGATTTGAGAAGAAACCCGGTGAGTCGCTAGATGACTTCTTTGCACGTTTCAATAAAATTCTTAGTAATCTTCGTGCTGTTGGAGTTAGCTTTGATGATGCTGCTAATGCTAGACAATTGCTTGGTGCTTTAGACATGTCTATTTGGGAGATGAAAGTTACATCCATTAGAGAATCTACTGTCATGAGTACACTTACCTTAGATGTTCTTTATTCCAAGTTGAAAACTCATGAATTAGATGTTCTTGCTAGAAAGAATGATCATAAATCAATTGCTTTGACATCTCAATCTAGCATATCTCATAATGGTGCTGCTTCAAGTTTTGCTCTATCTTTCTTGTCTTCACTAACCGATGAACAGATTGAGCAATTCTCAGAAGAAGATTTGTCACTACTCTCTTCTCGCTTTAACAAAGCTTTACAAAATGTGAGAATGAGAAAGAGAGGTGGTGGTGGCCCTCCAAGATGCTATGAGTGTGGTGATCTCGACCATATTCGTACAAACTGTCCTAAACTTGCAGGTAAAGCATCAAGGGAGGAGAAGGACAACGACAGAAGAAAAGAGAAGAAGTTCTCTCCAAGTAATAGAAAGAAGAAGAGCTTCATCAACAGCAAAGTTGTCCACCGAGTTCTTTCCGCTCTTGAACAAGTCAATTTGAGCGATGTGGATTCAGGGAGCAGTGAGGACGATGCAACTCCAAGCAAGCATGAGTTGACGGGGTTGTGTCTCATGGCTAAAAGCAGCAACAGCTTTACTGAGGATGACCACGACAGCGACTTCAATGAGGTAGATCCTTCTTACGATGAATTAGCTATTGCTGTTGCTCGTCTTGGTAAATTGCTTGATAAACGTGACAAGAAAATTAAGAAACATGATTTTGTTGTGGAGTCATTGAATGCTGAAATTTCTAGACTTAAAACCTTGATTCCTGATGACGATGCTTGCAAATCATGTGAATTAATTTACAATGAGCTTACGTTGCTTAGGAAAGAACATGTTTCCTTGTTAGAGCAAATCAATGCTGAAAATGAGAAAAATGAGAAACTTGTTAAACATGCTAGTTGTTCTACCATTGATTTGCATGATACAACTCCATGTTCTAAATGCTCCATACTAGAATTGAAGTTGCATGATGCAAATGCTAGGGCTTCTCAAAAGACAGAAGATTTGCTTACACATGAGGTTCTTTCATGCTCAACTTGTTGCAAGCAAAAAGGAAAAGTTAACGTTCCCTGTAATAATTGTTTAACTCTTTCTCGAAAAATTGATTACTTGGAAAAGTCATTAGAACGTTTCACTAAAGGAAAGAAAAACCTAAACATGATCTTGGATCAATCAAAAGTCAGCACTCATAACAAAGGTTTAGGTTTTGATTCTTATGCTCATCATAAATCACATGCTCCCACTGTTGTCAAAACACTTGAAAGTGGAAAATTTGAAATTGTCAATGAGCCTAAGAAAACTGTCTTTAAATCTGCTGGTCTTTTATCTTCTACTATGATGAATGCAAAATGTGCTTCTACCGTTAAAGCAAAACATCATTTTAAGTACACTTGCACTCATTGTGGTAGAGATGGACATTTAGTAGACTTTTGCTTTAGACTAGCTAAACAACAAAAGAGAGAAAGGTTTAATGCTAGGTCTAATTTCAGAAAGGCACACTCCACTTCTCATTATGTGCCTAGGGTGAAACAAACACCTTTTGATGCTAAAAACACGGGAAAAGGCAAATCTGATTTTGTGCATAAGAATACTCGTGTTGTGCCTACTGTTGTGCGTCGGGTGTCTCAGTACTGGATTCCTAAACATCTTATTTCTAACCCCAGTACCGAGACCTCGACACTTTCTGCTTCTATGTAGGCTTCTCACGCGAGGAGGGAGAACATGTGGCTAGTGAATTTCGGATGCTCACTTCATATGTTTAGTGATAAGATTTGGTTCTCCTTTACTCATGCATCTCGTGCTAAAAGTGTTATCTTTTGAAGATGCTTCTTCCACCTCTGTTTTCGCAAAAGGCACTAGTCCAGGTGCATATGTTCAAGGGGAGAGTGTCTTTGTTCATAAAGATGATGATGCTGTTGAGGATGAGATAATTAGAGGTTTACATGAGAGACTCTTCCCACGTGCTTCACTTCAACAAACGGTCAAGTGAATTTTCAGGTATCTCCATGGTACTCAAGATTTTGGCATTTGGCTTTTTGCTTCCTTATGCATTAGTTTAAGAGCTTATTCTGATGTTGACTTTGGAGGATGTTGAATTGATTTGGTTCGTGCCACCTCTTGAGTAATCCTCTTTCTTGGGCATTTGATATTGGATTTCACTTTCTTAGAGATCATGTTGAAAAAGAAAATATTGTGCTTCACCATGTGGATACTGAACATCAATTGGCAGACATTTTCAAAACCCTTGTCTTCTTCTCGTTTTGCTTTTATTCGGGGAGAACTTGGGATTGTTCATCCAATGGGTTTGTTTTGAGGGGGAGTTTCCTTGCCAAGTTCTTTCTCTTGATGAGCTCACTTTATCATATTTCTTTATATGTTATGTAATTGAGCTAATATATGATAATCTAATTGTCTCACTTGAACTAAAAATGACATTGCGAAATTCCCTGGACTGATTGCCTATAGCTAAATACTCTGCGATATCTTACTCTTCTAGGCTTGATATTGAATCTTCTTGACAAATTTGGGCTATGAAGCAAGTGTGTTTTAGCTTTATTCTTTCATAAGACCTTTTAATCACTTTTGCATGTTTATAATCGAAGAAAAATGAAAAGAAAAGGGAATCAATAAAAAATGGTTGTTAAAAGCAAAAGCCCCAAGTTATGAGCTTCAGGAATGCTTTCCCTAAAAGATAAGATGTATGCTTCAAGCATGCCATTCCCTCAAAGACAAGATGTATGCTTCAAGCATGCCACTTCAAGGAAATAAAAGAAGTATGCTTCAAGCATGCCACATGCGATTCTTGTTTTAAAGATTAAATTGGTTTACTAGATTGGAGTTGAAACTACTTGCTCGCCCAGAGTTGTTAGTTGCTTCAATTTTGAGCCTTTGTTTTTCTACTAAAGGTTTTGCTTAGTACTTGGTTATAGTTGACTGAATTGAGGTTGAGATGCATGTCATTCCATAACTTGTTAAAATCACATCAAGATCATGTATTTTGCATATTATGTGATATATAAGGTTATATGATCGAATGAGCTCATCTTTTCCTATCTTGGCACTCCCTGAAATCATTGCTACAAGAAAAATTTTGCACAAATTCTCTCTTTTGTACTCTTGATGAATCCATTGTCAAAGGGGGAGAAATTTGGGAATCATTGAAAAGTCTAAGGAAAAAGGGGGAGAAGAAAAAGGGGGTTGTGTTTGGAAATTTGAGAATTTTGGGAGAAGTTTGGAGAATTTTGAAATTTTTGGGCACATTGCACATTCACACACATTTTCCTTCTCAGGGGGAGATTTTGCTTTGCATTTTGGTCCAAGGGGGAATTCTGTGTTTTCTCTTTTTGGTCCTTGATCCTTTGGATTTCAAAATCTTTTGTAAAGTGAATGCCAAATGTTCATTTCTTAGTGGTGTTGCCAATGTTTTCATCAAGGGGGAGATTGTGAAATCATGTGCTGAAAAATTGGCTTTGAATTGAAAAATTAACTTAGAATTGGTTTTGCAAAATGTGCTTGTGCATGTGTTTGACAATTTGACAAGAAACAGTAAGTTTCGTTTTTACGCGTGGGACCAAGTTCTTAAAAGACAGTAAGTTTTACATGTACGCCAGACCAAATTTTTTGGTCCGTCGTGAATGGCTTTTTGCTCGATTAGGGTTTGTGCAAATTTGGACATTGAATTTTGATTTGTTTTTGAGATTATGAAATTTGTGAGAATTTCATGATGCTTGAAGTGGACTTTATGCAATGCTCATGTGAGTATTTGCATGGATTGATGTGAGTCAAGTCGTGGACTTGTGCTCGGAATTGTTTTGTGGTTTGATCATGTGCAGGTATTGCTCGAAGACGAACGTGGTCGATGACGGGACCGGAACTAGGTTCATGGAGGAACTGAGGTTCGAGACTAGGTTCAGGAGGAACTGAGGTCTTGGTGGTCAAGGATGTTGTCGGCGTACTAGCCAACAGGCACCCTAAGATTGGGTGCTTGAGAGATTCGGACTGGGGGCTTTTGTGGCAACCGCTCCAAAGATGGGAAGAACGGGATGCTAGGAGCAAGCAAGAAGACAGTCGAGTTTTACCCAGGTTCAGGCCCTCCGAAGGAGTAATAACCCTAGTCCTGCTTGGTGGTTTCCTCTGAGTTCAAGGTTCTTACAAGGCTGGGGAAGAAGACCCTCTCAGGTTCTGCCAACCAAAAATCAACAACCTCCTCCCATGCAACCTAGCTCCCTTTTATACTCGGGCTGGCTGAGGCGCATGGGGCTTACAAGCTTGCGTAAAGCAAGTGTCTGACACGTTACTACAGTGCATTTAATGCACCCGTCATGCTCTCTTACATCGCATTTAATGTCTGTCCTAGCTGACTTAGACTTCGCCTTGGGCCCCGCCTGTCTGTCACCCCTGCATGCTCCGCCAGGAGAGAGGGGATGTCGATTCGGCGCCACCCATCATTAATGCGCGCCTAGGGAAGACGCGCCGCCATACCACAGCACTCATACCCTGCAATTAATGCGCACGTCTCGCATTAAATACCCTTGACCCTTCGCTCTGTAGCACAGACTACGAGGTTGATTCTTGGGAACTACGCCCCGAGGAGTGGCCCGAACGCCACCTGTCCTCTTGGCGAGCACCCTTGCTGGTCGCCCCGAGGAGTGGCCTGAACGCCACCTGTCCCCTGGGCGAGCACCCTTGCTGGTCGCCCCGGGGAGTGGCCTGAACGCCACCTGTCCCCTGGGCGAGCACCCTTCTTTGGTCGCCAGGGAGTGGCCTGAACGCCACCTGTCCCCTGGGCGAGCACCTTTGCTGGTCGCCCCGGGGAGTGGCCTGAACGCCACCTGTCCCCTGGGCGAGCACCCTTCTTTGGTCGCCGGGAGTGGCTCGAACGCCACTGCCCCTGGGCGAGCACCCTTCTTGGTCGCCAGGGAGTGGCTCGGCGCCACCTGTCCCCTGGGCGAGCACCTTTGCTGGTCGCCCCGAGGAGTGGCCTGAGTGCCACCTGTCCCCTGGGCGAGAGTACTTAATGCGGCTGCGTGGGTACCCCAGCGTTTAGTACGCTGACAGTAGCCCCCGGGCCCACCCAGGAGTGTCTTTATTCTTTCTTTTTCTTCGTCAAACGGTTCAATCTCCCGGGTGGGGCCCATAAATGCCCACGCACGCCGCGGTCTTTAAAAACTTGCCTCTTTTTCCGGTCCCGAGGTGGATACTGCGGCCATTATTACCGTGGCTTCGTGGGACGTGCCCACTTCCTTGAAAAACGCTTTGGTTTTCCCGCATCCGAACCGCCGCGTCTCTTCGACTTTTTCCCTCCAGGCTCTCCCTTGAAGTCTTATAAATAAGCAGGCGACGGGGGAGGGCATGTTTCTGTTTTTGCTTTTCGCTTCTGCTCCTTCTTGCCTTAGCTTCCTTTCTGCCTTAGCTTTCTGATGGCCTCTCCGACTCCCGTCCTCCCTCCTTCGACTGTGGAAGCGAGCGCTGCCGCTAAATGCTCCAAGGTGATTGCCCGCGACGCTCTCCGCATGCGGGCCGGGACTGTCGCTCCTCATAGCCAGCCCGGGGAAGTCATCTTCTTTGTCTGGGCGATGATGGCGGGCTTGGTCCCGCCCATTTCGGACTTCTACATCGCCGTCCTCAACTTCTACGACATTCACAACATCCACCTTCCCCCTAACTCCATCGTGCTCCTCTCCGTCTTCGCCCACTTCTGTGAGATGTTCATAGGGGTAATGCCCAATCTTCTTCTTTTCCGCTACTTCTTCTCGCTTCGCGTCAGCCAGGGCTCCAGCATCTCCGGGTGCTGCCATCTGCGACTTAGAGACGGGGCCGTTGCGCGCTACATTCCAATGGAGACCCGATCCAGCTGGAAAATGTGGCGCCACGAATGGTTGTACATTGAAGACGACAGCGGCATTGAAGCCCTGGGGCTTCCCACCGGAGCGGTGGGCAGCAAATCTGACTGGGGGTCTCCGGTCGCCGATACGCCCGAGCTACTTGCAATGTTGGCTCGGGTTGATCGGCTGCGGACAGCAGGGCTGACCGGAGGCATGGTTCTCCGGGACTTCGTGTCCCGGAGGATTAGTCCTTTGCGCCGCCGCCACCGTCCAGCCTGGCACTATCTGGGCGTGGATGACGGGACTCGGACAATTCCTGGAGGTAAGCTTTTACACCTTCCTTCTTCATCATCATTCTTTCATTTCATTTTTTTTTTTTTTAACATCGCCTTCTTCTTCTTTTTTTTGTGTCAGCCGTGGGAAAGCTGGACGCCGCGCAGATCGCTTCCTGGATGGGGCGACTGGGCCAGTTGAGCGACGTTCCACCCTTCCCCGAGGCTGCGCTTCCACTCTGCGACATGCAGCCTTTGGAACGGGCGGAGATCGTCAAGGCGATGCCCAAGATGGACGCCATGGGGACACCCATCATCGTCCATCAAGGGCCCCTGATAATCCGCGGCACTCCTACAGCTGGCGATCAGGGGAGGAACAAGCGTCCTGCCGACGACATCGCTTCATCGAACGCCACCGACCACGGCTATCGGGGCCATCTTCGTCAGCGGCCGCTGGATCCTCACAGCGGCCCCGCCCACTGGGGACTTCCTCAGCTGCGGGGGGTTCTTCATCGACGGTCGCGACGCTTCCGCCTCCGCCATCACCGCCCGCGAATCGTTGGCGCCGCCAATGGCCGACCGCCGGCGCGCCTTCCATCGCTATCGCCACCGCCGGCGGTGACCGCCGGCGCTACGATGGCGGACCGACCGGCCAGCAGCTGCCGCCATCACCGCCGGCCGATCTGATCGCCGGCGCCGTGGCGGACCACCAGCGGCATCCTCGTCGCCACCGCCACCGCTGCCGACCCGCCTGGCCCAGCGGCGGATCCACCGGCGCAGCATCCTCCGTCGCCACCGCCACCGCCCGGCCGACGCCGCGGGCGATGGCGGATCCACCAGAAGATCCTCCGCCGCCACCGAGGCGCCGGTGCCTCGAGGGGCTGGTTCTCACTCCGAGTGCCTCGGTTTCGAGGCCTCGGCCAGTACCAGAATCCTTGAAACACAAAAAGGGACAAAAAGTTTTTAACCTTCGAACGGAGCCTTACCTTTGCTTGCTTTTGTCTGCTCTGTGGCACCTGTCGCGACTCACCGCCTCGCCGGGCGACTGTGGGCCGAGGTGGCGGACGGAGCTGCAGCTGATCCGCCAGGGCAAGAAGAAGCCGGCGATCAGCATGCGGTCGGCTCACGGGCCGCTACCAGTGCCTTCAGAGGCGCTGGGCCACCACTCCTCGATCCTCCAATGATTCTGTTCCTTCGGCGGACGCAGACGCACTGCTGGCCGCCCTTGGACAGCTTTACTCCCACACCAGCCACCGCCTTACGTCGAGCAAGCAACGGCTGGCCGACGCCGCCACTGAGATCAGCCGCCTCCGGCAGGAGGTGGCTGGCCTACATGACCGGACGGAAAGGCAGGAGCGGGAGCTGGTGAGGGAGCGGGAGCGGGGGGCCACTCGCGCCGCCGAGCTCATGGAAGAGCTCGAGGCGCAGCGGACGAACCGCATCCAGTCCGAGGCGGACACTCTGCGGATGCTGAGGTACGCGCCGGCCGGATGGGGGCGATCTCGCTCGGCGGGGTTGGTGCAGCAAGCGCCATCGGAAGCGGCCGGCGACTACGCCTATACGCCTCGGTCGGACGCGGACTTCACCGCCCGGCTTCGCCGCCCTGGCCGACCGGTCCACTCAGGAAGGACGCGCAGAGCGGTGCTCTGCGACGACGTTTTGGCGTCTTCTGGCGTCAAGGGCGCCAACTTTGATCCTCGGCGCCCGTCGGGATTGAAGGAGGCTGGCGAGGCGGAGGCGAGTGCGGCGGCCGCCGACCACGTCGCGGCTTCGGTGGAGATGGTCAACCTGCTACCGAGGCCGCAGCAGAAGACGTGGCATCGGGCGCTGACGCCGGGCCCTCGCGGAAGACCTGCGATAGCCGCAGTGGCGGACGAGGAGGAAGAAGGATAGGATAACCTAGATCCTTCTTCCCTTTCTCCCTTTTTTTCTTTTTCCTTTTAACTTGCTGTCCTGCAACAACCTTTGTAAAGCACTTTCATGGAATAGACATGACATTTTTAGACTTATTCAGCAATGTTTAACTTGTCTTCTTAGCCTTCCACCTTACTGATCGCCAGCATTAACTTGAGTGCTACTGCTCGGCTTAAGGCTTAGAAGGAAAAAAGGAGGGAGTAAAACACCCCTTGTGTCCGGGCGATTCTTTTCTCGTCGCTTTACAGTCCTGCAAACAACGCGTACCCTTGTGGCCTCAAGCGGTTCTGATGTAAGGCGTGACAGGATGTAGGCTTTTGGTATCGATGTTTAAATCGCCACTTGCACGGGACACCCGGAGTGTCATGACCGTGCCGGGAGCTGAGTTCAAACCAGCCGCCCAATTGCCCAACCCTGTTCGCCGCACTTACAGAGTGGTCCCGCCTTTGCCACTGGGCGCTCACAGGACTGAGCGGACTAGAGTGATCGCCCGAACACTTTGCCATAAACACACAGAACCAGAAAGGCATGAAGTAATTGCAAGAAATAACGGAACTTAATACTTAATTTCTGAACAACGTGTCGTTCCCGGCTAGTCGAGCGGCCAGACATGATTCGGCCAAGCACGAGGAACAAAACCTGAAACTTACAACCGTTCAAGGGTAGAACTTGCGCAGGTTCTCTATATTCTGCGAGTTCGCCAGTTCCTCCCCGCCCTCAGTGGCCAACCTGACCGCCCCGGGTCGAGAGACTGAAACCACCTTAAAGGGGCCCTCCCACTGGGGAGACAGTTTGTGCAACCCAGCCTGCGACTGAATCTTTCGCAAGACCAGGTCGCCCACTGCCAGTGTTCTCTCACTGACCCGGGTGGCGTGGTACCTCCTGAGGCTTTGCTGATACCGAGCGGCGCGCAGGGCCGCACGATCCCGGGCTTCTTCCAGGAGATTGACGTCGTCTTGGCGCATCTCTTCCTGATCTTCTTCCGCGAACGCAGCGACGCGCGGCGACCCAAATGTCAATTCTGAAGGGAGGACAGCCTCTGCTCCGTAAACCAGAAAGAATGGAGTCTCTCCGGTAGCCCGGCTGGGAGTGGTTCGGAGTGACCACAGCACTGCCGGGAGTTCTTCAACCCACCGTGAGCCACGCTGGTGAAGTCGATCAAACGCCCGAGTCTTGAGGCCCTTCAGCACCAGTGCATTGGCTCGCTCAACTTGACCGTTGCTTCTTGGATGGGCAACGGAGGCAAAGCAGACCTTCGTGCCCATTTCTTCGCAAAAGTCCAGAAAAGCGGCACTGGTGAACTGGCGCCATTGTCGGTGATGATACGGTTGGCGACCCCGAAGCGGGCGAAGATCCCTCGCATGAACTTGACAGCGGCTGCGGCGGTAATGGTTCTCACGGCTTCAGCTTCCACCCACTTGGTGAACTTGTCAACGGCGACGAACAGATGAGTGTAGCCTCCTGTGGCCCGCGGGAACGGACCCAGGATATCCAGCCCCAGGCCGCGAAGGGCCATGAGAGCGGGATGGTTTGCAGAGCTTAGGCTGGTTGGTGGATCTGCTTGGCGTGGAATCGCACGCCTCGCATCTCCTCACCACTCGCAAGCATCCGGAGGGCGGTTGGCCAATAGAACCCGTGGCGGAAAGCTTTTCCCACCAGGTTCGGCCGGAAAAATGGCTCCCGCACACGCCTCCATGGATATCAGAAAGCAAAATGCTTCCCTCTTCCCGAGTGATGCACTTCAGAAGAACTCCGTTTCCACCCCGGCGGTACAGGTCCCCATCCACCAGGGTGTAGCGCTTGGCCTTTCGCGCTATCTTCTCGGCTGACGCATCATCGTCGGGGCATACTTGATCCCGCAGGTAGGCCAGGATCGGGTCCATCCATGTGCCTTCCCGGTCAAGTACGGCGACCACAGAGTGATCGTCCGGGTACTCCGCTTGGCCAAGCGTTTCCACCGGTGCCACTTTTCCTCCTGCAACGTGGGCTGGGGCGGCGCCACCATCGTCCCCACCAGAAACGGGGGTTGCGATAGGCAGCGTCGCCTTCCCATCTGAGGTGAGGGCTGAAGCAGCATCACCATCTTCCCCACCAGAGACGGGGGCTGAGATGGACGGTCGCGGAAGCCTTTCTTCAAAGACTCCGACCGGAACAGGGGCTCTTGTCGAGGCGAGCTGAGCGAGCTCGTCCGCCAAATAATTGTCGCGCCGGGGTATGTGTGTATACCCTAGCCCTTCGAAGTGTCTCTCCATCTTTCTAACCTCCGCCAGGTAAGCTGCCATGACGGGATCAGAGCAGGTGAAGTCCTTCCTTGCCTGGTTGATGACCAGCAAAGAATCGCCTTTAATCTGTAGGCGCCGTATGCCGATGGCCGCGGCAGCTCGGAGCCCAGCCAGCAATCCTTCGTATTCCGCAACGTTGTTGGTAGCTTTAAAGTCCAGGATGACTATATATTTGAGGGGGTCCCCGGTCGGGGAGACCAGGAGGAACCCAGCCCCCGCGCCTTCGAGCCTGAAGGATCCATCGAAGAGGAGCGTCCAAGGCGTGGGCACGGGGACTGCCTTATCTTCCTCATCTGCCGGAGTCCATTCGACAACGAAGTCCGCCAGTCTTTGACTCTTGATAGCAGTGCGGGGGGCAAATTTGAGGCCAAATTCCCCCAGCTCGACGGACCACTTGGCGATACGACCTTCAGCTTCACGATTGTGGAGGATCTCCCGCAGAGGATACGAGGAGACCACAGTGATCTCCCTTCCTTGGAAATAATGTCGCAGCTTTCTTGATGCCACCAGCACAGCATACACCATTTTCTGGGCCTGGGGATATCTAGTTTCAGCATCATGCAACACCTTGCTCACATAATAGACCGGCCGCTGCACGCCCTCTCGCTCTGCTACTAGTGCTGCACTCACCGCCGAGGGGCTCGCCGCTACATAGAGGAGAAGCGGCTCACCAGGCTCAGGGGCGACCAGCACAGGAGGCGAGGAGAGATACTTCTTCAGATCTTCAAGTGCCTGCTGGGCTTCCGGGGTCCACTCGAAGGAATTAGTCTTCTTCATCAGCTTGAATAATGGGAGACTTTTCTCCCCCAGCCGGGCTATGAACCGGCCGAGGGAGGCCAGGCGACCAGCTAAGCACTGAAGTTGCTTGAGCCGGACAGGTGGCTTCATTCGTTCAATTGCTTCAATCTTGTCTGGATTGGCTTCGATCCCGCGGCTGGAGACCAGAAAGCCAAGCAACTTCCCAGATGACACTCCGAACACGCACTTCTCAGGATTCAGCTTTAAGCAGTAGCGCCGGAGGTGGGAGAAAGTTTCCTCCAGATCTTCAACCAAACCATCAGCGGCCTTAGCTTTTACCACCAAGTCATCAACATATACCTCCAGGTTCTTCCCAATTTGTGACTTGAATACAATATGCATGGCTCGCTGGTAGGTAGATCCGGCATTCTTCAACCCAAAGGGCATTCGGACATAACAGTATACACCAAAAGAAGTTACAAAGGCCGTCTTTTCTTCGTCTTCCTGCGCCATTCTAATCTGATGATATCCTGAGTAGGCGTCTAGGAAACATAGAGCTTCACATCCTGCCGTGGAATCGACAACGAGGTCAATCCTTGGCAGAGGGTAAGGGTCCTTAGGGCAGGCTTTATTGAGGTCGGTAAAGTCTATACACATTCGCCACTTCCCATTGGACTTCTTCACGAGTACGGGGTTAGCCAGCCACTCGGGGTAGGCGGCTTCCCGCACAACTCCGGCTTGCAATAGCTTCTCGACTTCTTCCCGAATGGCCTCTTGTCGCTCTGGCGCCTGCCTCCGGATCTTCTGTCGGACTGGGTGCGCTCCAGGTAGCGTTGCCAATCGGTGCTCGATCACCTCCCTAGGGACCCCGGTCATTTCAGATGGTTCCCAGGCGAACACATCTAGATTAGACCGGAGGAAGGTGACGAGCGCGTCTTCCTATTTGGCGCTGAGATCAGCGCCAATTCTCACAGCCTTGCCCGAGCCTTCCTCACCCACGGGGACCACCTTCACCTCACCCAAGGGACTGGGTGGAGCGCGAGCCTTGGCCGGGGGAGCGCTCGAGGGGTCTTCTGTGCCACGCGCTGAACAGGCGGCTCCAGCGAAGTCTTGCACTTGCTTACTGAGGCGCAAGGCTTCGAGCTTGTCCACCTTTACCACAATTGGGCCCTCTGGCCCAGGGATCTTCATCAGCAAATAAGCATGATGCGTAACTGCCATGAATTTGACTAGCGCTGGCCGGCCAAGCAGGGCGTTGTAAGGGAGGTCGAAGTCGGCGACCTCGAAGTTGATGAGTTCCGTCCGGAAGTTTTCAGCGCTTCCGAACGTGACGGGCAGCTGGACTTGTCCCAGGGGCATTAGGCCCATCCCGGGGGCAATTCCATAAAAAAGCGGTGCGGGGCGCAGCTCTTCATAAGGTATTTGGAGTGCTTGATACGCCCCGACCGACAGCAGGTTGATGGCACTTCCTCCATCAACGAGTACTCGCCCGAGCTTCGCATTCCTGACCGTAGGGGCGACCACGATTGGGAGATGGTTTGGGCCTGAAGTGTTCGCCGGGTGGTCGGCCCGACTGAAAGTGATCGATTGATCCGACCACTTCAGCAGCCGACTCGTCCCGGGCTCTGGCATGGTGGCACACACCTGTCTCAACTCTCGCTTGTACTGCGAGTTGGAAGAGTAGGTGGCCGAACCCCCATGAATGTATGCCACCGTGTGCTCGACTTGTTGAAAAGCCAGTGGGGTGTCATCTTCGTCGTCATCATCTTCGCGATCCTTTTCACGGCGCTTCTTGAGCCGCTTTTCCACCAACTTGGACACAACCTGGCAATCTTCCAAGTCGTGCCCATTTGTGCGGTGGATGGGGCAGTATGGCTTGCCCCTGTCGTCTTCACGGCGGGGAGAACGGCGGTCCCTGCGATTGTCTCGCTGGTCCCGGCGATCTCTCCTTCGCTCCTGATCGTCGCGCCGCCGAGGCTTGGCTTCTGGATCGGCCACCAAAACCTCTCGGGCGACGGCCTCCTTGCGCTTCTTCTTTTTACGGTCGGAGGACTTCGACGCTCCGGCTTGGTCAGGGTTTGAGGGCCCTGCTGCACCCTTCCGAGCCTCCGCTGCCCGGGCACACTTGTGAGCCAGGGAGAAAAGCTCGGAAGTGGTAGCGACAGTGCGGGTAGCCATCTTCTCCCGCATCTTCTGATCCCTAACCCCCCTCCGGAACGCAATAATAACCGACTGCTCAGAGATCCGGGGGATCGTGTTGCGGCAATGGCTAAACCGCCGAATAAACCCTCTCAGGGACTCCCCCTCCTTCTGCTCCAAAGCGTGGAGGTCGTCCTCCACACCCGGTTGAGCGTAGGAGCCCTGAAAGTTGGCGACAAAATGTCGCCTGATTCCTCCCACGAGCGCATCGAACCCCGAGGAAGGTTCAAGAGCTGTGAGGCGGAGCCTCACAATGACATCGGGAAGTAGTTGGCCATAACTCTATCTGACCCCCCAGCAGCACGCACCACCGTCGTATAAATCTGCAGGAATTCTTCAGGGTTGGTGGTGCCGTCATACTTCTCGATGGGCGCGGGCCGAAATCTTTCTGGCCACGCCGATTGGCGTAGACGGAGGGAAAACGCCTGGCACCCAACATTATACGGGGAGTGGTGTTGCCCACCAGCCCCCTGACCCTGAGATGGGGTCGAGGAGTGCGAGTCTACACTCTCCCCAGAGTCGGAAGGGGAAGCCCCCTTCTGACTGACCGGCAGCGGGGGTTCGGCGCGTCGCTGCGGATGACGCCTCCGAAGAACTTGACGCAGATCGTCTCCCCGCTGGAGCCGCCCCTCATTGAGGCGTGCCCTTAGATCCCCGCGGCTCTCCTCCGGCATGGGAGTACCGCGGGAAGATGCGGAAGCTTGTGCACGTCCCCCTGTTGCAGAGGGGGCTGCAGCCAGTACTCCCTTCCCTTTATCCCGGCTCCTGCGGCCGGGAGAGGTCGCCAAAGAGCGACTGGAAGCTTGTGCATCCACCATACGAACTCCTTGGCGAAGGACGCCAGAAGCCCCCGGCTGAATTGCCACAGCAACCTGCTGCTGGGCTGAGTCCACTAGACGGGCAATGTCCTGAAGCCAAGGGGTGGCTGGGGTATCGCCCGTCAGCTGGACCGGTGGATGATCCAGGAGCAACCGGGCCGCATGAAGGCTTTGCATTGGGGTGTCTTCCTCAACAAAGAAGCGCTACTGGGCCGGTGAACTCGGGCTTGGATGTGGCTCGCGCCCCTCCCGCATGAAGGACCGGTGACCCGGCTCCCTTACCGGGAGCCGGGATCGGCTCCGGGCGCTGCTTTCCTCGGGGAGGGCGCTACGCTGGCGATGAGATTCCGCCATACCGGATGATCTTCGGATTCTTGCAAACTTCTCAAAAAGGAATGGAAGAAAGGAACGATCTAACCACTAAGCCCCTACCTGGCGCGCCACTGTCGGCGTACTAGCCAACAGGCACCCTAAGATTGGGTGCTTGAGAGATTCGGACTGGGGGCTTTTGTGGCAACCGCTCCAAAGATGGGAAGAACGGGATGCTAGGAGCAAGCAAGAAGACAGTCGAGTTTTACCCAGGTTCGGGCCCTCCGAAGGAGTAATAACCCTAGTCCTGCTTGGTGGTTTCCTCTGAGTTCAAGGTTCTTACAAGGCTGGGGAAGAAGACCCTCTCAGGTTCTGCCAACCAAAAATCAACAACCTCCTCCCATGCAACCTAGCTCCCTTTTATACTCGGGCTGGCTGAGGCGCATGGGGCTTACAAGCTTGCGTAAAGCAAGTGTCTGACACGTTACTACAGTGCATTTAATGCACCCGTCATGCTCTCTTACATCGCATTTAATGTCTGTCCTAGCTGACTTAGACTTCGCCTTGGGCCCCGCCTGTCTGTCACCCCTGCATGCTCCGCCAGGAGAGAGGGGATGTCGATTCGGCGCCACCCATCATTAATGCGCACCTAGGGAAGACGCGCCGCCATACCACAGCACTCATACCCTGCAATTAATGCGCACGTCTCGCATTAAATACCCTTGACCCTTCGCTCTGTAGCACAGACTACGAGGTTGATTCTTGGGAACTACGCCCCGAGGAGTGGCCCGAACGCCACCTGTCCTCTTGGCGAGCACTTCTGCCGGTCGCCCCGAGGAGTGGCTCAACGCCACTCGCCCCTGGCGAGCACTTGCCGGTCGCTTCGGGAGTGGCTGAACGCCACTGCCCCTGGCGAGCACCCTTGCGGTCGCCGGGAGTGGCTCAACGCCACTCGCCCCTGGGCGAGCACCCTTGCTGGTCGCCCCGGGGAGTGGCCTGAACGCCACCTGTCCCCTGGGCGAGCACCCTTGCTGGTCGCCCCGGGGAGTGGCCTGAACGCCACCTGTCCCCTGGGCGAGCACCCTTACTGGTCGCCCCGGGGAGTGGCCTGAGCGCCACCTGTCCCCTGGGCGAGCACCTTTGCTGGTCGCCCCGAGGAGTGGCCTGAGTGCCACCTGTCCCCTGGGCGAGAGTACTTAATGCGGCTGCGTGGGTACCCCAGCGTTTAGTACGCTGACAGATGTCATGCGGGACG
Source organism: Rhipidocladum racemiflorum (assembly GCA_036346355.1). Classification (NCBI taxonomy): domain Eukaryota; kingdom Viridiplantae; phylum Streptophyta; class Magnoliopsida; order Poales; family Poaceae; genus Rhipidocladum; species Rhipidocladum racemiflorum. Next base: position 30,215,870 of record CM070592.1, on the reverse strand, counting down.
TTCGGGCTAAGAGAATGGTGCACATGAAGAATGGTTAGTCACGTGAGAATGGCAGGAGGTCATTCGCGTGCAAAGTGTTAGTCACGTGAGTATGGCAGGTGGCCATACGCGTGCAAAGTGTTAGTCACGTGAGTATGGTAGGGTTGCCATACGCGTGCAAGAGTTGTACTCGGCCAGGTTGGGCCAAGTAGAGTTGTGTTGGATACAGATTCCTTCTAGGGAATAGGAATCGTATTCAGAACTCCTTGTGGGTTGGTCCTTTAAATAGGAGGGGTGTCTCCTGTTAAAGGGCATCAATCGAACCAAGTAGTAGAACAGGCGCAAGGGAGCTTGAGCTTGGTTTTAGGGTTTGTACTCTTTTGATGGGAGTACTTTAGACAAAAGAAATAAAGATCAATTCTTCTAGTTCCTTGTGTGCTACAATATTCTCTTTTGGTTCTTGTTTGCATACTTGTTCTAGTTCTAGATTGGTTTTTGTTTTTTGAGTTTCATCTTGATTTGATCCATCAAAAACCTTTCTAGGGTATTGATCTAGTGTTCCTCAAAGTTTTGTTGATAAATCTTTTGTTGTTCTTGATCAATCTACAAGTTTCGATTAGATTGATTTTCGTCAAGTTCTGGAACAGCAAGCTTGCAAAGCTTATAACTTTTGATCTGTTAGTCCGATCGAGCTAATTCTTTTTGGGTTCGATTCTTACTGGAATCTAGTTTCTTGTGTCCAAATTTCAGATCGATCCGACGGTTGGATCTCTGGGAATTCGCGTTTTACCGAACCTATGCCATTCTGTTTTTGTCGAAAACGAGGCAATTATTTGGTTCTGTTTTGGGGTGAACTTTTAATAGATCAAGAATTTGGTTTTAGCTTCCGCACAATCATTCACCCCCCCTCTGATTGCTATATTCGTATACTTCGATCCTACAAGTTCCTAATTTCATCCAAGTCGTTGTGGCCAATGCTAATTGTTCTTAATTTGGAGTTTTACTTGATGTGTCTTTTGAGTTGGTTTGTATTTGCTTCTTATTTGATCGTTAGACGCGTCGTCCGATAGTCGTGCGAACGAGCCGAGGATCGAGAAGTGGAAGTTGAAGATCGAGGACCAAGAATCAAAGATAAAGAGTAAAGAACAGTAAAAATTGCAAGGGCCAGGCAAGTTGTGCTTTGACTACGTTGATCCCATTTTCGAACTTATGTCATTTCAAATTATTGCATGCTAGTTTAAGTTAAACTGATTTCAATTAATTTGGGATTAGATAATCGATTTACTTGTTATTTCCACCTTGTCTATAATAATTGTATGCCATGATTCATTTGTCACCCCTAGTATTGTTGATTAATAGTTGGTAGCTAAAAAATTGCCAACATGGGTTAGATAGAACGTATTAGTTTGCTTAGACTTGCAACGGGCCAATGACATCATATTGGAAATATAAAGTTCAATATTGACTAATGGAATATACAATGTATTTTGAAATGGTGTGACGTGTTGCCGACATGATGATGTTGATATGTGGAGGCCTTCGTGCTTCTTCAAGGATGTTGAGTTTTTGTTGGCATTGTGTGCGCAATAATCAACTGGGGTGATAAAATGTTTTGGACTGGGGCAAGTGGCAAGAATTATGGTGGGCCAGTTTGGCGGTTGGGATTGTATGAAACATGATATATGTATGAGAGTTGGTGAGGTGGATTTTTTGAGAGTATTGATGTAAGTCTTGCCCTGGTCACCCTAAGGACTTAACCTTGCAAGCCTTTGAACTGAGTTCAGCATACAACCGCAAGTCTGGAATGGGACAGACCTTGCTGAGTAAACTGTGATGTCTAGGCTTTGGTACTGTCATGGTGGAGTGGGTTTCGGGTGTACGGGTGATAACCCACATGGCGCAAGAGGGGGCCCTGAGTGTGGTAACCAGTCCCTTCAGTGTTGAAACCTTAGCGAACAGTACCGGGTCTAAAAGTAGCTTTGGAAAGGCTTTGTTACGGACATTCGCCTTTGTGGTGTTTGCCTGTATCTTGTGGGTAAGGTATATAACCTCTGCAGAGTGTCAAATCTATTCAAATAGCCGTGTCCGCGGTACTGGACAACGCTCGGGGATTACAGTCAAGGGTTAGCTTTTCTTGAAAGTGAAACTTGGGTTTGTAGGCAGTTTGCCTGTGGAAAAGTGATAATTGGTTAAGGTTGTGGAATGTTTTAGTTGTGAAACAACTATGAAATCTAGTACTGCTATTATTTGTTTTACTGCTTTACAATCTATTATGTTTATTCTTGAATGTTGCTGTTTCGCAAAATAACCATTCAACCTGTCACTTGGAATAAGCCATGCATATAGTTATTTGACTTGCATTCTGTGCATGACTTGCTGGGTGCTGTATGTACTAACCCCTTGCAACAAACAATCACCAGTGAGCAGAAGTCTACAATGTCGAAGAAGAAGTTCCGTGAGAAGGCGATTATCTAGGAGTCAAACCCTGTCAGTTGCCTGTGGCGTATTGATGGGATTCACCGGTGTTCTTCGTTCCGCTGCTACTTATTTGGAGTTGAAGCCGTCAAGGCCTCGCAAATGTAAGGTTGACCTTAAGGTCGTACATTAGTTTATATTTTATAATTGAGTTATCTTTATTATTCCGCTGTGTATGATTGTGATATTCATCTATGTTGAGACTGTGTGCACTAGCGTGATCCTAGACTAGTGCAGAATACACAGAGGGTCCATGACGAGTACCCATACCATGGGTACTCCCATCAGCCCGGGGCCGCGAGCGGGCTGACATCCTTCGAAAGCCCAGTTCTGGCAAAGGCTCGTGGGCCGCGAAGAAATGGCCTGGCACTGTTCAGAGCTAGCCCGAGGCGGTCGGCGGACTCCGATGTCCCAGGTCGGGGCGCATGGTCGGCCGGCTCCGCCAACGCATGAAGGGCCAAGACCCGCACTGGTAAAGGGCCAACCGTCCTGTGTACGTGACGTCCCCTGACGTCCGTACCAGGGTAGGCGGTCCCTTCCCGAGAATGTCAGAGGGTGTGTCAAGAAGTCAAGCCCCGGTCCCATTGTCACTGACACACCACAGAGAGACGCCCCCTCCCGAGACCAAGCTAAGGTCAAATACCATTAAATGCTAGGCTGACGTCCGTACGGAACTGTGCGTCACCTCGTCAGCACAGTCAAAGACTTACACTGCAGGGCTACCAACCCGGTGTGGGAGTAGTTGGAGCCCGGTCGGACGACAAGACAGAAGACCAGACTCCAAGGCGTACAGTACCCCTTTCTTTTTCTCCAAACTCCCATCTGTAACCTGCCGCCTCCGGTTATATAAGGAGAGGCAGGGCCCTGGGGGGGGGGAGAGACCAATCGGACAAGAAAGCGAGAAAACCCATCGAGTGCAAGGGAGATCAAACCGAACCCCTTGTCTCGCCTGTAACCTTTGATCGTCTCTCGAATACCAAGTACCCCAACGACACGAACTGGAGTAGGGACGTTCAGCCCGAACCAGTATAAACCTCTGGCTTCTTGAGTCAACCATTCGGGGAGAGGGAGCACGCGACCCCCACTAACCAAAAATTCATATTGCCGGTGCATGAAACACCGACAGTTGGCGCGCCAGGTAGGGGCCTTTCGCGCGTCATCGCCTTCGACTTCGGATTCCCATCTTCCTCCCCGATGGCTTCTTTCTTTCGCGATGGCTCGCCAGCGTCGAGGGGCTGGATCCGCTTTGGCACCCTCGACTTCGTCGTCACTGCGGCAGGGGAACTCGTCCTCATCCCCGCCGCCCTCCGAGACCGGGCACCCTCCACGAGCTTGGACGCGGTCGCCGACGTTCTCGGCAACCTCCGCCTCGAGGCCCCCGCATGGGCCTCACAGGCGGGCCCATCACGCACCAGCGTCGCCCCCGGCAATGCTACGTGTGATCTATGACGGACGACAGTCTCGCCCTCCGCGGGCTCTCGGCTCGTGGCCATGACCGGCTACGCGCCTACTTCCCTCCACGACCTGCTGGGGGACTCCTCCAGCCACAGCTCGGCTCAGATAGGAGCACCCCGCGAGATGTACTCTCGAGAGTGCAACATGGCGGGTGCGGCGGAGCCATCGTCCACCCCCGCAACTCTCGGGACCCTCCTCCCACGCGATGAAGCGCGATAGGAAGAGTCCCGGCGGGAAGACGACGCGCACCACCAGCGTCGCCTCACCAACCTCCAGCAGCAGCGTGAAGAGCTGGAGGCCCGAAAGGCCGAGCTCGACAAACTCCAGGCCGACCTGGAGCAACGTCAGCCCGGACCATCGCTTGTCTCCGGCGCGCGCGCCCGCGCGCGTCAGGTGCACCAACGGCTGGCTGAGGGGACGAGCGATCTTCCGTTCTTCCCCCACGCCAACCAGAACATCCCCGCGACAGCTATGTTGCTCCGTGGGTTACCTGAGTCGATGGACCCGGAAGCTAGGGCTACCTACCAGAACCTCCGGGGGCTAGTCGAGCGTGCTGCCGTGCAGCACGCCTAGGGTTCCGGCTCCCGACACTCGGGTGCGACATCGGGTCGTCTGGGCCACTCCCCCTCGCGGGGTCGTCAGAGCCCAGCCAAGACAGCTCCGCTCCAGGAGCTCCCCCAGGCATCGCGCACCCCGGTGCGCCACCGCCTGGGGGACAACCGTGACCTTCGCGCCACCCTCGAGGCGCGGAGGAGAGTCGCCGACGCGGCGGCGTCATCTCAGGTGGCGGACAGCGGGCGACGCAACCATCCCGACCCGGGCCTCGACAGCCCCGGACCGCGCGCGTTCACCCGCGCCGTCCGCAACGCCGACTTCCCGACCAGATTCCGGGCTCCGACCAACATAGCCAAATACACGGGGGCAACGAACCCGAGTGTTTGGCTAGAAGACTACCGGCTCGCCTGCCGGGCCGGGGGAGCGACGGACGACTCCTTCGTCATCTAGTATCTCCCCATCTATCTTGCGGACTCCGCTCGAGCCTGGCTCGAGTACTTGCCTGCAGACACCACCAGCAGCTGGGCCGACCTGAAGAATCTCTTCGTCGGGAACTTCCAGGGCACGTACAAACGCCCTGGCAACTCCTGGTACATGAAGAGCTGCAGGCAGCAGCCGGGGGAGACCCTCCGGGACTACATCCGCCGCTTCTCCTAGCAGTGCAACGAGCTTCCAGACATCCGTGACGCCGATGTCGTCGGGGCGTTCATCTACGGCACCACTTGTGAGGCTCTGGTCCACAAGTTGGGCTGCGCGAAGCCCCGGACCACCAAGGAGCTTCTCGACATCGCCACCAACCATGCCTCCGGCGAGGAGGCCGTGGGGGCCATCTTCGAGAGGAAGGTGGCCCACAAGACATCTGGCTCTGAGGCCGGCGCCCCTTCTGACCGCTCCAACAAGAAGAAACGGAAGGGGAAGCAAGGCCGCGAAAGCCATATGGTCGCCGCTGCCGACCGCCCTGCCAAGCAGCAAGCACGGCAGATGCCCGACCGATTCGAAAGGTTGATGGATAGTCCGTGCCCGAACCATGACTACCCTGTCAAGCACAAATACTGGGACTGCGAAGTCCTGAAGCGTTTTCTCTCCGGGAACCCCACGACGTCCTGGGGCAAGGGGAAGAAGCGCGACCTGGCGCCGGACGCCGGGGAGAAGGGTGATGAGGCGACCGACGAGTTCCCACACTCGACGATTGCCTCATGATCTTCAGAGGGGCAGAGTGCTACGCCGACAAGCGTCGGTTGAAGCTCGCCCATCGTGAGGTCCACACGGCAACTCCCGCCGTACCCAGCTACCTAAGGTGGTCGGAGTGCCCGATTGCCTTCGATCGGACCGACCACCCCGACCATGTCCCGCACCCAGGACGCTACCCACTCGTCGTCGACCCCATCGTGGGGACGAAGTGCCTGACCAAGGTGCTCATGGACGGCGGCAGCGGTCTCAACATCATGTATGTCGAGACCCTGGACCCCCTGGGTGTCCCTCGCTCTGCCCTTCAGCCAAGCAAGGCGCCTTTCCACGGCGTCGTTCCAGGCCAGTAGGCCCATCCGCTTGGTCAGGTCGACCTGCCCGTTACCTTCGGGAGCCTGGACAACACCGAGAACCTCATCTTTGAGGTCGTGGATTTTCCCAGCTCCTACCGCGCCATCTTGGGGAGGCCGTGCTACACGAAGTTCATGGCGGTCCCCAATTACACCTACCTCAAGCTGAAGATGCCGGGTCCATAGGGCGTCATCACCGTGGCCGCGTCTTTCCAGCTCGCTTACAACTGCGAATGGAGCAGTTGTGAGCTCGCCTCGGCGGTCGTCGCTTCCGCTGAGCTCGCCCGACTCCAGGAGAGGGCCCCCGAATCCGCCCCCGACTCCAGCAAGTCGGGGTCGAGTTCCTTCAAATCCGCGGAGGACACGAAGGAGGTCGTGGTTGATCTTGAAGACCCCGCCAAGACCGTGCGGATCGGGGCCGCCCTCACTGCCAAATAGGAAAGCGCGCTCGTCGACTTCCTCCGAGCAAACCGAGACGTCTTCGCCTGGAGACCCTCGGACATGCCGGGAGTTCCCAAGGAAGCCGCCGAGCACTCCCTCAATATCCGACCGGCCTCCAGACCGGTCGCCCAACGCTTGCGCCGCTTCGACGAAGAGAAGCGTCGGGAGATCGGGGAAGAAATCGCCAAACTTTTGGCCGCCGGCTTTGTAAGGGAAGTGCGCCACCCCGAGTGGCTCACCAATCCCATCCTTGTAAAGAAAAAGTCGGGGCAATGGAGAATATGTGTTGACTATATGAGCCTCAACAAGGCCTGTCCGAAAGACCCGTTCCCGTTGCCTCGCATCGACCAAATCGCGGATTCCACCGCCGGGTGTGAGTCCCTTTCTTTTCTGGATGCCTACTCAGGCTACCACCAGATTGCCATGAAGGAGTCCGACCAGCTCGCGACCTCCTTCATCACTCCGTACGGCTCGTACTGTTACGTCACTATGCCCTTTGGTCTGAAAAATGCGGGCGCAACATACCAGCGATGTATGCAAGCGTGTTTTTCAGACCAAATTGGCCGTAACATCGAGGCCTACGTCGACGACATCGTCGTCGACCAGTGTAGGATCGAAGTATATGAATATAGCAATCAGAGGGGGGGTGAATGATTGTGCGGAAGCTAAAACCAAATTCTTGATTTATTAAAAGTTCACCCCAAAACAGAATCAAATAATTGCCTCGTTTTCGACAAAAACAGAATGATAGAGGTTCGGTAAAACGCAAATTCCTGGAGATCCAACCGTTAGATTGATCTGAAATTTGGACACAAGAAACTAGATTCCAGTACGAATCGAACCCAAAAAGAATCAGCTCGATCGGACTTACAGATCAAAAGTTATAAGCTTCGCAAGCTTGCTGATCCAGAACTTGACGAGAATCAATCTAATCTAAACTTCAAGATTAAACAAGAACGACAAAAGATTGATCAACTAGACTTTGAGAAACACTAGATCAATACCCTAGAGAGGTTTTTGATGGATCAAATCAAGATAAAACTTAAAGAACAAAAACCAATCTGGAACTAGAACAAGCATGCAAACAAGAACCAAAACAGAAAACACTGTAGCGACGTGGTTACTGTAGCACGCAAAAATCTTGGAAGAATTGATCTTTATTTCTTGTCTAAAATACTCTCATCAAAAGAGTACAAACCCTAAAACCAAGCTCAAGGCTTGATGCGCTCAGCTCCACTTGGTGCCTTTCAACAGGAGACCCCCCACCTATTTAAAGCACCAAACAAGAATACGATTCCTATTCCCTAGAAGGAATCCGTATCCAACACAACTCTACTTGGCCCAACCTGGCCGAGTACAACTCTTGCACGCGTATGGAAACCCTTCCATACTCACGTGACTAACACTTTGCACGCGTATGGCCACCTGCCATACTCACGTGACTAACACTTTGCACGCGAATGACCTCCTGCCATTCTCACGTGACTAACCATTCTTCATGTGCACCATTCTCTTAGCCCGAACGTCCCGCATGACATCCTTGACCACCAAGACCTCAGTTCCTCCTGAACCTAGTCCCGAACCTCAGTTCCTCCATGAACCTAGTTCCGATCCCGTCATCGACCACATTCGTCTTCGAGCAATACCTGCACATGAACAATCCACAAAACAAATCCGAGCACAAGTCCACGACTTGACTCAATGTCAATCCATGCAACTACTCACATGAGTATTGCATAAAGTCCACTTCAAAAGAAGCATCATGAAATCATCACAAATTTCAAATTCACAATCAAAATTCAAATCCAAATCGCTCAAAACCCTAATTGAGCGAAAACGCATTCACGACGGACAAACAAAGTTGGTCCGTTGTATAAGGAAAAGTTTCTGTTCCAAGAAGCCAACCAAACGCGGAAAAACACGTTCACAACGGACAAACAAAGTTGGTCCGTTGTACATGCAAAAATGGCTTCGGTCAAGAGCTCAAAACAAGTTCACAACGGACCCCAGAAGCTTGTCCGGCGCAAACGTGCCACGCTCGGTTTCACAAAAGTAAAACCCTAGAAAAAGTCCATTCACGACGGACAAAAAGAATTAGTCCGTTGTACATGTGAAAATCTTGGTTCCAAGAAATTATCCAAACCGAAAAAGCTTGTTCACAACGGACCAAGAAAAACTGTCCGTTGTACATGTGAAAATGACTTCGGTCATGGGCTCAAAAACATGTTCACAACAGACCCAAAAACACTGTCCGTCGCAGATGAGAAACTTACTGTTTCTTAAGAACTTTGTCCGGCGCTAATGCGTAACTTACTGTTTCTTGTCAAATTGTTAAACACATGCACAAGCACATTTTGCAAATCCAATTCTAAGTTAATTTTTCAGTTCAAAGCCAATTTTTCAGCACATGATTTCACAACCAGGAAGGCCGACGATCTCGTCACCGACCTGGAGGAGACTTTTGTGAACCTCCGACGGTTTCGCATAAAGCTCAACCCCGAGAAGTGCGTCTTCGGGGTCCCCAAAGGAAAATTGCTCGGTTTCATCGTCTCCGAGCGCGGCATCGAAGCCAACCACGACAAAATCTCTGCCATCATGAGGATGGGACCAATCGACGATTTAAAGGGGGTCCAGAGGCTGATGGGGTGTCTCGCGGCTCTGAGCCGCTTTGTGTCCCGCCTCGGTGAGCGCGGGGTGCCGCTCTACAAGCTGATGAAGAAGTCCGATCACTTCAGCTGGACCCAAGAAGCTCAGGAAGCCCTCAGTCGACTGAAGGCATTCCTGAATTCGCCTCCGGTGTTGGTTGCCCCAGAACCACAAGAGCCGCTGCTCCTCTACATTGCCGCCACGACCCAGGTCGTCAGCGCGGCGCTCGTCGTAGAGCGAGCGGAAGAAGGCCGCATCTTCAAGATACAGAGGCCGGTCTACTTCGTCAGCGAAGTGCTCTCCGAAATGAAGATTCGGTACCCCCAGGTACAGAAGCTGTTGTATTCGGTGCTCATTACCATGAGGAAGTTGGTCCACTATTTCGACCGGCATCCCGTCTCCGTGGTGACCTCGTCACCTCTCGGAGAGATCGTCCACAACCGCGACGCCACCGGAAGGATCGCCAAGTGGGCCCTCGAGCTCAACGGCCTCGACATATCGTACGTCCCTCGGACGGCGATTAAGTCGCAGGTCTTGGCTGACTTCGTCGCTGAGTGGACTGAAGCGCAAGTCCCGCCAATGGTCGAGGACCCCGAGTACTGGACGATGTACTTCGACGGGTCCTACACCAAGAACGGGGCCGGTGCGGGGGTCGTCATTGTCTCCCCACTCGGCAACAAGCTCCTGTACGCCATCCGATTGCTTTTCGACGCCACCAACAATGTCGCCGAGTACGAGGCCCTCGTCAACGGTCTTCGGATTGCCGCCGACCTCGGCGCTCGGCGGCTCTACGTCCACGGCGACTCCAAGTTGGTCGTCGACCAAGTGATGAAAGCCACCGAGCCTCGCGACGCTCGGATGGCCGCCTATTGCTTGGAGGTCCGCAAGCTCGAGGAGAGGTTCAAAGGGTTCGAGCTTCACCACAGTTACCGACATTACAATGGTGAAGCCGACTCCCTCGCCAACCTTGCCTCCAGCAAAGGGCCGGTTCCCCCCGGAGTCTTCATCTCCGACCTCCATAAAAACCGTCCATCCGGTTGAATCCGAGCGCTGAGGGCCCAGCCGACCCCCTAAAAGTGGATGCTCCGGCCGATCGGTCGGACTCACACCCGCCTGGGTCGGATCTTAGTGTCCTGAACATCGAGTCTGACTGGAGGCAACCCTTCATCGACCGGTTGACAGATGGGTCACTCCCCGCCGACACCACCGAGGCTCAGCGCCTCACTCGGCGGGCCAAGTCCTTTGTCCATTCCCCCGCGCGGGCTCACGCTAGTGCTACCTCGAACCTACGCCTGACCCGTTGCGGTCCCTAAAGGCTACGGTTGTCGAAGAGTGCAAGGGCAAGCTCTTGAAAAAGAAGAAGAACGAGGACAACAGAGAGAGAAACAAAGCGCACAGTCACTTTATTCATTTACAAGAGGAGCATCAGCCCCACCGGCGAAAGCCACCCGCCGAGCTCCCATCACTCGGCAAGCGCACGATACTCCTCCTGGTGCGCACCCAACCAGCCAAACGACGCATGGCGTCGCTCAGTCAGCGCCTGGATCAGTGGTGCCCTCACCTCCCACAGGCGAGGAATGCCCGCGACAAGGATGCCAACTCGCCCCGCGTCCCCGGCCACGGCTTCGGCCTCGACCTCCGTCACCACCTGCAACCAGGCTTGCTTGTCGCCTACTTCCCCACAGAGCTGTGTGTAGCGGTCCGCCATGGCATGCGAAAGGAGCTTTGCTAGTGAGAGTCCTGATGAAGCCCGCAAGGATGCCAACGCGTCTCCCTTTATAGCCCGCGGCACGGAAGACGAAGCGCCTCGAGTTACGACGGGAAGCGGAAGCCGAAGCGTCCAACACCAATTCCAACCTCGGCACGGCCCTCCAGGCAAGTTAAGCCAGCCTTATCCCGAAAACTCCTCGTTTTTTCGTGTTTTCACTCGCCTACCCCGAACACAAAGTGGTACACGGCGACTGCACCTCCAGTCCCCGCGCACCACTTGGGGGCTGCTTACGACCCCATGGGTCGGTGACCCAGCTCGGTAACCTGACCGACGGAACGATCTTCCTCGCGGTAACCTCTCCAACCCAAGTGCTACGGCCTACGCCCCTGTGGCTACAGCCTCGAAGTAACACTCTGCGAACGAAAGGGGTTACCCGAGCAAGGGGCCAAGGCCGGTCGGGGCATTCCAATTTAGGTCAACACCCCAACCGTTCGGACGATTCATTTCGACTCAGGTCGGCCTCCCGACCGACCGAGCCATCTTCTTCGCGGTAACCTCTTCGACCCAAGTGCTACGGCCTGCGCCCCTGTGGCTACGGCTTCGAAGTAACACTTTGCGGGAGAATGAAATCACCCGAGCGAGGAAAGCCGAGGCCGGTCGGGGGCTTTTTTGACTCAGGTCGGCAATCCAACCGAACAAGTTGGGCACTTCGCGGCAAAAGAAGCCACCCGACCAAATGATTGGTCGGAAGCGCTCCTCCGCGAAGTACGCCCTCTAAGTCCTTGTTTCATCTCGCGTTTTTTCTTCAGATGTGATCGGTACGACACCTACGTTCTCGGGACGCCCCTGCGGGTCCTGTGGCTATGGTCGTAAGATTGTCCATTGCATAAAAAAGAAACGTGAGATGAAGCAAGTGGAAACTTAAGGCGACCCAGCAGGCCGGATTCATTTGCGGCACGTTCATTTTTATCAACATCTCGAAAGAAACAGCAGAAAAAGCAAAATCTAAACTATTGGTCTCCTGCTCGACGGAGGATACTTCGCGGCGAAATCCGCTCGGCGATCTCCCGCGCGCACGGGTCGACTTGGACCGTGAAGGCGTCGACTTCTTCGTCGCTCCGGTTCGCGGCGACCCCGCTCCCAACCATCTCAAGGTCGACACCATCATAGTAAGAGATGGCATTGACCAGCGCCGAGGAAGCGCCGAGCACCGCCGCCTCCCTCATCGAAGCTTCGACATGCTCGGGGACCGTTCCCATCAGGGCGAAGATAGAGCTTGGGCCCGGAGTAAGCCCAAACAGCCGGTCGCAGACGGCCTGGCTGGCCACCCGCAGGGTCGTCAGCTCGGCTGTCAGGTCGACCGCCTCCCTCTCCGCCACCCGCTTGTCCAAAAGGGCTGTGTCCCGCGTCTCGACCGCCGTGTCCCGCTGCTCCGACGCCAACCTTCGCGACTCCAGCATGTTGCTGAGGTCCCTCCGCAGCTCTGCAAGGACAAAACAGCGTCAAAAGACGCCCGCTACAACAATCACCGAGAGGCCAGACTACTCACCAGTCACGGAAGCTTCCTTGGCACGAAGCTCCTCCTCGGCCTTGACGCGCGCTTCCCGATCGGACGCCGCACGGTCGGCAAGCTCCTACGCCGACGCCAGCTCCCCCCGAGCGAGGTCCCGCTCGGCGCGCATTTTGTCGGCATCCCTCCGGGCCGACTCGCACTCCCCCCGATAGAGGGCGGCCTCCGCCCGAGCGAACTCCTTCGCGCGGACCGCAGAAGTCTTGGCCCTCTCAGCCTCCGCCAGGGACAACCTGGCCTCCTCCACCTCGCCGTTCAGCGACTGCACTAGTCGCTGAGCCTCTCGCAAGGCTTCGGTGACCTCGCCCAGTTGTCGACCGGCGGCAGCGGCCTTCTCTCGCTCAACGGCAAGCGCCCCCCGAGCTTCGCGCAGTTTTTCCTCCACGGCAGTCCCCTGACTGTGCAAACACTGCAAGAAATCACCTACCCGGTCAGTCTCAGCTCCGTTCAAAGAATACAAAGGACGAGCCTCTTTCAGCCCTACCGCTCCAGCCGGGCGGGACCCTTGGATGATGGAGTTCATCGCCCTGGAGGAAGCTTCGATGGCGTGGAGAAGATCATCGCGGATCCGCCCCATCTCGCCTTCGACCTCCTTTTCACTCTGCCACAGAGTGTTCCAGTCACGGCGCTCCGACTCATCGTCCAAGACGAACGATGGCTCTCCGGTCGGGTCGCTTCCTGGCCAGGTCAACACAGAGATCGCCGGCCGTGTCGTCCTGGCATCCCGCCCTCCTGGGGCGACATCCACGACCCGTCGCGGGCTCTCTTGCGACGGTCCACCGGCCCCAACCGGCGACTGCGCCGGCGGCGGGGACGGCAGGACTTCCAACAGAGCTTCCTCCGCCGGCGTCAGGATGGGCAACGGCCCCGGCAGGCCCCCCTCGACTGGTGTCGCGAAGGGGAGCAGCCCTAACGGGACTCCCCCCACCGGCGTCACGGTGGGCGTCGACCCCGACGGTCCACCCATCAGCGGCGCCACCTCCTCACCCGTTGACCCCGCCGCGGGGACCGCACCCGTGGGGCCCCCGCTCCGGACGGGAGGGGAGAAACTCGACTCCCCGCTCCCGAGGTGGGGCTCAACACCGCCCCCGTGCTCGCGTGGCCCCTGCACACAGCAAGACAGAAGACAGAAGACAGAAGACCAGACTCCAAGGCATACAGTACCCCTTTCTTTTTTCTCCAAACTCCCATCTGTAACCTGCCGCCTCCGGTTATATAAGGAGAGGCAGGGCCCTGGGGGGGAGAGACCAATCGGACAAGAAAGCGAGAAAACCCACCGAGTGCAAGGGAGATCAAACCGAACCCCTTGTCTCGCCTGTAACTTTTGATCGTCTCTCGAATACCAAGTACCCCAACGACACGAACTGGAGTAGGGACGTTCAGCCCGAACCAGTATAAACCTCTGGCTTCTTGAGTCAACCATTCGGGGAGAGGGAGCGCGCGACCCCCACTAACCAAAAATTCGTATTGCCGGTGCACGAAACACCGACAGTCCAGATTTGCATATTCGGGTCCCAACATTGGTGGTATCAGAGCCATACTGACTTTAGGTCTTGAACCTAGATAGATTGGCCGTCTTTAGGTGCTTCAAAAATTTTTTCTAAAGAGAAAATTTAACTTGAAAGAATAATAAGTTCTTGACCTATGATATTCTTCTATTCTTTCCGTTTGCTGAAATATCTATCTTTCCCCACTGGTTTAAATGGAAATCTTACCTGAGTCGTTCCGAATAAGTTAACATTGTTTCACACTTAAGGAGAAAGTATTGAGTGTCGCTGCCAACCCTGAAGGTCGTGAAGTAGGGAATCGTCGAGCTCGAAGAGATGTGGATCAATGAATTGCTCTAGAGGCTAGAAGAACCAGTGCTTTAGTCTCAACTGGCTACTAAAGATGTGTGAGAGTCGCGTTAGTCTAAGATAGGTGTGTTAGTTGAGACTCAAGCGTGAGGGTCGCGTCTCTTAAGATAGGAGTGTTACCCTTTGGACGTTAGATTATTGTGTGCATAGGAAATTTCGATCTTCCTTGATTGCTCAGTGTGCAGTATGTGTTGCATAGCTTTTAGGCTATGATAAGCAACCATACCAAGTTATTAATAGTTATTTGTATAAGTTTTTGGGTTAAACATGTTCTCCCCGCAATAGGATTCTTGAATCTCATCTATGTTTTTTCCCTCTTACCTAAACCTTGGAGTGGTCAACAGATGGAAAGGACCGACTGTAACACCCCGGCATCTATTATGCCCTGAATGTCACCAAACAAGATATAAGAAGCATCTAAATACCATAATTAAAGATAAATTACAGCAAAGGAGTAAATGCTAAACCCGAAAATTTCGGTAGCATCTCCTTTGTTTTTCCATGATTTGAAGCATCAGCAATAACATGACAAGATATAGCTTAATATGAGACATCCAAAACAGCAATAACATTTGATATAGCAACATCTCAAGTCTAAACTAAGGAATCCAACCACTCCACAAATTATAACGAAGTAAAGAACGAAAAAGGCACACAAATAAACCAAACTTCAAGTTTCATCGCACTATTCTTATTATCATAACTCCAAATGATAAACTGTCTAAATATGTGGAGCTACGTGTAGATGTGTAGCTAAACCCCTTTCCCGCATGTCGATCTCATGGTACCTAAAAAAAATAACATAAAACACAAGCGTGAGTTCATCACTCAGCAAAGTGTATTGCAATGGTACAAGAAAACACATTTCGATACCTTCATCACTACTTTTCATATTCAGCATCAAAAACATTTCATATTCACCTTGTATGCATCTCATTGACCTCTTCATATAACATCATCATATAATGCAATGCAATGCACATGTCTTCTTGAAGCACATACCGGTATTGCCGAGTGCACACCAGTCGGCGTGCACCCTCTTTCCACTTCCATCCCGTAGATGGAGGGTGCCTACTCCTCGCTTCCATTCACAACTGTGGATGGAATCACGAGGTAGGTCTTACTCAATGGTGCTTCGAATTAGTCATAACTTTCTCACCAACCTCACCGGAATAGTTATGACTTTCTCACCGTCCTAGCCAGTCCTCATGCCATGTATGCAAATATGCCATAAACATAAATAACTTGCATATACACACAAACTAACCATTGCATGGCCTTATAACAAACCATTTTCATCATGTCGTAGGCAAACATCAATCATGGCAAGTTAGCATATCAAGTAATCATATTGCACCTAAGCAAGACTAGCAAACATACAACACAACCCATTCCAATACATTTGCCTTCAACTTCGCATGACGGGTTAGCGAGAGGATGAGGGCACTCCCGTGGTCACACCACCTACACAAAGGTTCAATACACTCAACCACATGCACACAAGACCACACCAGAGCACTTAGTTAAACTGACTTCGCGATCTACTCCCAATACCCAAAAACAGAGATTCTGTCCAACGGGACAGCAGCATTCGGAAGGCCATAACTCAGGCTTAAAAACTCCAAATCAGACAAGTGAGTACATTTTCTCGAAGCTTAGGAAATTTCCTAGCTTTTTCTAAGTATTGGGAAAAACTGATTCGGCCTCTAAAATTGCCTAATCTACAGATCAACCTGATCTGTCCCAATCACGTCACAGTTTTGAATACGTTCGGTAAAACAGCCATGACTTTCAAACGGCTGATCGGAATTACGCGTTCTTAGTGTCCACTGAAAAGTATTGAAATTATTTACAACTTTCTCAACATACGGCTGACCAGGAAATGCATATAAAAATGCGAAAACTCGAACCCTAGGTCGGACGTCCAATCTGCCCGAAACAGAACGCCATGCAAACTCTAGTTTTCATCAATTCTATCCAATCGCAGCACCACCTTTTGATCTAAAAGCACCAAAACCTCCTCTAGATCAGCACATAGTCCATCCCCAAAGATTACCCACAGCCATACCTTCGCCCGACGAACAACGAATGTCGAATCTTCTCCTCCCGATTCTCCCGATCTTCTTCCTCGCTCCGAATCCGCCGGATCTCCTCGTCGTGGAGCTTCCCAACGGCGAGGACAGTGAAGAGGAGGGGCGTGGCAGCAAGGAATGGGTTGGAACTCACCTAGGGCCAGCTAGAGGTGGTGGAGGAGGAAGGGGATGGGTGGAGGCGCAAGGGAAGTGGAGGGGGCGGCGGCTAGGGTTGGAGGGAGTGGGGGGGCGCACACAAGGAGAGGGGCTGGCGCAAGGGGCTTTGTTTTCTGGAAATTCCCCCCCCCATGGGCCCAAGTACTCCCTCACCAACGGCCCACTTCATCCCCCAAAGGCCCAACTAGCTCCCGCTAGACCCAAACTCCCCCCGGAGGCCCAAATTCTCCCCCGAAAAGGCCTAAACTCACAAAAAAGGCCCAAAAACAAGCTACAACAATTCGCACCGTCGTGCCGACATCGAAAAATGACTCATACCGTCATTTCGTAGTGTTACATTCTCCCCCCTTAAAAGGATTTGACCCCGAATCCGTGACACACCACTACGCAACCAGGCAAAACAAAAGGTAGCTAGGCTTCACATTTCATACCTGAGGCAAATAGCTCTGGGTATCGTTCGCACATGCGAGACTTCAATATCCCAGGTCACTTCTCTCACTGGAACTACACTGATCGAGACTCGATGACAAGACGCTTAGGTTCGAAGACCAACGGCTCTAACGATAACTCACATTCAAAACTTGCAAGAACTTTACTCAACATTGAAACACAAAGCACTACACAAGGACTCAGAACGTCCCAAGCAATAGGATAGATTCCCAAACGGACAACGAGGGGAAACAATCTCACACTCCTCATTCTATGCATTCCTTGGCACTAAAGTGCCCGATCCCTTTAACTAATGCTACTCTCCAGAAGAACACGGTACC
The DNA here is from genome assembly GCA_036346355.1 of Rhipidocladum racemiflorum. Lineage (NCBI taxonomy): Eukaryota > Viridiplantae > Streptophyta > Magnoliopsida > Poales > Poaceae > Rhipidocladum > Rhipidocladum racemiflorum. The sequence continues at coordinate 30,198,625 of CM070592.1, read as the reverse complement.
AACCTCCCTTCTGTGGTTCATCGTACTCAAGACGACGCAAACCAAGAGAGACACAACACTCCAAGATTACCAACTGCTAGAACAATCGGGGTTATAACCTTGAAGAAGATTGATCTTTCACAAGAAGACCAATACCCACCACTACCACCGAAAGGGAAAGCTTACTTTAAAACCAGGGTTCTTAAAACCCGCAAGAACAGTAGCAACTGAAACAATCCACTTGATTAACACAACTCGCGCATAGCCCAACGACAAAAAGATCCAATACACTTCGAAAAGGAAAAGCAACTGCTAGCAACCACCAAGTGATCCACTAATAATTTAATCAACAAGGAAAAGACCCCTACCAAGGGACGCATCAACGAAACAATTCTCCAGGAAAGTTTGAATTTGGTCATACCCAACCTTCCTTTACTCTTCACTTCCAAACTAGTTACGATCAACCACTAGCAACGCCTAATATCTTATGTCATTACCAACCCACACTATATTTATCTTTCTTAGAAGATCTCGCCCTCACATTCTTCCACTCAAAGGATCAGAACAAAGGGTACAACCATTGAGTAAGCTCAACCATAAACCATGAATCCGAATTGATCCACACACAACAACTCGAACCCCAAAGCGCTAAAAGCCACTTTGGAAAGAATTCGGCAGCAACCAAAGAGTACTCATTTTATTTTCTTAAGCCAAATCGCAAAGGAAATACACATCTCTTATACCATAGCCAAAACACCAGAAGTTATTCATTACCTCTTTTCATACAAGAAAACAATGGAAATCCCGATTCATGACATGTATGCAGCTTTTCAAGAGCACTCCGGATTAGTCATATATCCATATATGACTTTCTCACCGACCTGGCTCGTCGACTCTTTTTATGTTTAATTGTACATAAACGTTGTCATGTTTCCTTTTCACCATTCATTCATCATGTAACAAATGTACCGAATAGTCATTCACCAAACGACTTCTTCCTCGGTATCACATGATTGAGACATAATTAACATCGATGATTGCGAAAAAAAATTCATATAGACTATGACGGCAGCATCGTTAACAGGAAAACACCGCATCATATCTTAACCCACCAACAATTGGAAGCTAAATTTGCAAAACCTCACTTTCTAACCAAAATCAACATTTTGGAAAAGAGCAACGACTCCAAAGTCAAACATCTGCACACACAACCGCGACGAATTTTCTCAAAGAGAAAAGGAAACTCATTTCCAAAAGGGAACACTTCACTAACAAAATCACTTATGAAACATTCCTGAAATCCACCCTTGTGAAGCACACGCAAACACCAGACACATTTTCCAAATAACTCCAACTCTAGCCAAATAGAGTTACACATCAAGGGCTTAACTCAAAAGTTTCCAACACAACCCATTATGATCATCTGCTTCCTAGCATTTATTCCAAAGGTAATTCAGTGTGAACGCGAAAGAGCGCGATCCACTCAAAGACTTTTGGGTGTAAAACCATACTCATAGCATAAACTAAACAAATTAGTCAAAACCAAATATTGGCACCAATCACAACAAGTTTAGGGAAACTTTGACATACAACATAAGGAATACCTTGCCCGAAAGCATTCAACCAAACTAGCAAACAACCAAACCAGTCCAAAAAGGTTTTTCAACACCAGCTTAGCATAAATACAACCATCTCTAGTGTTCCACTACGCTTTCCATTAAAGACTTCAAAATTCATTGCTTACTCATTGAGAAGGTCCAACCGGATTTAACAAAAGTTACATAACAAATTCTTTCTCTAGTTACCATTCCCAACACTTTTAATTAAAGTTTATGATGCTTATCAAAAAGACACCCAACCAAGACTACATCGACATGATCCCCACGGATCATCATATCATAATACATCTTATTCTAACTTTGAAACATAGTACTTCAACAAATCTTTCAGCATGATCAATCTACAAATTTCATACCACCTATATGTCAACGTCTCGACAATCAAAACTTATTCAGTTAACAAACGACTTCAACATGTATATATTATCTCCACAGGGTAGAATTCGTAAGTGAGACTCTAAATTATACATTCATTAAGGATAAAATCATTCATCGTGTTAATTATCCAAAGTTCACTCCATCACAACATGTTACAATTTCCTCTATTTTAACCATGGTTTTCAACAAGTAATCTAAACAATTACCTCCACTAATAGGTTATCAATAACAACAAACGGGCATAATCATCAAACGACAATATTACTTTTAGCTACCCTATACATGGGTTATAACAAAATTGCCACTACACCACATACTCCAACTAGTTAAAATAAATTTAATAAGTTAGACCATCACGATGCTTTTACCACATCGTCAAACAACAAAACCTATATTCTTCCAATTGACATCAATACTAGCATTTCACAAACACAACTACGTACCTCCAATTATGCTAATAGTTTGCAACATCATAAATAACAACTCTAATCAACTTCCAAGTTAAGGTCACAAACCAACACGATTAAATTTATGTACTAACATATTAAATTAGAACATCTTTAAACAATCAACCCAGTTTCTTTAACAACATCAGTAGGCTATATCATCTCAATATTCTAACTGCGCATCAAGATTTAGTGCTTTAGACATTGACAATGATCATGTGCATTTAAGATAAAACAATAGATTCTAAGCATGTACGTTAACACCTTTAATCATGATCGCTACAGAGTAATCTACAACACTAGAAGTTTATTTAATCTCAAGCTAAAGATAACAATTACATTTAATTGATTCAACTCACCAATTAACTTAGAAGTACATCATTTCCATAAACCACATTGTTACATGCTACCTAACATACTAAACAACAATTCTCACTATTGACAAATAATTTCAGTCAACATACTACTTACTTTGTTTGCAGTATTTTCTTTTTTAAAAAACTCAACCAAAATTCACAAAGAAGCTTGACTCTCAATGTTGCAATAGGACATGACTCACACTTGATCATGCAAAAGATCTCCAAAACACATTTCAATCTTAAAGACTCCTACAGGAGGGAACCAAGCGATCAAGTAAACCTTTATGGACAAATGCACAAAACATAAATTGACACATCTTAAATTTTTTTTTGCACACAACTTCTGTATCTTCTTTCAAACACGGGGTGAGACACCCAAGAACCAAAACTATAATTTTCTTTGCAAAGCAACCATCCAAAACCGGTGTCAAAGCCAAAAGGCGACCAAAAAGGCGCAACACTATGCTCTTCTTCTTCGTCTTCAACCAAGGAAGACAAAAACCACAAACCGCTGAAGGATCAATCCACAAAAATCCAATACCAAACACTTTTCATTTGATTTCAATCAACTAAAACCAAGAAAAACAACCAAAACCGACCGTCAGAACGGTAAAGAACATATGAAGGAATCCACCACCAAACTCTTCTATGTGACTCCAGTCAACTACCAGATCTACGACAGAAAGGGAAAGCACTCTTCTCCCACAGGGGTTAATAGTTCTTCTGTAACACCCCGACATCTAGTGTGCCTAAATGTTACCAAACATAGATTAAACAACATCTAAAAACCTCAAATAAAGATAAATTACAGCAAAGGAGCAAATGCTAGAACCAAAAATTTCGGCAGCATCTCCTTTGTTTAACCATGATTCGGAGCAACAACTAAATATCACATGATATAACCTAATGGAAAAACATCCAAAGCAGCAATGACAGGTAATATAGCGGCAATTTAAGTCTAACATAGTGAATTAAACCACTTCATGAACCAAATCGAAGTAAAAGATGTAAACAAGTACATGAACAAATCATAATCCTAGTTTCATCACACTAGATTCATGATCACAAATCTGAAAGGTAAATATTGTATAATTGTGTGGAAATTATGTGATGTCGTGCCGCTAAGCCCCTTTCCCACATGTCAGTGTCAAGGTACCTAAGAAAAACAATATAAACACAAGCGTGAGTTCATCACTCAGCAAGCATATTGCAATGGATCATAAAGAATAGATCAATGCCAAAAGCAATACATACCATACTTTAACATCATGATCAAACCATAATCTCATCTACAACATCATAGCCATGACAAAGCACATTGTACACAACTCATTATCATCATCATGTATGCAATGCAATGCACATGTCTCCTGGAAGCATATACCGGTATTGCTGAGAGCACGTGGGTGGAATCACGAGGTAGGTCTTACAACCATGGCACTCCGGATTAGTCATAACTTTCTCACCGACCTTACCGGACTAGTTATGACGTTCTTACCGATCGGGCCATCTTTCATGCCATGTATGCAACATATGCCATAAACATAAACAACTTGCATCAAACTGAACTAAACATGGCATAGCATCATAATAGTCCATTTTCATTATAACATTGGCAAGCAATAATCATGGCAAGATATCACAACATATAATCATGACAAGATAGCACAACATGTAAGCAAATTTTGCATCTAGTCACAATTAGCAACATACATTACACTACCCATTACAATACACTTGCCTTAACCTTGGGCGACGGATTGGCGAGAGGTTGAGGGCACTCCCGAGGGTCACACCACCTGCACAAACGTACCACATACTCAAAACGTGCCCACAAAACAATACATACTCGCTCATCCACCCTGATTACGCAAACTACCCCCGAAAATGAAAAACAGAGAATCTGTCCTCCCGGGACAGCGGACTTCAACCTACCATAACTTGAGTTCTAGATCTCCAAATTGAGTAAACGAGTACACCATCACGAATCTTAGGAAATTTCCTAGCTTTTTGTAAGTATTGGGAAAAGCTAATTCGGCCTCTAAAATTGTTTAATCTACAAAACACTACGTTCTGTCCCAATTACGTCACAGATTTGAACACGCTCGGTAAAATGACAATAACTTTCAAACAGCTGATCGGAATTACGTGTTCTTTATGTACAATTAAAGGTATTGAAGTTACTTACAACTTACTCAACAGGCGTCCGACCAAATTCCGAATGTAAATTGGCGGAAACTCAAACCCTAGGTCGACTGCACAATCTGCCCGAAACAGGGAACATGGCAAACTCTAATTTTCATCTAATCTACCCAATCACAGCACCACCACTTGATCTAAAAGCATCCAAATACCCTCTAGCACACCACCTAGATTAACCCCAAGGATTCCCCTAGCCATACCTTCACCCGACGAACGATTAACCGACGAATCTCCTCCCGGTTCACACGATCTCCTTCCTCGCTCCAAATCCACCGGATCTCCTCGTCGCGGAGCGCTCCAATGGAGGGGAGAGTGAGGTGGCACGGTGGGGAGCTCCCCTAGGGCAGCAAGGGATGTGGAGAGGGGAGGGGAAGGTGGTGGCGCAAGGGAGAAGGGGAGGGGCGCAATGGGGTGGGGGTGGCGGCCAAGGAGGGGGAGAGGAGGGAGTAGGGGGCGGCTAGGGTAGGGGTGGGCGCCCTCTAGGGCAGGGGGAGGTGCCCCCAACCAGCCCAAGCTGGCCTCTAACTCTCACATGGGCCCAGACACCTTCCCACTAAAGCCCACGACTCTTTTCCTTCGGCCCAAACTTCCTCGAAAAGGCCCAAACTCCCGAAATCGGCCCGGAAACGCGATTAAACTTCATAACGTAAAGTTTTAAACTCCGATTTCATATTTTTATAATGTTTTGACATCCCGAAGTATCACATCTTCGGTGATGGCGCTAACCGGCCACACCGTCAAACCACACCCTTACTATGAACAAAGAGAGGTGACCGAAACCCTTCTGCACCGCAACCCCACTACATCATAAATATAGCAATTCAAACAATACTTTCGTAAATATAACATCATGCATCGTCAGATGTAGCGTTCAACATCAAAGCTTAAATACAATATTTAAGCGTAAAGCAACGATACCCATACCCTTTCCTACTGTGCATCCATATGTGTCAAATTTTAAATTAGTTATTCCACTTAAACAAGTTTTAATGTTGCTATCCTATGACAAAATTTTAAGTACAACCTAAGCCATGTTTCTAGGTTATCCCACATCAAAATTTTAGTTAACCATATGGTATTGCACTAAGTTAATACGCCACAAACCTCAAGCCCGCTCTGATACCAACTGTAACACCCCGGCATCTATTATGCCCTGAATGTCACCAAACAAGATAGAAGAAGCATCTAAATACCATAATTAAAGATAAATTACAGCAAAGGAGTAAATGCTAAACCCAAAAATTTTGGCAGCATCTCCTTTGTTTTTCCATGATTTGAAGCATCAGCAATAACATGACAAGATATAGCATAACACGAGACATCCAAAACAGCAATAACATTTGATATAGCAACATCTCAAGTCTAAACTAAGGAATCCAACCAATCCACAAATTATAACGAAGTAAAGAACGAAAAAGGCACACAAATAAACCAAACTTCAAGTTTCATCGCACTATTCTTATTATCATAACTCCAAATGATAAACTGTCTAAATGTGTGGAGCTACGTGTAGATGTGTAGCTAAACCCCTTTCCCGCATGTCGATCTCATGGTACCTAAAAAAAACAACATAAAACACAAGCGTGAGTTCATCACTCAGCAAAGTGTATTGCAATGGTACAAGAAAACACATTTCAATACCTTCATCACTACTTTTCATATTCAACATCATAAACATTTCATATTCACCTTGTATGCATCTCATTGACCTCTTCATATAACATCATCATATAATGCAATGCACATGTCTCCTTGAAGCACATACTGGTATTGCCGAGTGCACACCCGTCGGCGTGCACCCTCTTTCCCCTTCCATCCCGTAGATGGAGGGTGCCTACTCCTCGCTTCCATTCACAACTGTGGATGGAATCACGAGGTAGGTCTTACTCAATGGCGCTCCGGATTAGTCATAACTTTCTCACCAACCTCACCGGACTAGTTATGACTTTCTCACCGTCCTGACCAGTCCTCATGCCATGTATGCAAATATGCCATAAACATAAATAACTTGAATATAAACACAAACTAACCATTGCATGGCCTTATAACAAACCATTTTCATCATTGCGTAGGCAAACATCAATCATGGCAATTTAGCATATCATGTAATCATATTGCACCTAAGCAAGACTAGCAAACATACAACACAACCCATTCCAATACACTTGCCTTCAACCGCGGGCGACGGGTTGTCGAGAGGATGAGGGCACTCCCGGGGTCACACCACCTGCACATAGGTTCAATACACTCAACAACATGCACACAAGAAAACACCAGAGCACTTAGTTAAATTGACTTCGTGATCTACTCCCAATACCCAAAAATAGAGATTCTGTCCAACAGGACAGCAGCATTCGGAAGGCCATAACTCGGGCTTAAAAACTCCAAATCAGACAAACAAGTACATTTTCTTGATGCTTAGGAAATTTCCTAGCTTTTTCTAAGTATTGGGAAAAACTGATTTGTCCTCTAAAATTTCCTAATCTACAAATCAACCCGATCTGTCCCAATCACATCACAGTTTTGAATACGTTCGGTAAAATAGCCATAATTTTCAAACAGCTGATCGAAATTACGCGTTCTTGGTGTTCAATGAAAGGTATTGAAATTATATACAACTTTCTCAACCTACGAACGACCAGGAAACGTCTCTAAAAATGCGAAAACTTGAAACCTAGGTCGGACATCCAATCTGCCCGAAACAGAACGCCATGCAAACTCTAGTTTTCATCAGTTCTATCTAATCGTAGCACCACCTTTCGATCTAAAAGCACCAAAACCTCCACTAGATCAGCACCTAGTCCATCCCCAAATATTACCCATAGCCATATACCTTCGCCCGACGAACAACGAACGTCGAATCTTCTCCTTCCGGTTCTCCCGATCTCCTTCCTCGTTCCGAATCCGCCGGATCTCCTCGTCGCGGAGCTTCCCAACGGCGAGGGCAGCGAAGAGGAGGGGCGTGGCAGCAAGGGATGGGATGGAACTCGCCTAGGGCCGGTTAGAGGTGGTCGAGAAGGAAGGGATGGGTGGAGGCGCAAGAGAAGTGCAGGGGGGCGGCGGCTAGGGTTGGAGGGAGTGGGGGGCGCACACAAGGAGAGGTTCTGGCGCAATGGGCTTTGTTTGCTGGAAATTCCCCCCCCCCCATGGGCCCAAGTACTCCCCCACCAACAGCCCACTTCATCCCCGAAAGGCCCAACTAGCTCCCGCTAGACCCAAACTCCCCCCGGAGGCCCAAATTCTCCCCCGGAAAGGCCCAAACTCACAGAAAAGGCCCAAAAACAAGCTACAACAATTCACACCATCATGCCGACATCGAAAAATGACTCATACCGTCATTCCGTAGTGTTACACCGACCATACCAGTGACTCCGAGGCAGTTCAAGTCAGTTCAGTAGCTAACCGTGGTATCAGTGATAAAGCAGATAGTGACCAGCAGCCGTTCACTATACCAACCGTGGTAAATCAAAACTTGGATCAGTTACTCACCGCCCAGGCTCAGTTTATGAAGACAAAGATGCAACAGATGAATGTTATTGGTTCCAAAATCAATCCCTCCACCACTGAAGTCGCAACCCCTTATTCACAGTCAAAGTTTGCCTTGTTCATAAAGACCAACCTACCCACGTTTGATGGATCAGTCACTCTTAAAGATACAGAAATTTGGCTTCGTGTCATAGAAGAGAAGCGGGCTTCGCTGCAATGTAAAGATGAAGATAAGGTTCCCTACGCTACTTGTCAGTTAGAAGGAGATGCATTAACCTGGTGGAAGAATTTCTACGCCACCTCTGAGGATGAACATACCATCACTTGGTTGGAGTTTGCCACCGCCCTTTGTCAGTTTGTTGCGTCGTTAGATGATAGTGTAACTACCACGAGTTCAGAGAAGAGTACAACCCTTGTACCCAATACCATACCTGGACGTTTTTCTTTGAAGTGTTATCAACCAAACAAATCAGAGGATCGTGCATGCATCTGTTGTGGAGAAATAGGACACACTGCTGATGGACATGCAATCAATTGTTTCAGCTGTGAAGGAAGCCATTTACCAGGAGAATGTTCTATGCGCAACATCACCTGCTATCTTTATGAAGGCTGGGATCATTGCCCATCTCAACGTCCCTGGATCCAATAGTAACCGCTATGACTCAGTGTTAGCGAGAGAATTTTTGAGCCGTCATTGCGCAAAAGTTAGCGAGAAGAGAAGGATTATTATCCGCACTTGTTGTGCCACGTGAAGACATGAAGAATAAACATGTTGTCGGGACCCGAATTTGCAAATCCGGACCCTCTGTGTATTCAGCACTAGTCCAGGAACGCGCTAGTGCACACAGTCTTAACATCGGTAAATATCACAATCATACCACTCGATACTAATAAAGTACTTTAATTAAATAATCAAACTGGTTGCTCGACCTTATGGTCAAGTTACAAATATACGCCACGCAGGGCGAGACTTAATAAGAGAGAAATAATAGCAGCGGAAATAAGATAACTTCGTGGCGCCATCCAGTATACCACAGGCAACTGACTGGGCTCGCTTCCTAGTTAGACGGATCTTCTGGGAGCTCCTCCTCCAAAGCTGGTGTAGACTCCTCTTCAACTGGTGTTGTATTGTGGCAAGGGTGAGTACTTGGTACTCAGCAAGTCATGCACAGAATGCAAGCTAATATACTACATGCATGGCTTAATACAAAGGAATAGCTCAGGGTATATTTGCAGTAAAACAGCATTTGACAAGTAGCATAAGTAGATTCGAAAGCAGTAGAAACAAGTATAACATCAATAACTTTTACAGGAGTTTAATCAACATCTTTCCCACTCCTAATCCACATTTCCATCAACATCATTATTTAACCAAACCCAACCTTTCAAGTCCAAGTTATTTTTCAAGAAAGTCTAACCCTTGACTGTAATTCCCGAGCGATGTCCAATTCCGCGGACACGGCTATTCGAATAGATTTTACACTCTGCAGAGGTTATGCACTTTACCCACAAGATACAGTCAAGCACCACAAAGGCGAGTGTCCGTAACAAAGCCTTTCGGAAACCTCTAACAGCACAAGTGGACCTCCCCGGTGTTGCACACTAACCCTTCCCTTAGCGAAGGCGAAGTTTAGGTCAAGCCACCGTTAGATGGGTACCTGGCCGCAGCCCTGGTACGCTCCCCCGTACAACTTACACAAAGGGTGTAGTTGACATCCTGAGGTCCCACAGGTACGTTATTAGCAACTTAATCAACTAGGTCCGTCCCATTACAGACATGTGGTTGCACGTTTGACCCAGTTCAAAGGCTTGCAAGGTTAAGTCCTTAGGGTGACCAGGGCAAGACTACCTGAAGAACCAAACCAACATTCCTGGTGCCACAACTGGCCCACCCGATCATTCTTGCCACATGCCCCGGTCAAAAGCTATTTATCAAACCCCAGTTGATTACCATGCACCACGTGCCATCAACATCACATGATACCTTTTCAAAACAGGTTCAATATATCATTAAGTCAATATTAACACTTGATTGTTCAAAATCATGTCATGAGCACGTAGCAGGTCTAAGCAGTATACTACAACGGTCTATCATCCCATGTTGGCAATTTAGTAATGTCCAACTAGTAAACCACAACTAGGGTGACAAGGGTCATGGCACATATATATAATTAACCAAAGTGTCATACAGCAATTTGGCATTTATCTAATTACCCATAATTAAGTAAAGCATTTTCTAATTTAAACTAGCATGCATTAATTTAAATCAAATTAACTTCAAAATGGGATCAACATGGTCAAAGCACAACTTGCCTTCAAAAAGTACTTGTTCTTGGTCCTGAGCTGGCTCCTGGGTCAACACCTCTCCTTCGAATCCTTCCGGCACTTCAACGTCTACTCGTAAAGCGTGCAAATAGCAAATAATAAATAAACAGTAGACAAAAGTGTCCAAACATCCAAATAAAGTTCATAAACAGAGAGAACATAATTTTATGAATTTTTAGAAACTGGAATCGTCAAATTCGGAGTTCAAATGCAAAAGATACAAGCATTTAAAGTTTAAATAATCAATTAAATAATAATACAGAGAAAAAATTTAGTCCAAAAATTAAATAAAATTCATCATTAGGTAGATCTCAATTTTATACAAATTTAGAAATTTGAATCGCTCAAATCGGAGTTAAATTGCAAAAGTTATAAGCGTTTGAAGTTTGAATCTAAATTTGAATCAATAAACCGAATTAATTAAATAATTTCTTTTTCGGAAAAATGATTTATTGCGTCAGCAGTGACACGTGTCAGCATCCGATTGGTCCACGTGGACTTGCTGACGTCACCACCGAACGGGTCCCGTCATGACGTCATGCTGACGTCAGCATGACACGTGGCACCTCCCGGGCGCTGCCACGTGTCCGGTCCATGGACTGGGTCCACGGGCGGCACGGGTCCACGGTGGATCCGGTACACGGCGCACGCGATGCCGACGGTGGGTCCGCCTGTCGGGCCGGGCGGGTTCACGCCGCGTGGGCCTCGCTGCACGCGGGCCCCGCGTGTCAGAGACATGTGCTCACGCGCGTGGGCGCAGTTAGGACGTACGTGGCGCAATCCCGGCCGTTGATTTGAATATCGATGGCGCGGATTAGATCCAAGTGTCACGCGTTTGGGGTAACGCGGCGGATCTGGGCCGTACGATCTAGATCGGACGGTCCAAATTGGATCCATTGCGGTGCAATGCGTGCTACGCAGCTCAATCTAAGCCGTTGGATCTAGATCCAACGGTTGAGAATAGATCTAGGTTTCGCAACGGGAATAGCGTACGGCGATGTGGCCGAACGTGGGCCGTTGGATCTTGATCCAACAATCCAGATCTAATCTAGGTTCTAGGGTTTCGGGGAAACGTGGACTCATCGCGGGCCGTAGGATCTCAATCGGACGGTTGTCCGGGCTCGCGAAGATCGATGGCGGCGCGGCGGCGCTGGGTTTACCGGGGACGAAGACGACGACCTCCTGCGCGGCGTTTCCATGCAGCTCCGGCGCGAAGATTGGCACTCCCAGGCGCGGCGCGACGCGGCGGTCTCGGTTCTGGGCTTGGTGTCGTCGGAGAGCGGCGGAAGTGGCGGGGATCAACGAAAGACCGCGGCGGAGGACTCCTCCCACTACGGCGAGCAATAGCGGCTATGCGGCGGCGACTAGGGCTTAGAGGCTAGGGGTGAAAGATGCGCACGGCAAAGGGCATCCTCGGGCGATGTCCCACGCTTTAAATAGCCCCAGGAGTTGCGCTTAAACCGGAACCCTAACGGATTGCGGCGGCGACGCGGCGGAGGAATCCGGCTCGGATTCGGCGAGGACGACGACGGGGAGCCGTCCACGAGGCGCGATTGACGGTCACGATCGCGCGGGCGCGATCGGATCCGTCCCGGTTTCGGCTCGAACCGTTGCGGTCCAATCCGGACCGTTGGATCTCGATCCAACGGTCGGGATCGATTAGGGTTAGGGTTGGGTTCGGTCGAGTCGGCTGGCTCGGGTCGGACTCGAACTCGAGTCTGACTCGGGCTCGGTCGGATGAACAGTACTCGACCCGAGTTGATTTTCCAGTTATTTAATATTCAAAATAATTCTCAGAAATTCATTTAATTCACTAAAAATAGCAAAACACTCAGAAAAATTCTGGAAAATATTTTGGAACATTTTGGACTCAAATAAAATATTTCCAACAAATTTTTATTTGCAAAGTTAAATTCTTTAATTATTTCAAAAGGGAATAAATTCAAATAAATTCCAAATAAATCCAAATAAATTCCAGAAAATCTCAAAAATTCGCAAAAGTGCCAAATTTCATTTAAATTCATGAAAAGCAAAAATTGGGGTGTTACACATGTCAACCCTATCCATCCAACTCAGGAAATTGGTGATACGTGGTCACCATGGAACTGTTTCTTATGTGATAAACGAGGTCACTGGGCTAGAAAATGCCCCCATCAACCTGGCACGACGACCCAGACGTTCATGTTACAACTATGGTGAGTTAGGTCATTTTGTTAAGGAATGCCCACAGAAAGGTCAAGCAATTTCTAAAGTCATGATCATTCCAGAAATTACTTCAGTGAGGATTATAACACCGAAAGTGAGTAGTAAGACTATGAAAGCAACTTGCTCAAGGAATCAGTTGAAGCAAGACGAGTTGGTTAACAAGACCCTTGATCCAGAAGATGAGTGCAAGGAATTGGAGGACAACCGCAAGCGTCGGAAGGCTAATCCAGAAGGATCACCGTAACAGCGAATGAGGAGTGACCCTTAACAACTCAGTTGCCATACTGCTCATACTGTGTTCAAAACACTTTTGCCTGTGCTTCATCCTGATAGTCAGAGTTTTCATAACACCATCCCGGTGAAAAGTTCTCAAGGAAGAAGCCTGCTCTCTGGAGTTTGCTATGCTTGTCGCCAGCCAGGACATTTTGCTAACCACTGCCCTCAGAAGGAAGTGATCAATTTGGACCTTGTGAATTTCGGCTCTACCCCTACCAAGACTGGTGCTACGTCATGTGGAAGCCAGCCGATGTCAGTTAATCGTTGCTTTAGATGCAATGAGCCAGGACACTCTGCCAACAGTTATCCTAGGAGGAAAGGTGTTATTCCTGTTCACTTCAAACCTAGTCCCCCACCTACCGAGACACTTGCGCCAGAAAGAGAATTGTGAAGCAGTTCAAGATGAAGCCATGCCGCAAGCGCTAGTAAAAGTCATGTCAACCACATTATGACCGATGAAGCTTAGAAAGCATCAGATGTTGTACTGATCAAAAGTCATATGTAATACAGGATGTTGAAGAGTTAATTTGCCCCTTTGTTAAGGGTAATTTTTCAATAAAGCTTATCATATTGAAAACCCATGCTAGAGATGTTTATTCTTGGAGTTAAATTAGTGACCCAAGAGAAATGCAGTTTTGATCTATGGTTGGAGATGTAATCAGTTAAGAGGAGTTAGAGAGTTTCTGAGATAAATTGCATTCAGGTTTGACTTTAGTATACCCGAGACAGCTGAGAACCGTCTATTCCATTATGGTTGAGTCAAGGAGATGGGTGTGCTATCACATCAGAAGAAAGAGTTGTTGCGTATGCTTAACAACTACAAAGGATTACTGTCTTCCTGAAGAACTACCCTAGCCACTGCAGTGTATGCCAGTAAACCAATACCATTACTTCAGTAATAGTTGAAGCTTGAGTTCAATGTGGGGAAGTAATCAGTTGATATAGAGTTTAAGTCAGTACTAGAGAATCAAGCCGACAAAGATAGTACAAGACACACCGGAATGCTGTTCAAGTCTCGTTCAAGACCGCAGAATTTCAAGCAAGTTTCGTAGCTGGGAGCCGTTGTTCAAATTCTACGAGAAGCCAATCAAGTGTTCAGGAACAGAAGCAAGGATGCCTATCAATGGAGTTGCCAGAAACGTCAGCATGAGTGCATGAGATGTTCAAGATTTTCCAACAGACGAGGTATCAAGATTTCCCGCAGAAGAAGTGCCTTCTTTTGCTAGAAAAGCAGACACTGTCGGAGTCAGTAGAGTTGCAAGAAGATCTCATCCGCAAAGAGCAGCCTACCAAATTTTGGATGTTATCAAGCGTTTGTTTGGAAGTGTCCCTGTCCAGTGTGCAGTTGCTTGGAAGTTCGAAGAAGCCTCAAGAGTTGAGTCCCCCTGAACCTATTTCTATAGCCAGCCTTGAATCTCGGGGACGAGATTCTGTTAAGGGAGGGAGGTTTGTAATATCCCAAAATTTGGGTTTTCAAAAATTTTTGGTTTAGTTTAGCTTCCCAAAAATTTCCGTTGATTTTCTCGCGTTTATAAAGTGTAATCTGGATTTTCTAAAAGCTAAAACAATTAAATTTGATTATTTTATATTTAAAATAAAATAAATTTAGATTTATTTGGGTTCCTTGTATTTCAAGGAATTTTTCTGTAAGTTTTGAGATTTTTTTGGAGCTCGTTTGCTATTTATCGGATTTATTTGGAATGGGATCGTATTAAGTCCTTTTATGGAAATTAATTAAATATTTGAAAAGTTTATGTAAAGTTTTGTTGAAAATATTTTATTGGAGTTAAAAATGTCTCAAAATATTTTCTAGAATTTTTCGGGTATTTTGTTGCCCTAAATAATTAGTTTGATTTTTTGGATTTATATTTATAGAAAAATCCGGAATTTTGCTTTGGGCCAAATCTCCTCTCCCTCTCTCCCGCCAGCCCACCGCCGGCCCAGCCACCTCCCCGCCTACGTTGGCCTGCTCCCACCGCGCGCCGGCCCACGTCCGCTCCTAGCCCGGCCTCCCGAGCGAGCGTGCGCGCCAGCCAGCACTGGGTCGCGCCCCTCCACGCGCCTTGCACCAGCCGGACGCCAGGCCGTGCCCCGCCCGCATGGACCACGTCGCCCGCTCGTGCTTAGCCACTCGATCATATCGGACGGCTCACAGCATGCCACGTCACCCCAAACCGGCTCCCGCACGGAAGGTGCTCGATAAAATGCCTATGGGCCCGGTTTTTCGCGGTTTTCTTGATTTTCTTGACCTAGCCGCCACCCCAAGCCCTTGTAGACCTCCTATGACCCTCTCACACGCATGAACAAACCCCAGGACCTCTCGAAACCTTCGAGCCGCCGCCGAGAAGTCCCGGATGTCGCCCGACGATGATCGAACTTTGGAGCACATCCCCCATTAGCTCGTAGACTCTTTTCGAGATCCGTATTTTCCATGGTGAGCCATTATGTCCCTCTGTCTTCCCTCCAAATTTCATCCAATTTGGCCAAAGTAATTAAAAGTTATGGCCGTTTCAATCTCAAACCTTGCCGAGGCCATTTCTCCCTCAATTTTGCGAGTTTGGCTGTACAATTTTTATTGTGGACTCTCCTTGATGTCCCCTACATGATGATCATTCTAACCCACAGTTTTTCCCTCTGGATTTTGTGCATAAAATTCTTTTCTACGATTAGACTGCGTTGCAAACAGCGACAATCATCCTCGCGCGTTCCCCGCTGATCCCGAAGGTAAAACTCTGAGCCACCTGCTTCACGGTGTACCTCTAGGTCACATCTAGCTCTCGCTCAAATTTAGTTAAGTTCCGATCAATATTCTAGAAGTTATGGCCGTCTGAAGTTTGGCCCCGAAAGCCGTTAATCGGCAGTATGTGATCAATCCAGCGCGTCGTCGCAAAATTCACCTATACTGCTGAGTTTGTCTTATCGCGTTCTACGTGATAGACATGCCCGCTTTGCTGTCGCATCCTCTGGAATTTTTTATATATATTTAGGCTGTCTTTTGCCGCCGCCACGCGCCGTCTTTTGACGCTAGCTATCCTAGTCCGCCGTGGTCATGTTGTCGTGTCCGGTGGGTCATCCTTTAATATTTTGGTCCATCTTTAGAGTTCTTTTGATCCCCGTTTGCTATCGGAGCCTGGTTCCGGCTTAAAACCGTCGTCTTCCAACCTAGCCTTGTTACCTATTCGTGTTTCGGTTAGCCACCATTCGTAGCGCTCTATCGTGGCCATATCGTTGTACCGACGGTCGCTACTTTGTTAACTCATGAGCATCCCGCCATCGCTTCACTTCCGCCATTAACGTTCGCCGTTAACGCTCCGCCGTTAACGTTTCGCTATTAACGGTCCACCGTTAATGCTCCGCCGTTAACGCTCTGCACTCATTACTTCGTTGTCATCACATGCGTGCTTACAAGCAACAACTCTAATGCGATGTCCTTATCTGTTCTATCGCTTTGACGTGATCTAGCCCCAACGCATTGAGTTCAGTCTCCTATTCTTATTGTCACCGCCTTGTCATCATCGAGTCTCTTCATCGGTGTATGACTGAACCTCTGATCGCATCGTAGTGGACGTCGATCCCATCCGTCCTTGTCTTACCCTTGAGCATCTAATCCGCCGTTAACCTAGAATTCATTCGTGGACTTGGTTGATAGATCATTGACCATATGTCATATTCTTGTGCCAGACCTAGTCTATCAGTCTATCTTCCTTTTGTTTGACTATGTGTCCGTTCGGTCAACAAAAGTCAACTTTGAGTAATCAGCTTAGTTCATTGTTCTTAATTTGAAGTTTTACTTGATGTTTGACTGTATTTGCTTAGTTCATTGTTCTTAATCCGAAAGTCGTGCGAACGAGCCGAGGATCGAGAAAGTGGAAGTTGAAGATCGAGGACCAAGAATCAAAGATAAAGAGTAAAGAACATTAAAAATTGCAAGGGCCATGCAAGTTTTGCTTTGACCATGTTGATCCCATTTTCGAACTTATGTCGTTTCAAATTATTGCATGCTAGTTTAAGTTAAACTGATTTCAATTAATTTGGGATTAGATAATCGCCTTACTTGTTATTGCCACCTTGTCTATAATAATTGTATGCCATGATTAATTTGTCACCCTAGGATTATTGATTAATAGTTGGTAGCTAATATATTGCCAACATGGGTTAGATAGAACGTATTAGTTTGCTTAGACTTGTAAATGTAATGGGCCAATGACATCATTTTGGAAATATAAAGTTCAATATTGACTAATGGAATATGAAATGTATTTTGAAATGGTGTGACGTGTTGCCGACACGATGATGTTGATATGTGGAGGCCTTCGTGCTTCTTCAAGGATGTTGAGTTGTTGTTGGCATTGTGTGCGCAATAATCAATTGGGGTCATAAAATGTTTTGGATTGGGGCAAGTGGCAAGAATTATGGTGGGCCAGTTTGGCGATTGGGATTGTATGAAACATGATATATGTATGAGAGTTGGTGAGGTGGATTTCTTGAGAGTATTGATGTAAGTCTTGCCCTGGTCACCCTAAGGACTTAACCTTGCAAGCCTTTGAACTGAGTTCAGCATACAACCACAAGTCTGGAATGGGACAGACCTAGCTGAGTAAACTGTGATGTCTAGGCTTTGGTACTATCATGGTGGAGTGGGTTCCGGGTGTACGGGTGATAACCCACAAGGCGCAAGAGGGGGGCCTTGAGTGTGGTAACCAGTCCTTTCAGTGTTGAAACCTTAGCGGACAGTACCGTGTCTAGAAGTTGTAACGTCGCTAAACTTTGTTCCAGGTTTTAGCATTTTCTCGTCGGGAAATTTGGTGGACCTTCTGCTAATATGTAGGGTTTGTCAGCTCGATCTGGTGTGGGAGAGAAAATAGTTTCAGCTATTTTTCCCCCACTCCCCCACCTAAACCACCTCTTTTCCTTTATTTCCCTCCACTCCACTTTGGTTTCTCCACTCGGTTGAGAGAGCAAGTAGCCACTTCCTTCTTCCCCATTTTCGAGTGGCAGCAGCAGCCCCCCATGGTCCATGGCGTCTCCCTCCCCTTCCTTTGGAGCTCCCCCATGGCTGCCTTTGGAGCTCCTCCTCCTCTCCTCCAACCCCGAGCAGCAGCCCCTCCTCAGCCCGAGCAGCAGCCTTCCTCCTCTTCTTCCTCCTCTTGGGTGAGTAAAGGTAGTGCTTGAGCTTTCTCTTGGTGCTCCAATGGAGGTCTTGGCTAGTTGTGTAGGATCTAGGGTTGCTAGATCTAAAAATTTTGGGGGGAAACTAGATCATTTGGAGGGAAACTTTTTCTATTTTTTCGAGCTGAGTTTCATTCATCATTGCAGCTCAGTTTTGGGGTACGTAAGTTGGTCAAATGAGTTTTTGGTATTAGACAAAGTTGTAGATAATCGGATTACCTTTAATTGGAGTACAAGAATTCGAAAATATGTCCAGCAGTTTGACAGTTATGGCTGTTTTAGTGTGTGCTGTCCGAAGTGAGGCTGTGTTGGTAGATTCAAGGTTCAACTGAATGGTAGACCAAGTTGCTTGCCGAATCAGACTTTTTGGTTGCCTAGAGAAATGTAGGAAATTTTATGTAGATTGCGATTTTTTTTTGATTTGGTGTTAGGAATCAAAAGTTATGCCCTGTTGAAGTGGGCTATCCAAAACTGTGAATTGTCTGAAATTTCAGAAGTGAGGTTATTTCGGGTGGGCTACTCTTTTGAAATCTGGTAGTGATTGGCGAAGAACTAGCTTGAATGGGTTTGATGTATAGATAGATGGTTGTCTTGCGGTCGATTAGAGCACAAGAAGTCCAAATTTGGTTTAGCCAATTAAAAGATATGCTATTTTTAATGAAAACTATCCGGAATTGGACTCAATGTAAATGACACTTGTTCTTTTGAAATCTGGGATTGATTGATGGGGAACCAAATTGAATGAGTTTGTGATGATAAAATATGATCACCTTGCGGTTAATTGGAGTCTAAGTTTGCTCAATTTGACTGAGTGAAGCAAAAGTTATACTTTGTTGAATTGGCTATCCTGAAACTAGAGTTGCTGGAAAAACAGATTGTAATGGAAATACAGATTATGAAGAGTGGAAACACGGATTATAAAGAGTGGAAACACAAATTATGAAGAGTGGAAGCACAGATTATGTAGAGTGGAAACACAGATTATGAAGAATGGAATTGCAGATTACCAAGATTGAAACTACAGATTATATTCAGAACGAACTTGGATTACGAATAGTAGAAATACAGATTGTGAACGGTGATCATGTTATTGTTATTTTATCATTTGAGTCATATTTGCATTATTTTGAGATGAATTGCATATATGACTTTGCAGGGAATGCGATCTTGGGGGTGGCCGCGGCGTCTTGCTACCCCATTCTTCACGGTTAAAGGCAAGTGCACTCCTAGTATGATGATATGATTTTGTCTCTTGCTAATGATTATGAATATGTTGTGCTAATCATGATGGTGCATTGGTGTGTATGTCACGTGGAATGAGAAAGACTAAA
The DNA here is from genome assembly GCA_036346355.1 of Rhipidocladum racemiflorum. Classification (NCBI taxonomy): domain Eukaryota; kingdom Viridiplantae; phylum Streptophyta; class Magnoliopsida; order Poales; family Poaceae; genus Rhipidocladum; species Rhipidocladum racemiflorum. The sequence continues at coordinate 30,178,850 of CM070592.1, read as the reverse complement.
TGCTAATGAAATTGATGTTTATGTTGATGTTTTGGTTGACTTGATGATCATATTGATGAATATGAGAATGGATTGCTATGTATGTATTCATTTATGTCCATGTGAAAAGATAGAATGAATGTAGATGCAAGTTAATTGTGTTAATTGCAATTGTGCATTCATAAATGGAAGAGGCGACCCATTCTGATGCGGGCCTCTGTGTTCACACGTAGTGAACACGAAAGTCCTACCTCGTAGTCCCATTGATCGAGGTGAATGGGAGCGAGACAGTAAGAGTAGGCACCTTCCACGGGATGGAAGGGACGTGAGGGTGCACACCAACGGGCGTGCACTCAGCAGTACCGGTACGTGCATCGAAAAGAGCATTCATGTTCCATTGCATTGCATTGCTAGTATGTATTGTGCTAATGGAAATGTGAGGTTTCGGGATCGAGTCGTGGACTCCTCCCCAGAGTTAATGAGGTATGTATGTGAAGTAAGAAATGAGGTAAGAGTATTGATGCTATATTATTATATTTGTTGTTTTGGTATAAGAAGTTCGAGCATGTTGATGATATAAATGCTTTATTGTTTATGATTTAAATGGTTGGATACACTTTGCTGAGTCTTGGACTCACGCTTGTTTGTTTAATGTTTTTAGGTACTCTGAAGTCATCTTGCCGAGAAGGGACTTAGCTGCACCTCATTTCACGCTCACGACACGATAAAGAATTTAGTTGCTTAATTGGTTCACTTTGGTAATTAGTTGAGATCGATGTATTAATCTTGTTGTAGTTGTTTCGATCTCTTTGCTGTTGAGAATTTATAGTTGTTAGAAGACCATGACCCTTTGTATGTGCTTAGCGGGTCATGATGGTTAGTTGATTCCTTGTTATTATTGATGTTATTGCTATTATTATTGATTGTGATCTGTTTGCCTGCTGAGTGGATGTCCATCTAGCAGGGGAGGTCATGCCGAAATTTTTATGGAAGAATTTAGATAGGTTTTTGGTAGCACTTCGGGCACGAGAGGTGCCGGGGTGTTACACTTGGTATCAAAGCGGGCTTTATGTTTGTGGAATGCGAATGTTGCAAATTACTCTAGAGTAAACTAAAATGTGACTTGGAAAAGTAGAAACATGGCATATGTTTATGCTTGTTAAAACTTGGCCTTAGGGCAATAACTCTAAAATCTGAAATAGAGTGGTTAATTAATTTAAAATTTGACACACTCTGATGCACAATAGGAAAGGGTATGGGTATCCTTGCGTTGCGCTTAAATTTTGTATTTAAGCTTTGCTGTTGAATGTTAAATTTTAATATGCTTATTGATTTGATTATGCATGATGTTTATCGTTATTGTTTTGTAAGAGCTAATTGAGTAATTGTGGTTAAAGGAGTTGTGGTGCCGAAGGGTTTCGGTCACCTTCTTCTGTTTTGGTGTGGCCACGATAGAGGCTGTGTTAGTGGTTGTGGCTGGGTAAAGCCACAACCGGAAGTTTGGAGTCTCTCGTAGGTGATAGTTGTCGCCTTTTTGTGACAAAGTTTAGAGAGTGAATGGAATTTGTTGGTTTCTTTTGGCTTCGTTGGTTGGAGTCAAAGAGAAGAATTTGAGTGATAGACCCTTTCCGATTTCTTTTGCCGTTCTTGCGATCGGTTTGGTTGGTTCTTGGGTCTTTGTTGGTTGGGAACCAAGAGAAAGAGGCTAGTGATGAACCCTTCTGAATTTCTGTTACTACCGTTTTGATGTTTGGTTTGGTTGACGATTTTGCAAGTATTATATTGTTCACCCCATTTAAGAAAAATATTGAAGTTTTCTTGGTGTAAAAACCAAATCGTGTGGATTTTGGTGTTACGGTTTTACCGGAAAAGATGTGGTTGATCGCTTGGGTTTTTTTTTCCTTTTTTTGTGGAAAAATTCCTTGCAATTGTCTTCCTTCATGGAAGTTGTAAATCTTGAAGTTTCGTTGAGGAGTTGTTGCATGTTGAGTTTGGGAATTCGAGAGTCAAATTCTCTTAAGCTTGGTGGTTGGTTCTTTCCGGTGTTCCTTGGTGTTGTTTGTGCCTAAGAGCTGTGGTTTCCTTAAAGGTTGGGTACGTGACCCATGAGGATGTTCAAGATGTTAAGTCTGTGATGGGTAGTTGGAATATTGAGAGTATGTAAATTATTGATTCTGTTAAAGTGAATTGTTGGTTGTGTAAAGACAACCTAAATTATTGTGATGATAGAGAAAGATTAACCAAGGTGATAAGTGATCTAAAGTGAAAGTCGATTAATGCTTGATGAGGCTAGTATTGATCCCGTTCGAGAAGATCTAGAATTTTCTGCTGGGTGAAGTTATGATAGCAAGGTGATGATGTAAAGCACCTTAGTATGATGTTGTAGAGACATGATGATTGTTGGTCCATGTTGTTTAGGGGTCGATTAAATCATGAGTCGACAAAATTACTTAAGTGATGTGTAATCAAAGAATGTGAGTATATGGAGTGATTGTCTGAAATGTTGAAATGGTCCTTGACAATTGTTTGTTTGGGATCTGTAATGGAAATATGACTAAGCGGAGGTCATACCTTGTCGTTAGAAGTGTTTATTGGTTGAATGAATTGGGGATATTGAATTTGTTACTTAAGGATTGTATGGAAAGTAATTGTTGATTATGTCGAAATGGGTGTTGAAAAGATATGTTTTATGATTGGAATATACAATTGTATGGACGATGGTTCGTCATGGGTAGAGCTTGATGATCATATGACCAGTGGTGGTTATATGGATAGTAGAAAGTAATTAAGCAAAGATTGGATGTTGTAATTTATGTTCAAGTCTGGCCTTTTTCCAAGATTTGGTGAATATGAAATAGTTAATGGCAAGAGTATTAGAATACTAGAATTGGTGGGACTCGAGTTGAACCTTCTTTAAAGGGTTACGGATTCAATTGATTGCATGATTTTCTAGGAGTGTATACCTTTGTTAAGGCATCCTAATTGTTGGGCAATAGAGCTCCCTTGATTAAGTTCATTTTCGGTCAAGTTGCGAACCTGGCTTTGATGATTGGAAATGAGGATGAAAGAGTAGTTTGGGAAGTAATCGATTAATGGAGTCTGAATTAGTGTATTTCATTGGATCGTGCCAATCTTCGGTATTGGCTAAGTTGTTTAGCTTGTGTAATGAATATGGGGTTTCACACTCAAAAGTATATGAGTGCATCGCGCTCTTTCGCTTGCAAACTGAATTACCTTGGGAATCAGTATGTAAAGGAAACAAATAGATATATTGGGTTGTGTTGGAAGCTCTTGAGTTGAAAATAATTGTAATTCTATTGTAATTAGAGTTGGATTAAATTGAAAATGTGTGTGGTGTGTGCAAGTGTTTCAAAAGATGAAACTTATGATTGTTTCATGAGTGTTCTGTGGTTGTCTAAGAGATGTTTTGTTTTGGTAAGGGCTTGATGTTTGTTTTTGTGAAAGTGATTTGCCCTAATAAAGTTTTGTGTGGTGTTTATCTTCTAATGGAGTTTTCCCCGAGGTAAGGCTTGGTGCCTTGGTTTTTATTGTGTTGGATATGGATCGAGTGGTTAAAAGGAATCGAGATTTCCTTTGCTTGCTGGCATGAAAAGAAAGAACGAATAATTTCTGGCATTTTGGCTATGCTATGTAAGGGATTTGAGTTTCCTTTCTCTTTGAGAGATATTGTGGTGGTTGTGGATTCTTGTGTTTGATTTGAGAATTGGTTTTCTCTTCCAAAATGTTGATTTCGGTTAAAATGAGAGGTTTGGTTTTGGTGAGATCGAGTTGGATTGTTTTGGTTATTGAGAAGTTCTGTCAAAGATTTGTGTGGAGTCTCTCTTTTAATTGAGTGCTCCCCGATGCGAATCGTATCGCATTGATTTGAGATTTGAGTTTTCCTTTGCGACTTGGCTTAGTAAAAGAAAGAGCGATCTTCGGATGATGTCGAATTCTTTCCAAAATGAATTTTAGCGCATTGGGTTCAAGTTGATGCTTGTGGTTCAAAAGAATCATACTTCTTTGCGTTCTAGATGGGATTAAGAATATGAATGTCCATGGTATAGTGTTGAGTATAATAAGGATTTATACTCCTGGACTTGGTTGTGTGAGTAAAAGGATTTGAGAGCAAAACCCTCTTGGGAAAAGAGTCGATTAGGTTTGGTAAGAAATTGCAGCCCTAGCTTGGGCTAGGTGTAAAACCTTGAGTGTGGTTTGAAAGGTGGATTATGATGGAAGTTGTGATGTTGGTTCAAAATCTTTTGAGAGTATCGTTGGTTATAAAGAAAGTGGTGGTAACTTGATATAAAGTGTTCTGTTGCGAACATGTAATTCAGTTAGCTGTCCTTGGGTGTGAGATATGCCTGGGAGAGAATAGAATGAAAATATAACGTGGTTTGTGATTTGAAAAGGAAAAATAAATAAATTATGCCACTAGTGGGCTAATTCTTGCGAGGATAATGGTTGATCTTGGTCCTTCTGATGAGAGCGTCAATTAAATTGGAAAAGATGGGATTTTGTGTATTTGATTCGTTAGGATACAAGTTTGGAACCCGAGATGATTAAATGGGTGGCATGAATGATTGGTTGAGAATTGGTTTAGAGGTATGATAGAATGAAAAGCCTCGTATCATTCTTGTTGGCATGAATACGATGAATGGTGATAGAAAGGTCAAGATGGTAGATTAGATTGAAGTTAAAGAGGGAATCTAAAGTTGAGTAGAGAGTTTGGAACTATGTTTTTCCAAGAATGAGGTCTTATCCGGTAATACCGAAGGAAGTTTTTCTGAGTTGCATCAGATTTTTTTACGATAGTGGTATGATATGTTTGATATGGGGTCTTGGCATATCAATTATTTGATGGAGTCCCTTAGTAGCTGAAATTGAGGAAGAAGGTTGAGGAAGTTCTTGTAAGATTTCTTGTTCATGAGGTTCGTTGGAATCTAGGATGCTAGGGAGTTTTGTCCCTTCAAAATTTTAGTAGAAATTGGAGTGAACGTGGAATCGTGAGAAGTTGCACTGTGTTAAGCTAAGTCGAATCACTTTCGTTAATAGTTGGATTTGGAAATTTGGTTTATCGTTTGGATTCGTTTGAGTCCTTGCATGGTTGCTTTGTGGTTGCAAGTCCCTTGTGGACTTTGTTTGGTATAGTTGGCATTCTTCGAATTCGGGGTCGAATTCCTTTAAGTGGGGGTGAATGTAACGTCGCTAAACTTTGTTCCAGGTTTTAGTATTTTCTCATCGGGGAATTTGGTGGACCTTCTGCTAATCTGCAGGGTTTGTCACTTTGATCTGGTGTGGGAGAGAATATTTCATCTATTTTTCCCCCACTCCCCCACCTAACCCTCCTCTTTTCCTTTCCCCCCCTCCACTCCACTTTGGTTTCTCCACTCGGTTGAGAGAGCAAGCAGCCACTTCCTTCTTCCCCATTTTCGAGGGGCAGCAGCAGCCCCCCATGGTCCATGGCGTCTCCCTCCCCTTCCTTTGGAGCTCCCCCATGGCTGTGTAACACCCCGGCATCTAGTATGCACGGATGCTACCAAACATAGACTAAACAACATCTAAATACCACAAATAAAGATAAATTACAGCAAAGGTGCATATGATAAAACCAAAAATTTCGGCAGCATTTTCTGTTTAAAACTCATCCCAAAGTTCACAAAGAAACTTGACTCTCAAAGTTGAAATGGGACATGACTCACACTAGATCATGCAAAAGATCTCCAAAACACTCTTCAATCTTAAAGACTCCCACAGAAGGGGACCAAGCGATCAAGTAACCTTTACGGACAAAGGCACAAAGCATAAATCAACACATCTTAAATTTTTGCACACAACTTCTGTATCTTCTTTTTTAACTCGGGGTGGGACACACATGAACCAAAACTATAATTTTCTTTGCAAAGCAACCAACCAAAACCGGTGTCAAAGCCAAAAGGTGACCAAAAAGGCGCAACACTAAACTATCCTTCGTCTTCAACCAAGGAAGATAAATCCACAAACCGCCAAAAGAACAATCAGTGAGTACTCAAAACCAAACACTTTTCCTTTGATTTAAATCGACTAGAACCAAGGAAACCAACCAAAACCAACCGTCAGAACGGTAAAGAACATCCGAAGAAATCCACCACCAACTCTTCTATTTGTCTCCAGTCAACTACCCGATCTACGACAGAAAAGGTAAGCACTCTTTCCCCACAAGGGGTTAATAGTTCTTCGGTGATGGCTTTAACCGGCCATACCGTCAAACCACAACCTTACTATAAACAAAAAAGTGACCGAAACCCTTCGGCACCACAACCCCACTTCGTCTTGTTAACAAGAACAATTCAATCAATTATCTCATAAGCATAGCGGCATACGCTATCAAATATAGCATTCAACAACAAGGCTTAAATGCAACATTTAAGCGTAAGCAACGATACTCATCCCCTTTCCTACTGTGCATCCATGTGTGTCAAATTTTTAAATTAGTTATTCCACTTACACAAATTTTAATGTTGCTATCCTATGGCAAAATTTTAGGTATAACCTAAGCCATGTTTCTAAATTATTCCAGATTAAAATTTTAGTTAACCCTACGGTATTCCGGAGGCTACCAAACATAGACTAAACAACATCTAAATACCACAAATAAAGATAAATTACAGCAAATGAGCATATGCTAAAACCAAAAATTTCGGTAGCATCTCCTTTGTTTTTCCATGAATTGAAGCAACAGTAATACTAAGGCAAGATATAGCATGTTAATAGACATCTAAAACAACAATATCGACTGATATAGCATCACTTATGTCTAAAATAAGGAATTCAATCATTCCACAAATGATAACAATCAAACGATGAACTTAAGCTCAAAACCAAGCCATACACCAAGTTTCATGGCACTATTCATTATTATCATGACTCCAAATGATTAAACTGTCTATAAGTGTGAAGCTACGTGTAGAAGTGTAGCTAATGCCCTTTTCCGCTTGCCGGTTTCATGGTACCTAAAAACAACATGAAACACAAGCGTGTGTTCATCACTCATCAAGTATATTGCAATGATACAAAAACAATAACAACTCACATACATACTTAATGCCATTCACATAACCTGAGAATCAACTTATGAACTTCATTTATGCTCTCATATAACATCATCATAAACATCTCAAATAAACATCTTCATATGCATCTCATAGAACATCATAGTCATCTCATAAGCCACTTCATTTATGCAATGCAATGCACATATCTCTCTGAAGCACATACCAATATTGCCGAGTGCACACCCGTCGGCGTGCACCCCATTTCCCCTTCCATCCCGTAGATGGAGGGTTCCTACTCTTACTGACTCGCTCCCATGCACAACCGTGGATGGGACTATGAGGTAGGTCTTTCGTGTTCACTACGTGTGAACACAGAGGCCCGCATCAGCATGGGACGCCTCTTCCATTATGAATGCACATATGACATAAACATGTAAAGATTGGCGTAAACATGTAATACAACGAATTCATGATCAATATGAAATCATATTCATCATGTCATAGGCAAACATCAATCATGGCAAGTTAGTATATCATGTAATCACATTGCACCTAAGCAAGTCTAGCAGTTCATACAACACACAACTCATTCCAATACACTTGCCTTAACCGCGGGCGACGGATTGGCGAGAGGATGAGGGCACTCCCAGGGTCACACCACCTGCACATAGATACCACACGCTCAAAACGTGCCCACAAAACTGTACACAATCGCTCATCTACCCCGACTTCGCAAACTACTCCCAAAACCGAAAAACAGAGAATCTGTCCCGTCGGGACAGCAGGCTTCAATCTAGCATAACTTTAGTTCTAGGACTCCGAATCGATTAAACGAGTACATCATCGCAAAGCTTAGGAAATTTCCTAACTTTTTCTAAGTATTGGGAAAAACTGATTCGGAATCTAACATTGTCTAATCTACAAAATATTATGTTCTGTCCCAATTACGTCACAGATTTGAACACGCTCGGTGAAATAATCATAACTTTCAAACGGCTGGGCGGAATTGGACGTTCTTGGTGTCCAATTAAAGGTATTGAAGTTACCTACAACTTTCTCAACAGGCAGCGGACCAAATTCCAAACCTAAAATTGCAAAAACTCAAACCCTAGGTCGTGTGCCCAATCTGCCCGAAACAGAGAACTATGAAATCTCTAGTTTTCATCCAATCTACCCAATCACAGCACCACCTCTTGATCTAAAAGCATCAAAACATCCTCTAGCACAGCACCTAGATCATGCCCAAGGACTACCCCTAACCATACCTTCGCCCGATGAACGATGGACGGACGAACGGCGACGAATCTCCTCCCGGTTCTCCCGATCTCCTTCCTCGTTCCGAATCCGCCGGATCTCCTCATCGTGGAGCATTCCAATGGTGAGAACAGCGGATTGGCGAGGTGAGGGGCTCCCCTAGGGCAGTAAGGATGGTGGAGAGGAGAGGGGAGGGTGGTGGCGCAATGGGGAAAGGGAGGAGGGGCGCACAGCTAGGTGGGAGAGAGGAGGGGGCGGTGGCTAGGTGGGAGAGAGGGGGAAGGGCGGCTAGGGCATGGGTGGGGGCGCCCAAGGCTGAGTAACCAGCTCTCCCTCTCCCTCATGGGCCCAAATCCCCTCCCACTAAAGCCCATGACTCATCCCCCTTGGGCCCAAACTCCCCTGGAGAGGCCCAAACTCCCGAAATCGGCCCAGAAACACGATTAAACTTCATACCGTATAGTTTTAACCTCTATTTTCACATTTTATAACATTACGACATTCCGTAGTTTCACAGGCTGCCCTTGGAGCTCCTCCTCCTCCTCCAACCCCGAGCAGCAGCCCCTCCTCAGCCCGAGCAGCAGCCTTCCTCCTCTTCTTCCTCCTCTTGGATGAGTAAAGGTAGTGCTTGAGCTTGCTCTTGGTGCTCCAATGGAGGTCTTGGCTGGTTGTGTAGGCTCGACGGTTGCTAGATCTAAAAATTTTGGGGGGGAAACTAGATCTTTTGGAGGGAAACCTTTTGCTGTTTTTTCGAGCTGAGTTTCAGTCAGCCTTGCAGCTTGGTTTTGGGGTACTTAAGTTGGTCAAATGAGTTTTTGGTAGTAGACAAAGTTGTATATAATCGGATTACCTTTAATTGGAGTACAAGAAATCGAAAACCTATCCAGCCGTTTGAAAGTTATGGCTATTTTAGTGCGGGCTATCCGAAGTGAGGTTGTGTTGGTAGAATCAATGTTCAACTGAATGGTAGACCAAGTTGTTGGCCGAATCAGACTTTTTGGTTGCCTAGAGAAATGTAGGAAATTTTATGTAGATTGAGAAAATATATTTGTTTTCTTGATTTGGAGTGAGGAATCAAAAGTTATGCCCGGTTTGTAACACCCCGGCATTTAATATGCCCGAATGCTACCAAACATGAGCTAAACAACATCTAAATACCACATTTAAACATAAATTCCAGCAAAGGTACATATGCTAAAAACCGATATTTCGGCAGCATCTCCTTTGTTTTTCCATGAATTAACACAATATCACAATCATGGCAAGATATAACATGGCACACAACATCTATAACATCAACATAAATGGACATAACATCAAATTACGCCAAAAAAATACTACGCTCAACTACTTCATAAACTATAACGAAGCAAATAAGGAATCACTAGCATGCTAAATTAAACCATACATTAAGTTTAAGGCACAACTCTTAATATCATGTCTCCAAGTGATTAATTATGGACTATGATGGAGGAGCTACGTGTAGAAGTGTAGCTAGACCCCTTTTTCCCGCATGCCGATCTCAAAGTACCTAAAAACAACATAAAACACAAGCGTGAGTTCAAAAACTCAGCAAGCATATTGTAATGGACAACAAGATCATTTACAAGATAATAATACCTTACATCACATATAACATCTCATACTTGAGCACATAACAACATCATCATCATTAAATATGTATTGCAATGCAATGCAATGCAATGTTATGCTCATATCTCCTTGGAAACTCATACCGGTATGGTTGAGTACACACCCGTCGGTGTGCACCCTCTCCCCCCTTCCATCCCGAAGATGGAGGGTGCCTACTCCTCGCTTCCATTCACCACGTGAATGGAATCACGATGTAGGTCTTACTTAATGGCGTTCCGGACTAGTCATAACTTTCTCACCGGCCTTTCCCGGATTAGTCAATGACTTTCTCACCGCCCTCGCCCCATCTCATGTCATGCATGCAACTATGCCAATTATCATATTTCACATGTACATAAACATATGGCATCTCATCATGACAAATATTAACACATGGCATCGAATCATGATAATCATACTCAATATATCATTGGAAAACAGTATGCATGGCAAGTAATCATAGCATGTATTTAGACTTTCATCTAATCTCACAAGCAATCTACGATCCGTTATTCATTACAACACACTTGCCTCAACCGTGGGCGACGGAATTGTGGGAAGTAGAGGGCACTCCCGGTGTCACACCACCTGCACAACGGCATCACACACTCTCAATAAAGCCACAAAACAGTACACAAATCCCCATCTCACCCGACATTGCCCACTACTCGCAAAACCTACAAACAGAGGTTCTGTCCCGGCGGGACAGCAGCCTTGCAAAGGCCATAACTTGAGTTCTGGGACTCCAAATCGATTAAACGAGTACACCTTCGGGAAGCTTAGGAAATTTCCCAACTTTTTCTAGTTATAGGGAAAGACTGATTCGGACTCTAAGGTTGTTTAATCTAACATTGAACATGAACTGTCTCAATCTCGTCACAGATTTGACAGCGCTCGGTAAAACAGCCATAACTTCCAAACGGCTGGGCGGAATTTCAATTTCTTTATATGTACTGAAAGGTAATGAAATTATATACAACTTCCTAGAAGTCCGTACGGCCATATTCCAACTCTAAATTGGCGAAAAAGCGAACCCTAGCTCGACTGCTCAATCTGCCTGAAAACAGAAACGTGGCAACATCTAGATCTAACCCAAATTACTCAAATCCAGCGCCTCCAATTGATCAAAAAACTTGATAAACTCCCTAATAACAGTACCTAGCTCATCCCCGAGGAGCCCCATTATCATACCTTTGCCCGACGCACGAAAACTCCAATCGATCTCCTCGCTCCTCGCTCCTCGCTCCTCGCTCCTCACACCTCGCTCCTCGCTCCTCGAATGGATCCATGAGGATGCAGGGGTGGGGAGGTCACCCTAGGGCAGCAAGGGGGGTGGAGGAGAGGTGGTGTGCAATGGGGAGCAATGGGGGCGCCATGGGGGCAAGAGATGGGGCGGCTAGGAGGTGGAGGGAGGAGGAAGGGTGGCGGCTAGGGTTAGGGGCGCATGGGGCAGGGGTGGACGCCCCAAGGGCTGGTGGGGAGCCCTTTTACCAGCCCCCACACCCAAACCTAGTCCGTTACGGAGACCTACTCCATCCCATCAAAGCCCACCAAGGCCCAAACTCCCCCGGGAAGGCCCAAAACCCCGGAAACGGCCCGGAAAAGCTATTAACCTCCATATCCTATAGTTTTAACCTTAATTCCACATCTCATAATGTTATTAACCTTATCATGCACGTTAAATAAGGTTACGACACTCCATGGTGTCACAACACTTCAAAAGGCCCAAAAACTCGAGTAAACCTCTAGCCGTAAGATTTTCTTCTCTAATTTCACAATCTGTAATGTCACACCAAAATGTAGTGTCACACGGTTGAAGTGGGCTATCCAAAACTGTGAATTGTCTGAAATTTCAGAAGTGAGGTTATTTCGGGTGGGCTACTCTTTTGAAATCTGGTAGTGATTGGGGAAGAACTAGCTTGAATGGGTTTGATGTATGGATAGATGGTTGTCTTGCAGTCGATTAGAGCACCAGAAATCCAAATGTGGTTTAGCCAATTAAAACATATGCTATTTTGAATGAAAACTATCCGGAATTGGACTCAATGTAAATGACACTTGTTCTTTTGAAATATGGGATTGATTGATGGGGAACCAAATTGAATGAGTTTGTGATGATGCAAGATGATCCCCTAGCGGTTAATTAGAGTCTAAGTTTGCTCAATTTGGTTGAGTGAAGCAAAAGTTATACTTTGTTGAATTGGCTATCCTGAAACTAGAGTTGCTGGAAAAACAGATTATAAAGAATGAAAATACAGATTATGAAGAGTGAAAGCACAGATTATAAAGAGTTGAAGCACAGATTATAAAGAGTGGAAGCATAGATTATGAAGAGTGGAAACACCAATTATGAAGAATGGAATTGCATATTACCAAGAGTGAAACTACAGATTATATTCAGAATGAACTCGGATTACGAACAGTGGAAATACATATTGTGAACGGTGATCATGTTATTGTTATTTATCATTGGAGTCATATTTGTATTATTTTGAGATGAATTGCATATATGACTTTGCAGGGAATGCGATCTTGGGGGTCATGATGGTTAGTTGATTCCTTGTTATTATTGATGTTATTGCTATTATTATTGATTGTGATCTCTTTGCCTGCTGAGTGGATGTCCATCTAGCAGGGGAGGTCATGCCGAAATTTTTATGCCGAAAGTGTATAACCTCTGCAGAGTGTCAAATCTATTTGAATAGCTATGTTCGCGGTACTGCACAACGCTCGGGGATTACAGTCAAGGGTTAGCTTTTCTTGAAAGTGAAACTTGGGTTAGTAGGCAGTTTGCCTGTGGAAAAGTGATAATTGGTTAAGGTTGTGGAATGTTTTACTTATGAAACAACTAATTTAATTTAAGTAAATTCAAAAATTGGAGTTTCCTTGGTGTTTAATTTAACCTGGCATCCTTTCCCTTCTAAAATCGGAATTCAATTCCCTTCCGTTCGAAAAATCGAATTTCCCGATTCCCGTCAGTACCCGAAATTTCGCCCGAGTCCGAAAATGCTCCAAAAATCATGGAACCTATTGCTTTAGGTCCCAAATATTCTAAAAACATTTTGGGATTTTTCCCAAGATTTTTGGAGGCTCTCTGGTATTTTATCTTGCGCGGCTTTCATTTAATGCCCGCTATTCGCTCTAGAATATTCAAATCCACAAATTTTCTCCAAATTCCGCAAAACCAATTTTATTGGGTTCCAAATATTCCAAAATGGTTCTAGGAATTTTTAGACCATTTTTGCTAATTTTTCCCTAGGGCGGTTCATTCGCGTAATCCTCGGCCAATGGGAGCTCGCCATGTGGCAGTGATTGTTCATTGTCTTCTACCCATCGTGCAAGCAAGCAACAGAAGGGAGCTTTAAGCTCATCCATGGCTACCTCATTCCTTAAGTGTTCATAACTTTCTAATCAATTCCCCAAATCGCGCAAGGCCGGATCCGTTGGATTCGAAGCGACGTCCTCTTTCCATCCCCCGTGATCTTCATCCCCAACTCGCGCCGGAAACGACTCCATCTTCCAAAAACCAAAATTTGCCTTAATGGTCATTACTCGGCCATTTCTCCATCGAATCGCGTAGTTCCACCTCTATTTACTCTGTATTGGAGTCATCTTCCCAGTGGTAGCACCCTCTTATTTCCTCTTCAACTCATTCGACCGAAAGATCAAGAAAACCGGCGCCGGGACACCGTTTTCGTGTTCTTCGCGTTCATCGTCATAGCTTCCTCTTCGGTGGTTCAATATTCATTCCGTTTGTCTCCTTGTGTGTGTATGGAGGTCTAGATTCTATTTCATCCCTCAATTTTAGGATTCATCAAGATTTGGCGACAAATTTCGTGGTTTTGTCGCTTCGGCCGCACCTCCGTTCATCGTCGAATTCATCTTCTCCGGTGAGTTTGGGTTCGATTCCTAGCAATTCTAGGATCCTTTAGATGTTGTCTAGGTAATCCATCATCCACTTGAGGCTATCATGTTCAACTTTTTGGAGAAAATTCGAATTTTTGGAGAACTTTAGTTGCTCTCTGTTTTTCCTCATGGGTGTGCGCCTCGCCGGTGAACCGCCGCCGTCGCCGCCGTCCCGGCCGGCCCGCCTGCGCCACCACACCACCGCGGTGCTCCCCCCCCCCCGTCGGTGCCGCGCGCCCTGCGGCCTCCAGCGCCGTCGCCCGCCGCCCTTTCGCGCGCATCGCCTTGCCGCTCGCGTCGATTCGGCGGCAAACCCCCGCCAAACTCCGCCGTGCCCGACCGCCGCCTCCCCGCCACCCGACCATGCGCCACCGCGCTGTGCAGCCAGCCCCGCATTGCGCCCGTGGCGCCGCCTCCTCGCGCCACCCGCCTGCCGCCGTCAGATCCGGTCATGCCAGTGGCTGGCGCCAGCGCCCCATGGAGCTCCATGCTCCCCTGCTTCCATGGCTTGAACCCATAGAGAAGAAGGCCAAGTCTGTGACAGCATGGCCCCACGTGTAATAGAGATAGTAATTCCAATAAATCAGCAAAAAGAAGATTCCCGGAATATTCCTCGGCATCTCTTTTTCCTGATTTTTCCAAACTTCGGAAGCTCATATCTTTTCTGTCCGGACTCCGATTGACTCCGTTCAAATTCCTAAATTCATCTAAAATCAATACCTTCCTTCTAGTACTACTTTTATAATTTTTGGATTTTATTTATTTATGGTTATTTATTTGTTGTCTCGTTTTGCGCGTAGCTGAGGAGCCGTCCGAGTCCGCCGACCCAGCCGCCGAACTCCAAGGTTTTGACACCCTCGCTGCGACCGAAGGCAAGTCCCTTGACGCATTTTGATTCTATGATTGCAAATGTTTAACATGTTTTATAAACTTGCATGGCTATGTTTATCATCGTATGTCAAATATAGATGAATAGTTAATCCAATTTGCGATTACCTCCTTTGTTATTGACATCCATGCTTAATTGTAACCCTAGGACTTTTGCTATGCCATGTTTACCGTATATGGTGACCTTTGTGGAATAGTACGATAGAATTGCTTAGGGTCAACATTGATGAAAATGACCCATGGGTGGGATTATACAAAAATGATGATTTAAAGTGTGATTTGGGAATTATTATAAAGATTTTGGTACTATTTTTCCAAAATAAAAAGAAGAGGAAAAAGGGTTTGGACTTGGGCGGATTGGAATGTCGGGTGGGTGCGGATTGAGCACTAGTTTGCATTGTGCAAATACCGCCCCAAGTCAATTAAGGACCGACGCTTATGACTGTCCATTCTGAGCATAACCGTACTACCACATGTCTATAATGGTACGACCTAGCTGAATAATTTGTAGAAACCTAACTTAGACTCGCCAGTTGGTGGAATGTGGGCGCCAGATAGAGGCGAGTTGTTTTTCCCACACGGCGCAAGAGGGGGCTTCTATACTGGGTAGATAGAACCCTAACAGCGGTGAAACCTCAGCGGGTGGGTCGGGTTAGGCGTATACATTGTAAAGGCCTTGTCATGATCTCTCTGCCAACACACCAAAGGAAGTGTGTTAATTGCATGGCATTAAGAGTTGATCATGTCTTGTGGGTAAAACTGTACACCTCTGCAGAGTTAAAACTATTCGAATAGCTGTGCCTACGGTCAAGGGCAAAGCAAAGAATGTTTTCATACTGGTAGACTTTGGTTTTGGTTTTGAAAATAAAACGATGTTTTGGGATTCGGGAGTGGTTGGAACTCTCAGATGATTAATTGGTGGATTGAGCCAACCAGGTATATTGAACCTGTTTTATGTCATGACGGATAGAGTCATGTGTGGATAATCTTGACTTTTTTTAATTGTGGCGGATAGAGCCCTTACATTAGTTATGGTGGATAGAACCCTCATTGAACTATTACATAATTCAATTGTTAAAAAGAATTGCTAAAATATGCTTTATGAAACGTATTAACAAGTATGGTTTGATGAAATTTGGCTTTGTGCAAAAGAACCATATTAAGCCTTCCTTGGTAAGCCCCACATATGCATACTTTCCCCGACTTGCTGAGTACTTTTGTACTCATGTGCTACACATCTTGTCATCATCAGAGAACTACTAGGACAATGTTGAAGACGGTGAGTTCTACTCCGAGGAATTCGAGGAAGATCGCCAAGAGAGCTAGTCGCGTGTCTTGTCGTCGCCTGTGGTGTTTTTGGTTTTCGCTTTTTGTCGTTTTCGCTTCCGCTGTCGTGTCTCCGGTCTCGTGATCGAGTAGTGTAATAAGTGGCCAGGTGGCCCATACTTTATTATTATGTTACAATTTCGTTATGTTCGGCAATGACGTATCACTGTTGACTGTGTGTACTAGGTACTGATCTGGGACTAGTACAGAAATACACAGGAGATTTTGGATAGCTGATCCGGGGTCTCATAGCGGTGGTATCAGAGCCAGGACGACTGTAGGCCGTGACCTAGTTAGAATGGCAAAGCCGTAAGGACTAGTATTTTCATAACAACATACTTATAAAATTTTAAGTTCCTTTGCTTATATCTCCCCTATCTTAGTGTCTTGAGCTTATCTTATCTGTTGTTTAAAATTGGTTTCTAATCCCAACTTGTTTCAAAATTTGTAGATGTCGACTTGCACCACTTTTGCGGCTTTGGCTGGAGGGTTTTGCGCGGAGCTGTCCTTGATGCTCCAGGAGCTTGAGTTTCCCCACCGCCCAAAGTACCGCTGTACCTCCGTGCCTAGCTTTGGCTATTGCACGTGGAAGGTTCGGCTTTTGGTGCACACCAGGAGTCGGAGTCGGGCTGAGGATCGTCCTTTCTACTTCACCTCAGAGAGGCTGAAGATGGGAGATGCGCTGCAGGATGCGGCAAGGCAGGCTATTATCCACTTGGGCGAGCTTCTGACAGATCGAGGCCTCACCGCATCTGCTTTGTTTCGTGCCATGAGGAAGGGAGGTACCACAGCAGGTTCCGTAGTACGGAGCCGGAAGGGGATCCGACGATTATGCATATGGGATCGCTCATCCAAGCCCAGGACGAGGCGTACGTCAGCACCAGGCACGAGCTCCAGGATGTGTACCAGCGGTTGGCAGCAGCTCGAGAGGAGATACACCAGCTGAAGTAGGCTCAGCAGGCAGCGGCTCTTCCGCCACCAGCCCCTGTGCAGGCGGCACAGCCTGTCGCACCAGTTCTAGTCATGGAGGATCTGCCTGTGAGAGGCTTGACTCCCGATGCTTCGCCCGTAAAGCGTCGTCGTGGTCTAAGGACTCAGGAGACCTCGCGCAAGTCAGTTCAACGCCAGTCACCTTTGGGGGTTTCTCTGAGTTTCTTGGCTGCCCCTGGAGGTGCAGGACCTTCTTCAGCAGCTATGCCTTCCCGCAGCAGGAGCGAGGAGGAGGAGGAGGACCCGTCCCCGTGTGTCTACAAGAATGACGCAAGCGTCTAGATGTTCTAGTCTGGAGGGCCTTAATTTTGCTTCGAGTAGAACGATTAATAATTGCTTGTGTTGGTCTAGATCATGCCTTGGGCGTTGTGATCCAGCCATCGTTATCAAACTATTTTGATTTAATAAGAGTTTGCTGGTTTTCCTTCTGTTGTGTGCCTTTGTCTTTGTGGATGTTGTAGTTCCCCGTTTCTTATCTTTGCTTTTCCCTGTTTCCTTGTGCTTGGCCGCCCTGTTTCAGATGGAGAACCCAGGCAGAGGCCGTGGTCGTGGAAGGGGAAGAGGAAGAGGCCGTGGACGCGGTCGTGGTCAGGTGAAGTTTCAGGAAGGAGAACCAGTGGAACAGCAGCAACATGAGCAAGAAAATGTGCAACACCCTGCAGCCCAGCAAGAGCCGATACCACCTCCACCCCCGGCTCATCCACCCAATATGGAACAAATGATGGCTATGCAACTGCAACTTCTTCAAGCTTTGGCGCAAAATGTCCTTAATCAACCCCAAGTTGCTGCAGCACAGGCCCAAGCTCAACCACCTCAGTCCAAGTTTGGGGAGTTCATGCGGACTCGAACCCCAACTTTTGCTGGATCCGTAGACCCATTGGACGCGGACGACTGGCTCAAAGAAGTTGAGCGAAAACTTCACTTGGCTCAGTGTGATGAGATAGAGAGCGTGCACTTCGCTTCACACCAGCTCAAAGGTATTGCAGCAAGCTGGTGGGATAATTACTGTGCAGCCCACGAAGATGCTCAGAACATCGCCTGGAATGAGTTTGTGGAAACTTTTCGGGCTACTCATATTCCCAAGGGAATTATGGAGATGAAGAGGCGTGAGTTCCACAAGCTGCAACAAGGGAACTTATCCGTGTTGGAGTATCTGAATCGTTTCACCCAACTGTCCCGCTACGCGACCGCAAATGTCGCCACGGATGAGGCTAAGATCTAGCATTTTATGGAGGGCCTTGACACTAATCTGAAGGTTCAGCTGGTATCGAACGATTTCCCCTCGTTCCAGCATATGGTGAACAAGGTTCTGATCCAAGAAGATGCTCAGCGCCAGTTGTTTGAATCAAGGAAGAGAAAGATGATGGTTCAGAGTCAGCGAGGTGCTAGCAGCTCGAGGCCTCATACTTTCCAGCAACAGCCCAGTAGGCCCGCGGCCTCCAACGTGCCTAGGACCCCAATGTCCACTCCTCGCCTAGTTGGTCAAGCCCCTGCCGGCAACGCAGGAGCCCAAGCCCAGAAGAGCAATACAGCAACGGCAGGAGTTCAGTGCTTCGATTGCCGAGAGATGGGGCATTATGCCAGCAACTGCCCATAGAAGCATCAGCCCGTCACCCTAGTGAGGTTAAACCTGGGATCTACACCAGCCCGTGCTCCAGCACCGGCGCAAGGAAGAGGTACGCCGCAGACCCCACGTACACCGAGGACTGCTGGAAGAGGGCGCGTGAATCACATCACTACTGAGGAGGCTCAAGATGCGCCAGATGTGGTCTATGGTAAGTTCTTCGTCAATTCAGTACCTGCTTCAGTTCTGTTTGATTCTGGTGCCACACATTCCTTCATATCAGAATACTTGGTTAAAAAGCATGATTGGGATACAGTTCAGTTGAAAAACCCTTTATTAGTTCAATCCCCTGGTAAAGAATTAAGAACAACTGTTGTTTGCCCGAAAATGGATATTATTATAAAAGGGGTAAAGTTCCTAGCGAACTTAATATTATTGGATACTAAGGGTATAGAAGTAATCCTTGTTATGGATTGGCTAACCAAGTACAAGGGTCAGATAGACTGTGCTAGTAGAGATATCTCTCTTACCAGCCCTAAGGGGATTAGAGTGGAGTTCTTGTCTAATCTTTCCTCCAAGGGGGGTAGTACTTTGAATCGTCTAAAAGGTGCTTCGTTGGAAAATGTGCCGATAGTCAATGAGTACCCAGATGTGTTCCCAGAGGAATTGCCTGGTATGCCACCAGACCGGGATATCGAGTTTGTGATTGAGCTTGTACCTGGTACCGCTCCGATCTCAAAAAGGCCTTATTGGCTACCTTCCAATGAGTTAGTTGAGATGAAGAAACAGATTGAAGAACTACAAGAAAAAGGGTTCATCAGGCCCAGTTCGTCGCCTTGGGGATCCCCAGTAATCTTCGTCACGAAGAAGGATGGTAGTCTAAGGATGTGCATAGACTACAGATCTTTGAATGAGGTGACAATCAAGAACAAGTATCCGTTGCCTCGGGTAGATGATTTATTTGACTAGTTGAAAGGAGCTCAAGTATTCTCCAAGATAGATTTGAGGTCAAGATATCATCAGCTTAAGATAAGGAAAGAAGATATTCTGAAGACAGCCTTCACTACCCGATATGGACTGTACGAGTTTACAGTGATGTTCTTTGGATTAACCAATGCCCCTTCCTATTTTATGAACTTGATGAATAAGGTGTTCATGGAATATTTAGACAAGTTTGTTGTAGTCTTCATTGACGACATTCTTGTTTATTCCAAGAGTCGAAAAGAACATGAAGATCATCTGAGGATAGTTTTGGAAAAGTTAAGGGAGCATCAGCTTTATGCTAAGTTCAGTAAGTGTGACTTTTGGTTGAAAGAAGTTTCTTTCCTGGGTCATATTATTTCTGCTGGAGGAGTAGCAGTGGATTCGGCGAAAGTGAAGGATGTGTTGGATTGGACGCAGCCCAAGTTAGTCCCGGACATTAGAAGTTTTTTTGGGTTAGCCGGTTATTATCGACGATTTATTGAAGGATTCTCAAGGATAGCAAGACCTCTCACCCAGCTTTTAAAGAAAGAGAAGAAGTTTGAATGGACTAAGTCTTGTGAGCAAAGTTTTCAGGAATTGAAGAAGAGGTTAACTTCAGCACCAGTACTTGTCCTGCCTAATATTCATAAGGACTTTGAAGTTTATTGTGATGCCTCAAAACAAGGACTTGGATGTGTTTTGATGCAAGAAGGAAAAGTTATAGCTTACGCTTCAAGGCAACTGCGACCCCATGAAGAAAACTACCCAATTCATGATTTGGAGTTAGCAGCAGTTGTGCATGCACTCAAGATTTGGAGACATTATTTGATCGGAAATAGATGTGAAATCTATACGGATCATAAGAATCTGAAATATATTTTCACTCAGTCCGATCTCAACTTAAGGCAGAGAAGATGGTTGGAGTTGGTGAAAGACTATAATGTTGGAATCCATTACCACCCTAGAAAAGCTAATGTTGTTGCGAATGCATTCAGCAGAAAGAGCTACTGCAACAATGTTATGGTACAGGAAAGTCAACCGGTGCTTCATGAAGAATTCCAACGCCTTAACTTGGAATTGGTGAATAAAGGCTGCATTTTCAATATAGAGGTTCAATCAACCCTAGAAGAGCAGATCCGTGAGGTTCAAAAGAAGGATAAGGATATCGCGAACCTCAAGGCAGAGCTAAAGAAAGGAAAACATCCTGGATTTTCCGAGGATGAGAAAGGTACTGTCTGGTTTGGGAAAAGAATAGTAGTCCCTAACTAACAGAAAATCAAGGATATAATGTTGAAAGAGGCTCATGATTCTGTATATTCTATTCACCCGGGGAGTACGAAGATGTACTTGGACTTAAAGGACAAATATTGGTGGTCCAACATGAAGAAAGAAGTGGTTGATTATGTAGTTCGATGTGATGTTTGCCAGCTGGTGAAGGCAGAACATCAAAGACCAGCCGGTTTGTTGCAGCCGCTGCAAGTTCCTGTTTGGAAATGGGAAGAAATTGGAATGGATTTTATAACTGGACTCCCCAAGACCAAGTCCGGTTATGATTCCATTTGGGTTATTGTGGACAGATTAACCAAAGTGGCCCACTTTATCCCGGTGAAGACCACGTATTCTGGGGATAAATTCGCAGAATTATACATGGCCAGAATTGTGTGTTTGCATGGTGTGCCAAAGAAGATCGTCTCGGATCAAGGTTCTCAATTTACCTCGAGGTTTTGGCAGAAGTTGCATGAGGTGTTAGGTACGAATTTGAACTTCAGTACTGCTTACCATCCTCAGACCGATGGTCAAACGAAAAGAATAAATCAAATCCTAGAAGATATGTTGAGAGCCTGTGCTTTAACTTATAAAGGTTCTTGGGATCAGAATTTGCCATACGCGGAATTCTCATATAACAAAAGTTATCAGTCAAGTCTGAAGATGGCGCCTTTTGAGGCTTTGTATGGGAGAAAGTGCCGAACACCCTTATATTGGAAGGAAACTGAAGGTGGACAGATAATTGGACATGATGTTCTGAAGGAAGCTGAAGAACAAGTCAAAGTAATCCGTGAGAATCTGAGGACCGCTCAGTCCAGACAGAAGAGCTATGCGGATAATCGTCGACGAGAGTTGAGTTTTGCACCTGGTGATCAAGTGTATCTGAAAGTTTCACCTCTTAAGGGAATGCGCCGATTCAGAGTTAGTGGGAAGTTAGCGCCCCGCTACATTGGTCCGTTCCCAGTGATTGCCAGAAAAGGAGAAGTCGCATACAAGTTGGAATTACCTCCACAACTGTCTGGAGTACATGATGCCATTCATGTTTCCCAACTGAAGAAATGTCTCAGAGTGCCTGAGCATCAAATGTCGTACGAAGAGATGGAGTTGAAAGAAGACCTATCGTATCCGGAGTATCCAGTCAAGATTTTGGATGAAGCCGAGCGTTGAACCCGAAGCCGTGTGATCAAATTCTGCAAGGTTCAGTGGAGCAATCATTCCGAGAAGGAAGCCACATAGGAGCGAGAAGAGGATCTTTGAGCAGAGTTTCCCGATCTTTTTCTTTCTCCATCCGAATCTCGGGGACGAGATTCCCTCTAAGGGGGGTAGGTTTGTAACATCCTCAGTTTCGCTTTCTAGGAAAAATCTAATTTAAATTAAGTAAATTCAAAAATTGGAGTTTCCTTGGTGTTTAATTTAACCTGGCATCCTTTCCCTTCTAAAATCGGAATTCAATTCCCTTCCGTTCGAAAAATCAGATTTCTCGATTCCCGTTAGTACCCGAAATTTCGCCCGAGTCCGAAAATACTCCAAAAATCATGGAACCTATTGCTTTATGTCCAATATTCTAAAAACATTTTGGGATTTTTCCCAAGATTTTTGAAGGCTCTCTGGTATTTTATCTTGCGCGGCTTTCATTTAATGCTCGTTATTCGCTCCAGAATATTCAAATCCACAAATTTCCTCCAAATTCCGCGAAACCAATTTTATTGGGTTCCAAATATTCCAAAATGGTTCTAGGAATTTTTCCGAAATTTTTAAACCATTTTTGCTAATTTTTCCCTAGGGCGGTTCATTCGCGTAATCCTCGGCCAATGGGAGCTCGCCATGTGGCAGTGATTGTTCATTGTCTTCTACCCATCGTGCAAGCAAGCAACAGAAGGGAGCTTCAAGCTCATCCATGGCTACCTCCTTCCTTAAGTGTTCATAACTTTCTATTCAATGCCTCAAATCACGCAAGGCCGGATCCGTTGGATTCGTAGTGACGCCCTCTTTCCATCCCCCATGATCTTCATCCCCAACTCATGCCGGAAACGACTCCATCTTCCAAAAACCAAAATTTGCCTTAATGGTCATTACTCGGCCGTTTCTCGGTCGAATCATGTGGTTCCACCTCTATTTACTCCGTATTGGAGTCATCTTCTTGGTGGTAGCACCCTCTTATTTCCTCTTCAACTCATTCGACCGAAAGATCAAGAAAACCAGCGCCAGGACACCGTTTTCGTGTTCTTCGCGTTCATCGTCATAGCTTCCTCTTCGGTAGTTCAATCTTCATTCTGTTTTTCTCCTTGTGTGTGCATGGAGGTCTAGATTCTAATTCATCCATCAATTTTAGGATTCATCAAGATTTGGCGACGAATTTCGTGTTTTGTCGATTCGGCCGCACCTCCGTTCATCGTCGAATTCATCTTCTCTGGTGAGTTTGGGTTCGATTCCTTGAAATTCTAGGATCCTTTAGATGTTGTCTAGGTAATCCATCATCCACTTGAGGCTATCATGTTCAAATTTTTGGAGAAAATTCGAATTTTTGGAGAACTTTAGTTGCTTCTGTTTTTCCTCATGGGTGTGCGCCTCGTCGGCGAACCGCCGCCGTCCTAGTCGGCCCACCGACGCCGCCACGCCACCCCGGCTCCTCCTCGTCCTCCCTGGGGCGCTTCCTGCTGGCGTTGGAGGCGCCCGGCTGGGGTGAGGCGTCGGGAGAGACATCGGGAGAAAGCTGGGGCATCGGCGCCCTGCCGGAGTGAGGCATGGGGGCTGAGGCGGCGCTGCCGGCGGCGGTGAGGACGTTGTAGGATGGAAGTTATATGGTGACTCCACGGAGGAGTCAGACCTTGCCGGAGAAGGAGGTGCTACCATTGCTGCGGTCGGCGGTGTGCACGCTGAAGGATGGACGACTACCGATGACCAGGAGGCACTGCCATTGCTGCGTACTTTATAGATTGATCAGGGAATGCGATCGATGGTGTGATCGATGCTAGGTATGTTTGAACGGTCAAATTGGCATGGAAGACGAGGGGGTGGATGAATATCCGTGTCGGTTCTTATCCAGAACCGACTTTGATGACTTATCTTATTACAGTCGGTTCTAAAAAAGAACCGACTATGATATATTATCTGTATCGGTTCTATAAGGAAACCGACAGTGTTGAGGATCCAAATTATCACAGTCGGTTTTACATATAAGCGACGGTGATAACTATTTAATCACAATCGGTTCTTGTATAGAACCGATTGTGATGAGGTTCGCTCATGTATATATATGTGCCGTCTGGACTCGGGATGAACTTATTAACTCTCGTCGAGTTGGTGTTATGGAGCGAAATAAAATCCGCCGTTGCCTCAAAAAACGAATACTTTGGTTTAAACTTATATTTGGATGAGAAAATATGAAAGTCTTGAGGATGTGTGTGAAGAGGGTAATTTAATCAATCGAGGAGATTTCTATATTTTCCTGCCTAGCTTATTTGTGGCTTTATTCAAAAGGTGGGCGCCATTCCTTCAAATCCCTTCAATTTTGTATTAATGCACATTATTCGATTTTGATTTGGTGTCATTAGCAGAGTGTATGGTTGAGAAATTAAATGGTGGAGGAGATTAGTGGGTTGAAGGTTAAAGTTAATTGAAACCCTAGCTAGCTTGATCAGGAGCTAGATTTCCCCTCATTTGTGGTTTTCCTCAAAAGGTGATCAGCATTAATTCTTAGAAATCCCTTAATATTGCAGTAGGACTTAAATTAATTTTTTATTTGGTGAATGTATACATTACATGTCATAATTGTTTCAATATAATTAATATGATAAATGATATAGTAGTTAATTAGGCTGCGTAACCTATGCGTCTCCCGTTCGAGGGTGCTTGTTTATAAGTATGCTAAAATGGCATATTTATAAATAAGCAGTCTCGAATTGTCCACGTTTTTTGGACAGTTTGAGGATATGTCGCTCGAGCAAGTTCCTAAGCTGTTGTCCAAACTCTAGAGAAAGTTTCGGCAGCATCTCCCTGGCCGGTGTTCTCTGAATACACATCCTCTTGACATGTTGTCGAGACGTGTATTTGGAGAACAGCGGGGAGATGCTGCCGAAATTTTCTCTAGAGTTAGTACAATAGCTTAGGAACTTTGTGACACCACGAAGTGTCGTAACCTTATAAAATGTGCATGATGAGGTCAAAAACATTATGAAATATGGTATTAGAGGTTAAAACCATATGGTATGAGGTTTAATTGCGTTCCTGGGCCGTTTCCGGGAGTTTGGGCCTTTCTGGGGGAGTTTGGGCCTAAAAGAAGGGGTTGTGGGCTTTGGTGGGATGGAGTATGAGTCCATTTAGGATTAGGATTCCGTTTGGGCTGGTAAAAAGGGGCTCCCCCTGCCCCTTGGTGCGCCCCCACCCAGCCCATGTGCGCCCCCACTCCCTCTCCCTCCATGCCCTAGCCGCCACCCCCACCTCCCCCTCTCCCTTGGTGCGCCCCACCTCCCCCTTTGCCTCCTTGGCTCTCCACCTCTCCACCACCTCTCCTCCACCCCTTGCTTCCCTAGGGTAGCCTCTCCACCCCTGCACCTCGAAGATCAGTCCATTGGAGCGAGGAGCGAGGAGCGAAGAGCGAGGAGCGAGCCGGGAGGAGATCTATTGGGTTTTCGTGTGTCGGGCGAAGGTATGGCCATGGGACTCTTTGGGGTTGGTCTGGGTACTGTTCTAAGGGTGATTATCAAGTTTTTAGATCAATTGGTGGTGCTGGAATTGAGTAGATTAGATGAAATCTAGAAGTTGTCACGTTCTCTGTTTCGGACAGCAGGAGCAGTCGACCTAGGGTTCGGTTTTTCGCCAATTTAGAGTCCGAATTTGGACGTCCACCTGTTGAAGAAGTTGTAGGTAATTTCAATACCTTTCAGTGGGTATAAATAACGTTAAATTCTGATCAGCCGTTTGAAAGTTATGGCTGTTTTACCGAGCATGTTAAAATCTGTGACGTGATTGGAACAGATCTCGGTATTTTGTAGATTAAACAATTTTAGAATCCGAATCAGTCTTTCCTTATACTTAGAAAAAGTTAGGAAATTTCCTAAGCTACGTGAGGATGTACTCGTTTAATTGATTCGGAGTTTTAGAACCCTAGTTATTCCTTTTGGAAGGCTGCTGTCCCGGCAGGACAGAACCTCTGTTTTTGGGTTTTACGAGTAGTTGGCAATGTCGGGGTAGATGAGGGTTGGCCTACTATTTTGTGGACATGATTGTGAGTGTGTGGTACCTATGTGCAGGTGGTGTGACCCCGGGAGTGCCCTCTACATCTCGCCAATCCGTCGCCCGTGGTTGAGGCAAGTGTATTGGAATGGGTAGCGGGTTGTAGTTTGTTTGATTGATTGAGATTGAAATTTGAATATATGATATGTTCACATGCCATGCTTTAATGTTTGCCATTGATATGATGAATATGTTTATTACGTGATGATGCCATGTGTTAATGTACAAGTTATCTATGATGATGCCATGTGTTAATGTACAAGTTATTCATGATGTTGGCATAATTGCATACATGGCATGATACATGGCCCGGGCGGTGAGAAAGTCATAACTAGTCCAGGGAAGGTCAGTGAGAAAGTTATGACTATTCCGGAGAGCCAATGAGTAAGTCCTACATCGTGATTCCATCCACCGCGGTGTGGGGAAGCGAGGAGTAGGCACCCTCCATCTTCGGGATGGAAGGGGGGAGAGGGTGCACACCGACGGGTGTGTACTCAACCATACCGGTATGAGTTTCCAAGGAGATATGAGCATCGCATCGCATCGCATTGCATACATAATGATGATGATAATGATTTGTGAACATGAATGAGATGATATTCATGATGTGAGTTGTTGTAGCCATGTAATTGCTTTTGTTTGTACCATTGCAATATGCTTGCTGAGTTTTGAACTCACGCTTGTGTTTTCTTGTTGTTTTAGGTTCCATGAGATCGGCATGCGGGGAAGGGAAATAGTCACACTTCCGCACGTAGCTTCACTCATTTGATTCCACAAGTCATTCAATTAGTTTTTGTTAATAAACTGTGTGTGATGATTATTGCTTTAAGGTTTAGCTTTGCTATATAAGAGTCTTATTGTTCGTTTGTCTCTTGGAGACATTAAATGCTTGAAACTAGACTTATATTGTTGTTAAGTCTTTAAGTATTGATGTTTTAGTTGTCTCTCATATTGCCATATATTGCTATGCTGTTGATACTCCTTCAAATCATGTTAAAACAAAGGAGATGCTGCCGAAATCTCAGGTTTTAGCATTTACTCCTTTGCTGTAATTTACCTTAATTCATGGTATTTAGATGTTGTTTAGCTTATGTTTGGTAGCATTCAGGCATATTAATTGCCGGGGTGTTACAAACTTGCTCGAACCACATATCCTCTAATGGGATTAGGACCTGACCTGATTAGCAATTAGGAGTCATCCTTGGTACGTATGTACTTAGTTGGTCAACAGATCATTCAATCTCTCAACTTTGTTAATGCTTCAACCCTTCTTTTATTTCATTGATTAGGGCATTATTAATTTATTGTTTGTGGTTTAATTATAGATGGACCGTGAAGAATGGATGTATCAAAAATGCCGTGTGAGTGCTGAATTTCAGAGGGGAGTTAAGGAGTTCATAAGAATTGCAGAAGTAGATATGGTTATGAGGGGTGTAAAGTTCATATATTGTCCTTGTATTGATTGCACCAATCTCAGGAGATTTAACAACTCAGCTCAAATTGAAGGTCATTTGATTCGACGTGGCTTCGTGAGGAATTACACGTGTTGGATCCATCATGGGGAGACAGGTAGTACCCCTGTGATATGCAACGAAGACATGCTGGAAGCCGATCACGAGTTGGAGCGTGATATGTTTGATGAGGATAATTTAGATCAAATGTTGCGGGATGTGGAGGGAAATTACACGGAAAGAGAGTTCGAAAAATTTAAAAGCTTGACGGATGACGATGCCAAACCATTGTTTTCGGGTTGCAAAGGGGAATACACCAAGTTGGGTTCGGTCCTTGCATTGTATGAACTGAAGGCAAAACACCGTTGGACAGATACAAGTTTCAATGCACTTTTAATACTTCTATCGGATATGCTTCCAGAGGGAAACGAGTTGCCAACAAGTATTTATGAAGCGAAGAAGCTATTATGTCCCATGGGAATGGAAATAAAAAGGATACATGCATGTCCAACTGATTACATACTATACCGCAACGTCCATAAGGAACTGCTCATTTGTCCAGTTTGTGGTGTACCCCGATACAAACAAAATGATAAGCGTAATGACAAGAAGCGTAAGAACCGAACTGACGACGGTGAAGATGTGAAAAAAGGGGCACCAGCCAAGGTGTTGTGGTATTTGCCCATCATTCCCCGTTTAGAGCGGTTCTTTGCAAATCCCAAAGAGGCAAAATTGTTGCGTTGGCATTATGAATCTCGAAAGGAAGATGGCAAGTTGAGACATCCCGCTGATTCGTCTCAATGGAGAAACATTGATTGGCAACATGAGGAGTTTGGTACCGAGATGAGGAACATAAGATTTGGATTGAGTACAGATGGAATGAATCTGTTTGGTAATATGAGCAGTCGACACAGTACTTGGCCAGTTTTGTTGTGTATATACAATTTGCCTCCTTGGTTATGCATGAAGCGGAAGTATATCATGATGTTGTTGCTAATCTCAGGACCCAAACATCCGGCTAATGATATTGATGTGTACCTAGCACCACTAATTGAGGATTTGGTAAAATTGTGGAATGAGGGGGTCGAGGTGTGGGATGCATACAAAAGAGAGAACTTCACCCTACCGGCTATGATATTTTGCACCATAAATGATTTCCCAGCCCTTGGTAATTTGGCGGGCTACAGCACGAAGGGAGCCAAAGCTTGTCCAATTTGTGAAGAAGACACTGATAGCTTGCGGCTGCCGAATTCGAAGAAAACGGTGTACATGGGTCACCGTAGGTTTCTACCCGAAGTCATCGATATCGTAAGATGGATGACAAATTTGATGGAAAGAGGGAAGTTCGTGCAGCCCCACAGCCTATGAGTGGAAGGCAAGCATATTCACGTGTAGAGGATATCGATCACGAGTACGGTAAGAGCCGTAAATCTGTTCGTCCCAGGACCATTTGGAAAAAGAGGTCGATATTTTGGGACTTACCATATTGGAAGGAGTTAGATGTCCGTCAATGTATTGATGTCATGCACGTTGAGAAAAATGTTTGTGATAATTTGGTAGGCATCCTGCTGAACATACCTGGGAAGACCAAGGATGGTGTGAATGCTCGCCGCGATATGACCTACATGGGAATCAGGCCCAAGCTTGCAGTGATGGAGGAGGATGGAAAAGGGCCGTACATCCCCGCTGCATGCTACACCTTATCCAAGAAGCAGAAAGAAGACCTCTGCAAGTGTCTCCACGATATTAAAGTTCCATCGTGCTACTCCGCAAACATTAAGAAGCTTGTGTCTATGGATGATTTGAAGTTGTTTGGTATGAAGTCCCACGACTGTCATGTCTTGATGACCCAAATGCTTCCTGTTGCAATCAGAAATATTCTACCAGATGACGTCAGGTTGGCAATCACGAAGCTATGCTATTTCTTCAATACCTTAGCATCTCTACGAGCGTATCAAAACCAGCACCTACATTAAAATGAAAACGGAGGATCTTCAGAATAGTGAACAATTAAAAAAATGTGTGATACTGTTATAAAAGAAAGCGGGCCAACTTAGGACATTCTTAATGTATATACCTTTCACCCATCCAGGAGTGTTGACAATTAAAGGTAGCATTTCACTCACACCACATCGATATTTTTCAACAAAGTAGTCATACAAATGAAATAGACAATTCAGGTACATTTGTGGACCTCTTTTTGAAGAAATATCACCAAAGAAGCAGCACCTGATGGATTTTTTTTTTGAAAGAAATGAATGGCATTAAAAATATGCAGGTTGGGAGGACATAAAA
Organism: Rhipidocladum racemiflorum; assembly: GCA_036346355.1. Classification (NCBI taxonomy): domain Eukaryota; kingdom Viridiplantae; phylum Streptophyta; class Magnoliopsida; order Poales; family Poaceae; genus Rhipidocladum; species Rhipidocladum racemiflorum. The sequence goes on along the minus strand of CM070592.1, from coordinate 30,149,067 downwards.
GTTTTGAAATACTAAACTAAAATGTTTGCTTCTAACAGAGTCTAAAAAACTACCTAGTATTAAAAACTGATTTACTGAATGACTTCTTGAATCTACTACAGTATTGGATAGGAATAAGAGGTATGCACAAATAACAATAACATGAAATCTATGGTAAGCGAATTTGAGCAATGGTTGCAAAGGGAAAAGGATATTTGAGAAATGATTTAACACCAGCAGTTAGGCTCGATTCATATATGTCCTTAGGCAGTGTTTGATCAAGTTCCTACTCTTACTCATAGTATGGAGAAACTAATGTTATGAATCTCTTTGGAGTAGGAGGCATGGGGAGTTTTTGATTGTACACTAGCTTCTCCTGGAAACTAATGATTGTGAAGTTTTAAATTTATAGTCCCGCAGGTTGTAGGATTGCCCCTTCGTATCTTTCCAGAGCACTTGAAGCACAAAAAATGCTACTCCAATTTTATGCAATTTGACTGTAGCTGCAACACTGTGATGCAGCTCCAACCAAGCTTTCAGCTAGAGCTACTCCTTTGCAAGCTGCAACCAGATAACTCTAGCATACCTTTAGAATCTAGGACCTGGAGCTTGACCAAATTTCTGTTCATGTCACTAACCTGGAGCTTGGATCCATTTCCTGTAAGAACTGTAGCTGCAATTTGACCTGGAGCTTAGTAGGTACTTGATACAAGTATAGTATCAGGTAAAATTTTATTAGAAGTTTTGACCACAAATTAGCATTTACCATAGACCTATCCTCTTTGAAGAACAACCAAACCGAAACTGGAAATACAACGTAGAATACACAAACAAACGAACATAGCACTTCATGTAGAAAAGGGAGAAAGAACAAAATCATATAGAGTACTAACTTATTCATAACGAACCTGTAAAGAGGAAGGGCACATGGGAGGGCAGTGCAGGTGATCGAGCTGGGGACGATGGGGATGTCAAGGGCATGGGAGAGGGGCAGTATAGGGGTACTGGCTATGCTGGGGATGTAGATCGGGAGGCGGGGCAAGCTCCGAGCGCAAGGCGGGGGAATGGGGCGGCGGAGGCAAGGGCGAGCACCGGGCGCAGAGTGGGGGCGGGGCCGGCGGAGGTGGGGGCGAGCTCCGGGCGGGGCCGGCGGAGACGGGGGCGAGTGCCGGGCGCGGGGCGGGGGCCGATGGAGGCGGGGGCGAGCGTCGGCGGAGGCGTCAGGCTCTAGGGAGGGGATCGGGAGGAAGAGCGCAGGGGAGCAGTGCAGGGCGCCGGCGTTGGGGATGGCACGGAAGGGCGCAGGGGAGGGGGGTCAGGAGGAAGGAGTGCGCGCAGGCCGCAAGTAGGGGATCAGCAGGAAGAGCGCAGGGGATCGAGTAGTGCAGAGCGCCGGCGCTAGGGATGGGAAGAAGACATGTATAGCAGATCGATTTGTTTTTAAGGAACTGATGAGTCGGGAGTTTGCGCCAAAAAAATTGCCTATCCTGCTATTTTCTATGCCATCCTACGGGTGAGATAACAACGGGAAAAAAAGTGGTAGGTAGTACCTATTTTTTTGGAAAGGTCATTGGACAAAATCAATTAACGACCAAAACTTTCTCGCGGTTGTTATTTATTGGTCGTTAATACTTGTAATTCTAGTAGTGTATGAACAAAAAGGTGACCGAAACCCTTAGGCACCACAACCCCACTTTATCACGATAACAAGAACTATTCAAACCTTCCTCCCTTGCCTCACCTTTTTCATTTGCCTCGAAGCGCAAGCAATCACCTTGCCATCTTGCATGAGCACGCAACCAAGTCCCAAACGTGAAGCATCAGAATAGACAGTGAAATGCCTCCCTGGCTCGGGAAGGGTAAGAACATGGGCAGTCACTAACTTCTCCTTCAAAGTGCAAAAGCTGTGCTCACACTCGGCAGTCCACTAAAATTTCATCCCCTTCTGGGTCAACTACGAAAGCGGCTTAGCAATGATGGAGAAGTCCTGCACAAAACGCCGGTAATACCCAACCAACCTAAGGAAACTACGCACCTCTTTAATATTAGAAGGTTTCTTCCAGTCCAAAACCGCTGAGACTTTACTAGGATCCACTGAAATGCCTTCCGGATTGATGATGTGGCCAAGAAAACCCACTTCTGAAATCCAGAACTCGCACTTCTTTAACTTAGCATAGAACTGGTTCTCCCTCAATGTGCCTAGCACAAGTCTCAAATGCTGCTCATGTTCCTCTTCTGATTTAGAGTAAACCAGAATATCATCGATGAACACTACCACAAACTCATCAAGATAATTGTGTAGCATATTGTTCATCGCCTCCATAAAGACAGCAGGAGCATTAGTTAGTCAGAAAGACATAACTTTAAATTCATAGTGCCCATACCTAGTGAAGAAAGCAATCTTCTCAATATCCTGTTCCCTCACACGAATCTGATTTTAACAAGACTGAAGATCAATTTTGGAGAACACCTTTGCTCCCTTCAGTTGGTCAAACATATCCTCAATGCAGGGCAATGGATACTTGTTCTTGACCGTTACTTGATTGAGAGCACGATAGTCAATGCACATACGCCAACTACCACCCTTATTTGAAACAAAAAGGATAGGTGCTCCCCATGGCGACACACTACGCCGAATAAAACCCTTGGCCAATAGATCCTCCAATTACTTTTTTAACTCATCTTGAAAAGGATGAGCTAAGCGGTATGGAGAAACAAAAATAGGTCGAGTAACAGGAACAAGATCAATTCAAAACTCCACACTCCTCACTGGAGGCAAACCAGGCAACTCATTAGGGAACACATCAACAAATTCCTTCACCACAGGAATATCCTCAATTGCTACTAAAGAAGATGGCTTTTCTGAAATTGCCTTGAGAACACCCAACTGCCACAAACGGCGACCGAAAAACAGACTACCAAAGCAAAGATGGAAATGGAGGGTATGCCACCCTGAAAACTCAACTCCACCCTGACGGGGCCTGCAAGGTAACTGTCTTCCAAAAGCAATAGATCTTGGCACAGTACTGATGCAACCAGTCCATGCCCAAAATGACATCAAAAGGAGCCAACTGAATCACCATGAGGTTGGCAAAGAAAACCTCATCATCAATGGTAATAGTGCAACCCGGGCAAACCAAAGAACTAGCAATCAAACCCCCCAGAGAACTGACTATCACAGACTCAGAAATCTGCTGAACTCCTAACTTGGCTCTACTAGCAAACTCAGACGACACAAAAGAATAGGATGCTCCGGAATCAAACAGAACAAAGGCATCAACTGAATCCACAAGCAAAGTACCTGAAACCACCTCTGGATGTCCAGCTGGCTCGGCGGTCGGCAAGGCGTACACTCCTGGTGGCGCCGGGGCAGTGGGAGCCCCGACACTCGGCTGATGCCCCAACAAAGCTGGGGGCGGTGGGGGTAGCTGAGGAGGAGCCGACGGCTGCGGGCACCAGTATGCCACAGGTGGCGCCCAAACGGAGGGCTGCGGGGGAGCAGGGGCCGCAGCATCTGCACCGACCCTCTGGAAGACACCACTGGAGTAGGAGGAGTAGGCACCGTCTCCCACTTGATGATACTACCGGGATTCATCCGGCAAACTCGTCCCATATGACCGGGTTTGCCACAATGATTGCAATCCCCGAACCAACCACACTCCGTAGCACGGTGTCCACCAGCGCACTTGAAACAGATCATGCCCTGCCCTGGCGCAGGACGAACAACCACCAGCGAGGAAGATGACTGGGGCGGCCTCATCTTAGCCCCTGAGGAGGAACCCTGTCCCCCCTTGAACTTCTTGAAGGTGGTCGCTGAGAAGACCCACCTCCTCCACCAAAGGTCCTCTTCTGGCTCCCGCCCAGGACCGCTGGAACCCCTGAACCTCTAGGGTTTTGCTTATCCTTGGAGAGCTCCAACTCGAGCTCCATGCACTTCGCCTGCTCCACCACGGAGTAGAAGTCACGAGGGACAGTCGCCCCCATGACAACTCTGAACTCCTGGTTGAGGCCCCTATGGAACCTCCTCGCCTTCTCCCTGTCATCAGCTGCCACAGCCGGCATGAAGCGCACCACATTGTTAAACTCTGCCTCATACTTTGCCACAGACTTCTTTCCCTGGGAAAGAGTCGTCAGAGTATGCTCCATCCTCTCCAGAAAGGACTCCACGTAGAACTTAGCTAGGAAGCGAGCCACAAAGTCCTCCCAGGTAACCGGTCCAAGAGCGGGGGCCCTAGCAGCAAGAATCCCCTCCCACCAGATATCCGCTTGGCCCTTCAGCTGAAAGGCCACAAAGCGAGCTCTCTGGACCGAGGTCAACTCCAGAACCTCAAACTGCAGCTCCATGTACTGCAGCCAATCTGCGGACTGGATCGACATGCCCGCTCCATTAAAAGTGTCTAGGCGGAGGGACATCCACTCACGGAGACTCATCCTCAACTCCGGCACAACTGGGGCAACAACTAGGGCCGCTACAGGGGGAGGCACAACAACAGGGGCTGCCTGCACCTGCTAGCGCAGCTCCTGGACCTCCCTCTGTAGTGCCTGCAACAAGGCCGCAGTGGCGGCTGGCACCTCAGCCCCCGACTGTGCCGCTGGGATCTCCTCCTGCGCTAGCCCATGCGCAAGAGGCGAAGCGTTTCCCTCAGCAACTGACTCAGTAACTCCCTGAGATGGGTGACTCCCACCTCGACCCTAGCCTCCACGGCCACGGTGACCACGACCTCTACCCCTCGGCATGGCTGCTACAGTCACACAGCCATACAATCACACAATCATAAGCACAACATCAATATAAACAAGAGCAAAGATCGAACATCAACATATACATAGTCTCCATCAAGTAATCAAACGCGATGCAATGATGAACTAAAACCCCATCCTACTGTGCAACCAAGTGTGTCAAATTTTTAAATTAATTATTCCACTTATGCAAGTTTTAATGTTGCTATCATATGGCAAAATTTTAAGTATAACCTAGGCCATGTTTATAAGTTATCCCACATCACATTTTAGTTGAACCTAAAGTTTGACACTAAAATACATGTTCCAAGGACCTAAAGCCCGCTCTGATACCAACTGTAACACCCCGGCATCTAGCATGCCCTGGATGTCACCAAACATAGAATAAATAGCAACTAAATACCACAATTAAGATTAAATTACAGCAAGGGCTTAAATGCTTCAACTGAAAAATTCGGCAGTGTAACATCCTCAAATTTATAAAAGTTTAAAAATCAAATATTAAAATGTGAAATTACTTTCATGATGCATTTCTTGATTTTATGTGCATTTAGTGAATTAGCGCTTGAAAGGAAATGAATATAGGAATTATGAAAAGAGAGAAAAAGAGAAATGGTAAAATGATAAAAGATGAAAGTTACCATAGTAAATTCTTGGGTAACCTTAGAATGCCCTATAAATCACTTTGGCTGGTCAAAAGTCAATGTGAAACCATTTGCATGTTGATAGGATAAATTAATTGGATAAGCTTATCCTAGACCAAGTAATTGTCAGAATTTTGGAGAAAATCGTGGACCTTTTGAGCACCTAATATTTTTATCATGTAATCTCAGTTACTTTATCCTTGTCCACGAAAATTTACAAAAATAAATAATTGATTTTACTATTTATTCCTATTTATTTATTCCCATCCTGAAAATCAGCAAAATGGAGTAAAAGAATTATTAGAAAATAAATACTAAGGTTTAAGATTTAAAATTTTTATGGAAGGTCCTGACAACATTTTAAACCTTTTGTAAAAGTTTCAAAAATTTATAAATTGAATTAGTCCCTCAATAAAATCAAATTCCGAAATAAAAATTCTGTACAGTCCTGATTGTCAGAATTTTAATTAAATAATTACAACGAATTAGCTTCTCAAATTTTTACAGTAGCAATATAACTTATCCATTATTCTCTATAAAAATCCACCAAAAATCTGGTCGTGATTTGGCCACCCGATTAAGGCCCTGTTTGTTTCCCTCTCCAGCTTATATAATCCAGCTTATTGGTGCTGGATTATATAAGCTGGATTATATTAGCTACCTTCAGATAAGCTGGTGGGTTGTTTGTTTTCCTGGATTATTAGTGTGTTGGATTATTAGCTTGAGATGGTGAAAGACATTAGTACCCTTGACTATTTTGGGCCATTTTTGAGAGGATGCCATGTGCCTTGCACACATCCTCCACAGTCGTCTGGGATATGTGTCGCCCGTTGTTTTTTTTCACCATTATTTTTCCGTCGTTTTTTTCATCAATTTTGTCCTGTCGTTCTTTTTTTGCATCGTATTTTTTCTCGTCGTTCTATTTTTCATCGAGCGTGTTTGTCATCATCCATGCATGCATAAAATAAATTTAGCAATACGTCTTTTTTCAAAGTGCTCATTAATCAAACTTGATCCATATAAACAAAGTCTCATAATAAAATAACTGGACCATATTTGATCCATATAAACACATTCTCATAATAAAAGCACAGTCTCATAATAAAATTATAAATTTCTAGCAAATAAAGCAGTAGCAATATTATCACGGAAGTCATTCATGGCACCTTCCTCGTCTCTCAATTGACTTGCACTCCCTTGTGATGCAGGCATAGGCATATAGTTTTCATCTTCATCACACCGATCAAACTCCTCATCTGCCAACTTACTATCTCTAATAAAGTTATGAAGAGCCATGCATGCATGTATTATTTTAGATTGTTTAAGCATTGGATAGCTTGGCAGATGCAACAAAATTCTCCACTTCATCTTTAAAACACCAAAAGAGCGCTCGATCACATTTCGAAGAGATGAATGTAAGTGGTTGAATATCTCCTTCTTGCCACTTGGACGAGGACCCGCTCGAAACTCCGATAAATGGTACTTGGTCCCTTTGTATGGTGCTAGATATCCCGGTCGGTTCGGATAACCCGAGTCAACAAGATAAAACTTCCCTACACATTTAGTACAAAACATAAGACAGCTTAATTATTGTTAAAAAATTGAAGACAATGCAAATCTGATTATACCTGGTGGAGGATGTGGGAATTTATCATCGTATTTTAATAAAGCAGCATTGAAAACCCTCATGTCATGTACCGATCCAGGCCATCCAGCAACAACAAAAGTGAATCTCATATCAAAGTCACATATGGCTAACACATTCTGAGTTGGAAATCCATGGCGACCCACATGTTGGACTATTTTTGTGGATGGCACAACCACCGGTATATGAGTACCATCTATTGCAACAATGCAATTGTTGAAATGAGGCTCGAACCGTGCCCCTAGAAGTCTAGGGTGGATTGTTGAGAATTGTGGATCTCTAGGTTTCACAAAAGCTTCTGATAGGAGGTATACACTATGCAACACTTCACTGAATTTCCTACTAATTGTTTCTTTTGACCTCCCAAATCGGTTCTTCACTTGAACAAAAGATTGGGGCGAACCGATCGTCCATAGAAACATACACAATGCCTCCATAGAGTCCATATTACTACTTGACTTCAAACCGTAGTATATGACCAACAAATCATGTAACCTCTCAATCAGCGGTCTACTCATCCTGAACATGTCATAACAATCTTGTGGAACGCTAAGTGTTCTCATAACCCATTCATATCCTGATAAAATAGGTTGTATTCTCCTTGACTTGTTCAAATAAGTTTCAGCATAATACATACCACAAGCAGATATCACGGCTCCAAAATTTCTCATCATGTCAACTCGATTGCGTGCAAGAACAATAGCTTCGTCCTCATCCTCCTCATTCCCATTGATATCCATCTACAAACATACAACGTATACAATCAGGCAAAATGATCCGTAGATACAAATTCGTAGTCTACCAATCCATATATAATGTAACCATCATTGTAACATAGTTTATGCAAACCAATCCATATATAATGTAACCATCATTGTAACATAGTTCATGGAAACTTAACGACACAAAAAAGTTTTATGCCAACATGACAAAGACAACGATTCATGCAACAATGCCAAATATAACTTCTACATCAACCCTTCCTTGGCGTACCACCTCTTCAGCCAAAGAAGCCTTCCTTCTTTGGTAGTAAATGTCTTGAATACACCACGTTGTTCAGCTTTGACAAAAAGTTGTCCTGCCATGAAATGTTCAGCTGATCCATCTTTCGCTCCACATTCGACTACCAAGTCCATGCATTCCTTAATTGAGCTGAACATCATGTCACCTCTCATCACCTGATTAGCAATGTTACAGTTCAAGTCCAAGGTTGCATGTATATTTTTCATAACCTTAACCATGGGATTTTTGGTTTTCTTCATTGGGCTATAAATTGCAACAGGACTTCCTCTCTTCAATGAAGAGGATCCCTTCAAATTGGTACCACTACCAGCAGGTGATTCTTTTGGATCACCAATATCTTCTCCAAAAGCGGCCTCGAATCCATCCACAAAAGCATCATCACCGCCCCCTATTCCACTAGGATCTCCATGCATTTCACCTGGAACACAAGAAGCAGAACCATCCACTGCAATATTCTCAAACATCTGCTGCATCAAATCTTCATTCTCTGGTGGCCCTGTCCTTAACTTCTTCCATTCAGGGTGTCCCTGGAAAAAATTGAAAAAACAGTAAGTCTTACATACAGCACATACACAATATTCGGAATACATAGTACACAAACTGTATGATACCTTGGTCATACGTTTCCATTGCTCATCACTTGCATCCATAGTTCCTAAAGTTGGATTCCATCCAAGACCAGTTAAGTCTTTGTTAATGCTTAGCCAGAAGCTGTACAACCCCTTCAGCAAATCCCACTTGTTCTTCAATTGTGTTTTTGAGTGACGAAGACCTGTCCTTTGCAAATACTTAGCAGCTATGTTTTTGTATCCTCAGATGCTCATAACTCCATTAGCCCTATTCCCAGCACGAACCTCCTCAACACAAATCTCACAAAATGCTGTGGTGTTCGAAGACGACCATTCTGCCTTGGCAAAACTCTCCTTCTATTTGGCCGATATATAGACATATATACACATATTTAAACTGATGTACATGATATATTAAATGTATGATAAATTAAACAGTGAGAAAGTGAATAAGAAAAAGGCGTAAATGTTGTCAACAATAACATCTGCTACAAAAGGATGATACGAAGAGCATGCATAAAAAACAACAAAAACTCGAAACCATTCATTTTCGTTCAGCTTCAAGACTGATTCTGAAAATTGCATTTTCTTGGCAACAGGAACCATGCTTTCAGCTTCAACCATTCGTAGTCTAGATCAGCTTGTGGTATATTCAGTGCTATAGATAAAAAAAGGTCTTGCTCACAGGTTCAAAATTCAGGGGTGCGATGCATCAAAGTGATAGATGAGATCAAAGCCGGACTTGAAGAAGCATGTCCAGAAACAGTCTCTTGTGCTAACATTAGAACTCTAGCTGCTAGAGGTTCAACAGAACTGGCAAATATGATCTCCAATTACAAAAACCTCTGCTAGTTGAAAGGAAAAAATATAGAGAACTTCTCAAAGCAACTGCTTATTATCTGGCAAATAAGAACCTTCCTCCACCAAACGCAACACTACATCGTCTAATATAATTTTTTCAAAGGCGATAACTTGAAAAGGTGGACCTTGTAGCACTGTCAGGTATGACACCTCTTCAATGTTCAAACTAAACATTTGTGATAAAGTAGTAAAACACAAAAGGATGATAGGAAGAGCATAAAAAACAACATAATCTTTAGACTATAATCATTTTAGATGTTCCAATTAGATCGTCGTTGTAGTACTTGAAACCAACAGTGCAATTTCAAATGCAATTCCATGAATTGAGTTGTTACTGCTGGATCAACATATTCTCCTTGTCAAGGATACTATTTATTTTGCATTTCAACAGGTAGCCACATCATTCGAGTTCTCAAACATTGTATGATGGAGTTCTCAAACAATGTGTGTTTGGTAATACTAGCCACTAGTCAGAGCTGAAACTGCTTCAAATGTCTACAACCGGAACAATTTGAGAATGCAGCCAGTCGATTCCTATTGTATATAGTATATTTTGCCTATTTTCAAACAACTCAATTGCCTATTTTGCATGACATCTCAATGCCCAGACCAAGCATGTAGGGATAATTTCAGTGTCATATTTGATTGGAACACTAACGCAGTGAATAATGAATCGGTAACCATGGAGTTTCAGTGTCATCAAGCTGTACATACCCTATTGAGTTTCAGTTGGGATGTGCTTCTGTGATGTGTGACAGAGAACAATATCACCTATTTGCTATTAGCGACAGAGAACAATATCACAGAGGTCAATATCATAGCACAGCACAGAGAACAATATCAGAGTTATTTCATAAATTGCCCAATGTTTGGTATCTCTGTAAATACAAAATTCATATGAAACTAATCCCTATCTTCACAGCTAATATCCAGATACCAAACAATTCATACCAAACAATTCATACCAATCAATTAATCCCAAACAATTCATACAATCAATTCATACCAAACAATTCATACCACTGTAAAACGATTCATATATGAGATGAATATAACTCACCAAGTTTCCTCCAAGAACTCCAGTAGACCAGTAGGCTCCGGCACGTCATCAGACTCCGCATCGACACCAACATCCACAGCATCAACATCAATTGCTAGATTAGATCGTGGGGGCTTGTATGGAACCTGAGCAGGTTCTCGCTTCCGTCCCCTGCCCTTTGGTGCCTGCGACGCTGCGGCGCTTGCAGAGGCACCCGAGCGACCAGGAGGTCCTCCCAGGCCGCGCCCGATAAAGGCCGCTCCCATGCCGTTGCCCCGCCCACCTCCCAGTGCCGCCGTGCCAATGCCGACCCGCCTCGCCGTCGCCCCGATTCCGCCCCCCTGCGCCACTGCTCCCATGCCGCGTCCGAGCGCTGCCGCTCCCATGTCGCAGCCCCTCCCGACTCCATGGCTGGGGCGGCTGCCTCCCCGCACCGTCGCCCCGTTGCCGACGGCTTGCGCTGTCGCCCCGAGGACGGCGCCTTGCGCCGCCACGCCGAGGACGCCGCCTCCAATCTCCGCTGGCCGAGTCCGCCGCCTCCGATCTCCGCCGCGCCAAGGACGCCCAGGCCGCCGCCTCCCATCTCCGCCGCGCCGGGTCCGCCGCCTCCCTTCTCCGCCGCGCCGGGTCCGCCCCCTCCCATCTCCGCCGCGCCGACTTCGCACTCCATCTCCGGTTCCATGTGGTGCGCGTGGGGTGCAGGACAATGGAGGCAACACGATGTGGTGGCTGGTTAGGGAAAAAACGTTTCATGATTATACCTGGGAAGAGGCATGTAGTAATGGCAGTGGTGGGTAATAAACTGAAGTTTAGAGGGTATTTTAGATTGTGGTTATAAAATAAGCTGGATTATGAATATATAAGCACCCTAATGACTGCTTATAGATTATTATAATCTCCTGCTTTAGATTATATAATCTAGATTATAATCTAAGCTGTTTGTTTCCCATATTAACTTATATAAGCTCGATTATATAATCCATAGGGCAAACAAACAGGGCCTAAGTGCATTGATCACATGCTGTCTGCAAACCGACTTAAAGATTGTCTACTTTTGCAACATGGACCCACTTGACAGGGCTTTCTTCAAGCTCACGCCCAGCCTGAGCCAAACACAGGCACAACCATTTCTTCTCTGTTTTAGAAACTAAATCAAAGCAAAAATTAACCCCAAAACCGACCTAATGCCGTATAGAGCCAAAGGAGAACGTCCCCATCACCCATGCCATGTCATGGCCAGCTTTTGCCACGCGTTATGTCACCATTATTCCACCACTGTGCACCATGCACCGCCTCACCCGTGGCTATTTAAGCGAGATCAAGTCTCTCCGAGCTCCCAACCTTGCCCAGCACCTTTCCAATCCCCTCCACTCTTCCTCCCAAATTTCAATTTGGAGAGATTTTGCTTCCATGGCCGAACCGAGCAAGTTGCAGCTTAAACCCCCATTTCTTGCTCCATTTTTGAATTCAATTCACTTGGAGCATCATCACACCTCACCAATTGAAAACCCCAACCCAATTGCATGTTCCATTGGCTGAAGAACTCTACCACCGTAAGCTCTATTGCGCCAGCCACCATCATTGCCGTGCCACCATTATAGCCCATCTCAGCCTTAGCCGTCACCCTCCACAGCCTCACTGACGTCTCCTCCTTCCATTTCATGCCTTGTCCGAAGCTCCCTACACTTTCTTCACCTCCATCCGAAGCTTACAGAGGTCTCTCATGGCGTCGATATTGTAGCTACGACTACTGTAGCAACGGTACTGTAGATGCACGAACGCTAATTTGTGCCTCCTGTTCGGTGAGCTTCTCTCTGTTTTCTTCTCTTGATTGATTAATAGTCCTAATGATCAGTACCAGCACGAGTAAAATATAATAGCAACTTCAATTAATTCTTTGATAATTAAGCCTAACTGGATCAATATTTAATTAATTCTTTGATAATTAAGCCTAACTGGATCAATATTTAGACAGTATGAAATCAAAAGAAAGAAACTTGATATGGTTTAATCTCCAATTCAAATGATTTGATTTTAAAAACTTACTGTAAGCAAAGAGTTTAAAATTTCAGAATCAGTACTTAAACATCCTCATATCTAGTTAGCAAATTAAAATAGTAATTAGATTATAAGAAAACAACGTATGAGTCGATTATGACTTAATTAAGAGGTATGATTCAAGACTTAAAAATAAGAGTATAAGCGAATCTAATTAAGTTTAAGTCTCCAGTTCACTAAGCAAAAGATTAACTTTGTTAGTTTAATTATTCTTTTTGTCAAGAACATAAAATTAAATAAGCAGTTAACAATAATCCTAATTATATTTTTATGCGTGTGGGCATCTTTGTTCCGCGAAAACCCTTTTGTAGTAGGATGTATCGGTTGCAAGAAATAACATCGGTCAACTCAGATTAGGCTTAAAATAGTTAATTATGTCCAAAACTCGATAGATAAAAGAAGTAAGTTCATTTCTTTTAACCCTAATCAATAAATCTGGAGTAGTACACAATAAAACGACATGATCTTAGGTTAAGTAAAACTTCGATAAGCTTAAAGAAGTTCTAACCCATTTATGTTACTTGACATAGGTACTCATATATTAATTCTTTAAGTTAAGCAAACTTAAAGCCAAATGATCCTTATCTTAAGTGAAGATTAAAATAGATAATTTCATAAATGTGTGTTATATACTTGTTGTAATTATTCCTTTGTATTTGTAAGATCTCCGTTTAAATCACACTATAGGTCATCTAATCCGACAAAGGTATACGTGTTTAGATTAGATTGAACCAAGTTCTTGTAACTTGTTATCCATATACAACAATCAATATGCGTGTCTTTCCCAAATAAATGATAATAGGCAAGAAACTAGTTAGTATGTGTTTATGGGTCCTGAACATTTAATTCTATAAAAATACGGTGTTTAACTTTAGTTGAATCAAGTTCCTATATAGCTTTACCTTCCACGTATAGAAAGTAAGCATATACATATATCACGTCATGCAAATATCACAGGCTCAAAATGATATTTCATTATGAAATGTCAAGTAGTCCATTTTGTTCTATTGTAGATGAAACTAAAATAAACAGTAATAAACAGTGGCTAGCTAAGTGATTAAGTTTATAGAAGATAAAAAAAGTATCGTTTGGTTTAAAACTAGCTACATGTAGAAATTGTGCAAATAAAATCCAAGCTAAATGGAACTTATTTTATTTGAATCCCTGTAGAATATTCTATCCAAATATGCAATTATATTTAAATTTGAAGTTGATTTGTATTATTTTCTACTAGGGTTTGTTCTCAATATGATAAAGATTCCAATAGTCATAACTTATTCAAAATAAGTTCAAATAATGCGAAACTTGTTCTATTATGCTAGTTAAATAGTGGAGAACATAATTCTACAAAAATACTTAGGGTGTACCATGCACCTTTTATATAATTGAGTAAGTTCAAAAATAGTGTGTGGTCACACAAATCAAATACTAGCATGATTAGGATACACATATAAGCAATAATTCATATAGAACCTATCTTGAATGAGTCCTAGTACATCACTATTTAACATTACAAGAATGATTGGATTCAACCCTAGTCTATATTAATTCAATTTGTAGATCGGGCCCAAATCATATGTACCTTTGACCTTTAGTTAACATATGTTTTCATATAATAGACATAACATAATAGATATACTAATATGAACCAAGTGCTATATGAATAACACTGACATATCCTTAAATTCAAGACCCTATTAATCTACAGGAATGATTGCATATCATTTCAATAGCAAACTTAAGGTGTAACTAATCATAACTTAAAAGAATGATTAGATATCACCCATAAAGCCCTAGTACCGGTTGAATTAGTTTTAGAATAACTACCTAAAGCTAGCCTATTTCATTATGTAGAAATAATTTTATTATAAACTTGCTTTGCATCTGAATCCTATTAAAAGCATAGCCCTGCGCATTATAAACTTTAAATTTTATGATGCGAATGCATACACTTAAGTAATAAGAAATTAATGACTAAAACAGTATTATCACCAGTGCCTCACTAAAGTCATAAACTCACGACTAATGCCTTAAGTTGAGTCCTGCATGCACTAGTGATTAATTATTGATGTCTGTTATTGCTTATATTCAATAGTGCAAGTTATACATGCACTCACCCTGTTGTTTTATGTATTGATTTATAATAACCTATACAATCTTAGCTTCTTGAATTCGTAAAATAAAATAAGAATGAATCAAAAAAAATAGGAGTGGTGTCCAACTGTTAATTAGTAGTTAAGATTGTAGCGTAGAACTAGCACGCTCGCATGCTTGTTCTGTGTAATGTTTGTTATTTGATTTTCCATCTGATTTCCTTTTGACCTTATTGAAAGTGTTATTTTCTATTTGTTATTCTTTTCCATTATACGACGTGTAGAATCCGACGTCTCGGACTTCGTCGTCGTCAACTTCAAGAGTACGTCTGCAACTTCGTCACTAAAGACAACAAGTAGCAAGGCAAGCACCCCTTTGACCATTTTGAACCCAGATTTCATAATCAACTAAAATGTGATTAAGAATATTCCTGCATGCTCATATTTTGGTAAATCTCTATTTTGTGTTATCTGGTAGCTATAACCCATATTGGAGGATTTCCTGAATATTGTTGACATCTGCTCCATGATAACCCTAGGTATGGGTAAATTCATACATTTGATGGGATATCACGATTATTAATTGTATTTGCTTAGTGATGCTTAGAAAAATGTCAGCAACATTTACACCCACACTTTTCTTTATGAATCTTTTTATGGTTTATTTAAGTAGTAAAGGATACTGGTAGTTTGATAAAAATGAAAATAAAACTATTGATTTCGACGTGGGTGATTATTGGCAATAGCAGGCTGTACATGTTTTAACGTGTACGTAGATAGGGTGAAGTATCGCCCATGTCATTTTAAGGACCGAACATGGTGTCCCGTGATCCAAGATAACCGTACATCCACAAGTACTGGACTGGGACAGTCTTAACTTATTAAATTATTTGGGAATTAACTTTGCACATTGGTAGGCAGTTGTAGCACGAGCATTCCGGATATAGGTTTGCTCGAGGGAGGTGTCATCACCGAGGTGTTGGCATCTGCCGTTGTAACGGTGTACGCCTGGCTATGATTTGGGGCTGTTATTATTCCTGGTGGGTCACTGACTCCGGAATTACTTTTATTATTCCTGGTGGGTCACTGACTCCGGAATTACTTTTACCTTTTTTAGCTTCCATCATAGTCAGGGGTAACGTCATCGGGCTAGTGCAAAGTTAAGGTCCAACTAACGAACAGTTTCGTTATGAACTCTCTGGCGGCACACCAAAGGAAGTGTGCTAATCTACTGCCACAAAGGGAGAACATATCTTGTGGGTAAAGCTGTACAACTCTGCAGAGTCAAAACTAATCGATTAGCTGTATCCACGGTCATGGATGACTTGGTGAACCCACACTAAGTTAGTTGTTTTCTATTTTCTAAAACCTCTTGATCAAATGACTTGGAAAATGATTC
Organism: Rhipidocladum racemiflorum; assembly: GCA_036346355.1. NCBI lineage: Eukaryota > Viridiplantae > Streptophyta > Magnoliopsida > Poales > Poaceae > Rhipidocladum > Rhipidocladum racemiflorum. The sequence continues at coordinate 30,133,017 of CM070592.1, read as the reverse complement.
ACATTTGTTAAATGTCAGTTATTGGTATTTTTACTCGTATAAGACCATGGAGGGTCTTTTCCGTTATCTTTACTCACAAAAGGGCCGTGAGTAACTTATTGTTATTTCTGTCAATACTTGATATTTTGATTACTTATCAAACTGTTTTAAATTTAATTTATGCTTTCCATTACTATCCAGTATTTACAATTCAAATCTTCACTTTATGCAAAACAACTGTAGAAACCCACTTTCTATTCAACCTGCATATATTTCAGGTTTTGCAAACACTACAAGTCTTGCTGAGTACGCAACGTACTCACCCTTGCTATTATTGTTGTTTTTAGACAGGAATCCTCGACAGGTACTGCGACGCAGCAAAACGGGATTATTAACGACGTTTCTTTCTAAGGCTTTACCTTGTTAGTTGCCTGTGGATTATGTGGCAAACTACAAGACTTCTGATTCTTTTGTTATGTATTTAGTCGACCTCGTCGGTCATATTGTATCAAAACTTCCGCTGAAATAAAATATGAAACTTTTGCATGGTTGTGATTTCAAATTGTGTTTGTGCGTGCTAGCTACTGATCATGTGTGAGGACCCCTCTTCCTATACTGCATCAGACGCCGTCATCGTGGGCGTATAGCACCATATAGCAACAGAAGCCTCGACACCGAAAATCTGAATCTAAAAAAAACTCGATCGACGGGATCGAACCCTTAGCTTCAGACCCGGTGCCTGTACGCATCCGATACCGGTTCCCTAGATCAGTAGCCCAGTATCGCGTACCAACAACACGAGTATCAATGCACAAAGTAATGAACTAAAGTTAAATTACATAACTGGGTGTAAATCTTGTACATACACATTACAAAATCCAAAAGTGGAATAATAGCGGAAGCAAAAGAAACACTAAACCAAATACACTGGCCCGACAACCCCACAAAGCTCCGATCGGAGGAAGGACCACAACCGCCAAGACACCAGAGAACAGAGGACCACCTGAGCCATCCGGATCACCATCGGAACCATCCTCTGAGACAAGGTTAGTAAACAACAGCAAAGCAACGGTGAGTACACGTATGTACTCACAAGTCTTTAGTGTATGGAAATATAGTTCAATGCAGGCTATTTCAACAGGAATAAGCTTCTATACTAGGTTGATTGCATAAAGCAGCATTTATTTGTAAACAACATTTAACAACCGATAGCATTAGTAATTGAAAGAGCATTTGACATAAAACATATTTCACAGTATATGTATAATGTATATTATCCCAACCGGTTCGCTATTCCCGCTCGAATGCAACCGATGGGCTAGATTGTCGACTCTATCCATCAAACACTTCCTTTCCGTTCGAGACTCACACTTTTTCAGAAGAAGACACAAAACCAAACTTCTATACTCTCCATACTTATCTGGGCTAGATGCTCTTAACCGTGAGCACGGCTAATCGATTAGTTTTACTTAACACTTCGCAGAAGTTGCACACATCCCACATGGGTCTATCTAGCAAGCGTGTTGCCACGACGCGCGATACTTTTCAAGACCGACTCTTGCAGATTGACCATGCCGTTCCCATCATCGGTGTCACCAGACATCAAAGACAATAGCGTGATCCCACCCTGGCGGATTTAGGCGACCAGACGCTACAACCGCAACACAGGGTATCCCTTGCCCCGGCCCCATTACCCCACGAGTGGCACTATTGTTGCAAATGGGAACCCACAACACCCCTTCTTCATCCAATGGATGATGAAGTCCCTTCCGAGAACCCCTCGATTGCAGACTGTCAATCAAGCGCAAGTTCTCATCTTGCTCTTCGGCCTACCAACAAATCTGGCTATCCCTCAAGTCGGTACATAGGCATTACGCCTAGTTCAGTTCATGTGGTTGCGCGAGACTCACCCAAAGATTAACTTTGAGTTCGGTCCTTATATTTTTGTTGACTCGGCAAGGACTCCAATCCTAAGCACACCATCACCTTCACATTCTATACCTCCTCCCGAGTCATTTACACCACTCATTTTTATCAATTAACCATTAACCATTTTGACTCAATTCATTTTGAAATCATATTTTGATTGATGAGTGTAACTGCCAAGGACTAGACTCAAATCTATTGCATTGACTAAGCATATGCATTTATTAACATTTTATACCCAAGTGACATTTATTAAGTTGCCTAACCTCTACTAGGGCTATCAATGTGACCATGGGAAATAGATTAAGGAAAACCACCAATTTGGGTTATATCTACCATTCCCACAAACTAGCACATTTATCAAATTAAACGCATGCATATAGTTTGATAAATCAAAGTAAACATCGTAAAATATTGGATCAAGATGATCAAAGGAGGTGCTTGCCTGTCTGCTGCTGCTCTGATGGATCCGGGACGAACTCAGGATTGTTCGAGGCGACTCCGGACTCACTCGCCTCTAATCGAATAAAAACATCAAAAACAGATAACAGAGAAATAAATTAGCAAAAAGTGACTTTAGAAGCATAAACACCAACTTAACATCAAATAGAACTCATCTAGACACTAAGAAAGCAAAGAAACGAAACAAGCGAGAAAAATGGCGAAATCGCGATTCGAAACGGCGATTTCGGCGAATTTCTCGCCAACTTGAACAAAATGCGCAAAATAATTTAAAATTCAACTAAATTTTGTTAAACACCTAGAATTAGGTATAATACACCTAATGGAACTTACGGGAACTCGTTTGGATTTAAAACGAACAAACGGAAGCCAAAACAGTGAAAATCAATACACAAAATGCTGAAAAATCAAAAAAAAGAAAAACGGCACTATTCACCGTAACGCAAGAGCCATTTCTGTCCAGAATCCATTCGAACGACTTGCGACCGATTCCAGCGACTCCACTAGGTACTTTAGGATGTCTAGGACCTATCTGGACCTTGCCCCTTGAAAATTCACTTAATTTGCATCGAAATCCGATCGAAAGCGCAAATTAAGCCGAGGTTTACGCCCCGATTCGCACAGGGTCCGAAAACAGCTCAAACTCGATTCCACTTGCGCGAGGAGCACGTTTTTGACTCTACTAAGTCTAAATGACCCTAAATGACTCATTCCGACAGCTAACTGGCGAAGAAACCCCTAAATGTGGAATATGGCCAAAATGGCTATTTTGCTTGAAAACGAGCAATCTCGCCCAGATGGGCCGTTTTGAGCTGAAATGCCGCGAGACTTGTTTTAAGCCCTTGGCTAGTTGCTTAGGGATACTTACGACCTATCGGAGCCATTCCCCAGCATGGATGAAATAAAAATAAATTAAAAGAGACCTAGAGCTAACAACTTGTAGCAGGTTTTGACGAAACTTAATTTCGACTCTTCTGATCGCAACCAGGGCTATCAGAAGAGCTAATGGAGCTATCGTTATACGCTATGGACCTTCGGTCCATTGTAAAAATAGTTAACACCTAAATGAATAAAATAAATTTCGGCTTAGCGAAATTGAATTCCGATTCCTCCGGTAGCGACTCTAGCCACCAGAACTGCTATGGGAAAAATCTATACATGCTATGCACCACTAGACCTCCGATAAATCGAAGACCTAGCGATGGACTTGAGCGAATACGAGGGTGACTAAAAGCTAGGTTGGCTATAGGATTAAATGAGCCTAACGATGATCTGAGTCTAGATTCTAAAGCACAATTGCCATGCGACGTGTCTAACACATGGAACCTAGTTTTGACCTGGGCTAGGGTTTGAGATAACTTAACGAAATGCGAAGCTACGAAGGGGGAAGTCGTAGCTACGGCAAGAGGGATGACCCGGGAGCCGAGAAATCAAGTCAGAATGCAAAAACTCCACGGGACCTCCGAGAAACGACGAGAGAACTTCGCGAGGAACTCACCTGAGGGTTGTTGGAGGGGAGGATCCTCGCGGGGACGACGAATCCTAGCTCCAGATCAGTTTCCACCGGTCGGATCGGCTCCAAACGGCGGAACCGGGTGGCGCCTTGCCCTCTTCTCTTCTCCTCTTCTTGCTTGGCGTGTGGGGGAGGAAGAAATGAGCTTGGCTGTTGGTTGGGGATGGCTAACACACATATATACACTATGCACTTATGAGGGGTATTTTGGTCAAGTGACAAAACTTGAAGATTCAAACTTCCAAAGCTGATTTTTAATGATTCTAATATATTCTGGAAGGTTCTTAGGTCACTTTAACACTTATCCAAATAAATTTGCAATTATTTTTGAGTTAGGTTACTTAAGTTGAAGGGTTCTTTTTGATCCCACTTAAGTACACACAGCCCAAATTGCAGAAGTACACAAGATCAGTGTATTATTGAACAGTGTTTGAGTACAAATGTCTGATGACTCGAGTATAGAAATACTCGGGATATTCTGATCTACCCCCTTACAAAAATCTCGCCCTCGAGATTGCTAAGGCTCTCGAAGAAAGTTGGGGTACTCTGCTCGATATGATCTTCACGCTCCCACGTGGCTTCATCTTACGAATGGTTGCTCCTTGGACCTTGAGCATCTTGATAACCTGGCTGCGAGTATGACGCCACTGTCTCGAGAATACTGACCGATACTCTCGATACGAAAGGTCAGGTTGCAGATCAAGATGGTCCACTTGAGTAACCTCTGATGGAACCCGAAGACTCTTCTTCAGCTGGGATACGTGGAATACATCGTGAACGTCCGAAAGATGTGGTGGTAGCTCAAGTCGACAAGCTACAACACCAACCTTCTCGAGAATCTGGAACGGACCGATGTATCGCGGATAGCTTCCCGCGGACTTGAAATCTGCGAGTGCCGTGGAGTGGTGAGACCTTGAGGTAGACAAAGTCACCCACCTCAAAGCTCAACTCGCGGCGACGGCGATCAGCGTAGCTCTTCTGACGAGACTGAGCTTCTTTCAGCCGGTCTCGAATCAAGCTAACTTGCCTTTCAGCCTCTTCAATCATAGCTGGTCCGAAGAATTGCCTCTCACCAACCTCGAACCAAAACAAGGGCGTTCTGCACTTCTTGCCATAAAGAGCCTCGAATGGCGACATCTGAAGGCTGATTTGGTGACTGTTGTTGTAGGAGAACTCGGCGAAAAGGGCAAGCATTTCTCCCACGACTTGCTGTAGCACAGTACAAAGCCCTCAACATGTCTTCTAGGATTTGATTTACCCTTTCCGTCTGTCCATCAGTCTGGGGATGGTAAGCAGTGCTGAAAGATAGCCTGGTGCCAAGAATAGACTGCAAACTTTCCCAAAACCTGGAAGTGAACTGCGAACCACGGTCAGAGACTATGACTTTTGGAACTCCATGGAGCCTAACAATATTCTGCAAATAGAGTTCCGCTAGCTTGGCTCCAGAATAGGTGGTATGAACTGGAATGAAATGTGCCACCTTGGTCAAGCGGTCAATGATCACCCAAATGGAGTCGTGACCGGCGGAGGACCTCGGTAGACCGGTAATAAAATCCATCCCAATCTCTTCCCACTTCCACTCAGGAATCTGCAATGGCTGAAGTAGCCCTGCTGGCCTCTGGTGCTCAGCCTTGACTCGCTGGCACACATCGCAACGTGCCACATGAGCAGCAATGTCTTTCTTCATTCCTGGCCACTAATCGCTGCGAAGGTCTGGTACATCTTGGTGCTGCCAGGATGAACAGAGAGAGGAGTATCATGAGCTCGACAGGATCAACCCCTTGATCTCAACATCATCGAGGACATACACTGCTGCCCATGCAAGATCAGCCCATTGGACTTCACAGAAAAACACGGAGATGCGCCATTTTCAGTCACCTGGCGCCTAATCTCAATGATTGCCTCATCTTGGAGCTGTGCCTCAAGAATTTGAGATTCTAGAGTAGGTTGAACCGTCAATGCTGCAATGAAGCCATGTTCAACCACCTCCAGATTTAGCTTGCTGAACTCCTCAACTAATTGAGGTCGATCGATGACACCCAAGGCATTCACTGTATGCAGCTTGCGACTAAGGGCATCTGCAACCACATTTGCCTTGCCTGGGTGATAGTGAATCCCCAAATCATAATCCTTGATCAGCTCTAGCCACCTGCGCTGCCTTAGGTTCAGATCTGGTTGGGAGAAGAAGTACTTCAAGCTCTTGTGGTCGGTATAGATCTCACATCTGTTGCCTATGAGATAATGCCGCCACAGCTTGAGTGCATGAACCACTGCTGCCAACTCCAAATCATGGGTCGGGTAGTTGGCTTCATGGGGCTTCAACTGACGAGAAGCATATGCCACTACCTTGCCTTCCTGCATCAACACACAGCCAAGACCTTGGCGAGATGCATCGCAATAAATGTCAAAGGCCTTGTGAATGTCTGGCAGGATCAAGATCGAGCGATTGTGAGTCGCTTCTTGACTCAAAACTGGATCTACAAGCAAGCGACCACTCATACTTCTTGTCTTTCTTGAGTAGCTCTGTCAGTGGCTTAGCAATCTTGGAGAAATTCTCGATAAACCGGCGATAATATCCGGCTAAACCAAGAAAACTCGAAATCTCCAGGACATTGCGGGGCGGTTCCCAATTGAGCACATCTTGCACCTTGCTAGGATCAATAGCAACTCCGCCCTTTGACAGAATGTGGCCCAGAAATGCCACTTCCTTCAGCCAGAACTCGCACTTGCTGAACTTGGCATAAAGCTGATGCTCACGAAGCTTGTCAAGCACCATATGCAAGTGAAGTGCGTGCTCTTCCTCATCCTTGGAGTAAATGAGGATGTCATCAATGAACACAACCACAAATCTATCAAGGAACTCCATGAAGACCTTGTTCATCAGATTCATAAAGGTGGCTGGTGCATTGGTGAGGCCAAATGAGACAATCGTATACTGCATACAAACCGTAGCGAGTAGAGAAGGCGGTCTTGAATATCCTCATGCACGACCTTCAATCGAAGTAGCGGACCTCAAGTCAATTTTGGAAAAGACTTGAGCTCCGCCCAACTGATCAAACAAGTCGTCGATCCGCGGAAGAGGATACTTGTTCTTGATCGTCACTTCATTCAAAGAACGGTAGTCGACGACAAAGTAAGATCGCCATCCTTCTTCTTCACAAACAGCACTGGGCTGCCCCATGGGGAAGAACTAGGGCGAATGAACCCTTTCTCCTGCTGTTCCTTGAGCTGCGCCTTCAACTCATCCAGCTCATCTAAAGGCATCCGGTACGGGCGCTTAGGAATAGGCGCATGCACTGCATCAACTCAATGATGAACTCTAGGTCACGGTCGGGAGGTAAACCTGGCAGCTCATCAGAAACACATCCAGTACTCACACACCACAATTACTGTCGACCTCTGGAACTGAAATGGCATGAAGAATAGCCAACTGGTTGGAAAGCAACTTGGCTGAATATGTGACATGAATGCCATCGGGATTGACTAAGGAAATAGACTTCTTGGCACAGTCAATGCATCCCTGGTTCTTGGATAACCAATCCATGCCCAAGATGACATCAAGCCCGATGGTGTCAATGATAATCAAGTCACCCCCGAATGCTACCCTATTGATTTCGACAGCAACACCCGGGCTATAGAACTTAGCTCTCAAGATGGAACCGGGAGAACGGATCACTAGATCCCTCTCAAGGCAAACAGACTCCAAACTTTGTTGCTCCACAAACTTCAAAGAAACGAAAGAATGCGAAGCGCCTGAATCAAACAGTACCAATGCAGGAACAGAATGCACGAGTAACGTACCCAAGATCACATCTGGTGCCTCGCTGCTCGCTTCATTGCGGGCCACATTGAGGCGTCCATGCCCCGGTCCTGAAGAAGTCACGGCACTGCACGGCCTCCTGCGAACCTCCACGCCCACTCTGCTGCCCCTGTGGACGGATCGAGCACTCGCCTCGCGAGCGAGGTGCAGGTGGTAGTGCAGACGGACAAGCTCGCCATATGCCCCTTGCCCCCACAGGTGAAGCAAGTGACATCGGTGAAGGAAGGCCGAACTCAGTGGTGACCCCACGGCTATAAGGCCGAGCCGCGATCGAGCGGGTCGAGGAGCGCTGCAGACCTCACCGCCGGTCTTTGGAGGCCGAGGGCCTGAGCGGAAAGAAGGATGGGTCCTAGAGGGACCATCGCCGAAGCCCTCGCCGCCCACTTGCGCTATGTTTCTCAAGTAGCGCCTTAGCGCTATCCTCGATATCAATGGCCTTGTTCACCAACACCAAGACTGGGTATGGTGTGCCTCGCCACCGATACTGATCTCCTCAAGAAGGCGCTCCTTGAATAGAGCGATCCTCCTAGCCTCACTAGGGATCTCATCCTCCACATACCTCGCCAAGTGGTTGAACTGATGAAGGAAGTCTACCACCGACTTGCCACCCTGTCTCAAGTCAGAGAACTCCCTCCTCTTGATCTCTAGCAGTGGATGGAATATGGGCCTCACGTAAAAGTCGCCTGAAAATCTGCCCAAGTAGTGATCTCGCCTGGTGGGCGAATGGCCCTGCCGCCCCACCAAGCCGCTGCCCCTCGCAGATAGTACGTGGCAAATCGCACCTTCTCAAAGCATCTGTGCAGCCAACCAACTCAAGCTTGCCCCCAATATCAGCAAGCCAATCATCGGCCTCCAGTGGATCCGCTGGTGAAGCGAAGGTCGGCGGCCTAGTCCGTTGAAACTCGGCCAGGCAGGAGGCGCTATCGTGGCTGCGGTTGTCGCCGCTCTGGCGGCTTTGAACCATAAGCTCCATGAGCTAAGTCTGCCGCATCAAGATCGCGGCCATGTCGGGTGCAGGAGGTGGAGGAGGTGGAAGCTCCTCATCCTGGCAAAGCGGCCGGGATCGATCCTGCCAGACGACCGGCAGGGGCCTGTGACGATCGGGCCCCCGCCTCTATCAGATCGCCACGCCCTCAAAGCATCGTTAGCTGCTGGAAGCGCACGAAGGACTCTCCTTCTGGGAGGCATCCTGAAATGTACAGCTGGGTCAATTAAGCTGCATGAAACAGGTGAAGAAAAATGCTTAACTCTATTGGATGCACCCAAAGATGCATCATTCTAGCAAGCACTCAACAAGAGAAGCATAAGAACCAACTCGAGAATCAAATCAAAAGCCAAAAAGCAATTTAAGGAAACGACAAAATAATCCCTAATTACTTTTACCTTTTTTAGCTTCCATCATAGTCAGGGGTAACGTCATCGGGCTAGTGCAAAGTTAAGGTCCAAGTAACAAACAGTTTCGTTATGAACTCTCTGGCGGCACACCAAAGGAAGTGTGCTAATCTACTGCCACAAAGGGAGAACATATCTTGTGGGTAAAGCTGTACAACTCTGCAGAGTCAAAACTAATCGATTAGCTGTATCCACGGTCATGGATGACTTGGTGAACCCACACTAAGTTAGTTGTTTTCTATTTTCTAAAACCTCTTGATCAAATGACTTGGAAAATGATTCACATTTGTTAAATGTCAGTTATTGGTATTTTTACTCGTATAAGACCATGGAGGGTCTTTTCCGTTATCTTTACTCACAAAAGGGCCGTGAGTAACTTATTGTTATTTCTGTCAATACTTGATATTTTGATTACTTATCAAACTGTTTTAAATTTAATTTATGCTTTCCATTACTATCCAGTATTTACAATTCAAATCTTCATTTTATGCAAAACAACTGTAGAAACCCACTTTCTATTCAACCTGCATATATTTCAGGTTTTGCAAACACTACAAGTCTTCTTTGCACGCATAGCGTACTCACCCTTGCTATTATTGTTGTTTTTAGACAGGAATCCTCGACAGCTACTGCGACGCAGGAAAACGGGATTATTAATGACGTTTCTTTCTAAGGCTTTACCTTGTTAGTTGCCTGTGGATTATGTGGCAAACTACAAGACTTCTGATTCTTTTGTTATGTATTTAGTCGACCTCGTCGGTCATATTGTATCAAAACTTCCGCTGAAATAAAATATGAAACTTTTGCATGGTTGTGATTTCAAATTGTGTTTGTGCGTGCTAGCTACTGATCATGTGTGAGGACCCCTCTTCCTATACCGTACTGTACGCCGTCTACTATGGCGTATAGCACCGTATAGCAACAGAAGCCTCGACACCGAAAATCTGAATCTAAAAAAAAATCGATCGACGGGATCGAACCCTTAGCTTCTGAACCGGTGCTCAGACGCATCCGATACGGTTCCTGGATCAAGAGCCCAAGATCGCTGCGTCTGAACAACACGAGTATCAATGCACAAAGTAATGAACTAAAGTTAAATTACATAACTGGGTGTAAATCTTGTACATACACATTACAAAATCCAAAAGTGGAATAATAGCGGAAGCAAAAGAAACACTAAACCAAATACCGGCCCGACAACCCCACAGGCTACTAATCGAGGAAGGACCACAACCGCCGCATGACTCGCGAGCAGGACCACCTGAGCCATCAGGATCACCATCGGAACCATCCTGCGAGACAAGGTTAGTAAACAACAAAGAAAGCAACGGTGAGTACACGTATGTACTCGCAAGTCTTTAGTGTATGGAAATATAGTTAAATGCAGGCTATTTCAACAGGAATAAGCTTCTATACTAGGTTGATTGCATAAAGCAGCATTTATTTGTAAACAACATTTAACAACCGATAGTATTAGTAATTGAAAGAGCATTTGACATAAAACATATTTCACAGTATATGTATAATGTATATTATCCCAACCGGTTCGCCATTCCCGCTCGAATGCAACCGATGGGCTAGATTGTCGACTCTATCCATCAAACACTTCCTTTCCATTCGAGACTCACACTTTTTCAGAAAAAGACACAAAACCAAACTTCTATACTCTCCATACTTATCTGGGCTAGATGCTCTTAACCGTGAGCACGGCTAATCGATTAGTTTTACTTAACACTTCTGCAGAAGTTGCACACATTCCCCACATGGGTCTATCTAGCAAGCGTGTTGCCACGACGCGCGATACTTTTCAGTACCCGACTCTTGCAGATTGACCATGCCGTTCCCATCATCGGTGTCAGCCAGACATCAGCACAATAGCATGATCCCACCCTGGCGGATTTAGGCGGCCGTACTGCGGCGCAACACGGGGTATCCCTTGCCCCGGGCCCCATTACCCCACGAGTGGCACTATTGTTGCAAGGAACCCACAACACCCCTTCTTGTCCAATGGATGACGAAGTCCTTCCGAGAACCCCTCGATTGCAGACTGTCAAGCTGCAAGTTCTCATCTTGCTCTTCGGCCTACCAACAAATCGGCTATCCCCAAGTCGGTACATAGGCATTCTCGCCTTCAGTTCATGTGGTTGCGCGAGACTCACCCAGCATTAACTTTGAGTTCGGTCCTTATATTTTTGTTGACTCGGGCAAGGACTCCAATCCTAAGCACACCATCACCTTCACATTCTATACCTCCTCCCCGAGTCATTTACACCACTCATTTTTATCAATTAACCATTAACCATTTTGACTCAATTCATTTTGAAATCATATTTTGATTGATGAGTGTAATTGCCAAGGACTAGACTCAAATCTATTGCATTGACTAAGCATATGCATTTATTAACATTTTATACCCAAGTGACATTTATTAAGTTGCCTAACCTCTACTAGGGCTATCAATGTGACCATGGGAAATAGATTAAGGAAAACCACCAATTTGGGTTATATCTACCATTCCCACAAACTAGCACATTTACTGAAATTAAACGCATGCATATAGTTTGATAAATCAAAGTAAACATCGTAAAATATTGGATCAAGATGATCAAATGAGGTGCTTGCCTGTCTGCTGCTGCTCTGATGGATCCGGGACGAACTCAGGATTGTTCGAGGCGACTCCGGACTCACTCGCCTCTAATCGAATAAAAACATCAAAAACAGCGAACAGAGAAATAAATTAGCAAAAAGTGACTTTAGAAGCATAAACACCAACTTAACATCAAATAGAACTCATCTAGACACTAAGAAAGCAAAGAAACGAAACAAGCGAGAAAAATGGCGAAATCGCGATTCGAAACGGCGATTTCGGCAAATTTCTCGCCAACTTGAACAAAATGCGCAAAATAATTTAAAATTCAACTAAATTTTGTTAAACACCTAGAATTAGGTATAATACACCTAATGGAACTTACGGGAACTCGTTTGGATTTAAAACGAACAAACGGAAGCCAAAACAGTGAAAATCAATACACAAAATCAAAAAAAAACAAAAACAAACACGGCACTATTCACCGTAACGCAAGAGCCATTTCTGTCCAGAATCCATTCGAACGACTTGCGACCGATTCCAGCGACTCCACTAGGTACTTTAGGATGTCTAGGACCTATCTGGACCTTGCCCCTTGAAAATTCACTTAATTTGCATCGAAATCCGATCGAAAGCGCAAATTAAGCCGAGGTTTACGCCCCGATTCGCACAGGGTCCGAAAACGGCTCAAACTCGATTCCACTTGCGCGAGGAGCACGTTTTTGACTCTACTAAGTCTAAATGACCCTAAATGACTCATTCCGACAGCTAACTGGCGAAGAAACCCCTAAATGTGGAATATGGCCAAAATGGCTATTTTGCTCGAAAACGAGCAATCTCGCCCAAATGGGCCGTTTTGAGCTGAAATGCCGCGAGACTTGTTTTAAGCCCTCGGCTAGTTGCTTAGGGATACTTACGACCTATCGGAGCCATTCCCCAGCATGGATGACTTAATCTTCTCTGACTTTTGATCAATTGCCCGCTTAACTCCGTAATTACCCGAGAAACGGCAAAAGTCCGAAAAGTGACTTGAATGCGATCCAAAACACGCGGGAAGCATGCTATCGACCTTAGTGACCTTAAACGAAGCTAAACAAAGCTAAATGCCTTAAACGGCTTGTGAGGCCTATAATTACTAAAATAAAATGCAAAGTGCTAAAATGCAAATCTAGCGATTCTAACTGCTTTTCTAGCCTCTAAGGGGACTAATGGTAAAGTCAATACATGCCTCGGAGCTCTAGGATTTTATGAAATAAAAATAAATTAAAACAGACCTATAGCTAACAACTTGTAGCTAGTTTTGACGAAACTTAATTTCGACTCTTCTGATCGCAACCAGGGCTATCAGAAGAGCTAATGGAGCTATCGTTATACGCTATGGACCTTCGGTCCATTGTAAAAATAGTTAACACCTAAATGAATAAAATAAATTTCGGCTTAGCGAAATTGAATTCCGATTCCTCCGGTAGCGACTCTAGCCACCAGAACTGCTATGGGAAAAATCTATACATGCTATGCACCACTAGATCTCCGATAAATCGAAGACCTAGCGATGGACTTGAGCGAATACGAGGGTGACTAAAAGCTAGGTTGGCTATAGGATTAAATGAGCCTAACGATGATCTGAGTCTAGATTCTAAAGCACAATTGCCATGCGACGTGTCTAACACATGGAACCTAGTTTTGACCTGGGCTAGGGTTTGAGATAACTTAACGAAATGCGAAGCTACGAAGGGGGAAGTCGTAGCTACGGCAAGAGGGATGACCCGGGAGCCGAGAAATCAAGTCAGAATGCAAAAACTCCACGGGACCTCCGAGAAACGACGAGAGAACTTCGCGAGGAACTCACCTGAGGGTTGTTGGAGGGGAGGATCCTCGCGGGACAGCGAATCCTAGCTCCAGATCAGTTTCCACCGGTCGGATCGGCTCCAAACGGCGGAACCGGGTGGCGCCTTGCCCTCTTCTCTTCTCCTCTTCTTGCTTGGCGTGTGGGGGAGGAAGAAATGAGCTTGGCTGTTGGTTGGGGATGGCTAACACACATATATACACTATGCACTTATGAGGGGTATTTTGGTCAAGTGACAAAACTTGAAGATTCAAACTTCCAAAGCTGATTTTTAATGATTCTAATATATTCTGGAAGGTTCTTAGGTCACTTTAACACTTATCCAAATAAATTTGCAATTATTTTTGAGTTAGGTTACTTAAGTTGAAGGGTTCTTTTTGATCCCACTTAAGTACACACAGCCCAAATTGCAGAAGTACACAAGATCAGTGTATTATTGAACAGTGTTTGAGTACAAATGTACAGTGACTCGAGTATAGAAATACTCGGGATATTACAGTCTACCCCCCTTACAAAAATCTCGTCCTCGAGATTGCTAAGGCTCTCGAAGAAAGTTGGGGTACTCTGCCTGGATATGATCTTCACGCTCCCACGTGGCTTCATCTTCTGAATGGTTGCTCCACTAGACCTTGAGCATCTTGATAACCTGGCTGCGAGTATGACGCTCAGCTGTCTCGAGAATACGGACTGGATACTCTCGATACGAAAGGTCAGGTTGCAGATCAAGATGGTCCACTTGAGTAACCTCTGATGGAACCCGAAGACTCTTCTTCAGCTGGGATACGTGGAATACATCGTGAACGTCCGAAAGATGTGGTGGTAGCTCAAGTCGATAAGCTACAACACCAACCTTCTCGAGAATCTGAACGGACCGATGTATCGCGGATAGCTTCCGCGGACTTGAAATCTGCGAGTGCCGGAGTGGTGAGACCTTGAGGTAGACAAAGTCACCCACCTCAAAGCTCAACTCGCGGCGACGGCGATCAGCGTAGCTCTTCCGACGAGACTGAGCTTCTTTCACCGGTCTCGAATCAAGCTAACTTGCCTTTCGGCCTCTTCAATCATAGCTGGTCAGAAGAATTGCCTCTCACCAACCTCGAACCAAAACAAGGGCGTTACGCACTTCTTGCCATAAAGAGCCTCGAATGGCGACATCTCAAGGCTGATTTGGTGATCGTTGTTGTAGGAGAACTTCGGCGAAAAGGGCAAGCATTTCTCCCACGACTTGTCAGAGCACTGTACACAAGCCCTCAACATGTCTTCTAGGATTTGATTTGCCCTTTCCGTCTGTCCATCACCTGGGATGGTAGCGATCTTTGAAAGATAGCTGGTGCCAAGAATAGATCGCAAACTTTCCCAAAACTCGAAGTGAATCGCGAACCACGGCCAGAGACTATGACTTTTGGAACTCCATGGAGCCTAACAATATTCTCGCAAATAGAGTTCCGCTAGCTTGGCTCTGAATAGGTGGTATGAACTGGAATGAAATGTGCCACCTTGGTCAAGCGGTCAATGATCACCCAAATGGAGTCGTGGCCGTGAGGACCTCGGTAGACCGGTAATAAAATCCATCCCAATCTCTTCCCACTTCCACTCAGGAATCTGCAATGGCTGAAGTAGCCTCGCTGGCCTCTCGGTGCTCGGCCTTGACTCGGCCGGGCACACATCGCAACGTGCCACATGAGCAAAGAATGTCTTTCTTCATTCCTGGCCACCGTAATCGCTGCGAAGGTCTGGTACATCTTGGTGCTGCCAGGATGAACAGAGAGAGGAGTATCATGAGCTTACGACAGGATCAACCCCTTGATCTCAACATCATCGAGGACATACACTGCTGCCCATGCAAGATCAGCCCATTGGACTTCACAGAAAAACACGGAGATGCGCCATTTTCACCAAGCTGGCGCCTAATCTCAATGATTGCCTCATCTTGGAGCTGTGCCTCAAGAATTTGAGATTCTAGAGTAGGTTGAACCGTCAATGCTGCAATGAAGCCATGTTCAACCACCTCCAGATTCAGCTTGCTGAACTCCTCAACTAATTGAGGCTGACTGATGACACCCAAGGCATTCACTGTATGCAGCTTGCGACTAAGGGCATCTGCAACCACATTTGCCTTGCCTGGGTGATAGTGAATCCCCAAATCATAATCCTTGATCAGCTCTAGCCACCTGCGCTGCCTCAGGTTCAGATCTGGTTGGGAGAAGAAGTACTTCAAGCTCTTGTGGTCGGTATAGATCTCACATCTGTTGCCTATGAGATAATGCCGCCACAGCTTGAGTGCATGAACCATCACGCCAACTCCAAATCATGGGTCGGGTAGTTGGCTTCATGGGGCTTCAATCGACGAGAAGCATATGCCACTACCTTGCCTTCTGCATCAACACACAGCCAAGACCTTGGCGAGATGCATCGCAATAAATGTCAAAGGCCTTGTGAATGTCTCGGCAGGATCAAGATCGAGCAGCTTGTGAGTCGCTTCTTCAGCTCGAAAATCGGATCTACAAGCAAGCGACCACTCATACTTCTTGTCTTTCTTGAGTAGCTCTGTCAGTGGCTTAGCAATCTTGGAGAAATTCTCGATAAACCGGCGATAATATCCGGCTAAACCAAGAAAACTCCGAATCTCCAGGACATTGCGGGGCGATTCCCAATTGAGCACATCTTGCACCTTGCTAGGATCAATAGCAACTCCGCCTTTTGACAGAATGTGGCCCAGAAATGCCACTTCCTTCAGCCAGAACTCGCACTTGCTGAACTTGGCATAAAGCTGATGCTCACGAAGCTTGTCAAGCACCATATGCAAGTGAAGTGCGTGCTCTTCCTCATCCTTGGAGTAAATGAGGATGTCATCAATGAACACAACCACAAATCTATCAAGGAACTCCATGAAGACCTTGTTCATCAGATTCATAAAGGTGGCTGGTGCATTGGTGAGGCCAAATGAGACAACTGTATACTCGTACAAACCGTAGCGAGTAGAGAAGGCGGTCTTCGGAATATCCTCATGCCTGACCTTCAATCGAAGTAGCGGACCTCAAGTCAATTTTGGAAAAGACTTGAGCTCCGCCCAACTGATCAAACAAGTCGTCGATCCGCGGAAGAGGATACTTGTTCTTGATCGTCACTTCATTCAAAGAACGGTAGTCGACGCACAGGCGAAGACTGCCATCCTTCTTCTTCACAAACAGCACTGGGCTGCCCCATGGGGAAGAACTAGGGCGAATGAACCCTTTCTCCTGCTGTTCCTTGAGCTGCGCCTTCAACTCATCCAGCTCATCTAAAGGCATCCGGTACGGGCGCTTAGGAATAGGCGCTGTACCAGGCATCAACTCAATGATGAACCCTAGGTCACGGTCAGGAGGTAAACCTGGCAGCTCATCAGGAAACACATCCAGATACTCACACACCATGTACTGATCGACTGAATCGAAATGGCATGAAGAATAGCCAACTGGTTGGAAAGCAACTTGGCTGAATATGTGACATGAATGCCATCGGGATTGACTAAGGAAATAGACTTCTTGGCACAGTCAATGCATCCCTGGTTCTTGGATAACCAATCCATGCCCAAGATGACATCAAGCCCGATGGTGTCAATGATAATCAAGTCACCCCCGAATGCTACCCTATTGATTTCGACAAAGAACACCGGGCTATAGAACTTAGCTCTCAAGATGGAACCGGAGAACGGATCACTAGATCCCTCTCAAGGCAAACAGACTCCAAACTTTGTTGCTCCACAAACTTCAAAGAAACGAAAGAATGCGGCGCTGAATCAAACAAAGTACCAATGCAGAACAGAATGCACGAGTAACGCACTCCAGATCACATCCGGTGCCTTCGCTGCTCGCTTCGCGGGCCACATTGAGGCGTCCATGCCCTGGTCTGAAGAAGTCACGGCACTGCACGGCCTCCTGCGAACCTCCACGCCCACTCTGCCGCTTCGTGGACGGATCGAGCACTCGCCCCTGCGAGCGAGGTGCGGTGGTAGTCTGACGGACAAGCTCTGGCCATATGCCCCTTGCCCCCACAGGTGAAGCAAGTGACATCGGTGAAGGGAAGCCGAACTCACCGGCCGACCCACGGCTATAAGGCCGAGCCGCGATCGGCGGTCGAGGAGAATCGCCGCAGACCTCACCGCCGGGGCCGAGGCGAGGGCTCGAGCGGAAAGAAGGATGGGTCCTAGAGGGACCATCGCTCGAAGCCCTCGCCGCCCACTTGCGCTATGCGGCTCTCAAGTAGCGCCTTAGCGCTATCCTCGATATCAATGGCCTTGTTCACCAACACCAAGACTGGGTATGGTGTGCCTGCCACCGGTGATACTGATCTCCTCAAGAAGGCGCTCCTTGAATAGAGCGATCCTCCTAGCCTCACTAGGGATCTCATCCTCCACATACCTCGCCAAGTGGTTGAACTGATGAAGGAAGTCTACCACCGACTTGCCACCCTGTCTCAAGTCGTAGAACTCCCTCCTCTTGATCTCTAGCATGGATGGAATATGGGCCTCACTAAAAGTCGCCTGAAAATCTGCCCAAGTAGTGATCTCGCCTGGTGGGCGAATGGCCCTGGCTGCCCCACTGCCGCCGCTGCTCGCAGATAGTACGTGGCAAATCGCACCTTCTCAGCAGCAGTGCAGCCAACCAACACAAGCTTGCCCCCCATATCAACAAGCCACTCATCGGCCTCCGGTGGATCATTTCTTTGAAGCGAAGGTCGACGGCCTAGTCCGTTGAAACTCTGACAGACGAGACTGCTACTGTGGTTGCGGCTGTCGCTGCTCCTGAGTGGCCTGAACCATAAGCTCCATGAGCTGAGTCTGCCGCATCAAGATCGCGGCCATGTCGGGTGCAGGAGGTGGAGGTGGAAGCTCCTCATCCTGGGCAAAGGCCGGGATCGAGCCTCACAGAGACCCACCGGTAGGGGCCTGTGACGATCGGGCCCCGCCCCTATCAGATTGCCACGCCCTCAAAGATCGTTAGCTGCTGGAAGCGCACGAAGGACTCTCCTTCTGGGAGGCATCCTGAAATGTACAGCTGGGTCAATTAAGTTGCATGAAACAGGTGAAGAAAAATGCTTAACTCTATTGGATGCACCCAAAGATGCATCATTCTAGCAAGCACTCAACAAGAGAAGCATAAGAACCAACTCGAGAATCAAATCAAAAGCCAAAAAGCAATTTAAGGAAACAACAAAATAATCCCTAATTACTTTTACCTTTTTTAGCTTCCATCATAGTCAGGGGTAACGTCATCGGGCTAGTGCAAAGTTAAGGTCCAAGTAACGAACAGTTTCGTTATGAACTCTCTGGCGGCACACCAAAGGAAGTGTGCTAATCTACTGCCACAAAGGGAGAACATATCTTGTGGGTAAAGCTGTACAACTCTGCAGAGTCAAAACTAATCGATTAGTCAGATTCCACGGTCATGGATGACTTGGTGAACCCACACTAAGTTAGTTGTTTTCTATTTTCTAAAACCTCTTGATCAAATGACTTGGAAAATGATTCACATTTGTTAAATGCCAGTTATTGGTATTTTTACTCGTATAAGACCATGGAGGGTCTTTTCCGTTATCTTTACTCACAAAAGGGCCGTGAGTAACTTATTGTTATTTCACAATACTTGATATTTTGATTACTTATCAAACTGTTTTAAATTTAATTTATGCTTTCCATTACTATCCAGTATTTACAATTCAAATCTTCACTTTATGCAAAACAACTGTAGAAACCCACTTTCTATTCAACCTGCATATATTTCAGGTTTTGCAAACACTACAAGTCTTGCTGAGTACGCAACGTACTCACCCTTGCTATTATTGTTGTTTTTAGACAGGAATCCTCGACAGGTACTGCGACGCAGGAAAACGGGATTATTAACGACGTTTCTTTCTAAGGCTTTACCTTGTTAGTTGCCTGTGGATTATGTGGCAAACTACAAGACTTCTAATTCTTTTGTTATGTATTTAGTCGACCTCGTCGGTCATATTGTATCAAAACTTCCGCTGAAATAAAATATGAAACTTTTGCATGGTTGTGATTTCAAATTGTGTTTGTGCGTGCTAGCTACTGATCATGTGTGAGGACCCCTCTTCCTATACCGTACTGTACGCCGTCTACTATGGCGTATAGCACCGTATAGCAACAGAAGCCTCGACACCGAAAATCTGAATCTAAAAAAAACTCGATCGACGGGATCGAACCCTTAGCTTCAGACCCGGTGCCTGTACGCATCCGATACCGGTTCCCTAGATCAGTAGCCCAGTATCGCGTACCAACAACACGAGTATCAATGCACAAAGTAATGAACTAAAGTTAAATTACATAACTGGGTGTAAATCTTGTACATACACATTACAAAATCCAAAAGTGGAATAATAGCGGAAGCAAAAGAAACACTAAACCAGCGCAGCTGGCCTGACAACCCCACAGGCTACTGACTGGAGGAAGGACCACAACCGCCGCACACCGCATGAGCAGGACCACCTGAGCCATCCGGATCACCATCGGAACCATCCTCTGAGACAAGGTTAGTAAACAACAGCAAAGCAACGGTGAGTACACGTATGTACTCACAAGTCTTTAGTGTATGGAAATATAGTTAAATGCAGGCTATTTCAACAGGAATAAGCTTCTATACTAGGTTGATTGCATAAAGCAGCATTTATTTGTAAACAACATTTAACAACCGATAGCATTAGTAATTGAAAGAGCATTTGACATAAAACATATTTCACAGTATATGTATAATGTATATTATCCCAACCGGTTCGCTATTCCCGCTCGAATGCAACCGATGGGCTAGATTGTCGACTCTATCCATCAAACACTTCCTTTCCGTTCGAGACTCACACTTTTTCAGAAGAAGACACAAAACCAAACTTCTATACTCTCCATACTTATCTAGGCTAGATGCTCTTAACCATGAGCACGGCTAATCGATTAGTTTTACTTAACACTTCTGCAGAAGTTGCACACATTCCCCACATGGGTCTATCTAGCAAGCGTGTTGCCACGACGCGCGATACTTTTCAGTACCCGACTCTTGCAGATTGACCATGCCGTTCCCATCATCGGTGTCAGCCAGACATCAGCACAATAGCGTGATCCCACCCTGGCGGATTTAGGCGACCGTACGCTACAGCGCAACACAGGGTATCCCTTGCCCCGGGCCCCATTACCCCACGAGTGGCACTATTGTTGCAGCGGGAACCCACAACACCCCCTTCTTCTGTCCAATGGATGACAGAAGTCCCTTCCGAGAACCCCTCCAGTTGCAGACCTGTCAACTGCGCAAGTTCTCATCTTGCTCTTCGGCCTACCAACAAATCTGGCTATCCCCCGAAGTCAGGTACATAGGCATTCTGCCCCAGTTCAGTTCATGTGGTTGCGCGAGACTCACCCAGCATTAACTTTGAGTTCGGTCCTTATATTTTTGTTGACTCGGGCAAGGACTCCAATCCTAAGCACACCATCACCTTCACATTCTATACCTCCTCCCCGAGTCATTTACACCACTCATTTTTATCAATTAACCATTAACCATTTTGACTCAATTCATTTTGAAATCATATTTTGATTGATGAGTGTAACTGCCAAGGACTAGACTCAAATCTATTGCATTGACTAAGCATATGCATTTATTAACATTTTATACCCAAGTGACATTTATTAAGTTGCCTAACCTCTACTAGGGCTATCAATGTGGCCATGGGAAATAGATTAAGGAAAACCACCAATTTGGGTTATATCTACCATTCCCACAAACTAGCACATTTATCAAATTAAACGCATGCATATAGTTTGATAAATCAAAGTAAACATCGTAAAATATTGGATCAAGATGATCAAAGGAGGTGCTTGCCTGTCTGCTGCTGCTCTGATGGATCCGAGACGAACTCAGGATTGTTCGAGGCGACTAGGACTCACTCGCCTAATCGAATAAAAACATCAAAAGCAAATAACAGAGAAATAAATTAGCAAAAGTGACTTTAGAAGCATAAACACCAACTTAACATCAAATAGAACTCATCTAGACACTAAGAAAGCAAAGAAACGAAACAAGCGAGAAAAATGGCGAAATCGCGATTCGAAACGGCGATTTCGTAATTTCTCGCCAACTTGAACAAAATGCGCAAAATAATTTAAAATTCAACTAAATTTTGTTAAACACCTAGAATTAGGTATAATACACCTAATGGAACTTACGGAACTCGTTTGGATTTAAAACGAACAAACGGAAGCCAAAACAGTGAAAATCAATACACAAAATGCTGAAAAATCAAAAAAAAGAAAAACGGCACTATTCACCGTAACGCAAGAGCCATTTCTGTCCAGAATCCATTCGAACGACTTGCGACCGATTCCAGCGACTCCACTAGGTACTTTAGGATGTCTAGGACCTATCTGGACCTTGCCCCTTGAAAATTCACTTAATTTGCATCGAAATCCGATCGAAAGCGCAAATTAAGCCGAGGTTTACGCCCCGATTCGCACAGGGTCCGAAAACGGCTCAAACTCGATTCCACTTGCGCGAGGAGCACGTTTTTGACTCTACTAAGTCTAAATGACCCTAAATGACTCATTCCGATGACTAATCGGCGAAGAAACCCCTAAATGTGGAATATGGCCAAAATGGCTATTTTGCTCGAAAACGAGCAATCTCGCCCAAATGGCCGTTTTGAGCTGAAATGCCGCGAGACTTGTTTTAAGCCCTCGGCTAGTTGCTTAGGGATACTTACGACCTATCGGAGCCATTCCCCAGCATGGATGACTTAATCTTCTCTGACTTTTGATCAATTGCCCGCTTAACTCCGTAATTACAGAAAGCGGCAAAAGTCGAAAAGTTACTTGAATGCGATCCAAAACACGCGGTAAGCATGATATCTACCTTAGTGACCTTAAACGAAGCTAAACAAAGATAAATGCTTTAAACGGCTTGTGAGGCCTATAATTACTAAAATAAAATGCAAAGTGCTAAAATGCAAATCTAGCGATTCTAATCGCTTTTCTAGCCTCTAAGGGGACTAATGGTAAAGTCAATACATGCCTCGGAGCTCTAGGATTTTATGAAATAAAAATAAATTAAAAGAGACCTAGAGCTAACAACTTGTAGCAGGTTTTGACGAAACTTAATTTCGACTCTTCTGATCACAACCAGGGCTATCAGAAGAGCTAATGGAGCTATCGTTATACGCTATGGACCTTCGGTCCATTGTAAAAATAGTTAACACCTAAATGAATAAAATAAATTTCGGCTTAGCGAAATTGAATTCCGATTCCTCCGGTAGCGACTCTAGCCACCAGAACTGCTATGGGAAAAATCTATACATGCTATGCACCACTAGACCTCCGATAAATCGAAGACCTAGCGATGGACTTGAGCGAATACGAGGGTGACTAAAAGCTAGGTTGGCTATAGGATTAAATGAGCCTAACGATGATCTGAGTCTAGATTCTAAAGCACAATTGCCATGCGACGTGTCTAACACATGGAACCTAGTTTTGACCTAGGCTAGGGTTTGAGATAACTTAACGAAATGCGAAGCTACGAAGGGGGAAGTCGTAGCTACGGCAAGAGGGATGACCCGGGAGCCGAGAAATCAAGTCAGAATGCAAAAACTCCACGGGACCTCCGAAGCAGCGAGAGAACTTCGCGAGGAACTCACCTGAGGGTTGTTGGAGGAGGATCCTCGCGGGGGCAGCGAATCCTAGCTCCAGATCAGTTTCCACCTGGTCGGATCGGCTCCAAAGCGGCAGGCAGGGTGGCGCCTTGCCCTCTTCTCTTCTCCTCTTCTTGCTTGGCGTGTGGGGGAGGAAGAAATGAGCTTGGCTGTTGGTTGGGGATGGCTAACACACATATATACACTATGCACTTATGAGGGGTATTTTGGTCAAGTGACAAAACTTGAAGATTCAAACTTCCAAAGCTGATTTTTAATGATTCTAATATATTCTGGAAGGTTCTTAGGTCACTTTAACACTTATCCAAATAAATTTGCAATTATTTTTGAGTTAGGTTACTTAAGTTGAAGGGTTCTTTTTGATCCCACTTAAGTACACACAGCCCAAATTGCAGAAGTACACAAGATCAGTGTATTATTGAACAGTGTTTGAGTACAAATGTACAGTGACTCGAGTATAGAAATACTCGGGATATTACATCATGGGACTAGCACAGTATGCACATTAGAACCTTGCTTTTATGTTAGCACTGTAGCATAAAAGTGAGGGTCTTACAGGCAGCATCTCCCTTGTTTTTCCATGGTTTGAAGCAACGGCATGAATAACACAAGTTATATCATAAAGAACGACATCTAAAACTACAATCACAAGAGATATAGAAACAGTTTAAGTCCAGAATAACCAATTCGACCACTTTATGAGCTAAACGAATTAAATGACATGACCAAGCACACAATTACGGCAATGGACTTATTATCACAATTACGAAAGGTAAAATAGTCGTTGTCTAATTGAATGACGCTATGTGAAGGTGTGTCGCTAAGCCCCTTTCCCACATGCCGGTTTCATAGTACCTAAAAACAACATAAAGCAAAAGCGTGAGTTCATCACTTAGAAAGTATATTGCAATGGAATAAGCAAACAATTTCAATACCATCAACACTACATCCTATTCAACTTCATAAACATTTCATATTCACATTGTAAACATCTCATTAACATCATTATATATGCAATGCAATGCACATGTCTCCTCGAAGCACATACCGGTATTGCCGAGTGCACACCCGTCGGTGTGCACCCTCTTTCCCCTTCCATCCCGTAGATGGAGGGTGCCTACTCTTACTGACTCTCTCCCATACACAACCATGGATGGGACCACGAGGTAGGTCTTTCGTGTTCACTACGTGTGAACACAAAGGCCCACATCAAAATGGGATGCCTCTTCCATTATGAATGCATATATGACATGAACATGTATAAACTCGCATAAACATTTAATACAACAATTTCATAATCCATATGTAACTATGTTCATCATATCATAAGCAAATATCAAGCATGGCAAGTTAACACATCATGTAGCCATATTGCACCTATGCAAGTCTAATAGTCATACAACACTCAAACCCATCCAAATACACTTGCCTTCAACCGTGAGCGACGGAATGGCGAGAGGTTGAGAGCACTCCTGGTGTCACACCACCTGCACATAGGTACAACACACTCAAATCGACCCCACAAAATAGTACAAGAACGATCATCTACCCCGACTTCGCAAACTACTCCTAAAACCCGAAAACAGAGAATCTGTCCCGACAGGACAGTGGGCTTCCAACTAGCATAACTTGAGTTCTAAAACTCCAAATCAAGTAAGTGAGTACATTTTCTCGAAGATTAGGAAATTTACTAACTTTTTCTAAGTATTGGCGAAGACTGAATCGGCCTCTAAAATTGTCTAATCTACAGATGAACACGATCTATCCCAAACACATCACAGATTTGACAACGTTCGGTAAAACGGCCATAAATTTTAAACGGCTGATCAGAATTTCACGTTCTTAGTGTCCAATTAAATATAATTCAATTATCTATAACTTTCTCAACAGACGGACGACCAGAAAACGCATCTAAAATTGCGAAAACTCAAGCCCTAGGTCGGACGTCCAATCTGCCCGAGGACAGAACGTGGGACAACATTGCAAAATTCCTATTCTCATCTAGGGACAGCACCTAAACATGAATCTAAGGCATGAAATCCCCCTTCTAACCAGCATCAAAACCCTACCAAAAGATCTACCAATTCTTCTCATCTAGGGACAGCACCTAAACATGGATCTAAGGCATGAAATCCCCCTTCTAACCAGCATCAAAACCCTACCAAAAGATCTACCAATTCTTACCTCCCTCGAAGATCCGTTGGAACGACAAAATCTCCTCCCGGTCCCCCGATCACCTTCCACGCGCCGATTCCGCCGGATCTTCTCGTCGCGGAGCTTCCCAACGGTGAGGGCAGTGGAAGGGAGGGTGTGGCAGCAAGGGATGGGGGTGGATCTCTTCTAGGGTCGGCTAGGGGAGGTGGGGAGGTGGAGGAGGAAGGGGAAGAGGCGGAGGCGCAATGGTTGGGGGTAGAGAGGGGCGGCTAGGGTTAGGAGGGGGGTGGGGTGCATGGACTAGGGGCAGCAGCCTTGCTGCCCCAAAACTCCCTCCACATGGGCTTATTTGTGACGCCCTCGCATAGCTCGATCTGGTCGAACATGACAGAGACCGTCGCATAATAGAGTGCGCTAGGATCAGCCATAGATTACAACACAAGCACAAGTAGAAACTTCCACCGCATAGTACACGGCGGCTTATTCTTAAAGTACTTATAGTACTGTCTTAGGTCTAGCTACGGTGATTTCTACACCGCCCGCCTATTTATTACAAGATACATTAAGACCTCCCTCCTGAGTCCTTTATTCCGCCGGGTCTTGGTCATCTGTTCCCTCATATTCATAACCCTCCACATCAACATCAGCATCATCAAAGAAGATCATTTCATCAGAATTATCGATCTCTACTTCATCCGAGGTTGCAGGCACAGCAGGTTCTGAAAATCAGTAATAATTGCAAGGCTGAGTACTCCAGTACTCAGCAAGCCGTGGAAAGATGATGCATAAATTTTTTTTTATACTTACTTGTAAGCTCCCGGCCATCAAGCCGTACTTCCAAATTAGTTCTTTATTCAAGGTAGTTAGCCCATTTACCCATTTGTTGAAAATGTCAAGCTTTAATTCATAAAGTCTACTGACAGCAGAGCAACGTGGGATTTTATAACCTGTGTTAGAGGAAAACCCACACGACGCACTTCCAAAACCGGAAGCTAGGAGTGATATCACATTTTAACTCTGATCAGAGGTGTACTGCCTTGCCCATAGCATTCCTTGGCTTATAATGTCCGATAATGCGCTGCCTTTGGCGCACAACTAAGCCAAGGAAAACAGAACCTTTGGCCAACTATACTCTGACCTCTGCCTAATGCCACCTTGCCTTTGCAAAGGCTCGCGGGTCGAGACTCCTCCCTTGACGTCTCTCCCTAGGATGACCGCTCACTCCTAGCAGCAGTCACCTTCTCACCCATGGCAGAGTCAACTACTTGTTGGTTAATTAGTTCAGCCCGTCCCATTCCAGGTCTATGGTCAGCACGGTTTGCGCCGCTTTTGAAGTAAGTGTCAGTTTTGTTATACCTTAAGTGATACCCTATGTAGAGAAGTCTTGCCTTTCACAACAACCCTACCAGGATTGTTCATACCCTGAACTTCTCTACCCACCAAAAATATCTCCACAATCCTGCCTGGGTTATGGTTTTTATACTGGACCTCCTTGGTCCAGTCTTATCAAATCACTCACTGGATCCAACTGATCCAAATGGCATAATTAATTATTTAGAAAGCGGCCTTTTGGTTTTCATGCAATTATTTTCAAAACAACTCTCAACCCATAAAACTAGTTCACAAGACATGGTCGAAGGGCTACTTGCCTGCGGTAGCTTCCACCAACGGATCTGGAGTAGGAGCAAACCCTAAATGCTCTGGATTGATTCCGGAATGATTTCCTAGGGACAAGGTGAAGGTTTTTCAGATGCTTGAGAATTTATTGGTAAAAAGGGTTATAATTTTACTAAAGTGCTAGAGGTTGTATGTTCTATTATTTGTGGTCTCTTGTGAAGTTCCTTTTTGTGGTTCTATTATTAAAGTTGTTAAACATCTGTTTTAAAGATTTGAGTTTGAATTATTTTAGAGAAAAGAAAAGAGAAAAACAAAAGAAAAGTTAATCAGTTTAATTATCATTGCTTTATCATCATCATCATCATTATTATTATTATTATTATTATTATATGTGTTTATGTATATAGTTTTCCTGTCTACTTAATTTGGTGGTTAATATTTTACTAAGGTTTTCATTGATGGTTTAAATAAAATATAGGTATATATTGTTTTATTATACCCCTAATTATCTATTTTAATTACTTTGCAGCCTAGGCCATTTTCTGGCCCAGCCTGCCCTCGGCCCACCTGGCCCGCCGACGCCTCTCCCCCATAACCTATCGCTAACCCTCATCCTAACCGTAAGCCTCCTTATCACTCAGCCGACACCCCTCCCCTTTCATGCGCCGTCACCCTCTCCCTCATCTCCCTCCCTCTCTCACGCCGCCTGAGAACCCCTCTCCTTCCAAAACCAAGCCATCGCCCTCCCACTCCCCCTGCTCTCCCTCTTCTCCTGCGCCGACACCCCTCCTCCTCCTCACGGCACCAAACTCCCCGGCGCCTCCCCGTCCTGCCTTCCTTCCTCCCCCTCGCCATCGCCGCCGCCCGGATCGGCCAGATCGAGTGGCGACCGCCGCCTCCTGATCCCTCCCCTCCACTGTGCCGCACCGCACTGTGCTCAGGACACGGCGGCCCCTGCCGAGTCTGGCGCTCCCCCCCTTCCCGAGCTAAGTTCTCCAGTACTCCCTCTCTCTCTCTCTCTCTCTCTCTCTCTCTCTCTCTCTGCTTCTCCTTCCTCTTCTCTATTCATTCCCCCTTTATTTTCCCTAGGGTTCTTAGTCCCGGGATCCGGTAGCGAGGCCCGACCGGTGGCCCTCTTCCTCGGCCTCGGTGGTGAAGCCGCCGGCGTCGGTCGCAACCTTCCCCATGCCAAGTTAAGTATCTAATCCCCTCCCTCACACTCTGTTTGATGCTTGTCTGTATGCGATGCATCTTAATTAATTTGCAAAAATTTGATTTAGTATTGAATTGAAGATAGCACTTCTACTGATGTGTTAGGAGTACTATTCTAGACTTCTTATGTGCATGCGGTGATTGAATAGTTCTATTAGTGTTTTACTGTATTCTAGTGTTCAAGATGTCACTTGGTTCATGTTTGTCAGTTGCATTCTGGCATATACATTTGTGGATTGTGTTAATTGCCAAAATACTTCAAGTATTCTGTTGTTATTCTGATTTGTGTTAACAGATTGAATGTGTGTGAGCTATACTTGTCTTGGCTAAATATTTGTGCATGTTTGAGCTGCTTTAATAATTTAAGTGCATACAAATAGGCACCTAGTTTTTATGCTTCTTCCAGATTTGACAATATGGTGCTTTGTCTAAGTTTAACTAGTGGTCATTCATGTTTGTGTTCTGAAACGTGTATCTAGAGCAGAGGATGAGCTAGAGTGGAATATGTCTTAGTTATTTGTTTGAACACAAGATCACAAATTAAGGAAATGCATTAGTGTGCCCTTGATTATTATGATAAGTATATGCATACGTTAATGTCTTCAAATTTGATGTGAATAGTATAGTGTTGTTGCTTAAGACAGTCACATGTATATTATGTTTGGTGCTCTTACCTGAATGAGTGGGATGAGGTTAGAGAATTGGTCCTTCTAGCATGATGGTTATCAATTATGTAGGTTTTCTGTTATTATGAGGTTTAGGTCTAAAATAGAAATGTGATTAGAATCCCACTGTTATTCCTTCCGAATTTTATTCTGTAGGATCACTTATTCATCATTATTACCATTCTAGCCTGATACCAAGGCAACACCAATGTAACATTATCTTAGCAATCTTATCAAATTAAAATAGTACACGCATGCACAGATGCTCAAGTTGCTTAGTAACAGCTCCTCTTTTCGAAGACACTCAGTAATTGGCAGTTTATGGGTAGATACCATCTATTTCTTGCACACTATATGGAACATGTGACTGTGGTTGCTAGCTAATAGATTCTTTGTTTACCAGTGATGAGATGCAAAAACATATGATTAAAGATAGATCTTATTCACTAATGCATGGTTGTTTTGGGATTGATTAACCTGAAAAGGGGTAATGCGACATCATTTGCATGCAACTTGAGAATAGCTTTCTGGTGTTGGAAAAAGTGAATACAATCATCTTGATCAGTTTTAGATATGGGTGTCCACTTGACCTCTATGCCAAAACCCTAACATTTGTATTGTTCTAATTCAAAATGCATACAGCCTATAGTTGATTTCTATTTAATTCCACAAGTAGAGGAAACAAGGTATAAAAATGCATTCATGATTCAAATCAAGCCTTTTAGCCTTACACTTATCGGATCATTTGGTTATTGTATGATGAGTGTATGCCTTTAATTCACATGAGTACTTTGTCTTTATTACTAAGGAATGGTAAGTAGGGGAATGAATTCAACTAAAGTTCAGCACCTGCCACTGCAGAAAAAGCGAGGAGATGGCAGGGGAGAGAAAGGAGGATGGAGCAGCTACCTCTTTCAGCTTCTCGGCAGCTTCCTCCTCTTCCCAGCCGAGAGACAAAAGAGGAAAGTGAAGAACAGGACTAGAAGTAAAGAGGGTGAGTAAAGTTTCCAATTCTTACACCTACCTTGTCCTTTTATAATGCAGGAGTTCCTAAATCGGGCAGGTGGAAACCAGGTGGCTGAAGGGGTAAACTATGGGCTGGTGGCTAGGTGGAGAGCATGCAGCTCCTTGCCTTCTCCACCTGGCTGGATAAAGAAAGGAGGAGTTGGCTGGCGCCTCCTGTCGGTTTGGAGATCGGTTTGGTGCCTGGCGGTAGTGGCAGTTTTGTTTTTCTTTATTTGAACCTTTTAGCATGTGTTGGAACCATCTGTATTGGGTGCCGAGAGGGCTATTGTGAGCAGTTGGCTGGGCAAACAGGGGATGGCACAAAGCAATGTCGGTTGGGTGTGCAGCCAGAAAATAGGTCTGAGTCTAATGGGTACAGAATGTAATCTTTTTAGAGGTCTGTTTGTATTGTAGTGCCAAGGAGGAAATATGGTTGTACAGTGCTTGACTAAAGCTTCCAATCCTAACTTCTGTTAACGAAACTTGTGTGATTTGAACTGATAGTTAAGGTGCAGACTTAATGTGTGAATGGCACTCGAGCCCATTTAATTTAATTTTCATTTACTTGCGATGATTGAATAACAAATGTATGAATTTGTTACCCTTCTAAGTGCCAACGTATTTTAATCGTATTACAACCCCAGAGAATGCATTTATTTTCCACAAGCTACCCTTGATAGCCACCTAATGGGCCAGAGTGATTGATTAGCATGGCAACCATTGCTCGAAGATTGAGTTTCAAGGTAGGTTTTTACAGCCTTCCCTCCTTATAAAAATTTCATCCTCGAAATTCCTAGCAGATTACCTCAAATAGGTAAGGATATTTGATTCTTAGGTCTTCCTCTTTTTCCCATGTTGCTTCCCTAATTGGGTGGTCTTCCCATTGAACTTTGCAGTACTTGATCGTCTTATTTCTTAACCTCTTTTCATCTATGTCGAGAATTCGACTTGGACGTTCCTCATATGTTAGATTTCCTTGCAATGGGAGCTGACACTCTGTAATTTCGTCTGATGGCTCTCTGAGACTCTTTCTTAATTGGGACACATGGAACACATTATGAACACCTTGAAGGTGTGCCGGTAAGTCCAGCTGATATGCTACTGGTCCTCTTTTTCTTATGATCTGAAAAGGTCCGACATATCGAGGGCTTAGTTTTCCATGTATACCAAAGCGCTTTACTTCTCTCATTGGTGATACCTTCAGATATACAAAATCACCAACCTCAAAACTTATGTCTCGACGTCTTTGGTCTGCATAGCTTTTCTGCCTACTCTAAGCTGTTTTCAGACATTCTTTAATAACTCGGATTTTCTCTTCAGTTTCTTGAATTAAATCCAAGGCGAGAAGCTTTTTCTCTCCAATCTCCGTCCAACATTTGGGGTTCGGCATCGTCTGCCGTACAGGGCCTCGAAGAGCGACATACCAATAGTGGCTTGATAGCTGTTATTATAGGCAAATTATGCCAATGGTAAGTGTTTGCTCCATGAATTTCTGAAATCTAATACACATGCTCTTAGCATGTCTTCGACAATCTGGTTAACTCGCTCAACTTGTCCACTAGTTTGGGGATGATATGTTGTACTAAAGTTCAGTTTAGTACCAAGTGCTTCTTGAAATTTTCCCCAAAATTTGGAGGTGAATATTGAGCCGCGGTCTGAGACAATCCTAGAAGGTGTCCCATGTAGGGCTACTACTCTTTGGAGATATATTTCTGCGAGTTTTTCTCGAGAGCAGCCTTGCTGTAGTGGAATAAAGTGTGCTGACTTTGTAAGCCGATCTACTATAACCCATATGATCTCTTCCTTTTTATTAGTCCTTGGTAGGCCTATGATAAAGTCCATGTGAATTTCATCCCATTTCCATTGCAGGATTGAAAGGGGTTGTAGTCAACCTGGGGGTTTCTGGTGCTCAGCCTTAACCCTTTTACAGGTATCACATTCATCCACATACTGGGCAATTTCTCTTTTCATATTGTTCCACCAGAACGTCCCTTTAATATCATGATACATCTTTGTACTTCCCGGGTGTATGGTATAAGGGGTGGAGTGGGCTTCACTGAGTATCAACTGTTTAATATCAGTGATGTTTGGCACACATATTCGAGTCTTATACCAAAGGGATTCATCATCTGCTAGTCCAAATTCTGATGGTTCTCATTTCTGAATTCTGCTCTTCTCTTCTGTGATAAATCTGTCCTTGCTTTGCTCGGCCTTTATTTTCTCCAATAAGGTGGGTTTTATGGTTAAGGTTGCCAAAAAGTGTGATGATGATTCAGTCGTAAACTCTACTCCCATTCTTCCTAAATCTTCCATTAACTTATGATCGAAGGTCAGAAGTTGGAGATGATTGCACGAAGTTTTTCTACTGAGGGCATCCGCGACTACGTTTGCCTTCCCAGGGTGGTAATTAATACCAATATCATAATCCTTGATCAGTTCCAACCACCGCCTCTGCCTTAGGTTCAATTCTTTTTGTGTGAAGATATATTTGAGGCTCTTATGGTCGGTGTATAGCTCACACCGCTGCCCATACAGGTAGTGGCGCCATAATTTCAAGGCAAACACCAATGCTGCCAATTCCAAGTCATGAGTGGGGTAGTTTTGCTCATGAGGCTTTAGTTGTCTTGATGCATAGGCTATGACTCTTCCGTCTTGCATCAATACACATCCCAATCCTACTCGCGAGGCATCGCAATAGACAGTGAAGTCCTTACCCATCTCGGGTAGTGCTAGGACTGGTGCAGAAGTGAGCCATCTCTTTAGTTCTTGAAAACTGTGTTCACATGCCTCACTCCAAAGGAAGGTGTTATCTTTTCTTAGGAGTTTAGTTATGGGAGCTGCTATTCGGGAGAATCCTTCAATAAATCTCCGGTAATACCCAGCTAAGCCAAGGAAGCTACGAATCTCGGTAATGTTAGTTGGAGCTTTCCAGGCTAGTATTGCCTCAACCTTGGCTGGGTACAGATATCCCATTTCCTGAGATGATGTGACCAAGGAAGGAGACTTCATCTAGCCAAAATTCACACTTTTTGAATTTGGCATAAAGTCCCTTTTCTCTTAGGGTTTGCAGCACTGTTCTAAGATGATTGGCATGTTCCTCCATGTCTCGGGAGTATATCAGGATGTCATCAATGAATACTACTACGAATTTATCCAAGTAGGTCATCAGCACTAGATTCATTAGGTTCATGAAGGTTGCTGGTGCATTTGTAAGCCCGAAGGGTACCACTGTGAATTCGTGGTGCCCATAACGGGTTACGAATGCTGTTTTGGGTATATCTTCTTCTCTGACCTTTAAATGGTGATATCCAGATCGAAGATCTATTTTGGAGAACACTCGTGCTCCCTTCAACTTGTCAAAGAGATCATCTATTCTTGGCAAGGGGTATTTGTTTTTAATAGTCACCTCATTGAGGTCGCGATAATCTACGCATAACCTCATGCTCCCATCCTTTTTCTTAACAAATAAGACTGGGGCTACCCAGGGAGACACACTTGGTCGGATGAAACTCTTCTGCTCTAGTTCATCCAACTGTTGTCTCAATTCTACTAACTCTTTGGCTGACATACGGTAAGCCCTTTTGGATATGGGTGTTGTCCTGGGGATAAGATCGATGGTGAACTCTATTTCTCTATCAGGTGGCATGCCCGGGAGTTCTTCAGGGAACACATCCAAGAATTCTTGGACTACTGGGACGCTTTCAGGTCCCATTGTATGCAAAGTGGTTAACAGATTTTGGCCTAAGGGTAGGCTGGTTTTTCTGCTTTGGAATGTGATTCTTTTATTGTCGGGTCGCTTCAGTGATACTGTCTTGGCTTCACAATTGACAATGGCTCCATGCCATGTCAACTAGTCCATCCCAAGAATGACATCCAACCCGGTTAGATTTATCTTAAACAGGTTGGCCTTAAATGGGGTTTCTAGGATAAAGAGAGGACGGTTGCAGCAAATATGTTGCACTGAAATTGGGCCACCCGGTGAATGGACGTTTATCTGGTTGGGCAAGGGAGTGGTTTGCAATTTATGCTTTGAGACAAAATGATCGGATATAAAAGAGTGCGTGGCACCAGGGTCGAATAGGACCAACCCTGTTGCTGGGGGGATCAGGATATTACCCGTGATTACGTTTGAAGCCAGATTCGCTTGAGCAGCTGTGACATTATGGAAGGTGACATTATAGATTTTGGCATTTCGATATGACTTTATTGCCGTGTCTTTGGACTTTTCCGGGTGTTTGGGCCTCTCCGGGGGAGATTGGGCCTTGGGGGAGTTAGTTTGGGCCTTGGGGAATGAAGTGGGCCGTTGGTGGGGGAGTTTTTGGCCCATGAGAGGGGAATCCTGCCACCCTCCCCTTAGGGTTTCCCATGCGCCCCCTCCCCATGCCCCATGCGCCCCACACCTCCCCCATCCTAGCCGCCACCTCCCTCTCCCCCTCCCCCTTCCCCCATGGCGCCCCCATCTCCTTGTGCCTCCCTTTCCTCCCTAGCCGGCCCTAGCGAGGATCCCTCCCCTCCCATGGCTGCCACACCTCCCGCTCAATTGATCCCTCCGTTGGGGAGCCTTGCGAACAAGAAGATCAGGCGATTTTGGCGCTTCCGGCGAGCGAAGATTGGATCGCGAGGAGGAGGCGTTCGTCGATCAGGTGGCTCGCCCAGAAGAGGTATGATATGGGGAATCTATTCGTGGAGTTTAGATGCTGGTTAGATGGGGAAGATTAGGGTTAAATTTGATGTTTAGGTGCTGTGGATAGATGTAATTAGGGAGAACGCAATGCTATCCCACGTTCTGTCCTCGGACAAATTGGGTCATGGGACTTCAGTCGCGATTTTGGCAATTTTAGAAGCCTTTTCTGATCGGCCGTATGTTGAGAAAGTTGTAGATAATTTCAATACCTTTCAGTGGACACCAAGAACGTGTAATTACGATCAGCCATTTGAAAGTTATGGCTGTTTTACCGAACGTGTTCAAAACTGTGATGTGATTGGGACAGATCGTGTTGATCTGTAGATTAGGCCATTTTAGAAGCCGAATCAATTTTTCGCAATACTTAGAAAAAGCTAGGAAATTTCCTAAGCTTCGAGAAAATATATTCGTTTACTTAATTTGGAGTCTTAGAACTCAATTTATGCTAATTGGAAGCCCGCTGTCCCGTTGGGACAGATTATCTGTTTTCGGGTTTTAGGGGTAGTTTGTGGAGTCGGGTTAGAGGTTCGATCTTGTACTGTTTTGTGGGCACATTTTGAGTGTGTGGTACCTATCTGCAGGTGGTGTGACCCCGGGAGTGCCCGCAACCTCTCACCAATCCGTCGCCCGCGGTTGAAGGCAAGTGTATTGTAGTGGTAGCGGCTTAGGGAGTCGTAATGTTTGATAATGAGATGGTTTACACATGTTTTATGATACGATGCCATGATTGACTTTTGCTTGCGACATGATGAAAATGGTTTATTATGATGCTATGCAATGAATAGTTGAGTTTATGTGCAAGTTGTTTATGTTTGTGACAAATTTGCATACATGGCATGAGAACTGGCCAGGTCGGTGAGAAAGTCATAACTAGTCCGGTAAGGTCGGTGAGAAAGTTATGACTAATCCGGAGCGCCATTGAATAAGACCTACCTCGTGATTACATCCACAATTGTGAATGGAAGCGAGGAGTAGGCACCCTCCATCTACGGGATGGAAGGGGAAAGAGGGTGCACGTCGACGGGTGTGCACTCGGCAATACCGGTATGTGCTTCGAGGAGACATGTGTATTGCATTGCATTGCATTATATGATGATGTTATATGATGATGTCAATGAGATGTATACAATGTGAATATGAGATGTTTATGATGTTGAATATGAAAAGTAGTGATGAAGGTATTGGAATGTGTTTTCTTGTTCCATTGCAATACATTTTGCTGAGTGATGAACTCACGCTTGTGTTTTATGATGTTTTTAGGTACCATGAAATCGGCATGTGGAAAAGGGGCTTAGTGGCACATCTTCACGAAGTTTCACTCATTTAGACATCTACAACTTTGCCACTCGTAGTTGTGATAATAAGTTAATGCGCTGAAAACTTAGAGTATGCTTATTTGTGGGCTTGGCCATAATATTTGATTCGTTTAGCTCATGAAGTGGTTAAATTCATTATTCTAGACTTATACTGTTGCTAGAACCCTCGTTATTGATGATTTAGATGTCATTCTTTATGCTATATCCTGTGATAATATTGCTGATGCTTCACATCATGGAAAAACAAAGGAGATGCTGCCAAAATTTTTGGTTTTAGCATTTTCGCCCTTGTGTAATTTAGCTTTATTTATGGTATTTAGATGTTGCTTCTATCATGTTTGGTGACATTCTGGGCATACTAGATGCCGGGGTGTTACAGCAGCATCAAAATGATTCAAGCGGACGGGTCCACGAGCAATTCCTCTGCGTCCACGGTTAGTAGGAGCATTCCCGCGCTTGGGTGCTCCACCCGGTGGGCGCGGTGCAGGCCGCTGCATAGGAGTTGTCCCGGTCTGCTGTGGTACCATCTGCTTCCCTTTATTTGGGCATTGATTCTTGTAATGACCCCTCTGCCCACAATCAAAACAATAGACATTTGACCTTGGGTAGTCGCGGGCCACATGGGGTCCACTACAGTAGTAGCATCTGATTGGAGCTCTTGGTGGTGCGGTGGCTGGCCTAGGTGCTTGATGAGAAGTATTTTGAAACGACCCAGGCGTAGGAGTATGTGCTGGGCCAGGAGGCCTATTACCACTTCTCAACATGTTCCTGGGGTCCAACTTAGCCCTTTTTCTTCGGTCTTCGTCTAATGCAGCTTGACGATGCTCTATGAGAATGACTCTATCTACTAAGTCATGGAATTCAGTGACCTTAATGGCAGCTAATTGAACTTGGATTGATGGTCTCAATCCTTTAGTGAACCGATAAACCTTCTTAGACTCAATATTTGTATTTTTTGGAGCATACCGAGCTAAGTAATTGAACTGGGTTAGATACTCAGTAATGGTTCTTTGTTCTTGATTGAGTGCCAGGAATTGTTTTCTCTTTATTTTCATGATACTTTCAGGGATATGTGCTGCCCGAAATTTATTTTTAAATTCCTCCCAGGGAATAACATAGTCTGGTGGGTACGTGTTCTGCAGATTTCTCCACCACGTAACAGCTGGCCCAGAGAATTGGTGAGAAGCATATCGAACTTTTTGCTGGTCTGAGCATCCTATGGTTTCAAGTTTTTGTTCGATATCCCTCAACCAACCATCTGCCTCTAAAGGTTCAGCAGCAGATGTGAAGATTGGGGGTCTAGTTTTCTGGAACTCCTCGATTCCAACTCCTTTGTCTGGGGGCCTTGCTACTATGGTTGCAATGTTTCCGAACAATTGTTCCATGAATTTATTTTGTTGTTCTTGTGCTTCCCTGCGGGAATGCTCCATCTAGACCATCATTTGACCCATATAGTCGGTCCCTAAAATAGGAGGAGGCACAGGTGGAGGTGGAGGAAGTGTCACTTCGGGTGGCAAATCCTCTACATTCGTCAGAGATTCAGGTAGTCCTTCAATTGGGTTATCGGTGCCATTCCGGGAGTTGCTACCAGATGCCATGAATCTTGCAACCTGCGGTTGCTAAGAATTTTTAATTAATTTAGCTTGGTTTAGTATTAAATATTTACATGGTCTTAGAACAGTGATTAGTAACTTATTAAGCATGCATTAGGCATGACTAATTATATACAGACAATCGCTTAACTTATAAGGAATCAAACAGGCAAAAGCAATACAACAACTGAAGCAGTAACAACAGAAGCAGTAAAGGAAGCATCATAGGACTGTATATACATAAGTACATCTAGCATTCCCCTACGCAGGAGGGTCATCAGGCTACTACGTCTCCAAACGTGAGCCTGGAACAAAAGTACACATGTCGGCCTAACTGACTGCCGACTGCCACTACTCTAGCTAACTATCCTGGCTGTAGTAAACTCTGGGAGAGGTAGCTACAGCTACACGACCTTGCCAGAGTGTGAACAAAGCAAAAGGACAACCTAAACCTGACTAGCTGAAAGACTAGACGTGAGGGCACTCTGAGAGGTGTAGCAGTCTACTGTGCTGCTAAACAACCTTGTTAGAGTGTAAGTACAACCAAAAGCTCCCTACCAACGTCTACCCACTGTACTAACTCAATCCTCTCTCTTGAGAGGACTCCCAGCAACAACACGAAGCAAGTCGAGGTCGAGTACGGAGCTCGGTGCAAGCAGAGTCGTACTCGGAGCAGAACTCGACGCTGGTAAACTCGAAGTGGGCAGTGTCTCACCCGGGTCTGTAGCTGAGCTGAGGGGGTGCTCTGATGGGGTAGTAGACTCAAAGCAAAAGTAGCCTGAGGGTGAAGCAGGGTAGCGCTCGAAGGGCTCTGACTCTGTGGTAAGGATGAACCTAGGGGAACTGGGAGTGTAGTCTGGTGAAGGTGGAGCAGGCTGAACAGGTGGAGAGTGTGGTGGGGGCTGAGGAAATTGCTCTGGTGAGCTAGGGGTGACGGCAAGAGTACAAGTGGTGACAACTGGGACTGCTACAGAAGTCGAACCGTTTGACGGGCCGACTCTAGAGGTAGGCACGTCTGTGGCTAAGGAATCATGATCTATAGAGTATCCTACTCTGTCAGGGGAGATAGAAGGAGAACTGTCTATCTGAACAGGGTTGAGTGCCATACCCGGGTGGGTATAGTCCCTCAAGGCGGAAGATAACTCGCCGTTCTCCCGCTCAAGCAGGGAACATCGTCTCTCTAGGGTGTGGATCCTCTCTAGTAGCTCAAGAACCAACTGGGAAGGAGGAGAGTGGGTGGGACGGTCGTACGGGGTGAAGGAACGTGGCGAAGGTCTGGAAGAAGAACCTCTAAAGACCCTAAGAGTAGGGGTGCGCCCAGAAGGAGTAAGAGGAACTGTAGGGTACAGTGGAGGTGGTGCTGAGGTAGGGGCAGGTGGGGTAAAGACAGGGGTGGGCCTAGGGGGTAAAGGTGGGAGGAAAGTAGCCCTAGTCGGTAAGGTGGGTACCGCAAAAGCTGAAAAGGAGACCGGTGGTGGGGGTGCTGACGAACTCCCGGTCTCCTCCATGTGGTGGGGCCACTGACCCAAGCCTACCTGGGTCAGATGGGGGTGGTAGGCGTGAAAAAGGAGTAAGGCAGCATCCCTCGCTGCCCCTTGAAGTGCAGATAGGAGGTCACAACGGGCCACAGTGTAGGTCGGCACCACCCCAAGATTCGCCGAGTCTGGTAGGTGGGCTGTAACTACAAAGCCAGCCCCTAGCGGGTCCTCCAAAACAGTGTAATAGGGAGTGACAAGGACGCCTAAAGCTGCAAGCAAGGTCAAGAGAAACAGAGTGAATCCCCCATACTCAGAACCAGATCCTGGTATCCTGCGCTCCATCCTACATTATTAAACAAAGTTTAGTTAGCACATATTTAAAACGGGAGGTACTATAATATAAAGAAAGACTTTTATTTCATGTATTTAAATTACCAAGTTTTTAATGATTCTTTTGTTTACTATCATTATTGACTTATTGGTTTTTGTATTATCAAACTTACATTCAGTATCTTTGATGAAAATTTTATTATTTTAGGAAGCACTGCCATTTTTAGATGAGAGAAGCAATGCTTTGAGATAAGAAGAGACAGTCCATTTGAGTCAGATGAGAAGAATAAAATCAGATGAGCGAAGTTTTATCCTCTATTACAGAGATGAGGAGAGAATATTAGGCTATCTTGGGGCTGAATACAGTCTCTACCTAGTGTACAAGTTTGTTTCCATAGCCTTGCTCTAATACCACCTTTATTTTGTGATGCCCTCGCATAGCTCGACCTGGTCGAACATGACTGAATGATTTCCTAGGGACAAGGTGAAGGTTTTTCAGATGCTTGAGAATTTATTGGTAAAAAGGGTTATAATTTTACTGAAGTGCTAGAGGTTGTATGTTCTATTATTTGTTTCCATCCCAATTGTTTCCATCCCAATTGTGCCAAGTCCTCCTGGATCAGGCAATCATAGAAAAAGTCCTGGCAAACGGCGAGGTCTGAGATCTCCTCGACGCGTAAGTCCTCCTCCTCTCCTCCTCATCGGTGGGCGAGCGACGACGGCGGCTCGAGCGTGGCGGGCGACAGGCGCATGGTGGGCGGCTACGCGGCGGCCAGTCGGACAGGGCATCGCACACAAAACGAGGTACCCTACGTGCTATCCTTCTATGGACGAGGAAATACAAAGAGGGACAAGGAACTGGGAGTTTTCAGAATTTGACACTCTTTAAAATTCGCATTTCGGAATTTGACACTCTGGCCCACTGTCATACACACAGACGGTCCCATATGTCATCCAAATGAGCCGAAAGGCTTGCGAATTGAGTGTCAAATTCTGAAATATTCCCAAGGAACTGGGCTCTAACCTTGGAGATTGGTCGGCAATGGTGACGGGCGGCGCGGCCTTCACAAAATTGATCGATTCCTTTGCTTCTTTTATTGCTCTCTGTTACACAGATGTGTAGAGGGTGTCACGAGGAGGCCAATAGAGCAAGGAATTGGACGGGAAGGTGGCGCTTACCGAGATCGAGTGAAGGGCGCAAATGGGGAATGGGGGGGCTCAGGCTCAGGTTAAATGGGTGGGGGAAGAGGGGGAAATGTGATGGGGACGGTTGCGGGGAGCGTGGGGGAGAAGTTCTTGGCGACGGTTGCACACGGGGGAAGTGAGGCGGCGGTTTGGACGAACGGGCGATGCGGGAGTGACGGCTGGAGGTAGAAGATGGAGATGACGCAGGAGTAACTGTACAGGTTAATTACTTTACTTTTAAGGGTGTTGAGAGTTGTACGGTGAAAAAGATGTGGCAATGCATAATTCCATTGAAAGTTAAAATCCTACTTTGGTAGTTTTTTCAGAACAAGCTTCAATCTGCAGAGCAGTTGAAGAAAAAGACAATGGAAAGGAAGTGTGAATTATTTCTTGCTTGCAGTTATGGCGTCCACTGCTGAAGGAGGACAAGAATAGAATAGACACGGTGTCTGGAGAGATCAAAAGTTGGGCAATGAAGTTCCAAGACCAAACTGGACAAGGCAGCGACAAAATTGTTACTACTAGTCTGTTAGATATTGTCGTTGGCTAATTCTACCTTTTGGTTGTTTGTCCCTAGATACTGTCATTGTTTTTTAATTTCTGGGAATCTCTTTGTTTGTAGTTAGCTGGTTCAGCGCTGGGTCTTCTGTTGCTTCTTCTCCTTTGTCGCCGGCAAATTAGCAGGGTGCCTCCCGGCCGGTTTGGGGCCTAGGTATGTTTGCATCAATT
Organism: Rhipidocladum racemiflorum; assembly: GCA_036346355.1. Taxonomy (NCBI): domain Eukaryota; kingdom Viridiplantae; phylum Streptophyta; class Magnoliopsida; order Poales; family Poaceae; genus Rhipidocladum; species Rhipidocladum racemiflorum. Next base: position 30,091,841 of record CM070592.1, on the reverse strand, counting down.
CGCTCGCGTGTTGGCCCCCGCGTCGCCCATCGTCGTTTCCTCTTGCCGAATTTGCTGCTCGTACTGTGGATTCGGCGCTGCGCTGATATGTTTGCTCGATTTGGGATCCAGGTGCGCTGCGTCGCTTCATGCTTCCTTTATCAGCTATTATGTGCTCCTTAGGTCTGATTACTATTGCTACCTGCGTATACTTCTACTTCAGTCGCTCTATTAAACAATTTCTAATGCTGTTGTTTCCCAGTACATGATGCGCCGGTCTCCACCGCTATACGGATGCCGTTACGCTCCATCTTGTTTCCTCTGTTTGCTCTATACAATCCGATTGCCGATTTACAGATTTGGATTTGATGATCATTCCTTTCTTCTATTGCCGTTCCGCACACCACGTTACTTCCATGCTACAAAATGAAACTCTCTGCATCCACATTATATGGCTATCGATTTTAGTAGCCCAATTTAGGCTTCGTTCTATGGAACCCTGCAGGTGGCTCAGTCACTCTTCTATCCTTCGCGTTTACTGCGGCCACGAAGAAAGTATCGCTTCACAGGTTATCGCTACATGAAAACACATCTGTCACAAGACGGGGACCCGCGAGCAGAATTGGAACGAAGGGAGTAGTGGTGAGAGGGAGGAGGGCGCGCCCTAGCCCACCTGCGGCGCGACGAGGAAGCCGTGACGCCTGTTACACGGCAAGGTGGCTAGGACGGTAAGTCTCAGAGGGGGAGGAACGGAGGAGTTGAGGCAATTTTCTCATATATCCCAAAGGTAAAAGCTTAGCCCTCTTAAATAGAGAGAGCTCCTAACAATTAAGGTAATAACTATTATAGGAAGGAAATATCTTAACAAACAAGGAAACTAATAGATTAATTCCAACTAACTCTGATTGCAATCAGTTTATTCCTTGTCGTGACTCTAAACCGGATTCCCCTGAAGATTTCTTCTTGCGTCTGCCATATTTAAGGCCCCACATATTTAAGGCCCCACATGAGAGCATCTCCAAGAGAGAGCCCTAAAAATGAGCCTTAAATTTTAATTTAGGACCCCAACTAATTGGATTTAGGGCTCCAACGAAATATTCACTCCAGCAATTAGGCTCTAAAATCCAACAAAGATAGGGCTCAATCACAGAGTTGCTAAATATAGCTACTCTCTTAGGGGCCCTAAAACAATTTGCTAAATTTTAACAATTTAGGGCCCTTGCTGGAGTTAATCTTTTCCCCAAAAGCCCTATAATTCAAGTTAAGACCATATTTAGGGCCTCTCTTGGAGATGCTCTAACCATGGTTATTAGAACGTCGTTTAAACGACGTTTAAACGTCGTTTAAACGAGAGAACGCCCCCGAGCCGAAGAACGTCCGAGCGTTCTGCCGACCGGGCGTAGAACGTCCTGGAGCGTCGGTAGAACGTCTGGAACGTCCGAATCGGACGTTTCCCCCGTTCTAGACCGATTTAGGTGGTGAAATTAGTGAGGTCTCCCATACATATAGACTCTCATTTGGAGGGGAAACGGATCGGGAGCAACAGAAAGAGAGGAATCGGGGAAGAGGCTAACCCTAGAGCCGAGATCCGGAGCCGCCGCGCCGTCACCCGCCACCGCCGCTGCCGCATCGCCGCCGGCGCCGCCGCGCGGATCTGGGTCGTCGCCCTACCCGCGCCGTCTCCCTGCCCGCGCTCGCGTCGTCGTCGCCACGCTCCCGCGCCGTCGCCGCCAGGTCGGATCTCCCTCTCTCTTTGTCTCTCTTATCTCTCTGTCTCTCGGGCTCTCGGTTGAGGGAGTGAGAACGCCAGTTCGGGTTGGGGAAGGACTGAAGGAGGAAGGAACGAGGGGAATCGAAGGGAAGAGGGAAGGACTGGCTTGGCTTGACCGCTTGAGCCAGCTGGACCGAATGCTATGACCGGGACTTGAGCCAGCACGCGAAAGGTCAAGCCAAGCCAGTTGGACTGATTCATGGAAAAGAGGGAAAGAGGGGAAAAAAAAGAAAGGTTTAGGAAAAAAACCCCAAAGTCAGGCTAGTGGGTTGAGTTTTGTACATGGACCAGGAAAATAGGCTGATTAGAAAAACAATTAAGTATATATGTGATATATCTTTACTCTCATATTCGTTTTACAATGGTGTCTAAAACTACGTTTCAACATCCGTTTAAACGTTTAAAAGTTAAAAAGGGGGTGGGTCGTTTCGTTCTCGTTTTACGTTTTAATAACCTTGGCTCTGACACATCTAATAAAAGACCCATATAGTGCTTGCTTTACACTGCCTTGATTTAATACATTTCCTATTCCTTTACTTAGTTACCCAGATAGATCAACAGATTTATAAATTGCATGCGTTAAGGCAGCACTAGAGCTTGCTTTACACTCGGTTGGAGCTCTTGCCTCCACGGTTTGCCTAACCAGAAAATCCACTGCTTAATATGTCGTCTAATGAATTGTTATGTCCTATTACCGCGCTTGCTGTCTTATTTACGCTTTATTACACAGATTATAAAAGTGCTGCCTTATCCGCTTGGGCGCCCCGGTTGTGCTATCTATATAGAATCCCTTACTCTCCATATCATTATTATCTTTACGTTGCAGGCGAGCTCCAATAACATCATGCTTCTAATTTCCGCTTTCCACAGCCGGCCTAATTCAAAGACTATGCAGTCCCTGCCATGTATACTTATGATCTGCTTTCTGTTCCACTGATTTCTTGTTAATATACTCTGCTTTGTTCTGGCGTTTTACTTAACTAGATATATTAACAGATTTGCAGGTTGATACCCAAAAAATAGCAGCAGCCAATGGCGCCACTCAAAATTGCTTTATGCTGGCCTGGGCTTTTAAAAAGAGCTCTTTTACGGTGGATTAAATTGAATATGAACCATTCATTCTTTTTGATCCAATGGATCAGATTAACTAGAGTTTACTTATACTACACCTGGTAGTAGAGTAGTAGAAACACCCTTAACAAATCAACGGTTAGATGTGATTTCTACTACACATTTTATACTACAAGTATAATCACCGTAAAATTTCTCTTTAATTTAAAAAAACCCAATTCGCAGCCAACAGAAGGAGGGAAACCAGCATACAGTATTTCGTTTGATAAATTGTTATTCCCTGTTAGCATAACTTCTGCTTTATCCGCGTTTTTCCCAACAGATTATAGGTTTCGCAGGACTAAAGCCACTCATATAGTATGGCGTGACATTAAACGGAGCCTACGCCAACTGTATTAACGCCCTTTCATGTAATTCCTATGACTTAGTTCCAATTTTATATTACCTGTAGTTCACCCTCATGTGCAGACTTTCTTTTATACAACCGCTATCCTTGTTACATGTTTCCTATAACCATTTAGCACTCGCAGCAGAACGGGCCGCAATCTCGTCTTTCCGTGCTGCATAAAATTCCTGCCGTTTCTGCTATTTTCTCCCTGCTTGTTTACGCGTAATGCTCTAACAACAGCAATACAGCCTTCGTTACCATGTATTAGAGTTCCCATTCCTTCCCTTATCCCCTTTCCATCCAATTACATACGTCTTTACAAATTATAAGCATCCTGGCCGGCCACTAGCTGCACATAAATCTAGCTCATTCACAACAGTCCAAAAAGTTTCGCGACAAACCGTCCGACCGAACTATAAACACCACGTGCTTTTCCGCACAAACGCATAGCATGATTTTGTAAAACATTACCGCTTCGATAATATTCAGCAAGAACAGACGCTCAAACTCACTCCTTCGTTTTCGCGATTTCACTGTTACTAGATTAATCATACAAATTCCCTCACGCGATTTTCCCAAACTATTAGCTGTGTGCTATATACATTTTGAGGAAATTATAGTCACTTTTCCCACTATTCTTGCATGCAGGACATTGTTGGTTGTTCCACAATATTATTCAACAAAATTAAGAAAATTCACAACCTGCTGGATATAACCAAGTTGTAGTGTCAGACTGAGACTACCTCAAGCTTAGCCGCAGTGTCCTGTCTAGTAATGCACAGGTTACCTGCCAGCAACAGACCACTGCCCTTTTCGAAAACTCTTATGGACAGGGAGATGAGATCAGAGGCAGAGGTTTTGGGGTCGCACACATGGTTAAGCCTCAAAGGAAAATGTCAATTTTTTGAGCAGTGCTTCCCTGATTTCCAAACATTAAACTAAACAAATTATAAGGCAATTTGGATAGTAATATAATAGATTTTAGTTGCAAATGAGGTTTGTTGTGCAGTTCACATTTTGAAAGCACTCGAGCATTTTTATTTATTTTTCTTATAGCCGGAATTCTCGGTGGGGGCGGTATATTTTTGAACTGGCAAATTTTTTTTTGAATATTTTTAATTCCAAATCTGAGATTTCGGAGATTCTATTGAGTTCTTGGCTGGTAACAAAACTAGACTTCAAATTTTCTTTCCTATCGATAACCAAAACCCTATGGATGGCACAATTTAAGCATCTTACTCCAAGGAATAAATAGCATGATATTAGTGATGAAGTTTGCCTTACCTTTTGCCTGCAGTGTTGCAGCAGAGTATGATTTCAGGGCTCTAGCCTTCTGCAAACATATCTCAGCATCTCCAGTGTGATTTCAAACTCACTGACACTATCATCCTCTCCTTGAAGGGCAGTAAGTAAAGAGTGAATGTAGAAACTACCAAAAAAAACAACAGATAAAAATTATGGTAATGCCTAGCACAACAATCAGAAAAAAGAGTTAGCCCACTTGAATAGTTAGAAGGAACCTAAAAGCAGTTTGATGTTAGAAGAATACCATTTCTCTTGGGTGAAATACTGTATAGCATAAGAATCTAAAGCCCTGTCAAGCTATTGCAAAATGCTAATCATGTGTTGTACAGACATCATATAAAAGCCCTCTACTTCCATTAGAACTAGCAAATTGAGATATACTATATGGTTCCCAAAAATAAGTTTTAATCACTTCACATTAAAATGTGATTAGGTTACACTAATCTAAATTGTACTTTTGTGCATGGAGTCAGGAAACAAACATCTGCATCATTCTTGCAAGATCCAGAGGAATTCTTTTGGGCTTGAACAAGAGCAAGAAGCACACGTTATGCTTCCACCACTTCCATGGGTGATGATTGAGCAACCTTCAACTTAGCCTTTATTCTAAGTAATGACCCTTGACCCACTTTGCAGTCTCATCTAGTGCAGCATCAATTGCCACTTCTGCTTCTGAGTATCTCTGCTGTGCAGAAAGAACCAACGCTAGCAACCTCCAAACTGTGGAAATAGATCGACCAGTTGCGTCAATATACTCCTTTGCACATCTCTGGGCAGCATTCATGTTCCGCTGCTCAGCATATTCAACTCCCATGTCGAATATTAAGTCTAGATTGAGGCGGTCAAGAGAAATTGACTCTGTAAGTGACTTGAAAGTTTCTGTCTGTAAGAGAGATCTTTGATGATCTGATGAAACAATCTTAGACTTCTTACCCAGACAAGTCCCCAAGAAATGGAGGCTCACTCTCTTAAAATGAGCATCTGATGATTCAGCATTTGCGATGAGAGGCGTAGCTAGTCATGGGGCGTACTGGGGCGTGTGCCCCTGCTCCAACACGGTGACAGGAAGGATGACATATCACGCTCACAAGAAATTCGAGGATATCACGCTCATCATTCCTGTCAGACTGAAACAAGACACGATCAGATTAGCCCAAAAAAGATAGATCATCACTAATGCAATGTCAAATAAATTTTAAAGAAAGGATCTAGATATTGTTCATCTTGCATTTGATGTTAGATTTGTTCGGCATCACTAATGCAATGTCAAATGAATTTTAAATAAAGGATCTAGATATTGTTCATGCCATGGGCCTAATTATGGATGTGAAAGAGAACTTGCAAAATTGGATTTTTTCGGTAATGAAGGTTATCAAGACTGATTTGCGCAACAAAGTCTTCGATGATTGGCTCAATGACTTAATGGTGTGCTACACCGAGAAAACAATATTCAAATCTATTGATGATGAAGCAATTATGGACTGCTTTCAAAGGATGAAAACACGTAGAATGTGCTTGCCTGTTGCCTCCAAATCCAACTCGTAGCTAGTGTGCCTAGCAACTTCATTTATGTGAGTATCTTATAAACTTCTACTTTGTTTCACTTGTAAAATAGTTATTTATGTATAAATTTAGCTTTTACTAGCAGTTGAAATGTTTAGCTTAGCCCCCCCCCCCCTCTAATTTAGTCCTGGCTTCGCCACTGTTTGCGATAGCTCTTCTCGCATATTCAACACCCTCAGAAGCAAGATGGCACTCCTCACTGCATATCTTAGCGGCTAACAGCAACGCCATTATATCATTTCGATTCTCATGTTTATTTAACGACTTGCTCAAAAAATTCAGTGCTGTTTCTTTCTGACCAGCTGCATAATAGCAAAGTGCGAGTGTGTACCATCTCTCAGTACGAGGATATATTATTCCAGGTAAAACCTCTTCAAGATGCTTTGCAAGAACTGATGGTTGGCTACAACGCAGAGGTCAAATGTTCCATCACCGAGGGATCCCAATGGGTCTTCCCCAGATACCATTTCCTCAAAAGTATCATCAGAAGTAGAATAGCCTCTTCCACGTTATTCTTTGGAACAAAACAACCTTCTACTTGTGAAGCCCTACTAGGTGGACTCCCCTCTACACTGCCATACAACAGAAAAACAGCAAATCTCTTTTGAATCCTTGTGCAACATTCCTCGTCAAGGTTCCATTGGCTAAGAAGAGCACGCCGATAAGAAGCTAATGCTTTTCCTGATAGGAGCCAGCTTGTTTCCATGCATCTGGGAGAAGTTCCACAGATTTGTTGATAGTTTCCTGTAGCTTTTGTTCGATATCAGGAGCGCCGTTCTGGAGCATAATTTCAACAGAATGAAGGACACTTTTGCACTGTTGAGCAGCTTCTGCATGTTTTCGTCAAGCATTTTCACTGATCATTACACCATACAAGAAAAGTATAAGAAAACAGTTGTCTGAAGGTATCTAGTAATTTGTACCTGTTGATTTGCCTAGCTTCTGAAGGGACAATGATTTAAGGTAAAATGGCTTCAAGAACAAGGCTAGCAGCATGTTGGGGGCCTGAACTTGGTGACTCTGATTTTGGCCGGCCTTTCTTTGAGGGTGTCTTATCAGAAAGTGATGGTTGAAATCGCTGAATGGCAGCTTGAAGGTCTATTCCATCAAACACACAACGAGCAGCTTCTACAATGCCTTTCTGAAATTCCAGTCTTCCAAGGAGAGCTCTTGCTTCCTATCAAGAGACATAAATAAACTCGGTATCAGCATCCAGAAAACGTGATCGTTCAAAATTTGCCTTGAGATAAGCTAAGCATCAATTTCATTTTGCAAATATAACAATGGTGAATCAGTATCACATTTTTGACCCAATAACTCCGCCCATAATCTCCTAGACAATTATTATCTCAATGTAACTTCCATGCTACTGATAAAATGATAACACTAATACTTCTGAATTTCCATCCTCACACCGATTATTGACACAAGGACAGAGCGCAAGTGACCTTTGTTAATGTTCCATAAATTCTCAACCCTCTTTTATGACTAGTAAGATGCCCGTGCGTTGCAACAGATCACGAGAGTTTACACTAATACATAGCATCAGATACAAACCCAAGCAGTACAACCAACACCAGTATTGCGTTTTTCACATTAAGGAAACATATATACAAGTATGTGTGTATACATTCCAATCATACATAAAACTGCACAAAGATGTACAATTGAAAACAACAAAGGACCACAAAGTTAAAATTTTTCATGAATGTTCGTAAAAAAAATCGAGTTAATTCTCTACATTACAATACTTTTAATGTTTCTCCTCCGACATGAAAGCAAAAGAAATATATTTTGCATAGCACATAAGACATCTACGACATTAAAACATCTTTATAAACGATATTCTTCGTATACGTCTAGAAGATCCAAAAATACTGCCATTTTTTTATGCAGCAAGAACACTAATATTGCACGTGGCAATAGCTCGCGAAAGTGCGACATACAGTTGTCCATGCGAGAAAACAGGATCTGGAAGATACACACCAACATTCGGGATAGTTTGACCTTGCGCCTTATTAATCGTCATAGCAAAACTTAGCCTGATTGGAAACTATTTTCCTTTGAACTGGAATGGGAACATTTCACTGTCGAAAGGGCACAAAGGTATCCGAGGTAGAAAAACCCTCTTCCCAGCATGTTGTCCAATCACTATTTCGGCATCAATAGTATTCCTTTGAAAGCCTCGTACTACTAATCTAGTCCTGTTACACAATCCATTTGCTGGATCTAGGTTTCGTAGCAATATAACGAGACAGTTAACCTTTAGCTTGAGGACATGAGGAGGCAAACCATTAGGTGTGAGAGAATTCAAGAATTCAGAGGGGTAGTAGTTGTGAGGATCATCCTCCGCACGATAAAAAATGTGATTGATTTTCTCCTCCCCAGGAAATCGATCGATCAACTTCATGTTTATCGTGTCAACATACTCATTACGCGTTGCTAGAATAGCTCGAGAAGTAATGTAGTCCGGATCAAAGATGTTTGCATCTAATATTGGGAAGACATTGTTTATAAGTTTGTTTATGTCAGACTCCTCGGCAATGTATGGAACACATATCTTGTCTGGAAGCCGCACATAATCATCCTCTACGGTTACCTCAGTGCCATTACCGATTCGAAGAAGGTAATTAGCAAACAATGGATCATTTTGAGCCCTCATGTTACGAACAAGCCTCAACTGCCTCATGCTTTCCCAAAGGTAAGACTTACGGAGTGTAGCATCAGTTATCTGTGCCCTTGTTCCCTTGCGAACAACAGGAAGCACCTGCCTGAAGTCACCCCCAAACACGACTGTTTTCCCTCCGAAAGGTAAATCTTGTTGATCCATAATGTCCCTCATACTATTGTCAAGGGCCTCGACCGCCTGCCTCTTTGTCTTGGAGGCTTCATCCCATATTATTAGGGACGCCCTCTCAAGAAGTTTAGATGTGCCACTTTGCTTGGTGAAGTTGCAAGTTGCTCCATTCTCGATGTTTAGGGGTATCTTGAACCTCGAGTGCGCAGTCCTACCACCAGGCATAATGGAGGCTGCAACTCCCGACGTCGCAGTTGCCACAGCTATCTTTCCCTGACCTCTAACATTTGCGATCAACGCTTTGTATAGAAATGTATTTCCCGTCCATCCTGGGCCATCAACGAAGAATGCGCCTTCGTCGCCACTGTCAATCGAGGCTAATATCTCATCATACGCATACCTCTGCTCGGGGTTGAGAGAATTGACAAAGATGTGTGGGCCTGATCAACCTCAATCGTGGACTCCTCGATGATCTCCCTGGCCTCACCATCGGTATAGTCATGGCTTTCATCGATATTGGGAAGAGGGAACAATGTTATATCCTTTCCCATCGATTGGAGCATACCTCTAATATCCAATAGCACCAGTTGCTCGACTGCACGGGGGCACCCTTCGGAGCGACAAAAGTCAGTTGACATTTCTTCAAGGTGCCTATCCCAGAGGCCGCGCACATCGCCGGCTCGTAGTAGACCAATATTGTAGCGAAGAGCCTTCGAAGCGCGAATGGCATCTGGAATACCTCAGCTTCATTAAGGCACTCGTTGATGCTATTATCAGCCTCAATAAGACCCCTCATTTCTGTGGCATGATGAAAGGTTGGGCAAATAACACCATCAACCGTCCTTAGATCTTCGAAGGAGGTAGCGCCTGTCACGTGGTTTAGAAGAATCTGCAGATAATATCGTTCCCCGTCCGATGGAAGTGCTCCCATAATTCTACCTACCTGCGTTCGTTCTTTCCTTGACTTCCAATACTTTTCCCTGGGCATCCATACAAATGACACTAGGAAGTCCCTGTACAGGATGCTTCGAGCCCAATCGTGCACCTTGTTGGCCTCAAAATACTCTGTCAACATGCTCTTCATGACGCCATGACAAGAGACAACATCGTCAAGGTCTGTACCAGCATTGAATGACACCATATGCATGTTTGGGAGATGAAGTTGTAACTGCCGAATAGACAGAGAGATATCACTGAGGTTCCACAATGCTTCCGGTGGGGTGATCCATGGAATTAAAATTAATTGTCCATGTAACAAAAGACAAATTGATATTTAAAATCCTTTAATAAACAAGAGAGACATGCAATTTGAATTCATCAGATTTAAGGAGGATGCATGTCATCAAATGTGACAACATTAATTTTTTTTCTTAACACATGTATCAAGCAAAACATTCTGAAATCCCTAACTACCATAACATATCCAATACGCCCAATAGTGACATGATAACTACAAGATGCGGCAAAATAACAGCAATGTCTACAATATCTCAGTTCAACAACCATAAGGTCCTAAGCATAGGTAAACACAACGAAGTAAGGTCCATAAGACAACGAACAGCGGGGATTGAAGCACTTCCTTATGCATTTCCACATTTAGGATTTACTATATAGTTTCTAGAAAAAAAAGTATACATATGCCTCCTTTTCAAGGTCTGCAATCACATACATGAGCATTTCTGAAAAAGCATGCATGAAGTGTGAAAATAGATATGCATATGTACTTTTTCAGTGCTCATCCAAATTATATGATGCAATAATTATCTGTACAGCTACGATAACTAACTACTGATGAAGTGATGCAGTGAGACTAATGCCTGGCATGCATACCTACCCCTACAACATACCTACCCCTAAAGCAGAGAAATATGTTCTAATAAATAATTTCAAGAATTACCACTTATATAACGAAATGGCCAATATACCCAACTATATAGTGATTCATTTCATCTGAAAAATAAAACTATGTTTAATTTTGACGTGGGTGATTATCGGCAATAGCCGGATGTGCAACTTTTAACTTGTACGTAGATAGGTGGAGATTATCGCCCATGTTACATTGAGGACCGAACGTAGTGTTGCATGATCCAAGTAATAACCGTACATCCACAAGTGCTGGAATGGAACAGCCTTAACCGTACATCCAAGTAATAATCGTACATCCACAAGGGGCTGCCACATGTGACTTGTGGGTAAATGCATACCGGTGCAACAGTGTACGGCTGGTTATGGGAAGAAATGCTTATTGTTTCATTGAGCTAAGATTATTTGTGATCTATGTGATCATTGATCTATGTGATCATTTATTTCTACCATAGTCGGGGTTTAACATCACCGAGCTAGTGCAAAGCTAGGTTTGGATAATTGAACAGTTCCGTTATGAACTCCCCGCGGCACACCAAAGGAATTGTGTTAATTATGCATTGCAAAACAGGAGAACATATCTTGTGGGTAAAGCTGTACAACTCTACATAGTATAAAACTAATCGATTAGCCGTATCTACGATCATGGATAACTTGGAGAATTGACACTAGTTAGTTGTTTTCTATTTTTATAAAACTTGGACAGATGGTTTGGAAATAAAATTCTTTCATTGAATCTTTCTTACGAGCATTATTCTACTTCCTCACGAAGGACTGTGAGATCACTCACGAAGGGTTGTGAGTGGCTTGTTGCCTTCTACTCACGAAGGGCTGCGAGTAGTTTACTTCCTTTCCGTTATAATTACTTGTTATTTTGATTACCGTCAAATTGCTTTTATTTCATTTATGTTTTCAATTCGTTATTCAGTAATACATTTCAAGTTTCAGCTTTATGCAAAAATCAACCTTAGCAACCTTTCATTTGGATCAGCCTACATATATCTAGGCTTTGTAAAAGTCTTGCGAGTACTTTTATACTCAACTTGCTTTAATGATGTTTTTAGGAGAAGAAACAGAAATTCCAGATGACGTATTCAATAACGTAGATTACGGATTCAATGACGATGGATCTTCCTAAAGTTTCACCTTGTCTGTTGCTTGTAAAATTTTGGGCTTAGTTGGCATTCAACAAGATGATGGAATTCCTGTTGCTGTTGTAACACCCCGACATCTAGTATGCTTGAATGTTACCAAATATAGACTAAACAACATCTAAATACCACAAATAAAGATAAATTACAGCAAAGGTGCAAATGCTAAAACTGAAAATTTCGGCAGCATTCCCTTTGTTTTTCCATGATTCGGAGCAACAACAAAGTATCACAAGTTATATCATAATGGAAAGCATCTAAAACAGCAATAACATGTGACATAGCAACAATATAAGTCCAGGATAAAACATTCAACCACTTCATGAGCTAAACGAATCAAATAATAAGACCGAACACATAGTTAAGCAATTCTCCAAGTTTCATGGCATAAAATTTATTATCATGACTCCAAATGATAACACTGTCTAATTTGTGTGAAGCTACGTGTAAATGTATAGCTAAACCCTTTTTCCCGCATGCCGGTTTCATGGTACCTAAGAAAAACAACATAAACACAAGCGTGAGTTCATCACTCAGCAAGTATATTGCAATGGAACAAGAAAACACATTCCAATACCTTCATCACTACTTTTCATATTCAACATCATAAACATATCATATTCACATTGTATGCATCTCATTAACATCATCATATAACATCATTATATAATGCAATGCAATGCACATGTCTCCTTGAAGCACATACCGGTATTACCGAGTGCACACCCGTCGGCGTGCACCCTCTTGCCCCTTCCATCCTGTAGATGGAGGGTGCCTACTCCTCGCTTAGATTCACCATTGTGGATGGAATCACGAGGTAGGTCTTATTCAATGGTGCTCCGGATTAGTCATAACTTTCTCACCGACCTTACCGGACTAGTTATGACTTTCTCACCGACCGGGCCAGTTTTCATGCCATGTATACAACATATGTCTTAAACATAAACAACTTGCATATAAACTCAACTAATCATTGCATAGCCTCATAATAAACCATTCTCATCATGTCGCAAGCAAGAGTCAATCGTAGCATCATATCATAAAAACATGTGTAAACCATCTCATATTCAAACATTACGGCTCCCTAAGCCGCAACCACTACAATACACTTGCCTTCACCCTCGTGAGACAACGTGGCGCGACGATGACGGCACTCCCGGGGTCACATCACCTGCACAAAGGTTCAATACACTCAACCACATGCACACAAGACCACACAAGAACACTTAGCTAAATCGACTTAGCGATCTACTCCCAATACCCAAAAATAGAAATTCTGTCCAACAGGACATCAGCCTTCGGAAGGCCATAACTCGGGCTTAACAACTCCAAATTAGACGAACGAGTACATTTTCTTGAAGCTTAGGAAATTTCCTAGCTTTTTCTAAGTATTGGGAAAAACTGATTCGGCCTCTAAAATTGTCTAATCTACAAAACAATACGTTCTGTCCTAATCACGTCACAGTTTTGAACACGTTCGGTAAAACAGACAACTTCCAAACGGCTAATCGGAATTACACGTTCTTGCTGTCCACTGAAATGTATTTAAATTATCTATAACTTTCTCAACATACGGCCAACCAGAAAACGCATCTAAAATTGCGAAAACTCGAACCCTAGGTCGGACGTCCAATCTGTCCAAAATAGAACGCCATGCAATATCTAATTTTCATCAATTCTATCTAATGGAAGCACCAATTTTTGATCTAAAAGCACCAAAACCTCCTCTAGATCAGCACCTAATCCAACCCAAGAGATCTCCCCATTGCCATACCTTCGCCCGATGAACAACGAACCGACGAACGCCGAAGATTCTCCTCCCACCCGGTTCTCCCGATCTCCTTCCTCGCTCCGAATCCGCCGGATCTCCTCATCGCGGAGCTTCCTAATGGAGAGGATAGCGGGATGGAGGGTTGAGGGTCTCCCCTAAGCCGGCTAGTGAGGTGGAGAGGAGAGGGAGGGAGGGGAGGCGCAATGGAGAGGGGCGGCTAGGGCGGCGTGGAGAGGAGGAAGTGGGGGCGGCGTGGAGAGGAGGAAGGGGGTGGGGCGTCCTAGGGCAAGGGGAGGGGGCGCATGGGCAGGGCCTTGCTGTCCCCCTCCCCACATGGGCCAAAAACTCCACCTTTGGCCCATGTGGGGTTCCCCTAAGGCCCAAATCCCCCTAGAAAGGCCCAAACTCTCGAAAACGGCCCGAAAACGCAAATTAATCTCATACGTAAGGTTTTAATCTCCAATTTCACATTTTATAATGTCACGACATTCCCTAGTGTCACAGCTATTTACTTTTGACTATGCCAATATTATGTGAATAAACTCCGGATGTAATAAAAATTACAACTTTTGTATGGCTGTGTTTTCAAATTGTGCTAAGTGCGTGCCAGCTACTAATCACGGGAATGGCACATGATGCACTACAGAACATTTCTTTTATATTGCACTGTAGCATAAAAAGGAGGGTCCCATAGTTTGGTATCAAAGCCATGCAGACTGTACGTAACCTTAGTTAGATTGGACGTTCGTTTAATTTAAAATTTTGAAATAGACAAGTTTTATATTTGGAAATATGAAATTTGCTATATCTGCTATTAATCTTTCCTTTAATGTACTATTTAAAAATGCTCCTTTTCTTTTATGATGCTATATATAAATCTCTCCTTTTCAAAAATCATATTTATTATTGCATTGAAATACTAATCTTTTTATCAAAAATGTAGATGGACATGATTTTGCCTTTCCATGATTCCAATTGTCGTGAGGATGATGGGATGATGGGAGTCCTGGCTCGGTTAATGGATTACGCTGGTTACGAGGAAAACCCTCGTTATATCGTATTCCATACCACGCTTAGCCAGTCGATAGTAGAGTACGCCGCACGACTCCATATCCCTGGACGGGCCCTCTAACAACTTATAAATCTAGTTTAACACCATATTTATAACCAATCTGAACCGTCTCTTTTCGATCCAATGGCTTGCACGCAACTGCTTAAGTTGCAGTCCCTTAGGGACTGCATGGGAACCGAGTTCGCACGCGAGATACAGGAAAGCATTGGAATAAGGACACACCGGTTAAAATAGAATTTTTTACTGTTCTAGCCTTGTTGCAAAAAAAATTCCATAACTGTCCATTTATCCGAAAAAAGTGTAAAAATAGCCCCTGAACAGTGCAATTCCGCGACCCGAGTTCGCTGAATTTTTTTATCTTTTAATTCATTTTCAGCGGTCCGGCAGCACTGAAATTTTTTTATTTTTTATTTTAAGCGGTCATGTACCGCTGAATATTTTTTATTTTTTTTAATATTTAAGTGACCCGACCACTAAATTCTATTATTTATATTTTTTGATTTTTTTTAATATTTAAGTGACCCGACCACTAAATTCCATCCGCTGATTATTTATTTAATTTTTTATCATTTTTTTGGTTTCATTTTTTCTTTTCTTTTTTTCTTTTTGGATTTAATTAATCTGAAAAATCCCAAAAATTCAAAAATACATTTTTTAATCAGTTCGATCTACCGTGTCCAAAAATGACATCCACTCCACCAAACCAAGTCTCTAAAATCTCCAAAATAACCAAAATACCCTCCTGACCCCTGCTGCAGTCCCTCTTTCCTGATTTTTCCCGTTTTCCTTTCTTTTTGCTTTTGTTTTATTTGTTTATTTATTTGATTTTATTTGTACGCATATTTTAATACTCGCCTCGATGACGACGACAATAATGATGACGATGATGGCCTTGTACACATGTACACATCTCAACTAACAATCCATGCTAGTTGAACGTCCTCTTGCATTGTTGCTTGAACAACGTGTTGTAGTGGTACATGTGTACGAGACAAGACGGGCACTTCACTTATACTTCAACACAAACTACCTTTATCTGCCCATTCCTTGATCACAATGAAAGACAAAAAAACCTAGTGTTGTCCAAATGCAAGAGTGAATGGCATGGTGACATCTGACAAGTAAGCATCGATGGATGGATAGATCTGATTCATCGATGTGCAGAGATTCAACAAACTTAATTGCTATTTTCATATATTAAGAATCAAGTCGTCCTTGAATTGGCTGAAAATTTTTTGGTTTACATATGTAGACAACGACAAAAATATAGACCTTCCAAACAACACCCACATTTTTCAGTACTGAAAACTAGGCTAAGTTGGGCTGGGCCGCTTTGCTGTATGTTTTTCCGAGATGTTGCAAGAATGTTCAAGCACAGCGAGATGTTGAGTGAGAGCACACATATTTATACATCTGAATTCTAAAGTTCTGATCTGCTCTCGATGGTGGGAGCACTTTTCAAAGGATGTTGCTTTTGGACCCTGATCTTGTTACACATATCAGAGCTGAGCAACACAGCCATGCTTCAGAAGTACAAGAACAGTGTGCCGGTGCACGGGTGCAAAGTTGTTTTGCGAATCTTCTTAAACTTGGCCTTTTGTGCTCTAATGAATCACCAAGGGAACGGCCAAATTCACACGATGTTTATACCATCCTAATAGAAGTAAGAGAGGAGTTCTTCTCATATAGCAACTGGGGAGGAGAATCAGAAGATGCGTGAACAAAAAACAAACAAGAGTTTGCCCTGCAGGATGGATGTCTAGTTGTCTACCATTGTGTACCATTTCTGTTTTTTTTTAATTAAGAATAATGTGCAACAAGCAAGGATTGAGATTTCGGACCGAAATCCGAAATCTCGGCCGAGATTTCGGATTTTGGACCCCTCCGAGATTCAAAATTCCGAAAAATTCAAAAAAAAAATCAAATTTCGAATTTCTCGGCGAGATCTCGGGTATCTCGGGCGAGATCTCGGGTGTTTTTGGTGGATTTTGATTTTTGTGCACTGTATTTGATTGTATTTTGGGTCAAGATCATCCACAAAAAAATTTAAAATTTTTGATGTGTTTTTGACCATTTTTTTGTCGGTTTGCACTATCCGAATTTTTTAAAATTTCTCAAGATTGATCATCATCTGAAAATTTTATGGGAATATTATGTATGTGTTAGGACCATTCAAATTTTTTTTCAAAATTTCTAAAGTGGTTTGAACTATTTTTCATTTCCAAAGAAAAGGTTGAACACACATAAAATTAAGGTGACAAGCACTAAATCATTTTCAAAGTAAACTTTTTTCTGGAGCATTTCATTGACTAACACGACAACTATCAAGTGGAAAAAAAGGAAAAAGAAAAAGGAAAAAAAATTATGGCCGAAGGGGATTCGAACCCATGACCTCTACTACCACCAAATGCTTAAATCAGCCGCACTGACCAACTCACCCAATCATATTTCCTATCCTATGATATAGATAGTTAGTATTTGTATATTTGTCCCAATATGGAGAGTAGAAACTTAAAAGCAAACCCGATTCCTCACAGCTAAGACAGAAACAACATAGTATTCTCACTCCTCATAGCTAGCTCGGTCGACTATGGGCAAACTCCGGCCATCTCCGGTGAGTTATCTTTGCATCTCGCCGTCAAATAGCGAGATCTCGCCATCAAATAGCGAGATCTCGCCATCCAATACCGAGATCTCGTCTTATTTCTTTGAGATATTGCCGGATTTGTGTCTGTTTTTAGCAGTAAATTTCTTCAAATAGGTTCTAAATTTGAGAGATTTGGTAGGAATGAACATGTGCTATTGGTTGTGCAGCAAAGGAGTGAATATATTTATGGTAGATGTTTGATCATTTGCATCATTGCATGAAAATATGAAATTATGTTTTGTTCTGGCTTTTTGTCTGTGGATGCATAGATATGATGGTTGGTGAGTCCAGCTAGCACTTCTGATTGTGGATGCTAGTATGCTATATTTTTGTTGGTGAATCAGTGAATTAGATTTTATGTACAATATTGTGGTATCAATAATAATCACTCTGTAGTTTCTGTCTACTAGTCTAGGTAACTAGTTAGATTGACATCCTAATCCCATGAGGTATTTCTTAATGGAATAAATACTTGAGGTATTGTCTATATATCTAGTGTATCAATATGTAATATGTTGTGTTGCCCCAATTCAGTTACATTATGGCTTCTATGTATGGAATAAATATTCTCTATAATACATAGGATGATAGGAACATATATAAAACTTTTCAAATGACTTGAAGTTCATTTGTTACATTTGAAAAATCAAAAACTGATTTTACATACGGTTTTTATGACTACTTTACCACTGTTAGATTTTTAAAAAATTACTCATGCTTGATCATCATCTCAAATTTTTATGGAAACATTAGTTATGTGTCAGGACCATCCAAAAAAATTCAAATTTTTTTGACGTGTTTTGGACCATTTTTTGGTCGATTCAACTTGGACCGAGATCTCGGTGATTTCGGCCGAGATCTCGGTGATTTCGGCTGAGATCTCGGATTTTCCGGTTGAAAAAAAACCGGATTTGAAATTTGGTTTTTGTATTTTGTACGGATTTTGTCCGAAATTTCCGAATCTCGCCGAGATTTCGGATTTCGGTGACCTCCGGGATTTTACCCAAAACGAGATTTGAATCCTTGGCAACAAGTCTAGCACTACTCACAAATAGTACGTTTCGCATGTGTGCTTAGCAGGAGAGTCTTATGTTAGCACTACTACACGAGGGCTCATATTAGACACCTCATCATGAGGGCTCATATTAGACACCTCATCACAAACGGTTTTATACACACATCGTTTGTGATGAGTCAAAGGCACATCACAGAAGGTTTTATCTACGAACAGTCTGTGATGATTTCCTTATCAAAGACGGTTTGAAACACGAACAGTCTATGATAAGGGTAAGCCACATCACAGACGGTTTTAAAACCGTCTATGATGTGCCTTGGAGTCATCACAGACGGTGTGTATATAAAACCGTCTGTGATGAACGAGACGTTACTTACATATACTAATTAAGCTTGTCTGTGAACTTATTGCTGTTGTAAATTATCATTGCATATGTTCATAGCGCGCTATGTACGTAGGTAGCTAGCAAGCGCTGCTCCATACATAGTACCCATGCATTCACCTACACAACCTTAATTAAGTCCTTCTATATGTGGAGTGTGTGTGTGTGTATCATGGAAAAATGATAGAGACAAACAGACGAACGAATATTGACAACTGATCGAAGCTATAGCATTATAATCAGTTTTCGGTGTTCGGTGCGGTTTCCATAACATTATAATTAACAAAAGGATAATTAATTAAGTACATTACATAGTTAATAACATAAAATACATTATATTATATAGTACTTAATTACAATACATATTGTTTGCACCAGAATTTGACACATATGGAAAATATCGGTCAAATAAGGTATAAAGAGTTGGATGCACGTACGACAGGTGAAATTTGGAATCCAGAGACCGTTTAAGCAACCATGGCCGACTTAGACTTTCATGTTGTATATGTAAGTCGACGAGATCAATAAAGAGTTGCGCATCGCCAATTTGTTGATTTTGCCGATTTCGCCTCAGGTTTGATTTGTTTTGTTTTGTTGCGCATCACCTCTCAAAGCCAATCTACTTTTACCCTTGAATTAGTCTTGATCGGCTAGTCTAGTTATCCCCTGATCGGCTTTTAGCCGACTAGAGCTACGCCGGTAATTACTTGTTATCGGCTTCGATTGATTTTACGACTTTCTACCTTGTCAATTACAGGTCAAATTGACTGGCACGCTTGAACCCGATGTTCGGCCAGTGTGTTTGAAATTGAAAACCCTACTTCAAGTTTTCAGCATCAACACACACACACACACACACACACACACACACACACACATATATATATATAGTGGTGGCGTGCGCGCTCGCGCGATCACCACCACCACTCATCTTCGTCTTCATCGTCGTCCTCCGGCCACCTGTAGTCCTCCTCGTCGTCGTCGGAGGATGTGCTCCCCCAGCGGATGAGGTAGCTCTCCTCCTCATCATCATCCTTGTCCTCGTCCTTCTCGTCCTCATCCTCATCTTCCTCCTTCTCGTCCTCCTTTGCCTCCTCCTCCGGCGAAAAGAGGTGGCAAATTAGGCATTGTCCGGGGGGGAAAAGGGTGGAGGATTGCATTGGCAGATGAGTGGTGGCGGAGGGGGTGTCGATGGAGGGGCGGAGGATTAGGCAGAGCTACCGGGGGAAGGAGGCAGAGCTGCCATGAACTAATTAAGGATGGAGTGATCGATCTCTGTATGGAGAGAGTACTACCGCCCGGGAAGATGAATATATAGACCGTGGCCGGCCGAGAAGATGAAGATGAAGTTAATTGTGATGAAGACGAAGAGTTTCTGATCATTGGAAAGGCGCGTGGGAAACCATGAGATGCCTTTTAATTTGTGCAGGCGTCATCACAGACGTTTTTTTATTTAAAACCGTCTGCAAAATATATCCTCACAAACGGTTTTTTATTGTCTGCACACAAATGGTTTTTTATTTAAAACCATCTGTAAATTATATCATCACAGACGGCTGGTGGTTAAAAACCGTTTGTAAATGTTTCCTTATCATAGACGGTTGTTTATTAATAACCGTCTGTGATGATGCTAAATAAGAGGCCCCCCGATCGACCTCCTCTGTATTTTTAAAGTTTCCGAGCTATTTTTGAGGTGGCTACGATTGAGAGGCGATTTGGTGGAAAATGACCCTGGATTTGGAGTTGTGATTATAGATACTTACGTTCTAAGTTATCTAAGGTTCGTAATTGGTTCAAATTTGCATTCTATTTAAGATTTAGCTTGGTAAAGTTGGAAATGAAGATGGTTTTTTTAGATCTATCTTGGTGTACATTCATTAATTAATATTTGTTCTTTGTGATGTAAAGAGGGATAAGATGATTTTGATTTAGCTAGCTTGGTGTAGATCCATTTGCATGCTCTCTTCAATCCAAAGTAGTAATTGGTTCTAACTACATTATGCTCATGATATAGCTAGTTATATATATATATATATATATATATATATATGTGTGTGTGTGTGTGTGTGTGTGTGTGTAAAGAGAGAATACATTTGTTCTTTGTCATTATTTAAGTGTACTTCATTCATTATCTAACACATATTGTTATATACGTAGCGTAGATGGACCGAAGCTGGATGTACGAGAACCGTGCGAGCGCCAAGTACATTAATGGCGTCTCCGCTTTTAGAAGAGCTGCAGAGGAAGATATGTTGAACAAGGGGGTGGAACTTATGGCTTGTCCATGCATTGATTGCGAGAATATGAGGACGTTTTGAAACCCAGCGCAGATCGAAGCACACTTGATTGTACGGGGTTTCAAAAGGGGGTATACATGTTGGACCAGTCATGGTGAAGAGCAGAATATGCAGGCATCAAGTAGTCAATGCATCGTCAATGAAGTCAATAATACACCGGATGATATCGACTGTACTTTCGATAACGATATTTTTCACTGTGACAACCTGGATCATATGCTACAAGATGCAGAAGGGAACTGTGATGACCACGAGTATGTTAAATTCAGGGGTTTGATGGATGACTCGGAGAAACCTTTGTTCCCAGGCTGCAAGTCCAAATACACAAGGTTGTCATCTGTGCTGGAACTACTGAAATTAAAGGCAAGTAACGGTTGGTCCGACAAGAGTTTCACGGCGCTGTTGGGCCTGTTAGCGGACATGCTTTCGGAGGGAAACAAGTTGCCAACAACCACCTACAAAGCCAAGAAGGTTCTTTGTCCCTTAGGAATGGAAGTAGAAAGAATAGCTGCCTGTTCAAACTATTGTATCCTCTACCGCAAAGAGTATGCAAACTTGCATGTATGTCCGGTGTGCAACGCATCCCGGTATAAGCGTAAAGATAGATCAGATGATAATGACGAGGGCATCGAGGTGAAGAAAGGACCTCCTTGTAAGGTGGCATGGTATCTGCCTATAATTCTCCATCTGAAACGTTTGTTTTCAAACCCAAAAGAGGCAAAACTGCTTCGATGGCACTCGGATGAGTACATGAATGATGGAATGATAAGGCACCCTACTGATTCCACCCAGTGGAGAAAAATCGATAGGAGGTTTGAAAAATTCGCATCGGATCCGAGAAATATAAGGTTCGGATTGAGTACGGACCGAATGAATCCTTTTGGTAACATGAGCAGCTGTCATAGCACTTGGCATGTGAATCTCTGTATATACAATCTTCCTCTTTGGTTGTGTATGAAGCGGAAGTACATTTTTTTGTCTATACTCATCCAAGGCCCAAAGCAACCTGGAAACGATATTGATGTGTACCTCGCACCATTGGTGGAAGATCTGAACACATTGTGGGCTCCTGGGGTATAGGTATGGGATGCCCACAAACGAGAGTACTTCACTTTGCACTACATATTGTTCTGCACCATAAATGATTATCCTGCTCTTGCTAACCTGTCGGGGCAGACTACAAAAGGAGCGAAAGCCTATACTCACTGCTTGCATGATACCTAGAATGTGTTGCTGAATCACTCATGCAAAACCATATACATGCGTCACCCTAGGTTCCTTCGGAGGAATCACCCATACCACAAGATGAAGAAACAATTCAATGGAACGAACAAAAATGGTTTAGCTCCAAAACATTTAAGCGGGACAGACATTCATGATATGGTTAAGAACTTGGATGTTGTTCTTGGAAAGGGACATAAATCGAGGACCCGTGAGAAGAGCATGTGGAAGAAGAGATCAATATTTTAGGACCTACCTTATTGGGAGCACCTACAAGTTCGGCACTGCATCGGCGTGATGCACGTAGAGAAGAATGTATGTGATAGCTTGATTGGTCTCTTACTGAACATTAAGGGCAAACCAAAGGACTGTATCAACACACGGCTTGACTTGGTCGATATGGGCATCAGACCTGAGTTAACACTGAAAGAGACTGATAAAGGCCGAACATACTATGAACCTGCTTGCTACACTCTCTCCAAGGCCGAGAGAACTGAACTGTGCCAATGCTTGCATGGTGTTAAAGTTCCGTTCTGTTACTTGTCCAATATAAAGAGACTTGTTTCAATGCAAGACTTGAGTTTAACTGGCATGAAGTCTCATGATTGCCATGTGCTTATGATACAAATGCTCCCTATGGCAATTAGAAGTATCTTACCGAGCAAGGTCCAAGAGACAATCACAAGGCTGTGTTATTTCTTTAACACAATTGCTCAGAAGGTCATCGACCCAGAAGGACTAGATGCTCTACAAGCCGAGGTGGTAATGATTTTATGTAATCTGGAGATGTATTTCCCTCCCTCATTTTTCGATACCATGGTCCATCTCATTGTTCACCTTGTGAGGGAGATAAAGCTGTACCCGTTCGAGAGGTACATGGGAATTCTCAAGTAGTACGTACGGAATTGATCTCGATCGGAGGGTAGCATTGTCGAAGGTTATGAAAGTGAAGAGGTCGTCGAGTTCTGCGTGGATTACATGGCACATGTCAAGCCGATATGTGTGACTCGATTTCGCCATGAGGGGAGGCTCCAGGGTATCGGGACCATCAAAAGAAAATCAATCACGCCTGATCCAGCTACGTGCACTAAAGCCCATTTCATGGTTTTGCAACACATGGCTGTTGTGGCTCCGTATATCGACGAGCACAAGAACTAGCTACGGTAAGAGAGTCCATCGCGGTAGGAGTCCTGGATCATCAGACAACATAACCTTCAATTCAATAGATGGTTGAAGGAGCGACAACCCATCATTGGAAGCTCAGCCGGAGATCTGCTGACATGGTTGGCAAAAGAGCCAGCATTTACGGTAGTAACATGGAAAGGATACGACTTAAATGGGTACACATTTTACACAAGAGATCAGGACATGAAGAGCACAAACCAGAACAGTGGTGTTCACATAGATGCATTGAATACTGCTAGGTCGACGAGGAGTTCATACTATGGGTTAACTGAGGAAATTTGGGTGCTCGACTACATACTATTCAAGATCCCCCTATTTCGGTGCTGTTGGGTTCACCTGCAACATGTGAAGGTTAACAAGTACGGTGTTACTACTGTGGACCTCGAACGTGTCGGATACAAAGACGAACCGTTTGTTCTCGCTAACTAAGTTGTTCAAGTCTTCTATGTAATCGACCCATCGAACAAGAAGCGCCACGTGGTTCTTTAGGTAAAAAGGAGGATTGTTGGAGTCGAGAATGTGGTAGATGAGGAAGAATACAATCAGTTTGATGAGTTGCCTCCTATTGGTACTGGCATCATGGTCCAGGAAGAACAACCTGAGGAAGCTAGCTACACACGCGTTGATCATCGTGAAGGGCTAATTTTTGTACAAAAAGAATAAGTAAGTGGATTAATGATGAGATCCTCATGTATATTCCAAGTGTCCATACACACCTGTATTAATTATAAGTAAAGAGATGTATGTTTGTTCGTATATATGTCTGTATCATAATTAATGAGATGCATGTACTACAATTAATTATAATTAATGATATGTAAAAATAAACTACTTACAAAAAAAACACTCATCGCAGATGGTTCATGCATGGTTTAAACCGTCTGTGATGACTATTCATCACAGACGTTTCATCATGGTTTGAACTGTCTGTGATGACTACTCATTACAGACAGTGCATGGTTTGAACCGTCTGTGATGACTACTCATTACAGACAGTGCATGGTTTCAACCGTCTGTGATGACCTCACCTACCCTTCGCGTGGCAAATTAATCCTCCCCTGCGCGCGCGTGCCTCCCCGACCCTTGGCGGCAACCCATTAATTCCCCTTGGTGGCAAACCCTAACCCCTTCAGCGACGCCCGCACATCCCAGCCCTCGTCCTCCCCCTCGGTGACGCACATGCCGGTCGGCCCTCCGTCCTCCCCCTCGGCGGTGCACATCTTGTCTGGCCCTCCGTCCTCCCCCTCGGCGGCGCACATCCTAGTCGGCCCTCCGTCCTCCCTCTCGATGACGCAAGTACATCCTCCCTCCGTCCTCCCGCGCGGCAGCGTAAGTACATCCCCCCTCCCCCCCGCGCGGCGGTGCAGATCCCGGCCGGCCCTCCGTCCTCCCCCTCGCGGCACAGTACATCCCCCCTCCGTCCTCCCCCTCGGCTCATGAACTCTTCATTCTTACTGTGAATCATTCTTACTATGGTAATTGCTCTGTGATGATATTGGGTAAATTGATGATAATGACAATTATTTTTGTGAACTATGGCTCGAACCACTAGACTTTATATATATCTGCCATTGCTCATTGTTAGTGTTAAATCATTGAATCTGTGAATCTGTTCAATTGGTAAAATTGCTTAGCAAATATTGAATCTGATGATTGCTTAGCAAATATTGGATCTGAAGATTGCTTAGCAAATATGTGTGCTTGATTATGAGTGGATTAATGTGCATGTTAAGGTAGTAAGGGTTCAAGGCCTTATTCACTTAATTAATTGTTTAGCCCATTTTTGATTGAGGTTGAATATTTAAAATCTTCAATCGAGCCCTATTTCTGAGAGCAATCAATTTGTTGTATTCGATATGGTTCACTGCATGAATGAGTTGTCTTAGAACATTCAGAACTTGTATAGATGTGTGTATATGGCTATATATTTATATAATTAGCTGATTATATAAATCAGAAGAGGAGCTAAGGATTAGGAAAAGGTTCGGAAGGTCATTAAAACTTCTCACCTTGCAATCTTTATAATGGCCTCTACTCACAATAACACTTCTCACCTTGCAATCTTTATATATACACAATAAGATCGACCTCTTACCTTACAATTAAATTCTAATAATGACAATTCTTAGCTTCGTTTCTCTTAACTTTCTTTCCTCTTTTATGACCCTCTATGAGTTGTTGATCGATTTACCAACTTGCATCTTCTATATATGATCTTTATTACAAGATGACGTCCCCGCATTCCTCACCGTCGAATGGATCTGATGAGGCACCCAACGTAGGAAAACAGAGGCGCGCTCCAAGAGGGCTTAGTAGAAGGCCCCAGAGCCGATATACCATCACGGCAGTCGATCTGCAGGATGGGTCCCCTACCGCACCTCCTAAGGCCGTGGCAGCATTCCGGAGATTGTGCGGGATCGTTGGGCATGAAAGGGTCCCCATCACGTATCCATCATGGAAGACGCTGACTGATGAGGAGCGCGACAACTTGGTGACAGAAATTTTCGGGTCGTTCGAGCTCCCACAAGATGCCATACATGCACTGCGACGGAATGCGCTGCTAGTGGTTGGAAAGGCATGAAAGAACTTTAAGAGCATCCTTGTCACTAATTTCATGAATAAGGAAATGACTCCGTTCCAGAAGTACGGGTTCATCACTGAAGACATCTGGGAACGATTTGTTGAAATGAAGAAGACTGAAGAGTTTGTGAGTCAAAGTACGGTGCACAAGGTTGTCTAGTCAAAAAACACACACCTACACAGACTTAGCGCCACTGGGTATGCGGGCAATCCAGAAGGAGTTCGTGCCACCATTTGCCTCGATAATGGACTACCCACGTGCTCGAAACTGGGTAAGAGCGAGGTCGTGTCCCACGTCTTCGGGCGGTGTGTCCTTTGCTAACGCCACTGATGAGGAAGTGTCACAACGCTTAATATCGTTGAGCATGGAATCTTCCTAGGGCTCTTTTGCTCTAGACAATGAAAAAGATATACTCTCTGTGGCCTTGGGAAACAAGGAGCACCCGAATCGCACCCGAGGCCTACGTGGTTTCGTTCCCTGGAAAATAGGATTCCCACAAAACTCCGAGTCATACCGAAGTAGGAAGAGAAGCAAAGCTGAGCGTGAGGCCTGATTGAGAAAAGGGTTCAGGAAAAGCTTGAGGAAAGGTTGCAAGCGCAGTTAGAGATTCAGCTAAAATGCTTCAAGGAAAGGATGGAGCAAAAGGCCACTGCGGACAGGCAGGAACAGAACGTGCAAGCCCAAGAAGCACATGCGCAGTTCAGCCCAACTAACCGTCAGAGCAGTTGCGCGTCCGTCCCTGAGATGGATGTGGTTGACGTCAGATTTCCTCCCGACGACACCAAGGTAATATACATTATATTTCTGCAATGCTCCTTAGATAGACCTGTTTGACGTGTTAGCTAATTAATTGTGTATCGTTATATGTAGGAGGCCATGCTGTGCAATCTCAATCTCCAAGTGAGGCTTGCCGACAGCTCCGTTCCCTTGCAGGCTGCTTGGGCGCGTGCGTATCCATCATGTGATGGGGCACTTGTGCACGGTTGTTCTTTATATCCGGGCTACGCAAAGGTTCATGTCGACGGTGTACATAAAATTTGCAAGGGCATCACGCTGGAGATGCCTCCAAACGATGAGATCGTCACACTAGGGGATACCATCGCCACATTCATCCAGTGGCCTAAGAAGTCCATCTCCTTCGATGCCCGCCATGCAACACCGAAGATACAAGCAATACCGGAGCCACATGATGCGCTGGATCAGATACGTGCACAAACGAAGCCCACCAAATTGGCTACCGTGTACCATTAGGCACAATCGACCAAGTTGTCTCCCGTGAAGACGACATTTCGTAGACGAAAAGGCAGCGATAAGGGCAAATCGATACGAATGACCAGCTCAGCCCATTACATTCCGTTTGCCCCGTTGGTGCGGTAATTCGAGCTGGGAAAGCCGTTCGTACTGAAAGAGAGCCCGGGGACGCTTTCATTAGCCTGTGTTAGATTGCAAGAATGATGCATGGAACAAGCCAACAAGCCGACGACAGAACGGGCAACGAGTATCTCAGTCCGCTTCAAGGAGGAGCATTTTCACACTAGTTTTTAGATGGTTTCTTCGTGGTTGGCTTCAACGACTTGTTCGATATGTACAACCTCAAAGCCCTCAACGCTTCACTCATCAGATGCTGGACATTGTAAGTGTAACATCGC
This sequence comes from Rhipidocladum racemiflorum, assembly GCA_036346355.1. NCBI lineage: Eukaryota > Viridiplantae > Streptophyta > Magnoliopsida > Poales > Poaceae > Rhipidocladum > Rhipidocladum racemiflorum. The sequence goes on along the minus strand of CM070592.1, from coordinate 30,064,133 downwards.
TTAATTTTTATTCTCAGAGTTAACATCTCTTATCTGGGTTTGTGGAGGGCCAATCTGTTGTTTGGTAGGCTATCAATTCATCTGATGGGGGAGGGTGAGAGCCAGTGCACTCACTCACCTATTTACCTAACCTCTCCCTCACCTAATCCCTCACTCCCTCATCTCTCTCTCTCTCTCTCCCTCACTTGGCAGCATTTCCTCCCCTTTCTTTTCGTGTGGAGGGAGAGCAATGCACCAAGGCAGCAGCTCCCTCTCCCTCCCATGGTCTCCTCCTTCCTTCCCCAAGCCAAGGAGAGCAGCCCAAGCCTCCCCTCCGGCCATGGCTGCCCCATGGAGCTCCTCCTCCTCCTCCAACTCCGGTGGCAGCAGCCCCCCCTCTCCTTCCTCCCTTCCTCCTCTAGGTGAGTGCTCCATTTCATGCCTTGGAGCTCAGATCTAGAGACCCATGGCTGGTTGGTTGAGTTTTAGGGTTGCTAGATGTGAAATTTTGGAGGGAAATGGCTTTAGAAGTGGAGGGAAATCTGTGCAGTTTTCGAGCAGATTTGGTGTTGTTCTTTGAGCTGCGATTCGATCTAGTTAGAGGCATTTTATGGATGTCCGTACGTTGCGAAAGTTGTAGGTAATCGAATTATCTTTAAATGGAGTACAAGAAGTCGAAAATCCATGAAGCCAAATAAAAGTTATGCCATTTTTAGTGTTTGCTGTCCCGAGTAGATTGTTTTGTGAGCTGAAATGTTCAACTGCGTTTTAGACCTAGCTGCAGACCGATTGAGCTTTTCTGTTTGCCTAGAGAGTTGTAGGAAATTTGCTCTAGTTTCAGAAAATGTACTTGTTTTATTGATTTGGATTTGGGAATCAAAATTTATGGATTGTTGAAGTGGGATACCCGAAACTGTTTTTCTGTTTGAAATTCAGAGAAGAAGTTATTTCGGGTAAGCCACTCTTTTGAAATCTGGTAGTGATTAGAGAATAACTAGCTTGTATGGGTTTGATGTATGGATAGATGGTTGTCTCGCGGTCGATTAGAGCACAATAACTCCAATTTTGGTTTACCCAATTAAAAGATATGATAATTTGAATGAAAGCTGTCCGGAATTGAACTCAATGCAAATGACACGTATTCTTTTGAAATCTGGGATTGTTTGATGAAGAACCAGCATAAATGGGTTTGTAATAATGAAAGGTAACCCTTTTGTGGTTAATTAGAGTCTAAGTTTACTCAATTTGGTCAATTGAAGCAAAAGTTATGCTTTGTTGAAAATTGCTATATTAAAACATGAACTTCTGAAATGTTCAGACTTTAAACTAAAGTTCAGACTTTAGTTTGAGGACTTTAAAATCATTGGTTGAATAAATGGCTATGGGGTAACTGTAGTTATCCTTTTGTGCTCATTTAGAGTCCAAGAACGTGAACTTTGGTTGAACCATTAGAAAGTTATGCAAGTTTTACCTCTTTGCTGTCCAAATTGCAACTATTAGTAGATTCAATTTTGAGTTGTGATTTTGAGCAAGGTAGAGGCAGAATTTGAATTTAATTTTGCCTAGAGATAGCTAGAACTTTCTGAGTAGATGCTTAAAATGTCTTTGGTTGCTCAATTTGGAGTTGTTTAGTAATAGTTTTGCTTTGGCAAAGTGGGCTACCCAAACCAGTTTTGGATGAAATTTCATATTTGGGGCAAGTTTGACTTAGGGAGTATTTTTTTGTGGTTTGTTGTTGTTTGTTGTTGTTTGTTGACTCTAGAACTTGTGGAATTGAGTATGTAATTATGTTTCCAGATGGAGTAGCTTCGGGAGTGACCTCTTCTTCCCGCCACTCCATTCCTCTCGGTAGAAGGCAAGTGTGTCATTTCGATTAAATGCTAAAAAGGAATGAATCATGCTTTGCTTGGTGATTTTCATTATGTTGATATTTATGTTGATGCAAATGTTAAGTTCATAAATTTATTCATTTGTCCCTTGTGTGTGTGAATCGATTAGAGGCATATGAAGGTTAAGTATTTGTTAGTGTTTTGGTTGATTTGATGATTATATTGATGAATATGAGAATGGATCGTCATGTGTGTATTCACTTATGTCCATGTGGAAGGATAGAAATGTTTGTTTATGCAATTTAATTGTGTTAATTGCATTTGTGCATTCATAAAAGAAGAGGCGACCCATTCTGATGCGGGCCTCTGTGTTCACACGTAGTGAACATGAAAGTCCTACCTCGTAGTCCCATTCATCGAGGTGAATGGGAGCGAGACAGCAAGAGTAGGCACCTTCCACGGGATGGAAGGGACGTGAGGGTGCACACCGACGGGTGTGCACTCGGCAGTACCGGTACGTGCATCTAAAAAGAGCATACATGTGCATTGCATCGCTAACGATTGAGTTTTGTGTGTTAAATGGAGTTGTGAAGAGTTGGGATCGAGTCGTGGACTCACCCAAAAAGATTCAATGAGGTATGTGTATGAAAAGGGCAATGAGGTAAGTGGTAGCGGTACAATTGTTTATGTATTGGTTAAATCTTGTAAGAGTTACATTCTTAATGATGGGTTGGAATTGCTAACTTGTTATTCATATTGATTTGATGCACTTTGCTGAGTTTTCGAACTCACGCTTGTTTGTTAATATTTTTAGGTACTCGGAAGAGCGACTTGCCGGGTTTGGGGCGTAGCTGCACCTCCACTGTGTCTCACGACATGTTTCAGACTTTTGGAATCAATTAGTAAATTTGTAACTAGTTAATCCATTTGTGTAATCATGTGGTATTTAAGTTGAGTTGTTAATGAATGGATTTTTTTTTGGTAGTGTTAATTGCCTACATGTCATGATGGTTGATTGATTCCATGACATGTTGAAATTATTGTTGCTATATTGATAATTGTGATCTCTTTTGCCTGCTGAGTGGATGTCCACTTAGTAGGGGAGGTCTTGCGAAATTTTTTAGTGAAAATTTGATAGGTTTTGGTAGCACTTCGGGCACGTGAGGTGCCGGGGTGTTACAGTAAGTGTGTGCAATCATGATATAGATTCATGTTGTACCGATAAATAGCATATATGTAGATACATGATCATTGATTTTGTATATATATGTATATACATGATCATGGAGGCAAAAACAAGGAATGAATCGGTGGGTTTCATCGACCCACACATGGTTTCGAAGCAAACCATGGACGAAAATATTCAATTCATCCATGAGTACGTGGAAAAAGTAATGTTGACTCAATGGGACAAAAGCTTCATAATTTTACCACACAACCCGTAAGTGCTTCATCTAGTTGCTATACTTGTTGATTTGTACTATATAACGTAGATTGAAGTTAGGTTGAATGACCATGGAAACATACCTGTGTAGGTTTTATTGGGTTGTACATGTAATTATACCAAGAAAGCATAAGATAATTTACCTTGATTCCTAAAAGGGCGGCACACACGACTTGGTGCCTATCAAAAATTTACTCGACACGTCATTCACTGTCTACAAAGCTCGTGGAGGGCCACACAAGGACACAACAAAGCTGAAGCATATTTACAACTTTTCGGTATCCGCTATTACGCAATAATCCTTCACACACTCCATAATGAAACCTTTGAACTAATTAACCTGTTTATATTTTGGCAGTGCCATCAGCAGCCACAGGCCACTAACCTATGTGGGTTCTACGCTTGCCATAACATGCAACTCCTCATTGGTACAAAGAAGACCAATGACTTAGAGGTTTGTCAATCTTTAAACATTTGTTTCCACTTATTACTTTTTATACACGCAAAGATTTTACTCTTCCCATTGACAGAGGTGGCAATGCGCTGAACTTGCGTTGGAACAGGCTGACCTGCTAGGTATTCGAGGACAACTCTATGCGTTCTTGAATCGTGAGGTCATTAATACAACAGGCGAATTCCACTCAAGCCTCGCCCGATGAGTTGTGAAATTGTTTGATACCATTTGGATTAATTTGTGAACCTTGTGATGTGAACTTATCAGTTGTAGTTCTGAATTCAATTGGCTCTTATATATGTGAGTTTATTTCTGTAATGGATGCGTTGTATATTGTAATGTGCGATCAGAGTTGATTTCTAAAATGGATGCCTTGTATGTTGTAATACATGATTCAATGGAGTTCATTTTTGCAATATATGTCATAATAATATATTGGTGGTGCTCTCTGTACTGTAATTTGTTTCAGAGGGCATGGCTAGCATTTCCTGAGGCTAGCCAATAAATCAAAATTGCTGAAAGAAATTTAAAATCAACATCACAGACGGTTATCAAGATAGAACCGTCTATGATAATTGGGTCATCACAGACGGTTCCAAACTAGAACAGTTTGTGATAAATAGATCATCATAGATGGTTACAAAATAGAACCGTCTGTGATAAATGTATCATCACAGACGGTTTCAAACGAGAATCGTCTGTGATAAAATGGCTTTTCACAGACGATTTACAGATATAACCGTCTGTGATAATCCATTTATCACAGACGGTTCTCGTTTGGAACCGTCTGTGATAAAGTGCTTAACACAGACGGTTCTAGATTGGAACCGTCTGTGATGATTTTGTTCACAGACGGTTGGAAAATCGTCTGTAATGACTATGAGTCATCACTGGCAGTTTCATACAGATGGTTCACAAAACCGTCTGTGATGTTGTTTGTGAACCGTTTGTGATAAGGGTTTGTATAGTAGTGTAGCTTGTCGATATAGGTGCGTATGAGATATGTGCTGTAATACAACAGATATGCTATCTATTTATAATCCAGTTATCACACCTTTCTCCTAACTGGAACTTGCGCATGTTTCTTTTTCTTTTCCTCGCCACAAGTTAGTTGTTAGGATATTGCTAATTTTAGGTGATGACACATTCAGTGGTTCCACACAGCGCCTCTCCCTTCAGTCCCTCTTCTTTTCTCCTGTCCCACCCCTTCTAACACACAAAAAATCGACTCAAAACTTTCAAATAAATCAGAACTTTCGGCTTGGAAACATTCTGAGAGACCATACGGTGGTTTACCCATGTTTGTGATGACTAATTGATTGTGTTTGAGCTTGTGGTGCTTAGGGTTGAGTTTGATTTGAGTTTGTTGTTTTTGAAGCAATTTAAGGTGATGCCGGTCAATGGTGGTATTATCGACCTTTAGATGGCAGTAGTTATTTTCTAGAGCATGCATTATTGGTTCATGCTGGGTGGTACTACTGTCCCAGGTTAACGGTAGTACCGGCCATAGGATGGCGGTACTCCCAGCCCTGGGAGGCAGTAGTACCGGCTTTGTAAGATACTTGTGGTGTATTCTTTGAGCCTATGTAATGGTTATTGCATATGTTGTTGAACGGTGCTATGTGACGGTTTACTTGTCTGTGTTGGTTGCAAGACTTTGGAACTAGGTCATAGTGAAGCGAGGAGACCAGGACTAGGCTAGGAGAGCTAAGGTCCAAACGGTCCAAGTGACGCCGAAAGATGACTGAGATGGAGGAGTTGCTACAAGCCTGAAAGACAAGGAGATGAAATGTGAGCCACTAGTGATGGACATGATGTGCAATAGTCAAGGAAGACACAGCCATCATGGTCAAAAGGTCAAGAACATGTGCTGCGCCAAATGACTTGTGCCCATTTGCAAGAGAGGATGATTCGAGGGATCCGTATGTGTGAGAGGTTTGCGGCAAGTCATTGGGGCCACATAGAAGGTGACAGAGCAAGGGTGTGGTGACCTGCGTAATTAGCCCAGGGTAAAGACAGTCACATTGTCCTTACTCTGAGATAATTACACAAATCTAGGTATATTAGCTAATAGGATATCGAGTGGACCTGATACTTTATTAGTTAATACGCCAATTTAAAGTGTTGCAATAGAAACAATAATTACATATTGAAATGGAAACTTTGTAACATTTCATTGCCACGCAGGCTACATGTTCAGTATATTTATTAGACATAGAATAGAAGTACAATAAAAATATGCTACTTAACTACTAATTACCCAAGAGCTGACCAAGCAAGAGTATAGTTTATCTCAACAATCTAGCCCTCCTGGTAATACTTCCTCTCACAAGCTCGACCACTAAAGCTTTTCCCTAGCAAAGGGAGGTTTAGCAAGAGTGAGTACGAAAGTACTCAACAAGTATTAATAGCAAAATGCAATATATGAATTTTTCCTTCCATATCCATCTCAAATACTTCTACAACCATCTGGCGTAACCTCTCCTCAAAACCATTTTTTTAAAAAAGTTGTTGATTTTAATTATCCAAAAATACTACTAGCACTCGTATGTGAGGTAGATTTAGCTCCTGTAGCCTCCAATCTAGGAGATAGGCATGAATTCATTATTTAACCATGTGCAGGTTTGTATCATTTTACCCATAGCGAACTCAACCGCAATTGAGAACCCAGAATATTTATCTCTACCTCAGTATTAGATCTCCAACCCTGCTAACTCGAGCCGATGATACCTTACTAGGTAATCTCATAGACACATAGCTAACAGTTGTACCCCGACTACCCGTCGGTGGTACTTATCTCATGGCCTAGGTATAGTACAACAACTTGTACTGGTTGATCACCAAAATAGGATACCTACAAAGGTTATCCATTGATAGCCTACATTGGCTATAAATCTTGTCCCTCGCTGGGCCTCCGGTATACCCAGCTGTACAATCATAGTTAACTACTCTTACCAATGTAGAGATCAAATATCTTTATAGGACAACATTTTCTGGTTATTTCCACACACTATGGTTGATACGATTTAAACGACTCATTGACTAAGTGTAGTTTGTTTATCCTTATATCTTAGCCTATGTAGAGGGTCCCAGGCACCATATTGTCCCAGATAATTGTACTATATATATATTCATTCTTCTTTTGGTGCTCATGAGCATGTAAGCTCATAAAAACTTCATTTCTTCCTCGTTTTCATACGCATTAACGCCATTGACGATGCTCTTCACATCGTGTTCATTCCCGACCGTTTCTCCTCACCTTTACTCGTGTTTAGCACATTCAAGCGACGCCACCATCCTCACAACCGTGCCCCTCTCTCCGTCTCTTGTCCCTATAAAAGGGAGCCTCAAGACCCTCTTACTCGCCCCATAGCTCGAAGCGCAGCTCGTTGGAACTTCGCTGTTGGGTTGTATGCATAATCCAATTTATTTATCTAAAAGATTAATTTGATAAGAAAAAATGGACAATTCACTTATACTTTAACACGTTGTCTTATGTGTAAACTATCTTAAGTCTAGGACATGGAAAAGAGATGAGCTGCTATTTTTTTTAAAAAAAATACGCCAATTAGATCTTAAACTCAAAATCTCTTGGCTATAATACTATAATGAGTTGTATGTACAAAACAATTCACCGTAAAACTTAAGCTAATGAGGAAAGACGAACATCTCACTTATACTTCAACAGCCATCACGCTAGGAGCAGATATGGTATTGGAACATAGGTGTATAATTGTACATCCAAAATTTTTGACCAAAAACACAATATTTAATAGATATATCTCTACTATATAAAGTGAGAGTTTCTTCCCACATCACATTAATTGCCCTGCTTAATTGCTCTACTTAATTGCCCTGCTTAATTGCCCTACGCAAGAAACGAAGCGTTGCTTTAATTAGCCATCTTTTGCAAGAAACGAAGCGTTAAAGATAGATATTTGATCTTATAAAATATTTTTATTTTTTATTTTTTAATCTTTATTTTTCGTTATCAATTTTGTTTTTCGTAGCAACGCACGGGCATATAACTAGTTATGTGTATATAATAGTAAGTAGGCTAAAAATACGTATTTCAGCATGTCAACCTGTTCAACCCAACTCCAATCGGCCCCGACCCAATTTTCAGTGCACGGCCAGTTGACAATACACCCGCGCGGCTACAATCGGCCCCGACCCGGTTTTCACTGTGTGACCTAAGTTCATTTTTACTACACGGCTAGCTCTAATAAGCAATACACCATACGGGCTGTTTGGTTGCCTTCATATACAGAAATTTGCATCAACACATACATAATCTTGCTTTTTTCACGTGTTTGGTTGCCTGCATCTGGTTTTGAGCCTGACTCTGTAGATGCAAGATTCTCTCCGTAGCCTGGCTCTGTAGAAATGCACAGATCGGCCGCTTCCTCGCGTGCAGGCAAGAGGCGCCTCGCGTTGTGCGCTGGAGAGGCGCCAGCGGCCCACACGCAGCAACCGAGCAGAATGCGCGCATGCAGGTACACACTGGATTAGCCATGATGCCAACTGGTGATTAGGCATAGTGCCATCTTTTTTTCTCTATTTTGCAAATATCTTTTGATTAGCATCTTCGATCACCGAATTTATTTCATCTACGTGTTCCTGACATTTTTTCGAACAAAACTAAACGACACTTGCCATATATATTTCAAAAGAATAAATTTTTTGTTTTTTAATTTATTGGTTTTCTATAATTTATTTTAAAATGTTTTATTTTTGTTTTAAAATTTATTGATTTCCTATTATATTTTTGATTTTGTTTTATCCCTCTCTTGAATTTGTTCATCCCACTTCAATTGCAATGCAACCAACCAAACAACATCTCTACGCAGCCTGTTCAATCTCATACAACCAACCGAACATCTCCTTCCATCAACTTGTTCTGGCTACCACCAGCCTGGCTGAGCTCATACAACCTAGCTGGGCTGAGCTCATACTCCTGTTCCTGTAGCCCTTGTTTCCATCTCCCGTTCTCGTAGCCCTCTACAGCTCTCCATGTCCTCTCTCCTCTCCGGCGGCGACGCAAGGTAGCAGGCTGGCAAGAAGCGGAGCACCCCATCGTACCAAATTATGTGGACTGAATCCACTGATGTTTTCACAGGAATAGGGGGTGATCCTTCAACCATCTGATTACACCATTAAAAAATTGATATTAAAAATGCATGCTTCTTAAGAAAAATCTAGTAATTTTCATGTGTCATCTGATCCAAGTCTTTACGAAGATATCAATTGCTAGAGTTTCAAAATTTGGATTGCATGTATTCCAAATGCTACCCTTTTGTGATTGGAGGAATCTACGTACCCATGGTCCGCTGTGTAACGCCGATCCTCATAGATTATACTTTCTCTGCTCTTTTTTAGATGCCGTTTTAGGGTGCATGCGCCAGCTTTTTTTAAAAAAAACTACAACTAATATACACAAAAAATTTTTGGATTCATCGTGTAGAAATAATATTACTATAATTGTCAGCAAAATACTCTCACATCATTATACACTGTCCGCCTGATTTGACTGTCGTTGTCTAAGCCCAAAACAACACGGGTCAATGGCCGGGTTTCAAATTTCGTTTTCAGATTAAATCTCGTCACCTACCGAAATTCGAAATTTCGCAGAGATCTCGTTATTTCGGAAGAAATCCAAACAAAATACAAAAACCAAAATTTGAATCCAGTCAAATCTGATCAAGTTTTAGTCAAATCTCGGTCAAATTTGCCGAGATTTCAGTGAGATTCACCGAGATCTCGGCGAGATTTTACGCACCGTCACACTTCGAATTTTAGGGTTTTTTCAATTTCGCCAGAATTATGATCTACCGACTGTCCCACATGGGAAACGACGTGAAGAATCCAATCCGATCAAGTTTTAGTCAAATCTCGGTCTAATTCGCCGAGATTTAGGTCAAATTCACCGAGATTTCGACGAGATTCTAGGTTATTGTATCACTTTAAATTTTTTAGGATTTTCTTAATTTCACCGGGATTATAAAACTCGAGAGGTTCCGAGATCCGATATTTCGCTGAAATTTTGGCGCGTCGAGATTTTGATCGTTGATCAATGGTCATTGGTCGACGTATGTATCTCATAAATTCTCACTCTCGCCGTCTTGTAGCGTAACAGAGAGTCATTCATATCTTGCCACCTGCCAGTAACACCAATGAAAACGAGTTGAGGGAAAAGGATGATTAAAAATCTTTCCACTTGTCATTGGTCGACGTCTGTATCCAATAAAGTCTCACACTCGCCGTCTTGTAGCGTACTAGCGATGAAAACGAGTTAAGAGGGGGAAAGATGGGAGGGATGCAGAACAAAATTCCGTTTGGCAGGCCTACAGAAGGATGTATGTATAAATGAGCTTTTTTATAGTACGCTAAATTCAATATAAATCATTTATTCTTTTTATCTAATTGATCAAATTAGCACGATAGAAATCCGTATTATTTTTGTCAGTCCGAAATTATTTTCGTCGGCTTCTCCAAGCCGACGAAAATACTCCTATATTTTCCGTCGGCCTAGGTGAACCGACGAAAATACTCCTATATTTCCGTCGGCGACGTGGGGTCGACGAAAATAATCCTATATTTTCGTCGGCCAAGGTGGGGCCATCGAAACTACCGCTATATTTTCGTCAGCTGGAGTTTTGGCCGACAAAAATCGGAAGGTAAGACTAGGTCACGCTCGATCGGGCGCTATCAAAATTCCTCAACTGCATCCGCCCCCCGCCCCCCGCCCTCCGCCGTCCTGCCGCCCCCCAGGAAGAACCTGCAAGGTATGTTTGGTTTTCTTTGACAGTGCAATGTATGTATATATCGTCAACATATCTAGTTTTCAGCATGCATATACATCCATTTCTTTAGACTGGGGAATGAATACCCCAGTTCCTTTCTAGCACACAGTTTGGATCTAAATCTCCAGGTTTAGAATGTACGCTACAAAAATGAACTAGATTCTCCAGGAACTACTTGTCAGCTACTAGTAACAGAAGAATGGAGACAGAAACTCCAGCACTGAATCTAGAAACTTATGACAAACAAAAGAAACAGAACCTTTTTCCCACATAGGAAGCTTGTCACAAAACCTCAAAATCCTGCTCGGCCAACATGTGTTTAGCACCAATTTCGTCCACCACTGTAAGAAACAGATACATGTATCGAATACATGCATATGTCCATACACCATGTTTTGTATAAAATGATGCCTACTTCATCTAAAAAATAATTGTTAAAATAATTTCCCTATCCAACTGCCTAATTCTTCATCCACCGTGGCTTGACACCACACACTGCCTATGGTTCCTCTGTTTGTCAAAGTGACAATTGCATGGATTATTATGGGCATTTCTATTCAGATGTTTGTGTACAATGTACTATTGGCCATTTTTTAGTACAAGCACTTTTGCCTCTTCATGCTTATTCTTTGAAATTAATTTGTGCCTTTTGTTTTGCATCACTGAGCATGCAATTTCTGCTCACTGTCTGTACAAAATGTTGGGAAATTCTTCTTTCTTGCTTGCTTTCTTCCATTCTTTCCTGACATATAGATATGTAAGTTGACAAGATTACTGTGAGTAGCTTGGATTTTTCGGGTTTCATTCAATGTAGTTTGGTCATTTTGCATTACTAACACAGCACACAGTTCAGTTTAGTTTAGATTCCCTTCAGATGATTGTCGGTCACTTCAACAAACACACCAATTCGAATCATGCAATTTCTCCAACTTGGATCCGTTTCAAGAATTCTATTTTACAATTAATTTGTCCAAACAAAATGTCATTATAATAATGAGTATATGTTTGTAGTATGGTTCTAAATTGTATCTAAATTGTACTTTCATTAATTAGAATATCCTCTAGTAATTCTCTAATTGAAACTTGATGGTGCTATCATGTCGTATGGTTCTCGAATTGTGTAGGTCCTGAATTATCCACGTTTTTTGATAGTCTGGGGATGAACGACGAAGCATGGGTTTTATGACATGTCATAGCATCTGAGTGAAATTTAATTAGCATAACCCAGTGCATGAAAAATGGGAGATGGCCGTGCGTGGTATATGGTATATTTCATTTCAAATGTTTGGTTATTTACATTAATAGTGATAATTTTTTACAAACTTTTGGATACATCATACAGGGGCCGCCACCGCCTCGTGAAGCCAGAGGCAATATTGATAATAATTCAGGGTCACCATCAGTGGGTGAATATTTCAACTCAGGCGGCGATGCGGGTAGCGGCCACGACTTCCACACTTCACAAAGTTAAATTTGAATTTGTGAGGTAAATTTGTGGCATGTGTGTGTGATTGTGATATGATGAACTTGTTTGGTTGTGATGTGGATTTTGTGAATTTGTGATGGAGACTATGGTTGTGTCATATGGATTTGTGATGGAGACTATTGTGGTGAATTTATAAGATGAATGTGTAATGAACTTGTGATGGAGACTCTATGGTTGTGTCATGTGGATTTGTGATGGAGACTATTGTGGTGAATTTATATGATATGGAGTTGCATATCTTATACTGTGCAGCATATATGGAGTTGCAAAGGTATGTTTAGCTTCTTATATGACAGAATAACAAATTTTGTTTTCTTTCGGTGAAATAGGACATATGTATATGAAAGAGTTTATGGTAACTATGACATGGCCTTGTGGGGGCACACTAATATGTTGGTTACATATGTATATGAAAGAGTTGTTGAAATAAATTTATGCTGCTACCTTTAAGTTTCTAGTTATTGGCATACTGTAGCACAACTCATGACCATAGAAGGACATAATGTGAATTGGTGATCAAACTTGTAAACTATCTTGTTGTATGGTGCATTTGATTGGTCGTACAACAAATTTAAGCTTTTGTCTTAATGTCCTTTCCATTATAACGGAATACTTTATATTTATTGAAGAGTTGAATATTCGATATACTGCTTTGCTGTTATTAGCATGTCGAATTTGATATTTCATTTCTTACGAGTATAAATATTCTCTACTTTCAATCTTTTGCAAAACAGCTATGTATCTTTAATCTTTTGTCATCACTCATTTGTCACTCATGTGGATCTGTCATATTTTCATCAAGGGAATACGTTGCTGAGATTCTTGAGGAGGTAAATAGTTCTCAACTTACCTTGTATGAAGAGAGAAGAAAAGAATATTTAATCTTTGTCAAAGTTATGTTTTCCTTCTTTTCTGTTCTTCTGTTCAGTGTGCAGATTGTTACTCCTTAATTACCATGAATTCACATTATTACTCCTTGATTACCTTTGGAACTTGAAGCTACATTCATTTTTATTTTGTGATTGAAGCTACATTTGGAAATGTACATGTCAAGTCCTGCAAACACTGATTGAAATTTGATTTTATGTTTGGTACGACATTCTCGATTCTGACAATGCAATGATCAAAGGGAGTGTTTTTAATACATAACCAAGAATAGAGGAAGTTCTTCTGGCTAAAGTTTTGTTTGTGTGTTTGATCCTTACCCTGCTTTAAAACCGAACAGTTAGGTTGTCCATTTACTCTTGTAAGGCATATGGGAACTTCTTCATATTTCTATCGTCTTATTTTTCCTGAGATGCTTTATGAAAAAATTGTTCAATCATTTCTGTCAACTAGGTGTATGCATGCTTACCTTTCTATTTTCTAGCATCTATACTTTCTGCCTCCATAGTGTTTTAGCGTGACACTATTCTATATTGTTGAAGTGGAGACATTTGTTGTTTCGTGCTACTTTCTGTTACTGTATTAGGGAGAATAGACTGCTAAACTGTGCAGTTATAACATTTTTACTATTTGTATTTTTTTTGTCTTACCTAGATCCAAAGCATGAATTTACTGGTTAATTAATTCTCTGAGACTAACTACACTTCTTCCATCAAAAAAAGAGAAACAGAGTGTATCCTTAGGCACTTTGGAGTGTTTATCCCGTGATCATTTCCTAAACTATTTCCAGGGCATATCATTAGCATCTATCTCATTGATATTTGTTTAGAACTATAGCTCATCCATTTGGGGTCACAACTCACAACTTTTTGTATTATGTCATCTCATGGGACAAATTGAGGCAATTATTGTTTATGTTGTTTCACTGCATATTTCTTTGTGGATGAATGGATGGTATTGTACCTAGGATAATGCCCTAACTGTTTCTTTTCCTTATGAATACATTTTCTAAGTAGTCATCAATTAATTTCAATGTTTGTTGTTAGTTGTCATGTTAAAATGAAATTCTTGAATTACCTGAAGGGAATATTCTAATAGTGTAGTTGCCTCAAGACGGCTACTTGCCTCTTCGCTTTTGTACATCTACTAATTACACATTTTTTATTAAAAAGAATCTAGTGTATTTAGGGTTCTTTATAGTATTGTATGCATGCGGTGAATTTCTGTTAATTTTTATTCTGTGAATTATGCATGCGGTGAATTTCTGTTTATTTTCAGGGATTTTTATATTTTCTCGTTATTTTTTTAAATTTAAAATCGTAGCAGCGATATTAAAGGCCGACGAAAATAGTAGCAGCGATATTTTCGTCGGCCAAGGCCGACAAAAATATACTTGCCACGTCAGCCGGCATGGGAGGTCGGGTTAACGGCTCTTATTTTCGTCAGCTTGAGCGGCCGACGAAAATACATATATTTTCATCAATATAATTTCGTCGGCATATTTTTCTCGGCAAACCGACGAAAATAGCTATTTTCGTCAGTTTTGCCCTTATTTTCGTCAGTTCTTGGCTAACGAAAATAATACGGATTCTTGTAGTGTAGTTAATACTCATTTATAATTTCTCTGATAATATAGTAGTAGAATTACATTTAACAAATTAATGGCTAGATTTAATTTTTATTGTACATTATATACTATCAGTATAATACACCGTAGAATTTCTTGTACAAATAAGCATATTACATATCTTATAAGGGAACGCCTACGCCTCTCGTCGGCTATGCCACATCGTCTTCTTGGTGGGCCCTGCGCACTCGCGCTCCTGGTTGCGTCGAACCCGTTCACGCCGTTCCGCCTTCTCGTCGAACCCAACAGGTGGATCACAAACACAGGGATCACATTGCTTTACCGTTAGACATGCCACGGCAGATCAACCCATGCCTCCTGGACTAGAGGTTACACAAATGGATTACCAATTAGCTATACTTTTGTAGGGCCCCCATTTTTGGTATTAAATACCAATAATGGGTTCCATGTGCATACTGTACCAGTCCCATGATCAGTGGCTGGTACTCACATTTACAATGTTGATAACACATCCATACACAAGTTCTTAACTTTATTAATATAACTTGGTTCGTACATAAGGCCATGAAGGCTTAATCAAAGCAGCGGAAGATGCAGATACTTATCAGTATGCCTTACCCATAAATCCCATAGGCAACTGACAAGGTTAAACCCTAGAAAAATTCATCGTTAATATCTCCATAACCTGCGTCAATGTAAGTGTCATCGGGGTATTCTGTTTCTTCACCTAAAAACAACAGTAAGGCAAGGGTGAGTACATTACGTACTCGCAAGACTTTTGCAAAACCTATGATACATGCAGGCTGTGACAGGGAAAGGCTACTACGGTTATTTTGCATAAAGCCAACTTGAATTGTAAATACTAAATTTAGTAAAGCTACTACGGGAAAGGCTACCTACGTGATTGAAAGCAGCATTTAGTAAAAGCAATTTGACAGTATAAAAATAACAAGTATGTAAGCATAATTGTAGCAACTCACAGTCCTCCATGACATGAGTAACCATTCGTCCATTCCATGCCAACACATGGCATAAAACCAGTCCTTGCTGACACATGGCACAATAGCTGAATCATCTGTAGGGTGAACCTTCCAACCCCAAATTTTCAATTCCAAACCCATTTCATGAAAGTATGAAATCTTCTAACTAGTGTTAGTTCACCAAGTGTCCCATAACCGCGGGAACGGCTTTTTGAAAAGATTTTCACTCTGCAGAGGTGTACAGCTTTACCCATAAGGAATGATCATCTCTTTTTGAAATGCATATTTAACACACTTCCTTTGGTGTGCCGCAGAGAGAGCATACATAACTACTATATTACCTAGTCCTAACTTTGCACCAGCCCGGTGACGACAAACCCTTGCTATGGTAGCAGAAGATATTTATACAGTCATTATACGACAAATGGTTATACATACCATTGCCCCACTTCTCCCCAATCTAACCTAGCCCCTAACCCTCGTCTCTCTACTATCCTCATTTCCTCAGCCCAGCCGCCGCACCCGATTATCCCTCTCTCCCTTGTGTTCTCCGCCCGGCTCCCGTGCTCCATGCCCCTCTCCACCGGCCGTCCGCACCACCGCTAACCTTTGGCCTCCTCCAGCTCCTCTTCTCTCTCTCTCTCTCTCTCTCTCTCTCTCTCTCTCTCGCGCGCGCGCGCGCGCGCTCACTCTCCTTCCTGGATCCAAGCGCTGCCATCTTCCCTCAACGCCACCAAACACCGCCGTCGGCCCCTTTGTTCGATCTGCGCGCCGCCATGCGCCTCCTGCCGGATTTCCCACCGGATACTCCATCTGAGCACTATCTCTCCCCTTGGATCCGCCGCGCGTCGTCTGACCTGCCAGCCTCTGGTCCTCCCCGACCGGCCGCCATCCCCCACCCCTCTACAAGCTAAGAACTTCTTCCCTTCTCTCTCACTCTCCCCCTATGCTCACTTACCCTCTTTTCTCCTTTTCTAGATTGTCACCACGCGATCGTCGCCACATCCGCAGCATCGCACGCACGTTGGAGCCCGTTGGCCGACCCGCATGCCGGTCACCAATTCCTTGGCTACTGCTCTTCCGCAAGCTAAGTGTCATCCTTCTCCTCACTCCTCCCTTAATCTTTCCTTGCATGCATAATTATTTATGTGAAATGTGGATGATGCCTAAGAAAATGTTTACCCTTGTGCTTATTTATTAGTAGTGGAACTTTTGGTGGGTATGGTGCTGTTATTTATCTAGGAAGTGTATGTTTGTTGTAGGCTTCCTTTCGATCTGTGACTTAATGGCGTAATTCCTAGGGAGTTTATCTCTGTGCATTGAGGTTAGATGCATATATACCGATGTCTTCTTTTATGGGTAGTAGCAAGAGCTTGTGCTCGAGTTTTGTCCATTTATGCTTATGGCATAAAACAAATTTGATCCTTGCATATGGCTACTACTGGAATTATAAACCTTAGCTAGCGAGAGGGATTGTTGCTGACAATTGATGATACTGCCTGGGTAGTATCGAAACAGAGGGTAATGCATTTGTGTTATGAATCCTGAATGATTAGGACACAAGATTCAGTGCTGATCTTCTTGTGTGTGGTGATTACTGGTAATATTCCTACTTAGCTAGTGGGATGGTCAATGGTTGAAAGAGGAATGATAATATTTACTGGTAATTTTCTGATCGAAGTTCCGGACTGTCTGTAGTCCGTGATGTTTCCTGTTTTTTCCACAAGGCTTTTGGGGTTGTTTTTTGGTGGAGTATTTCATGACTCATATGCTCATTGGGTGAAAAATTCCCAAAAATTTTGGATCAACAGAAGTTCACCAACCACCTGTCCAAGTGGGGACCTTTCCTGAAAAATTTGCTTTTGCTTTTCTAAAAGAGGCTTTTTGTGATTATGCTTGATCTCTTTAGAAAAGAAGTCTTTGAATTAATTCCTCTTTATTTTGGACACTTAACAACCAGGATTGTGATTTACAAATCCCTCACATGATTCATGGT
Source organism: Rhipidocladum racemiflorum (assembly GCA_036346355.1). Taxonomy (NCBI): domain Eukaryota; kingdom Viridiplantae; phylum Streptophyta; class Magnoliopsida; order Poales; family Poaceae; genus Rhipidocladum; species Rhipidocladum racemiflorum. The sequence continues at coordinate 30,046,689 of CM070592.1, read as the reverse complement.
TCTCATCCATGCAAACTAGGAATACACATAGTTGTCGAGTCGTTCCGGTTTTTGCGGGTTTTGCGAATTTGAGGAGCACCGATTTCCTTGCGGGATTGTTTTGAGTACTTTGAGTGGGCCAAATTTTATTTGGGATCATTCACCCCCCCCCCCCCCTTCTGATCGCCATCTCGGTCTTTCAGTTCTGGGTAGTAAAGAGGTAAAAGGCCAATTCATCGAGTACTCCAAATTGCTGCAACAATAAATAATATTGGCGTTCAGATAAAAGCTCTGAGAAATTAGGAAATCAATTTGAAAATAATATGCAGAAAAGGTAAAATATTAGTACACATATGTGATATATTCAATTTAAAATGCAAAGGGCAATACATGGTCTAATTCGCTGGACCTTGTCTTGATCTATGCACTTGGTTGGTATTTAGTTCTTTCTTTTTGTTCTTTGGTCGCACAGAAAGAAGAAACATATCTAAGACATGAGTGTCAGCTGTTATGTTATACCTTTTCCCCCTTTGATGGCATGTTATACACTTATACCTGCTCAAGTGCTTAGTTTCTTGTAGTTATATTAGACACTAGAAGGGATAACTGCATGATTTCAAAGAGAGAGGACCCTGGAAAACTATAAGTTCAAAGAAAATAGAAAACATTGGAGTGAAAGACAAAAGTTACTTTCTAGAGTAAGTTTTTCTTTTTTCGTCTCTCTCTTAACTTGTTTTCAGTTTAACCTGCACATTTTAAAAGGTGATGCAATCTGGAGCAAGTTTTCCTTCTCTTAACTTGTTTTCTGTTAGAAATTGAAATTTTAAAAGGTGATGCAATACTACACGTACTATCTCTTGAAATTTTGCTGAGATGTAGAGCATGCCCATTTGGTACCTTATGTTAGAATGAAAACTTCCATGCCTGGTTTTCATAGTTTTTCAAAAGTCAGTCAGATTTCAATAGATGTTTGGCCATAACATAACGGTAGACAAATTGTATATTCCGTGCACACATGCAAATTATGTTTGGTCTGAGTATAACTATCAACATAGAATCTATAGAAATGACTTGCTTTCCTGTGTTCTGGAGGAAGAAAAATTCCAGAAGCCAAATTGTGCAGCATGACCAGGTAGACCTGCATTTTTCATCAACTTTTGTTCTTCTGAAACACCCTGAAACTTTTTCTGATTCATCCTGAGTCTCATAACCTTATTGACAAATAATATGAATTGTACTAGTCCCCATCTAGACTTGCAAAGACCATATACTTCATGTCTGAACCAAACATCTTCTCAAATTATTGTGAATTGGTCCCAAGACTCGTTCACAAAACCCTATTCGGTATTATTCAGAGAACTCAGAATCTCTGATGAATCATGTTATTTTTCAGGCATTGCCCACAATGCAACAGAGAATCATCAGATGCTCATTATCTAATTGGATCGACATAGTGATAATACTTGAAGCCCGACGGCGGATGTGATGAAGATGCTACAACGTGGTCAACGACGGGGTCCAAGTTGACGGGGAGGGCACTGGATCCTCCGGCCGCGACGGAGGCGGTGGAGAGTGCGCTGGGTTTGCCGGCCAAGCCGGAGGAGGTGGGGAGGGCGCTGGGTTCCAAGTTGACGCGGCTGGGTGCGACGCTGGCGAGCGCGGCCGAGATGGGGGAGATCCGACCACAAGACGGCCGGGATGGCCTACGCGACGACGACGGTGGGAGCGACACCATCCGAAGCGATTGTGGCAAGGGGGTGATGGCGTCCTCTGGAGGTAGTTGATGGAAAGGTCCGAGCGACGCGGGAGCAAGATAGGGCCGAATAAAATTGTAGCTAAATATAGCTACTCTAAAGGGAGTCCTAAAACAATTTGCTAAATTTTATCAGTTTAGGTCCCTTGCTGGAGTTGATTTTTTCCTTAAAAGCCTTATAATTCAAGTTAGGACCATATTTAGAACCCCTCTTAGAGATGCTGTAACGCACGCATTTATTTACAAATGGGAAACTAGCCCACCTAACCAAACAGTATTAATATAATTGACTATGTCATCACTACCGTTGAGCCATTACCAGAGATTACCTATCGAACTCATTGATGAAACCCTTAGATTCAGATAGATCCATATGTGATTAACAGTTTCCGTTCCCATCATCTCTTGAATTTGATCCTCAATAAGCATTACATATTTCAACTTCCCTTCATTTATACCCATTGATTAAAAAGCGTAAAATTTGTCCTCACATTTCTAAACTATTTTATACTTAATCTCTATTGAACAAAAGATATTATATGCTTGATCTCTATTGCACAAGCGGTATTATTAGCGGCGCGGCATGCCGCGTAGATCTCCCTAGTACATACATATATTGGCCGGCCATCTCGACGGAGCACCAACTTCAGCGTTCCTAATTCCAATTCACTGATATCCATGTACAATGGTCATAGTCAGCTGTCTATAAGAGATGCCATGTAGGATTTTAAGTGACGTGGAGGAGAGAGAAGAAAGAGAGAGAAAGCTGTTGTCTACTATTTAATAGACAATCTTATACCATTGTATAGACAGCCTGTTAATTGAATGAGAGATCATTACAGACAGCTATATAGACGATCCATTGTATAAGTTGTTTTTGGTGCTGTCTGTAGATGATATGGAGATGTATTATAGACAGGTGTTGTCTATACCACTGTACATGCCTTATATCCACCCGGTTGACATGGCTTTTAGATATCACCTCGTTCTACATATAATTCTACTTGGCGTCGTCGTAATAACTGTCTTGATTGCTGCTGTGTTGCACGATATATCCAAGTATAGTTCTTTTTCATTCTTCTTTTTTTAGCGAGAGGCCATAACTAATTTTAGCATTATTTCGTCGAGTTGCCTGTAAAACTAGCACCACATAACTAATTTTAGTTCATCACTGTTAAAATGATATCACCACATAACTAATTTTAGTTCATCACTGTTAAAATGATATCACCAACTTCATGCACTAACTATTGCTCTCTCTCTCTCTCTCTCTCTCTCTCTCTCTCTCTCTCTCCTCACTGTATTTCTTTTGTTTCTAAATTAGTTGTCAGCTACTACTTGTTCCGTGCGCACCTATATTTATTTAAGCATTAAGACATATATATGGTTATGTATGACAATTAATTAGTTAGTACACTTAGTCGTACCTGTTGTTATTCTTAAATCGAGCATTAAGAAAAAAGAGCACTTCTATTCTCTAATAGACACGTCACTCCTGAGATCGCTCCTTTTACTATCATCCACTGTGTTAATAATATATAAAAACAACTAGATACGTGGGCCACGCCAGCCGCAATATTCCCACGCGTTAATAAAATAATTTTTAAGGTTTTTTTTACTATTATAAATATTTCTTATGGTTTTTACAAAAAAAAAAAAAAAAAATTGGTGCAACCAGGTTTTAATTGGTTTTCGAAAGTTCCACGGATCTCCTGAAGAAAAAAAAAGATTAATATGCAATTTCGGAATCCTCTCGAGATTTTCACAGACCTTCGCTTAAAAGAAAATAAATTTCGGGACTTTCAGGGTGTTCGCACAAAAAATAGACTCATAAAGCTTCTCGTAATTTTGGGGGGCTTTGCCGGGAAAAAGCAGAGTTCGGAAGTTTCGGATGCCTCTCCGCTAAACATGGAACAATATGCAATTTTAGAAAGCCCCTCGTAATTTTTAGGAGTTTTTTTGCAAGGGAATTTTTTTTTTGAATTTTTCAGCAACAAAGAAAAACAATTTTCCAAAGTTTCAGGGCCACGCTCTTGCATATGTTCGTCCCGGTCACATGATCCATCATGCTGCCGCGATCGATTCCAGGATGCTGCCGATGGCGGGTGACCGGAGTGGCGCACGATGTTACTCACATGCCCTTTCGGCAATCACATCGACGATTGTACAGCTTTTATATGGATGAACTTCTCGATGACATATTAGTATGTCCCTTGAAAGAATTATCAGCAAGTTGTTGGTCAGAATGTGGGTTGCATCATTTTCCATTTAGTTGTTGGTCAGCCTTTTATCAGGATAGTAGCACTTTTAATTTTTTAAAAATTTGTCACTTGATCATCATATAAAATTTTTATGAAAATATTAGCGATATGTCAGTATCATCCAAATAAATTAAAAAAGTTTATGACATCGTTTGAACTTTTTTCGTTTGGTTGAAACTTATCGAGATTTCGACAAATTTAGATGAAATTTCAGTTTTTTTATGAAATTTTGGAAATCTCAATCCAAAAAATTTTATATTTCAATTTTGTTTTTTTTTAATTTTTATCTAAATTTTAGATAATAAAAAGATACAAACCGAAAATAAAATTTGAAACTTTACCTACCAATGGTCCGCCATGTAGCACCGGTCTTCCGCTCTTTTGTCCATACCGTTGAAATTTACCAAGATTTCAATAATTTCGGACAAAATTTTGACATCGTTTGAACCATTTTTCGTTCGGTTGAAATTTACCAAGATTTTGATAATTTCGGACAAAATTTTGGTTTTTTGGATGAAATTTCATGTCTCTCCAAAAAATTCCAGATTTGAGTTTTACTTTTTTCAATTTCATCCAAATTTCATCTAAAATAATGAGATTTTATCGGAATTTTGAATTTTAGAGTACGACGAGTTATGAACCGAAAATGCCTTCATACATACCAATGGTCCACCGTGCAGCGCCGGTCTTCTAACGTCGTACTATCGGCTGTTTTGTACATGCCGTCTTATGCGTGCTGTGCACTCAGCTTTTAGAAACACTAGTAAGAGCAGCTCTTTACGCTGCGCCGGTTATAAGAAAGGAATCACAGTTCACATGCAATACATATAACTAACTGGCAACAAATGTGTAATGCTTTCAGCAGTAACAGAGGCACCTAGATACATGGATAGCATGGTGTTGGGGATGATATGTGCTAGCAAACAGTAAAATCATTTCTCCTCTAAAATGTATGGATTTGCTCATGATGACATTTATACGAAATCTATCTTCACACCATTCTCTTTGATCAAGCACCTTCAAATATTTTTCAAACAGAAGAAACAAAAGAAAAGCATTTGAAGTGTTTTCTGAGCTCTTTTATCTCCTAATATGGGGCTGTCTGGTCATCTCTTTATCAATACATAACAATGGGTTGCATTTTTTCCCTGAAAAAATCATGATAGTTTGCATTCACCAAATAATCGATGACATTTGGTGGCAAAAGAAGATATCAATGGAAAGAGAAGAACTGGCACATCAAATACAATAGAAATGGGACAATTAAGACGATGAGCTACCTTCTATGTCAAGGATATAGATAACAGAACTATGACCACGAGAAGTAAACCAAATCCACAGGTGAATACGGCAGCAAAGCAATTTAAAAGCATCCCTGCAAGCATCGGGCAAACGTGTATACAAATGACATATCTCAAGAAAAACTATTATAAAAAGGATTGCATCTAGAGATCGGAACTTAGCAATACCCACCTTTTGACCAACACAAGTGCTGAAAACTATCCGGAAACAATAAAACTGGAGAGGCTGCAGGTTGGAAAACTGCAAAACGAAGATATGAGAGTATAATGAGTAATACGAAATAGAAAAAGAGAAATAATCGTGATCTCGACAAAAAACATTAGTAAAACACAAAAGGGAAAAAATCGTATTTGAGGCCTAGCACTGAGCACTACATCCATTAGGCATATGTTCAACACAGTGGGGCTTATAAATCTTATGTGATTACAATGATGGCAGATACTATTGTAGAATAAGATCATGATTCCATATATGTAATGATAAAAGAAAACTTTGAGAAGAAGGGTTTTTCTTAGCTGCCATAGGCTATGCAAATCAGCTGGGTTATGTAGATCGTTTTTTTGGTCCCAATACATAAAAGGCATATTTAATGAAATATGGCAACCAAATAAGTAGCCTAGTAGCATACTTTGGTGTGCAACATAATCATGCTAGTCTTATATTTCGGTAGCAATCTAAGCATCACATGATTAAAAAGATGAATAAATAATTCATTTAGCTGGTGAAAGATAAGAAGATATTATTTAGAATTCTCAGCAAGCCAATTCTAATACTGTAAAAGGTTTGACAATCCTGCGATATTGTTTGACAATCTGAAGCCGCACAATTGAAAGCAACACATCATCACCAACAACTTAGCTCAATTCAGCATAAGCCCTACACAACTAAAGTGTACGAAGCTACCAGGCAAAACCATTAGCAACGAAAAATGATATTGCACACAAGGATAGCTAGCATACTGTCAAACAGAACACATCATCACCAACAACTAAGCCCAATTCAGCATAAGCTCTACACAACCAAAGCGTGGAGAACTATTAGGCAAAACCATTAGCAACGTAAAATGGTAGTGCACGCAAGGATAGTTACCATACTGCCGAACAAATCACTGTTAGCACACGCCTTCCGAACAATATAATTATGAAGATAATAGCCATTAACATGAGATGCTGAGGCATGATCTCAGGAAGTATCACCAGGGCACAACTGCACAAATCGCAAATAAAAAAAATTAGAACTCAATCTCGAAGTAAACCAACACCAGACAAGCGCCTTTTTGAACAAATATGGGTGTCGATGTGGCCTAGGAGTGGCGGAGGAGAGGGAGAGGGCACATCTGGGATGGGAGGGGAGTGCAGAGGGAGGGAGCAGGGAGATGGCATCAGGAGGGTGCTCCTGGAGGACGTCCATGGCGAATTCCTTCAAGTGCATCATCCCTGCATCTCAAATACGATTAGATATGAAGAAGTCCAAGTTTTTTTGGGAAGGGGATGGGGATTACCAAGGCATTAATCTTTGCATGGCTGTGGGTGCGCGTGAACTGCTTGGTGAGGTCCGTCGAGAACCGTTGTGCGCTGGCCATGGTCTTGGCCTTGGGCTCTTGGGAGAACCGCAGCAGCCGATGCGACGATGTCCGCTGGGTCGGCAGCAGCGCTGCGAGCGAGGCCACGGCGAAGCGGAGCACCAAGGGCGAGCATGGGCAGAGGAGCTGAGGTCGATAGGAAAATAGGCTGAGGTCGGGGGAGCAGCGGCGGCGTCTAGGCATTGCGTGCGCGGCAGATCCGTTAATCAGCGGGAGGGAGGAGGGCTAGGCGCTGCCGGCGATGGTCGAGGAGGCGAGGACAAGGGTAAGAACGCGGGTTGACGGGTCGGCGACCTCTGCAAGGGGAACAGGGCCCGAGGAGGTGAGGGCCTCGGCCTTGAGCTCCCGGGAGAACCGCAGCAGCCCGCGTTCTCAATCCGTGTCTACTCTACTTGCCTAGGAGCATTTTGGCAATCTGCCCCTGGAGAGGCAGCCGGGGCAGGAGCGCAGCCAAATCCACCTCTAGTGGAAGCGGCGGCGGAGCAGACGGGGCCGGTTCGGGAGGGGATGCCGAGGGTGAGGAAGGGTTGGCGATGATGGAGGAGAAGGCGAGTTGGAGATCCCAGCTGTTCGCGGTGAGGATTTCAGTGCAGAGGTCAACAACCCTCGTCGTTCCGAGCACGCCATGGCCGATGACCTCCCCGCCGGATTGTCACGCCTGAGCCGGTCCCACCTGTAAGAGAGAGAGAGAGAGAGAGAGTATTAAAGAGGGGAAACACTGATGGTACGAGGACAAGAAACGAAAAATGAATTGAAATCCCCTTTTGCCTGTTCTTACTTTCTGCTCTTCTACCCATCCTTTCTTTAGTTCGTTCTTCAGTTCTTCACCAGTTCGCTTGATCTCACGTCCCGATCTTGATCGGTGGCCAAGGGACATTACAAGTGGTATCAGAGCTGCGAATCGGTTGGGGAACGTTCGACGCCAGCAAATCGAATCACGTTCCCTGTAAAATCCCGATAGGGGCGACAGAGAAGATCGGATCATCGCGGCACCACATCCTCTGTCGCCGTTTCCGTCGATCGCAACACCACGCTCGCCAGCGACGACTACAGGCTTCATCGCCGTCGCCCTTCGGAGCTGCATCGCGCCTCCCGTACTCCGCCGACGGCCCGTTCCGAGGGTTTCCCAAACTGCGTCTCATCGCCGTTCTCCAGCCTCTACTCGCCACGATCCGGATTTCACGCCGCCGCCGCCGCCTCGACTTCGATTGGCGCCACACCGTTCCCCGTCTCCATCCGCTTTCCTGGTCCTCCGCCGCCGCCGCCTCCGACCAGATCATCTCCATCGGCACCTCGACCGCGTCGCCACCATGGCGACCTCCTTCGCGCTCGGTTCCTCCGCCGCCCCATCCCTCTTCAGCGCAGTAACCACCTCCCCGACGGCGACCAGCGTAGCTTCGAGCTCCAGTTCCCGCGCCAGCACCACGGCCTCATCCTCAATCAGTACATTCCCCACATCATCGACGAGGCCACTAAGATGCAGCTCAACTCGCGGAAGCGCAGGCTCAACTCGCGGAAGCGCAGGCTCTACACCAACCACGGGGTCTCCCACGGCGACGATCACCACTGCTACCACGACCGTCGCCATGTCTCTAGCACACACAGATTTGCTGTTGGCGCGAGTAATAGCTTCCCAACAGCGCTGTGCGAAGCAAATGGAAAAAACAACGGCAGGGGTGAGGAATATGTGTGCCAATTTGGGCATGGGAGATGTAATTGAAGAGAGCATGTACCAGGTGTCTGAAGGAGTTCATGAGAGCTTTGGACAGCAGGGACTGCTGCGTGATGGATCTGTCACATCGAGTGATAACTGGAAGGGCATACTTGGTGAAAAACCTATTGATCCTGTCAGTACAAGGTTGCAGTCGTGGAAGGTTGGTAAGAGAGAAAATGAGGAAGTTGTGATTTCTAGGTCCTCTCATTCAATGGCTGCTTCTGCAAATGCACCTGATCCTCAACAAACGCAAAGATTAGTTCCCTCATCTCAGTATCGCTCAGACTTATATAAATCATCACCAACTGCTAGTGAATGTCTTCTGAGCCAATCGTCTTCAGGGGTCCCGTTTGCATCAGTTCATCAGTCATCTTCAAATATGAGTCTGCTACCAGGACAACCCTTACTTGCAAGTTCAGAATTCTCCCTGACAAAGTTCCAGCATAGTGTTACAATTGTGGAGGAAGATCCAGGTGTCAATGTATTTGGGAAAAGCATGTATCATGCTAAAGTGGTTGAAAAAGAAGTGGGCCATACAGAAGCAACCTCCAAAGCTGCCTCAGAAGATAGCCATGATGATGCTGAAAAGGAATTGGATATCAGAATGAACAATTTTGAACTTCCTTCAGAAGAAACTGGTGTTGCTCAAGAAAGTGGCCAAAATGATAATTTTGCATATGTTGGAGATGGTGTTGAAATGGAACCGGATATTACCACATGCAAGTTTGAAGATGTTTCGGAAGAAACTAATACAGTAAGTGGAAGAGCAGTGGATGCCTATAAGACTGAAGACCATAATTTTATTCTCAGTGTAACTAAGAATGATGTTGCTAATACTGAAGAACACGATGCTTGTGCGGTTGGCCTTGAAGTATCAATGACGAGATCTGTTCAACAATGGAATGAGGAGTTTTGGAATGCCAGCAAGCCAGAATGGAGGCACATCAATGTGAGCTTAGCTTCTCCTGGTCGCTGGGGCCATACCTTGTCATGCCGGAATGGATCGCGGTTGGTTCTGTTTGGTGGTTGTGGGGAACAGGGCCTGTTTAATGATGTATTCATGTTGGATTTGGATGCAAAACACCCAACTAGGTGTGAGATTGCTGGTGTTGCACCACCAGTTCCACGTTCATGGCACAGCTCCTGCACTTTGGATGGGACGAAGTTGGTGGTTCCAAAACTGTTGAGCGAGGGTCCCACTGAAGTTTTGTGCCTGAAGTTCCCACTGAAGTATCACTCAATGATTAATTTTTTTTTTTGTATGGGTTTTATTCAGATATACCTACCGAGTCCTCTTGCTATTAAAAAAATAGACCCTGATGAAGCTAGAAATTCAGACATGCTAATTGCCCAGCTGCTTCAGAATGTTTTTATCCCTCCTGATGCTGAGGGCACTTTACTTGTCGTTCCTGTTGACAGTTGCAAAAATCGCATAGCTGGAGCATTTGACACAATGAAGCCAATATCTTCTTGGGAAATGATAACAATTGCATCACAAGTTCAGGATCATGCATTACATCATACCCGTGGTTTTGGGGTAGTGATGGATGCTCTTGTGAATTATCTAAGTTTGGAATATGGCATTACGTTTGAACTTGCTAGGATATTGGCGTTTTTATCTGATACACCAAATTATGGGGGTGACCAACTAGAGAGACAAAGCGACGGGAACCATCATGCTGGCAAAGTGGTGGATTCTGATCATACATTGTTTTCTGGACATACAAGTTTCTACAAAAATCTAGTGTATGTGTGGATTTGTTTGCCATTACAAAAGAATGCAGACAAGTCGGACAAGGAGTCGTACATCTCAAAACTGGTTGCTGCTTCAACGCCACAGGGGCTACAAAGTCTTGCTAAGAACACCCGGGCATTGAGGCTGCAACAAAGCAGAGGCTCTCAAGGATTTGTCCGTGGGTTTCATGTGCAATGGGACCCTGGAATTATATGGATGCATTGTCAGGCCACACGTTTGCTTGGGGACAAGCAAAATTTCCAAGGGGGCGGTAATGTCACGCCTGGGCCGGTCCCACCTGTAAGAGAGAGAGAGAGAGAGAGTATTAAAGAGGGGAAACACTGATGGTATGAGGACAAGAAACGAAAAATGAATTGAAATCCCCTTTTGCCTGTTCTTACTTTCTGCTCTTCTACCTATCCTTTCTTTAGTTCGTTCTTCAGTTCTTCACCAGTTCGCTTGATCTCACGTCCCGATCTTGATCGGTGGCCAAGGGACATTACACGGATCTGAGAGTCCACCGAGGATTAACGAAGGAAAGCGGTAGGGGGGGAGCACGCGAGAAGGCGAAAGGAATGGAAGAGGCGGCACACGCGGGGAGCGTCGGGATCCCGGCGGTTTATGAGGAGGAGAAGCGAGGGGCGTAGGAGGAGCGTAGGAGGCAACGGTGGGTGGGCGGAGGGCGCAAGGAGGCAGGCGGGGACCGGGTGGCGGCGCTTCTCGAGGGCTCCGCGAGCTCCGAACCCATGCCGCTTTAAGCGCCATTGCAGGGGAGACACGGACGGGCGTATGGGCACCTATACGGAGAACGGACGGCCACGCGGCAACAAGGATCTGAAAGCAAATACGAAAAATAGCGGGTTTTGTTAACGCAAAGCACTGACGTGGCGCATGCGAGGGCTGAGGGATTCCTTCCGCTATTAGAATAGGTATTATTATTATTATTGACAACTAATACACATTCACCTACGCAATTCCATGCTCACCTACGCAATAGTAATTAATACTTGTTTGTCTTTCTTGCGGCTCAAATTACCCGTAAGGAAAGTGTTATACAAAAGTCAAATACCCGTAATTTCTGTTGGGATGAATATAAGGAAATAAATGTTCTTGTGTTTTATATCTAACTAAGGATATTACAGGTGATATGGTGCTTTAGTTCCATGCTCACCAAAATATTGTGTTCACACAGGGGAAAAAGAAGAAGAGAATATCCTAAACAGAGGACACGGGAGTTGGTATTTAACTTGCACCGTAGACAATATCAATTACGAAGATCAGCATCAATTTTACCTTTGCATTTTCTACGGCAAGGTGTACACGTCGACACTTTCGTCCTTGTCTTTGTTTGGAGCGCCAGAATTTCAGTGGGATTTGAACCGTTCTACGTGGAATTTTGGTAAAATCTGATGAAATTCGTGCGTTCTAAATAGAGAATTCCTATGAATTCTAGTATAAATTACTCCATATGAAATTTCTGCAAGATTTCCGAGAAATTCTTGCGTTTCAAACATAACTTAAACCAAGGAAAACCAAATTAGTGTAGCAACATAATTCTTGATTAGATCATGGTCCACCGATAACTCGCCGTTCATTGTAATCTTGTAAGTGAAGTTGGGAATTCATCCGAATAGAAGAAAAAAAAAAGGGTTGATGGACCATGCGTAGGAGGAACCACCAAAGTAACGTCCAGATGGCCAGCGCAAATTTCAACGGGAAGCACAACCATCGCATGTACCAGAGATAACATCTATCTTTTAAGATTCTTTAAAAATTGTCTTAAAGATTGTCTCTAAGGATGTACAATAATCTATCTTTAAAATTGTCTATAAGGATTCTAACTCATCTAGAAACGTCTCTAGTAGTTTGTCTCTAAAGTCATTTATCTAATTATTTTATATCATTTTCATCATATTGTTCCTCCTTACACTTCATTGCTTTTTGCGTTGGTTTACGTGATCAGGTTGTCTCTTACATAAGGGTACGTACAATAAGATCACCTCAGCTTGCTCTTAGCCTGTAAATATCAACTTTGGTCTATGTAAAAGAGTGAGAAAAAGAGGAGAGAGAAGAGAGCTGGCTCTTATTTAATAGCTAGTTTTGCATGAAAATATAAGTAGATTATTTATGTACAAAAGAGAAGAGATAGTTATTGCACAGCATCTAGAGATAATCTTTAGAGACAATTCTTATACGGCAACATATCTAATGCTAATGCCTAATTGGATGCTAATATGATAACTCAAGATAGTAACCATTGAATTGTGTTTGGATGGTCCAGATCAAGGAAGGTGGTAGCCCTCTATCCAACTCTAAGGGGGAAATAAACTCTAAGAGGTTTTCTAAAAAAAGTTTAAATGGCAAGAGAGTAATAGGGGCATTGATATTGAGTTGTACACATAGTCTATGGACTACAGGGTCCATATGTCAGTGGAAGCTTGAGAGGTTTAAAGATTGATTCCCTGTACGTATCCAGGCTTCGATGAAATGAATTGAAACCAGATTTCCCTTCCCCTATTTCTTCTTCTTTCTCAAGCCTTCCTTTTCCTCTGTTCATCCTGCAGACTTGTCCTCAATTTGTCGATCTCACGCCTCGATCTAGTTGGTGGCCAAGGGATGTGACAGTTGGTATCAGAGCCCGATCGATCCGAAGTTGAGCAGGTCAACCACGCCTCCCGCGCCTTCGCGCCGTCGCCGCCCTCACCGCCCCTCCTCGAGCCGCTTCCATTCCTCCATGATGTCGTAGCTGCTGACCACCCCGGGCTCATCCTTCGCAAGCTCCGTCTCATCGATGCGCTCTTCGACTCCCACGTGGCCACCCCCGACGACTTCAACTTCTGCGCGGCCGCCTCTGACACTTCAGCCTCCGTGTCCTCGGGTCGCCAATTCAGTCTTCCGCGCCGCCATTTGCTCGGACTCCGGGCAGCCGCCGCCTCCGCACGATCGCGGCTGTCATCCATCGTTATGGCCCCCGCTGATTCCAGCCCGCCACACCTCATTGCCGTAGCGTCGTCCGCCTACAAGTCGGCGGTTTTCTTGACGCCGGCACCTACCGCTCCGGTCGCCCAAACCGCGCCTCCGATGCCCCTCCGTGCGCCAGCCTCAGCTGCAGCACCTTCGAGCGCTTGCACCTTGCCTCGATCGGATTTGTTTGGCTCATCCCTCTTTGCGTCCTTCCCTGCCTCCTCCGCCACCACTACCCCAGCCTTGATCAGATCAGAAGAGTAGTTGGGAGACATATGGGAGAGCCTCGAACTATTGTGGGCGTGGATTGAATCCATGGACGTCGTGTAGCAACAGTTGGTGGCTCGAACAGAGCTCACGACGAGGGCAGTGGAGCAGAACACCAAGGGTCAGCAAATCCTTGCAAAACAACTGGAGGCAACGGCCCAAGCAATAGCCCGAATCACTATTGGGCGATCGGTGGAGCCTGACAGAGGAGGAGAAGGATCTGTGGTGGACATCCAGCACGTGATGTGGCCTTCCACTGACAGCATTGTGATGACGCCAGCAAGGTGTTCGACGGATGGTCTTGACCAGGACACCATACCGCTGGCATTGGTGATCGCGCCGACGGCAGCAGTGTCGGTAGTTGCGCAGGGTTCTTCTGGGCCGTTCTCACCCTCACCGTAGAAGCCGGTGAGCCTCGTGCCATCGGCGTCGTCGGACAGAGCGAAGAAGCGGGACCAGCCTAAGGGTTCTACCAACAAGCCGGCATGGATGTTGTCAGGTCACCAGGAGTTGGATTTACACCTCAGGTTATCTGATTCAAAATTTGGAGAGGATGTGTCATAAAAAATTATGTTATTTTCTCAGCATGGAACTCGTGCAGTTTGTGTTATGCCAGCAAATGGTGCCATATCTAAGGTAACCCTTGGCCAGACTGCTATTTCAGGTGGAACTAGGACATATGAGGGCCTCGGTGTTTCATTGGCTGATCATGATGGTCATCTCTTGGGTGGTGGGGTTGCAGAACTTCTCATAGTAGCGTCACCTGTCCAACCTTGACCCCCACCTCCTTGTGCAAGTTTCTGAGCCCTAGTGCAGAGTATTGAGCTTAAGCCATGGGATCCTGGTGGGTTTAGGTTCACTTTCTTAACCAAGATAGAGATGCTATTTAGCAGAGTGATTGACACAGAGAGCAAGCATACCAGGCGATTCATTGTTGAGGGTGCCACTGCAATTCATATTGTGATTGACACCACGAGCAAGGTTCGGATGCTTCATTCTTTAGATCATGCGAATGTCCTGAAATTTTACTCTTGGTATGAAACCTCAGCACATTTTTGGTTAGTATTGGAGTATTGCGTCTGTACATGACCTGGCTTATGATCTTGTCAAAGCTCTTCAGTTCTTGCATTCATAAGGAATTATATATTGTGGTCTGAAACCATCAAACGTTTTGCTCGATGAATTTGGATGCATGAAGCTGTGTGATTTTGGATTAGCAAGGCGTTTAAAAGACATTGAGAAGACTCATCCTGGAGATGTGCCACAACCTATGAGGGGAACACCATGCTATATGGCTCCTGAGTTATTTCGAGAGGGAGGAGTCCACTCATATGCTTCTGATTTCTGGGCACTTGGTTGTGTGTTGTACGAATGCTATGCTGGAAGGCCCCCTTTTGTGGGTAGTGAATTTACCTAGTCAAATCTATACTTTCAGATCCTACACCACCTTTGCCTGATAACCCGTCAAGGTCCTTTCAAAATCTGATCCATTTCTTGCTCATGAAGGACCCAGATGAAAGATTATAGTGGTCTGAGCTGTATGAGCACAACTTTTGGAAGAGCAGTATGCCAATGATTCCATTACCTCCTCAACCTGCCCTTGACAACATGGTTGAACTTTCTGCGACACCCTATTTAACTGAGAGAAATGGGGATAAACCTTCCAAACAGTTGACACCACCCAAGCCCCGTGAGCACAATGGCCTACGGAAGAAGGATGAAAATTCAACTAAGGTGTTCACGACCCCTGTTAAGAATATGCAAAGTGGTAAGAAAAATAGTGCAAAACCTTCCCGTAAGGCTGATGGTTTCAAGGGTGTAATTATCCTCAGGAGGTCTCACATAGCTAAGATGAATTTGCGAAGGGAAAGGGACAAGCATGATAAACTCAGGAGATTCTGTATGGCAACACTAGGAGAATTACTGCTCTATATTTCTACTCAGTCTGATCAAGATACCAAAGAAATATTTGGCACAAAATTTCAGTTACAAGCGTCAAGTTTCCCTTTGGTGATCGTTACAGAAACAATAGACAATTAGACATGCCGCAAGAAATCAACAATTGTTCGAAGACACCACTTACACCTGCTACGGAGAAGTGCTACTTTGTGCTGATTAGGCAATTTCCAAACCATTCCGCTTGGGGACAAGCAGATTTTTCCGGGGATGGTAGTGTCATGGTTGTGCCACCCAAATGGGCAAGAGCGTAATAGGGGCATTGATATTGAGTTGTACACATAGTCTATGGACTACATGTCCATATGTTAGTGGAAGCTTGAGAGGTTTAAAGACTGATTCCATGTACGTATCCAGGCATCGATGAAATGAATTGAAACCAGATTTCCCTTCTCCTGTATCTTCTTCTTCCTCAAGCCTTCCTTTTCCTCTGTTCGTCCTGCAGACTTGTCCTCAATTTGTCGATCTCACGAGCCGATCTAGTTGGTGGCCAGGGGATGTGACAATTTGATCCATCCAAAACCTTCCTAGGGCATTAATTTAGTGTTCCTCAAAGTTTTGTTGGTTAATATTTTGTAGATTTTGTTTAATCACGGAATTAAGGTTAAATCAATTCTCGTCATAATCTGTCACAGCAAGCTTGCAGGGTTCATAACTTTTGATCCGTAAGTCCGATTGAGTTGATTCATTTTTTGTTATATTCGTATTGGAATCTAGTTTTTTGTGTTCAAATTTCAGGTCAATCCGACGGTTGGATCTCCGGGAATTCACGATTTACCAAACGCATCTACTCTGTTTTTGTTGAATACGAAGCAATTATTTAATTCCGAATTGGGGTGAATTTTTAGTAGATCAAAATTTTGATTTTAGCTTTCGCGCAATCATTCACCCCTCTGATTGCTATATTAGTCTATATCGATCCAACAGTTGAGCTCCACCAAGGACGTTCAAATCTATGGCCTCTTGAGTGTTTCAGACATCGAGCTCCACCATGGGGGTGGCTGTCAGCCTCCCCATGTAGTGTTTTCCTGAGGAGAGACAGAGAAGGTAAAGGAATGGAGAGATTTTCCACCGACACTACCATTTCATTTTGCTTCTGTGATTTGATTTTGCACATTTCTGCTCTTTGAAATTTGTTAGATTTGCACACGTGTTACAGCTTTGCTTTTCCCAAATTGCATGGATTTTCTAGAAAAAAAAAACGGTGTGGATTTTGCTCCTGTACGTTTTGCTTTGTAAATTGAAACAAATTTGCACAGCCTAGAGTATTTGGAGCTAGAGTGTTGGTTGCAGATTTTGCTCAGTCTAGTCTAGACTACTTGGGATCCCCTTTTTTAGGGGAAAATCCTATATTTAGAAAAACGGTATTTTGAGCCCTTCAGCATGCTCAATTGCAAACAGGCCTCCTATATCGCACGGCCCAAAGCTTTGGAAGGAAACAGCAAGATGGCCCAAAGCTTGGATTAAACATAAAACACTTCAACACTTGCATTAATAATGCAAAGAAGGTGTGCAGATTTATCTACAAGCATGGGATGGTTCTTCATCTAATGAGAGATAAGATAAGTGGAGATCTTGTGAGGCCTGCTGTAACTCATTTTGCTACTTCATTTCTCGCATTGGCAAGCATGCATAGGAACAAGAATCGTCTAAGAAATCTATTTGTTAGTGAGGAGTGGCAGCATAGCAGCTTGTCTAATCGTGGAACTGAAGAGAATATGGTTGAGAGAATTAATTATCCTTTCCATGGAATTTTGGACTTCATTGGAAAATCGCATGAGAGCTTCACAACCACTTCTTAGAGCATCTCCAGCAGAGCCCCTAAACCAGCCCCTAAACCTTAAAATAGGGAGTGTAGTAAAAAAAACAGATCCAGCAGAGCCCCAACTCAAGCCCCTAAAATTAGGGGGCCCCTAAATTTGCCTCCTCAGCCCCAATTCCCAGGGGCCCCCAACTCAAGCCCCTAAAATTAGGAGGCCCCTAAATTTGCCTCCTCAGCCCCAATTCACAGGGACACGAGTACAACCCCTATTATTGAAGATAGGGAAATACATGAGAGGCTTCGAAAATTTTATCATGTTTTGAAAATTTTAAATTTAAATTTGAAATATCATGTTTTTAAATTGTAAATGTTAATATGCTTATGTTTTATGTATTACAAATATTTTTGATTGAACTTTAGTGGTGTCAAATGAAGATTATACATAGCGGATATGTCAAAATAGGAGAAAAAGTAAAATAGGGGCTGAGATTTAGGGGTTGTTGCTGGACTTGTGTTCTGAAAACAGGGCCTCAAAAAATAGGGGGAGCCCCTAAATCCAAAATAGGGACCCTGTTTTAGGGGCCCTTGCTGGAGATGCTCTTATTGCTTTGAGGATAGCAGATGGTGATGAGACACCTGCAGTTCCTGAGACCATGGCAGATGGTGAGTAATGATGATGAACAAATCAAGATAAGCAAGCAAGCTGATGATTATGAGAGGTCAGATGGTGATGAAAACTTAGAGGCAATTAGATGGGTGAAACGCCGTGCGTTTCCTGGCCGGCGGCTACGTGTTAAATATACGAGAAACATCCTCTCGTGTGGATATACATAGAAGGTGAACCAGAATAGGTATGATCAGTTGAGATTGCTAATAGCTACAAGGAAGAAATCTAACCTACCAAATACAAAAGGATCTCAACAGATAACAGCCTATTCCTTGCTCAGGAAGAAGATTACAAAGAAGATTACAAACGATCATACCATCTAACAGTCCCCCTCAATCACAACTGTGCAAGGTTGAGATTGTGCTTGAAATCTTCTAACTGTCTAACTGGTAATGCCTTTGTAAAGCCATCTGCTACTTGATCCTTTGAAGGAACAAAACCAATCTCCAACAATTTCTCTGACACCCGTTCTCTAACAAAATGATAATCAACTTCTATGTGTTTGGTGCGAGCATGAAATACAGGATTAGCAGATAGGTATTTTGCTCCAAGATTATCACACCATAGCTTGGCCATAGGAGGACTCTTTATACCAATTTCTTGAAGCAGAATTTGAATCCAAATTACCTCTGCTGTTGCATTAGCAATTGCTTTATATTCCCATACGTACTCGATCTGATATCTTGTTGCACGCTACGCGCATTCCAGGAAACTAGGTTCGATCCTAGGAAAACAGCAAAACCACCAGTAGATCTCCTGTCATCTAGAGAACCAGCCCAGTCTGCATCTGAAAAGGCACTCGCAAGCAAAGAATCCGATTTGCTGATCTTCAGTCCAATTCTAGTTGATTGTTTTAGATACCTGAGAATTCTCTTAACAGCTGCCCAATGTGTTACTGTAGGAGCATGTAAAAACTGACACACTTTATTAACAGGAAACGTAATATCTGGTCTAGTATGAGTCAGATACTGAAGCGCTCCAACAATGCTCCTATATTGTGTTGCATCTTTTGGACCCAAAGGTTCTCCTTCAGAAACAGACAATGTTTCACTGGTTGACAGAGGAGTGCTAACTAGCTTGCAACTAGACATACTAGTATATTGCCCGTGCTAACGCTACGACGATATTTAGTAATACAATTCAAATAAGCAAAAGGTGTTATATGTTTTGGTAATGAGTATAGTAAGATGTGCACAAAAAAAAGATACAGAGAGTTATTATTATATTGTTGATTACACAAGTAAGTGCATAAAGTAACATAGCAATTGTTTATCATTAAAAACCATCTAATCCCTGATACGCTTTAGAAACCAACATAATAAATCTCCGGTACTCAAAAATTCAGACAAGCCAGTACCATGTTCATGCAAAATTGCACCAATTACTCGGGAAGGCTGGAAGTAGCGGGCCTATTAATCCAACACAATGCAGGAGGTTATTCGGGTGTAACTTAGAAAGGATTTGAATCATATCAAGTTCTCAACATCTTAAGCGGTGGTAGCGGCAGCCTTGGCGGCAGCAGAAAGCTTGGACCTCCGCTTGGCCAAGCTCTTGCTCCGGCACTCCCTCTGCTCCTTGAGCCTTTGTGCAAGCGACTTACGGTATTCATGACCTCGGACTTCTTCTTGGCGATCCTCTTCTTCTTCTCAGCAATTCTAGCAGGCTTCCTCTGGAGGGTCAGGGGAGTCACAAGACGCTGGATCTTAGGAGCCTTGCTCACCTTCTTGCCTGCAATAGAAGTAACCATCCATTACGCAGGTAACAAGAAAGCTAATTGGACAACTCCAGAAACAATATGGGCACAAAAGATTTATTTCAAGTCAGTGCCAAGCTGACATACAACAGTGTTGGCATGCAAGCATTATGTCACTATAAATTAAACAGGAGATACTAAGCAGAAAAAGGGATTGCATGAATTTGTAACAAGGTAGAATTTGTAACAAGGTAGAATTTGCAACAAGGTGGACAACAAAACGCACACATTGTTTACAGATCATTAAACACCCGAAAGCCTGCTATAATTTTAATTTTGGAAGTAAAGTACATAACCTTTTTCAAATGTACAATTGTGGTCTAAAAAACAGTTTATTTTCTGTCCTGACAAACACCCACGGTCATATTTTTAGACAGCACAAAGAACAAGTTGGAATAAGTTGAAATAGTAATTTTAAGATCATATGGTCTGTATAGTTTTCTATACCCCACAATAAACTGGTGAGTACTATTGAGGGCTGATTATTACGAAATAGATGAAACTATGTCAGTCAGTAATTCAAATATTACTTTCCCATCATCCAAGTTAACCAAATATCACAACTAATCCCCCTGACACACTAAATATTAGCCGCATGGATGGGACAATAGCATACACAAATCCACCAAACTAACACTATCCCATCACATGAATCTACCTAATCGAATTACAGAAGGAGCTATACGTTTCCTGAAAACACATTCGCGCGCAGGTTTTAAAACCAATCCCGCTTTCCAATAGTTGTAAACCAATGTAGCTATAACCATTCCAGTTGTTGTCCTTCCCCTTCCCATTTGACAATTAAACACAATTTCAGTTTCTATGTCAACTTGAGAAATTCGACGTACCTGTTAGACACAAGTAATTTAATATAATATAATGATTGACTTGGTAACAATATGGTAACTTTGATGCTATCAAACTTCAGTATATTTTATAAATTGCAACAGCTGAGTGTGTGCAGATAATTCAACCCCAGGAGAATAGCATCAAAGTCCACATTTCTGGCGAGAATGAAATTGGGACGACAGGAGGACCTGAACAGGACTTTCAGGACAATAGAATTTGATGTCAGGATTCCGAAGAGACTAAAAAACTGAAGCACCTTACCTCCGCGCAAACCTCCATAAATGAATATCAAATTCAATATTTTTTTTACAAAACAGCAAAACTTCTTTGCTTTAATTTGTATCCAATGGAACTCTCGCTTACTAAGTACATCTCCAATGATAGACCTAGTCACCTAGACATGATCATATACAGGATGTACTCGCTTTATAGTCCAATACTCGGATGGCTCGGTCGTTAGAGGCAAAAGTTTCACAATAGTCGGCAAAACACGAAAAGGCCAGCGTGCTCAACTTGCATGACAATGCCAGAAACAGTGTTTACTGGGATGGCCAAATTCAAGAGCAGATGCCAAAACAGGGAGCAACTATTGACAAAGTAGGCAAGATATAAGCATATAAACAAGGCGTTCTAGTTGGTTGCACAAAAAAATCAACCAAAGTTCAAGGCATAATCATATACAGGATATTATGAGTACTACTGGAGACTTCCACAGTACCTTTTTCAGGACTATCTCACGATGAATTTGTTCGGCTATATTTGGGAGTTTCCGGAAAAAGCTATCTTTCTCAACACTGTCCTTTAAATTAAGAACTTCCATGAACTGGATGGTCTCTACCAACTTATTCTGGAAAAACTCTGAAAAAGAGCCAAAATCATCATTGAAGCTTCTTGAAATTAATGCGAATACTTTGACATGGAACTCAGAATTACGTCATTAAGAGCAAACACTGAAGAAGATCGGTATTAATGCAAGAAATGTTACAACAAATAAAGAAATAGTGCCTGAAATGACAAGGAAAAGAATATTGACCTTACCACTGTTGTCAATAAGTTTTGAAGGATTCAGTCTACGAGAAGGTGTAGAACTCAACGACCTACCGTAATCTGGAAGTAGCGACTGCAACACAAGAAAAGGAAAGTAATAACTTTAAATTTGTCGGAGTAATGTTCTTGCTCTACAGTCCAGATAACGGAGAATACGGTGGGAAAACTCCAAAAACCAACCCCTAAAAAAAATGGGTAGCCCAATACAAACATAAGTCAACCGTGCGAGCTAACCTTTGGGATTGAAGCAGTGTTGCAAAGGTCCTCTATCCTGGTCAGCTTTGCACTAGAAAAGAGTTCATAAATTAAACACCCTGCAATGAGCGCCGTACATTGTCATTGTTTCATCATTCAGGAGAAGAAAAGTGGGATTGTGCACCAAATCAAATACTACCAAGGGCAAACAGAAGAGTTAAAGATCATCTCAGTTTATTGATTTACACTTTTTTTTTCTTTGGTCATTCTCAATTTTGGCTTGGTCTAGAATGCAAAATCTCAGCAGAATTGAAACTATGGATATAGGCAGAGAGAGATAGACATCAGGAAATAATTAAACAACTTTCACGGTTTAAGAAATGAATATCAAGTGCACATCTGGTGAGGAACTGTTTGAACACATTTCTCCCCATCTTGTAACCAAGGAAATGAAACAGAAACCAGACAAGCATGAATGAAGAAAAAGGAACCACAATATTAGTTATAGAATGCAGCGAGTTCTAGAATGCAGTGAGTTCTGCTCAGTGCTCACCCAATCCCCAGGAATCAATTGCCCACGGAGGAGATTTTCTAATTGAAGCCCAATTTGACTTTGTCAGCTCCACTGGTTTGTACTGAGTTCCAACTAACCATTCAAATTGCTGCGAAGGTACATATATATGAGAAGATTTTTGCATACAAAATTTAAACATGTATATTGTAATCAAGGAATATAGTACATATCTCCCTGCATTTCATTACACTTTCATGATATTAAAGAGCACCGAATCCTTCTTCTAGAAACAACTTAAACACAGCATGTGTAAAAAAACAACAGAACTTCCAAGCTTGACATAAAAGCATCGTTTGAACATCGCCAAAACATATCAGAGATAGAATTGTGCGTAGTTCTATATCTAACTATATAAATAAGTGTGGATTAAGAATCCGTACCAACATGGGGCTACCAGAGGCTGCGTTGTTGGCATCAAATTCTGACAGAACATCAAAAGCATGAAGCTTCCAATCCAGACTTTGAGTCCAACACAAAGCAGGCAGGCTGCCAACCGCACCTCCACCGCCAAACAGAGGATTTGGCCGAGGCCAAACACCTCCCGCCAGATCCACCACCACACGAGGAGCCCCCACTTCCCGCAAAGAAAATCACAGAGACAGAGGCGAAGAAAGAATCGTCCCAAGAAAGGAAAAAAAGGAGGAAGAAACGCACCGTGCGGGCGGGATCGTGTCAGATCCTCCTCGACGCACCGCAGCCCCACCTCCACTGACCTCTCTCGCCGCCACAGTGGAACGAGTCTCCCAACCTCCTGTCCACTCAGCTCCTCACCCGCCCGCTCCCTCGCCGCTTCCGCCGTCTCCACCACCGACACCCGCGCCGCCTTGCTCTCCCTATCCAGCAGCTGCCGCCGCCTCCCTCGACAGCAGCTCAAAGAAGAAGACTCGGCGGACACGTCCGCCTCGCGCAATTCTCATCCTCCTGGTGGCGGCGGCGAGCCGGGTCGCGCCAAAGTGGGTGAGGCGCGCTGGAGACTGGTCGAGACGAGCCGGTGGATGGCGAGACGCCGCCGTGGGCGGCGGCGCGTGGTGGTGGATGTACTTTCGAGGCCCTAAGCGACATCGGCGGCGACACAGGCCAGGAGAGCAGTGCGGAGGAGCAGTGAAGAGGGGTTCGCAGCAGATTCTGAGGCAGTGGCAAGCGTGGCGGCCGTCGGTCGGCGAGGCTTCGTAGGCGAGGTAGATGTGGGGGACGGCGAGGTAGGTGCCTAGCAGGGGGGCGAGGCTGGTGTGGTGGTACCTGGCGATGGTGGCGAGCGCGGCGGAGGCCTTGGCGGCGTCGATGCCCGGGAGGGAGCGGAGCTGGAAGAGAGCGGCGTCGCGGGCGCGTAGGGAGCAGTGCCAGTAGGAGGAGGAGGAGGAGCCTCTGCCTAGGGCGGCGCGCTTGGAGAGGAAGTTTGGGGCGGTGCGCAAAATTTGGGGCGCACGATTTGGGAGCCACGCGGGGACCGGGGGCGGGCGATTGGGGTGTTTTGGGGCCACACGGAGATTGGATGAACCGGATGATTTGGTCCATCAGATTTGATCAAGTGGTGTGATAAAGCATCTTAGCGCTTGATTATGAGGAAGGGGGATTTCTGGGTGCACGTGTTGGGGTGAACAAAGAAAAGGTATCCTCTGTGGGGGCTGAAATAGTGTGTGCATGTAGGAAAAAATTAACTGGTGAATTATAAAGGGGTAAAGATTAGCTTTCTTTAACAAATCTGATGCATACTTTTCTTGTGTCAAAATAATTCCTTCATGTACCTTGCTCACTTCAATTCCTAGGAAGTAATGTAACTCCCCCAGATCCTTCAGGGCAAAATCCTTTTTAAGACTGTGCAACAACCCCGTTGTCGCTTCTTCAGTTGAACTTGCAACAATGATGTCATCAACATACACCAACACAAAAACAGTAACACCATTTTCATTGAAATAAAATAGCGAAGTGTCTGCCTTTGAGGATCTAAAACCAAGGTCATGTAATTTTGTACTCGGTCGTGCATACCATGCACGTGGTGCTTGTTTCAACCCATATAAAGCTTTGTCTAATTTGCAGACATGGTTTGGCATGGTTTTGTTCTCATATCCTGGTGGTTGTCTTATATAGATCTCCTCTTCTAAATAACTATGAAGAAAAGCATTCTGAACATCTAACTGTCTTAAACTCCAACCTCTTGACATAGCAATAGACAAAATAACTCTGATAGTGACTGGTTTAACAACTGGGCTAAAAGTGTCCTCATATTCTAACCGATATCTTTGTTTGAATCCTTTTGCAACTAAACGAGCTTTATATCTGTCTAGGCTACCATCGGCTTTACGTTTCATCTTGTAAACCCATTTGCAATCTATGATGTTTATCCCCTTTTTAGGTGGGACTAGGTGCCAGGTTTTATTTTCCATCAAAGCATTGTATTCTATGTCCATGGCCTTTTTCCAATTAATGTTTCCCAAAGCTTCACTAATGTTTTGTGGTTCTCCTTGTAACGACCGAAACTTCGTTAAATGAAATAAAGTTTCATTTCATGCTTGCCCAACTAAGTATTTCTGATCAATGGACTACATTACAATTGGGGCAGTAAAGGAGTGATCCTTGTACCTCACTTCCAAAACCTTCTAGCTCCAAAAGGTCTCCATATCTTTGTTGGCTAATCCCATGTTGTAATCTGACAACTCAAGTAACAATTTAAGTTACTATTTTTGTCTGAAGCTTTCTTAAGCTAGCGAAAAGCTTAATTCAGTTATGGCAAGGTTAAGCTCTGTATTACCGTATTGTGCATGTAAATGTCGATTCAGAGTTCCATGTCATGCTTGTCCGATTAGGGCATTTCTATTCAGTGCATTGCACTTCCATTCGGACAGTAGAGCAGAGATTTTAGGGCTTCACTTCCAAGCCTTCCAATTCATAGTAATCAAATTTGGCTTCGCCTGAAACTCTGTGAATGAAATAAAGCTTCAGGCTATGCCTCTTCAATTGAGCTTTTCCTTAATCATAGCATTCACTTCAGTCAGTTCCAGCCTTCCAGATATGAGCAATAGATGGTTGATTCCAGAAACTTACTTCCAATCTATTTAGCTTATAGACCATTAAACCATTTTGGCTCATTCCTTGCTCGAAGTCTGACAGCTCAGTATATCAAGCAAGCACTTTGCCTCGGTGCTTTGAGTGCTGTTGCAGGTCTTGCAACTGCTCCTGCACGATTGTCTGAAACTTTATTAGCTAAATAAAGATCTCATTCCTTGCCATTCCAAACTAAACTTTGCAATACCAATGAGGGTGCTGAACATTGCTTCCAGGGTTCACTTCCAAATCTGCTAGCTCAAGTTTTCCAATTCCAGTCGTTCTTGATTCAAACCTGATATCACTTCCTTGAGCCGAAGCAGATGCATTCACTTGAAAGCTTCCCGACTCGAATATCCTCAGATCACTTGTGCCGATCCAAAGTCCGGACCTGACATCTCTAAACTACCCTGCACCAATGTGATGCCCTGTACCGACAAAGCTATGATCCCTCCCATTGCTCCTTCTGAAAAGCTACTGCTACATCTGAATCTAGGAGCAGTGCAATGACTGAAGATTGAAGTCCTGGCAATTCTCTGATCAACACCATGCCGTTGAATCAATGCCATGCCGAGATTGACATCTGAATGCCGACTAAAGTCACTGCAAAGTCCCTGAACCATCAGCCCTACCTTGGACCAACTGCAGTCGCTACAATGCCTGATCGAGTGAATAGTGCATCATTCGAGTACTGCAGCTCTGAATCGAGTGAACAGTGCTTCAATCTGACAACTCCCAGGCAGCAACTCCATTTTGCCGTTTTTGTCTTATTGACTGAACAGTGCTATGACTGGAAGATTGAGGTCTCGGCAATCCTCTGATCAGCGCCATATCGATGATTCAGTACAATGCTTGAGTTAACCACTCAGTCTAGCATTTGGGTGCTGCTATTGTCTGATCCACGAACTGTGCTTGGGCATTGTCTGAATTTTCGGCACAGTGCAAGGAACTGTTGGCTGTAGAGTGGTGTGGGATGCTTGCTGTTGGTTGCCGTTCACGGCCGTTGCTCACCTCGCCAGCTCCGCCGTACGCCGGCCCTTACGCCGTCTGCCCCAGCTCACGGCGTCGCCGCTCATCCCTCCTCTCCAACTCTCTCTCCCAGCTGCGCCACGCGCAGAGAGCATGCGCCACGCGGCCGCAGCACCGTGCTTCGACCGACTGCGTCGAGCCTCGTCAGCGCCTAAGCCATGCTGTGCCCTGTTACTTCGCTCCCTCCGCCTCAGTAGCTATAAAGCGGCGCTTGCTCCTCGCCATTGCTCCCCTTTTCGCCAATTTCCCTGTGAACCATCTCGCTGCATCACATTTCTTTAGAGAGCGCCCAAATTGGGGGGAAATCACCAATCGAGCCGATCGGTGGAGTAGCACTTCAATTCAACCGGGTTTTAGCACCTTGGGACTTCACTGATCACCTCCCCTCACTTCTTTTCAGCTCTCGCTGCCCGGGCCGCCGCCACGTTAGCGGTCTTCTTCTCCGCCTCCGGCCGCTTGGTGTCAGCCGCCTCCGAGCCGCCTCCGAGGGAATCGACTGCGTCACGAGGTTCGCCTCGTCCCACTGATGCTCTCCCCCATCTCGGCCGGGATTAATCCCTCTTCTTCCTCACTGCCGGCAGCTTCCACCGCTGGGCGTCGCCGTCCTCCGCCGCGAGCTTCACCCGTTGCCGACCTTCTTCAATTAACCCCACCGGCAGGTGCGTCTTGACCTCCTCTCTCTCACCGTGTGGTCGCCGCACTCCCCCCATCGTCGGAACATCGCCGGAGTGGCCGCCCCCGTGCAGCTCTGCTCTGGGCCGATGACGCATGGGTCCGGCCGGTCAGAGGCACGAGTGCTTTGGCCCTCTGACCGGTGGGGTCTGCCTGTTAGGCCTGCTGTTGGCCTCTGAGGTCCGTGCGATCTGAGGAATACGTTTTCCCTTTTGGGAAGCGTATTTTCTCCTTTTTCATTTTACAATTCCTAACCGATTCCAATTCAAAAATGCAGATCTTGTGCTATACAGCTCCAAATGAGATGAAATCACTTCCTAATTTTTTATAAAATCATGAACTTTATGAATATGTAAAAATATTTCGTGTTAGACTAATGTACAGATAATGATCTCAATTATATGCTTTAGGTTAGTAGTTGCTTAATATGCAAATTTTGCATTTCAACTCCAAATTGATTGAAACCAATTCCATTGCAATCCTTAGTCTGTGAGCTTGCTGATTGTGTGATGATATTTGTGATTGGACTTTATTTGCATTGTATGCTATGATTGTTGTGTTCCAATTCCTATAGTTAATAAAATGCTATCAACTAGTGCAATTATAATCCAAATGCATGTAAACTTGTTCCTAGGACCTTGAAATATCATGATCATGCTGTTGTATAACTTTTTTTAGGACTTGCTCACTGTTTTACATGCTTAAGTATCAAATTCGTATTCATGCTTATTATTGGGAGAATGAAATAATAAGGTTTTCATGCTCAATTATGCTATTAACCTTGCAATAGACTTCATGACAGGATAAACTCAACCCTAAGTCACCTCCTTATGCATCCCTTAATAACTCTTAAAGCTAATTAGACAAGTCTATTATGTGGCCACCTCAACTTAATCATGTAAGTCCTAACTATTTACATGTGAAATTGTGATCTTTTAGGCCTTTTCACTCATCCGTAAAACTACTCGTCCAAATGCAAATTTAAGGGAGACTAGCTTAGAATCATCCTACATCATGTGTACTACCATGTTTAGGAAAAACATTTCATTTATAACTTGCTTTGCATCTGAATCCTATTAGAGCAAAAGGGCTAAGTTTCATGATTAACCAACGCGTTGCTTAAGTAGCTAGTCTTGAATTTCTTTCAATCCAAACAATCTTAGCTTCCTGAATTCGATTGTTTAAACACTAAGATACGTGTAATTAACCTGTTGTGTGTGGAACTAGTATGCTAGCATTTGAATGAGTCCTTCCTGTAACTGTTTGTTCTTTTGTTGAGATTTAAGTTGTTGTTTCCATCTGATTTCCTTTTTCCCTATTTTTGATTCGTGGTTATTTGCTTTTGTTGTGGGTTTCTATCGTTCGAACGCGTAGCTGACGACGTGTCGGGATCGGTTGCCGACGACCCTAATTATAATCCTGAGATCAATCCCGAAGAAGAGCAAACAGGCAAGCACCATCCTTTGAACATGTTGATCCCATAATTTACAAAGTCTAATTTGTTTTAATCAAACTATTATGCATGCGTTTAATTTCTGTAAAGTTGCTATATTATGGGTCATGGTAGTTATATTCCTAACTTATGGGTTTACCTTAATTACATTGCCATGAAAACTTGTTGGAACCTACGCTAGGGATTATTCATGCTATGAAATGAAAGTTGGTTATACTCGATACATAATACTATGCTTAGCCATGCTTTAGTTGGGTAGAATGTTAGGCTTGAATCTTTATGAAACTTTGCAAATGTTGAAAATGGCAGTATCGATACTGGTATGTGGTTAAAAATGGAAATGAAAGTATGTTTTAGACACGGGCGAGTTATGTATATCTGAAAGTGCAATGGGATGTCTTGCACCGTACAAGTGGCCACTTGTACGGCACAAGGAAATGGATTGGTGTTGTATGGAAACTGGTCATTGCACGTAGATAGGGGGAAGTACTCGCCTGAGTCAACCTAAGGACCGAACTTGATACTATTAACTGAGTTAATTGGTGCAACCACATGTGCTAGTATGGGATGGCCTTAACTTAGTAAGCTAGATGAAGTTTTAATCTTGCACGTCGGTAGGCAGAAGAGTATGACGAACCAAGTGAGTGGTGTCGTTCGAGGGCGCTCCCTTCACCGAGGTGTTGGGAGTAAGTGACCCGATACAACGAGTATGCCTTGCTATGGGGAGAACGAGGGCGATGGCTAGCGGGACCATCGTAACTGTTGAAATTCTGCCGCCATAGCAAGGACGGGTCATACTCGGGCTAGTGCAAGGTTAGGCTTTAGCTGGTTGAAAAGTTTTGTCATAGTCTAGCAAAACGGATACTTGAGTATCGCGTGGCATGGTTGACATGATTGCTAGAATATGTCATGTGGGTAAAGTGTACACTCTTTGCAGAGATTTAAATCTAATCGATTAGCTGTGCTCACGGTCACGAGCGGCTTGGAAACATAATGTCAAGTATAGTGTTTTGGTTTTGGTTTTGCAAAATGACTTAGAAAATGGTGTTTAGTGTGTTGGTGTAAGTTATGGTGGGTTGGTTATGTTTCGGATATTGTTTATGGCCATGGAGGGTCATGAATGATTGTTCAAATACTTATATGCTACTTGTAGTTTTATCAAATGCTCATTCCAAATGTTAGTGTTGTTTAGCAAATTGCATGATTACAAATAAAAGTTGCTTTATGCTGAAATTCAAACCTAGAGTAGAAGCTTTCATCCATTGAATAGCCTAGCATGTATAATTTCTTCCATACACTAAAGTCTTACGAGTACATACGTGTACTCACCGTTTGCTCTAATTAAAAATGCTTAGAGTAAGGTGATGAGGACGCTCCTGACGGGGCTTACTTCGAACCGGGGTCAAGCGATTTCTTGGTTGGATGAACTGGGTTTTTCCCCAGTCGGTTGCCTATGGGTTATGGTTGGCACACCGTTGTCCCTGTTTTGGACTTAAGGTCATTTTCGCTGCTCTTTACTCTTTGTGTAATATCATGTAGATGTAGTCGTTTCTAGACTACCTTTGTCTTTTACATATTTGTATGTGTGATGAAACATCTCGAGTGCCAAATATGTGGGTGCTAGGCGTTGATCTTGGGAACTAGCACCGAACACATATGCGGGAAGCTCGGATTGATTCCAACCGGTTGGCGAAAGCACGTGTGTTGCGCCGATTTGTTGCTCTCAATCCGAGTACGGTTTCAGATAAGCGATTGGATTTCTTTCGGGTTGCATCATTATCCAGTTCGATGCAACAGTAAGGCCCCGTTTGGTACGGTTCCAGATTCTTGGTAGAAACGTTTCAGGTAGAATCAGAATCACTTTCTGCAAACCGTTTGGTACGGTTCCAGATTCTAATAGAAACTAGTGAAACGGGGTTGTGGGTGATTCAACCACGGTGTGGAAAAAAAAGAAACATTCCGAGGAGAATCGTTCCGAGTTTTAGCCCGTTTGGCTGGGTTTCTCCCAGATTCTAGTAGAAACAGCTTGGTCCCAAGTTGCCAAACGAGGCCTAAGAGTCTTTATCGCTAATCTAAGACCGGAGCTTCTTTTGCATTTTTCTGTTGAGCTTCTTTTGCACACCTTATTTGCTCATTCAGGCTAGGCAAATTGGATATAGTCAGTTACTTGGCAAATTACTCAAATCTGAAGTTTCTAGTTTTTTGATGATGCAATGAATATATCGTTTGATGATGCAATGAATATATGCATATATATATGTCAGGTATGTATAATGTGAACTTGAGGTCATGTTGTAACGTCTTGATAAGAAAACATTCTTCACTTTTTGATTTTTCAAATGCAAGATTGTTTAGCCATGAGGAATTTAGTTTTATTGCTAACTAGAGCACTATTTACCCTTACAACTTGTCTTTTATCTGTTCTATTTCTCTGAATCCTGAACTTTTTCACCATTTAATCAACTTTGAATATAATATAGGTTCGGAGTTGGAACATTGCTAGGCAACTTTGAATATATATTCCACCACACAAAAATTTATGAGTACATAGAAGCAAAATTTCATAAACTTTGAAGTAAGTATATGAGTATATATTCTAACTGAAGGGGAAAATATATATAAATATATAGCATGCGCGGCCGTGCGTTAGTCGCATCCTTAATTTTCATGTGACGGTGGGTTGTGATAGCCGGCCGGCAAGCACAAATATCATCGTGCATGGCGGCATCGGCTACTTACTGGACAGCGTCACAAAGCGAAGGAGCACAGGACTTCTCTACGCAATTTCCCCCTTAGGGCATGTTTGGATGCTAGGGAAATAAAATCCTACATGGTTATAACTTTATCACTAAATGATGGACAAAATATAAATTCAGAATATATTTTCTATTTTGTAGAACGAATCAGCATCTTGCAGATGCATAGAAGCATTCAAAATATAAATTCTATTTTGGCATCTTGTAGATGCATAGAAGCATTCAAAATATAAATTCATACGTCTACAAAATGAAGATATGTCCTGTCATAGTTTTTGATAATGTGGAGATTGATCCAGAATGCATAAGCAACCACATACTAAAGTAAATAACTCGCAATGCCACATCTTACAACCACTTACTAAAGTAAGTACTCAATATGAAAACAAGTCATAAATCTTACAACCACAAGTTTAAGAGAAATAGATGATCTAATTTATGACACAAAATACCTATACTACTTTGTGACAAGTCATGTCCGATTAACGGTTGTAATCATCCCACATTTGCATTGCAATTTGATCTCTAAGAGTACCTCCATCATTTGACTCAATGTCATTTTGGTAACTATTGTCACCCTCGGGTACATCAATAAAATCATCTGATTGAATATAGGCAGGTTGGTGATCCAACCACCCCTCTTGACTAAAGAGTAACTATCAATTTTATGGAATTAATTGCTATTATCAAACTGCATCCTATCATCTTAAAATCTACTAGTTACATGCCCGTGCGTTGCTACGAAAAACAAAATTGATAACGAAAAATAAAGAATAAAAAATAAAAAAATTATTTTACAAGATCAAACATCTATCTTTAACGCTTCGTTTCTTGCGAAAGCTGGCTAATTAAAGCAACGCTTCGTTTTTTGCGTAGGGCAATTAAGCAGGGCAATTAAGTAGGGCAATTAAACAGGGCAATTAATGACATGGGTAGAACTCACCACTGCCACCAACTGTTGCTTTATAGTAGTAGAGACTAGTGCAAGTGCCAACACCTGTCCTAAAAGGCTAAAACTAGTAGCTGCCTAATTGTGCTTGGCAATATCGTTTGCTTCACTCAACCACCAACTACACAGTCCTTGATACAGCACATTGCACATATGTTGCACCAGAGGATGCAAACAATCGAACATGCCCTGCGGCCAAAGCTTGGTTTGCTATAGGTTAATGCAGCAAACAAATTACTTCGCTCAACAACTTAAAAAAGTTCAGAACATGATGTTAGAACAGAAGATGGACACTTGACATCCTGACAATCTATAGTAAACAATGAGCATTATCAATTCATGTTAAACAATTTAGAACACATGAACAATCTATAGCAAACAATGAGCATTATCAATCAGGATTACCAGGAATAAGGAAACAATTTGACTCATCTATAGAAAACAATTTGCCTCAGAGCAGACATCACATGCACATGCACCATCCACAAGATAAAAATTACCAGGGCCTCATCGTATAATCAACTGCTACTACTGGTTTAATTGATGCAATGAGATTAAATACTCTAGCATTTGTCACTGGATCAATGAGGCTAGCAATCAAATCTGCCAATAAACAAGCACGAGTCCAACTACAATTCAATGCGATTTGAGGAAAAGAACAAGGATTTGGATCCTTACCTTCGGTTCGGCAGCATCGAAAACTCCAATGGTCGGTGGCACCTTGCTCTCCCTCCTCCCCTATGAGCAGGTCTGAGAGAACCCTTCCTCTTCTCCTTCTCCCCAATGGATGGCGGTACCTAGAACAGCAGATGCAATACAAAGCCGATGAGAAAAAATTGTCTACAAACAGAAGATGAGGAAGAGGAGGAAGAGGAGGCAGGCGAAAGACTTCACCGGTGAGCGAGAGAGGCGGAGGAGGAGGCTATGGTGATGGAGCAAAGGGCTTGTCGAGATCCCGAGAGGCGGTGCGAGTGGAGGAGGTGGCGTGTTGCGAGAGGAGGCGGAGGCGGAGGCAGGACTTGAGAGGAGGCGCCGGAGGCGGGGTTGCGAGAGGCGGCGGAGCGAGTGGAGGCGTGGTTGCGAGAGGCGGCGGAGCGAGTGGAGATGCGAGCGACGGGAAACCTAGCCCGATGTAAGCACTGGAGGATTTTTTCCCTGTGGATTCGACGCGGATCGGGGCTGAAAATTCCCGTTTCGTGGACTGCCAAATGCGCCTTTTGGGTGGACCGGGGAAGCCCACCACGAGATTTTTCATCCCTGGAAAAGGACCGGAACCCGGCCGGGATATGGGCTCCCAAACAAGCCCTTATGTGCAACTCTATCTTAGAGCTTGCCCTTAAAATGCAACTCTTTCTTGAAAAAGGTTCTCTCGGATGGAGGGTGGGTACGTTCTGTATGCTTGGACGTCGCACGCTAGGGTTTTGCTGTCATAACAGGGGTTTTTGGTGTGCGCAACATGCTGCCATAGTCCATAGCTCTTTCCTGTTATTCTATGTCATAAACTTGTTTTTTGTAATTTTATTACTTTTCTTATGTCTTGTGAGTATAACCTTAAAGAATATGCAAGGAATTTCTTCGCAATACACCGGTTAGGTTTTTTTATAATCAAAAGGTAGCTTGCTATACAATTCATTGGACGTTATTCCTGCAAGTGTCATTAATTTGGTCGATGCTGGTCAGGCATAGCCTTTGATCTATCTTTTATAAACAAAAAAAATTCTAAGTTCCTGCTTGTTCTATGATGAAATTAGCCAAAATTTTCAAAGCATTTAAATTGCATAACAAATCTTGGCCTGCTGATCAGTTTGAACTGACACCATGATAATTGATAACCACCATTTTGTCTCAAATGGTCTCTATGATTCGATGTTGTTTGTTAGCCACAGTTATTGATCCTTACCTCATATCACTCCCCTGTTTCCCATGGCAGCTTCTTACTGTATTCTTATGGATTGCAGTTGGTAACAAACCTGTAGGATCAATATATACTAATATGGCAATCAGAGAGAGGTAAATGATTGCGTGGAAGCTAAAATCAAAATTTTGATCTACTAGAAATTCACCCCAATTTAGAATCAGATAATTGCTTCGGTTTTCAGCAAAAACAGATTGACAGACGTTCACTAAAACATGAATTCCCGAAGATCCAACCGTCAGATTTACCTGAAATCTTAACTTGAGAAACTAGATTCAATTTCGAAACTAACCCAATAAGAATAAACTCAATCGGATCTACGGATCAAAAGTTATAAACTTCACAATTTAACTGTATCAATAATGACGAGAATTGAATAAACCCTAATTTCGTAATTAGACAAAATCTATGATGCATTAACTAATCAAACTTTTTTAGATCAATAACTTGATGCCCTAGAAAAGGTTTTGAATAGATTAGATCAAACTTATTACGCAACTTTGACACCTTGCAGTAAATCACTTTTTTGATGGTCTTCTTTTGCTCAAAAAATTATTTGGTGTCGATGAAAGTTGTATAGAATGTCAAGACGTAATTTTTTCATGTTGACAAGTTTTTTATTTGAGCAACAGAAAAAATGATAAAAAATTGGGAAGGCATGTGTATTTGCGCCGGACCAATCATTGGGAAAATCGCATTCGCGCCAGACCGTTCTATAATTCGCGCTTTTGGAGGTCTTCTCGTGCTCAAAAAATTATTTGGTCTACATGAAAGTTGTATAGAATTTCAAGGCTCATATTTTTCATGTTGACAAGTTTTTCATTTGAGCAACATAAAAAATCACAGAAAATCGGGAAGTCAAGGGCATTCGCGGCGGACCAAAAATGGTTCGCGCCAGACCGTTCTGTAATTCGCGATTCTGGAGGTCTTCCCGTGCTCGAAAAATTATTTGGTCTACATGAAAGTTGTAGAGAATTTCGAGACGCATCTTTTTCATGTTGACAAGTTTTTCATGTGAGCAACATCAAAAATCATAAAAAATCGGGAATGTAAGTGCATTCGCAAAGGACCAAAAATGATGGTCCGTAAATTCTTTGTTCTCTGTTGAGCTTTGACGAAAATTTAATATTATTCTTGAGCAATGCTATGTGATGTGTTTTCCTTGTCTATGATGGATGCAGGGCTCTATTTGGTGGTCATGGTGAGGCGAAGGGAGGTCGGAACTAGGCAAGCGTTGCCGGAGGTTCAAGATAGACGGAGGTCGCCGGAAGATGGCTGGAGATGGAGCCAGTGCAGTCCAAGGAGGCAAGGAGACAAAGTGTCTGCTAAGCTTGAGGCTTTTTAGGTCTAGTATACCAAGGAGTTGTTGGTCTTTAGAGCTAAAGTAGTGATCAAGTTAGCTTCTGTGAGAGGATTGTTGGACTGATCACTTAAAGATGCTTTGAGAAAGCATGTGTAAAAATGAAGCAGTGCAACCCATGTGAGAGAAAGTGTGGGATCAAATCTTGACCCTTGGAAGTTAGCTTAGGGTTGAAGCAAGACATCCAAGGGTGGGAATTGATCCTAGAACACTATAAATAGAGGGTAAGGGGTGCCCTTCTTCTCTGAAGTTTTTGGTGCTCCTTTGAGCTTTGCCCACATGAAGTGAGGCTTTGTAAAAACTTTCAAAGAAAAGAAATACAAAAACATTCTCTCCACTATGAATTTAAATTCTGCATTTACATTATGCCTTTACATTACGCAATTTAAATTCAGTCTTTACATTACGCAATTTAAATTCAGACTTTACATTCTCGCAATTTAAATTCCGTAAGTTGGATTTGCCTCCCCTCCTTCTACTTGCTTCTGGTTCTTAGTGCCAAGGATGAGAGATTGATTGGATGAGTCTTCACTTAGATCATATCCCAATCCTCTAGGCATTCCTTGTTTCGAGTTTTGCAAGAAACCGATCTCTTATGTTTCCATTGATGAATCCTTGTTTGATCGTGTTTTGATGGGTTTCTTTGTGACCTCTAGCTTGCTGTGACTTGTGGGAAGGTATCCAAGTTCATCTTGATCTTCAAAATCCCACGAACAAGCCTAAATCACATTATTTGCTCTTTTGTTCCAGGAGAGAATTTTTGCTCCAGGTTCTTTATTCCTTGCAAGAGATATTTTAGTTAGATGCTATTTGTCCAGTAGGTGGGGAAGTTTTATTTTAGGATCATTCAGCCCCTCTGTTCGCCATTCCGATCTTTCAGTTTCTGTCGCAACACGCAGGCACCTAACTAGTCTGTCAAAGTTTCAAGTTTAAGAGAGGGAGTTTTCGATTTTTCCCACCGCTCACGAAGGAATAAATCCCCCGTACGTTGAAATTAAGTTTCGAGCTGGGAGTTGAGCTGGTCCATGTCCTGGATAGAGGTGGGCGTCGTCTTGTGCCGTCTTGCGGCCGGCGCCCATCGTGCCGGGCGAAAGCCGTCGTGCCACGACGGCCCCATCGTGCCGTCTTGGGCCGTCTTGGCCGACTCACTTTGGCGAGCCCAAGCCGGCCCATTTAACCGTGCTGCCGTGCCGTCTTGGCCCAAGCCCGACCCATTTTACTATTGTGACGAACAAAGAAATAAAACAAATCACTACTACTAAACTACCTATTTTAATTACATAAGAGACTAATAACATCAACAAAATGTCAAACATAAATGCAATGCTTGAAGATGCCCTGAATCAACAATATCTACCAACTTTTAAGCCTTAATCCGTGATTTCGCGTTCGTTGCCGTGCAAGACGGCCCGGCCTAAATCGTCGTGCCGCGTGCCGTGCCGCCCGTCGTGCCTGGTTCTGGGCCGGCCCGGCCGTGCTGATTGCGTGGCCGGCCCGGCCCGGAACCGTGCCGTGCCGTGCTTTGCACCGTGCCATACCATCGTGCTTCGGGCCGGCCCAAAAAAGCCCGGCCCAATGCCCACCTCTAGTCCTGGATGAGAGCCCCATCAGATCTGGCATGTTGAGGGCCTCCTCAAACTGCAAAAAATAAACAATTAATAAACTGCGGGCACCACATGCAAGCAATAAACAATATAACTCTACTGGAGCTTTTCAGAATTTGGTGCAGTGCATTAATTGTTCATATATGGTATTACGTACGTACACTGCTATTGGCATCATATGGTCGCAGCCTTGTAGGGATCCACAGTATGGGCGTTACAAAATCAAAATCATAATTACTATAGGTGCACTTCTGATGACACAAACCAGGTTTTTTGGACGAAAGAAGTTCATAAAAAAGGAGGACGACACCAAAGGCATAGACATCCACCTTCGGAGAAACATCACCATAGCGAGCATACCTGTAAATCATGTATCCGGCCCTTTGATGACAAACTATATATCGTTGCACATGAAGATAACAAATAGTAGTTTATGTTGTACCAGATAATGTGCACACACACACGTGAACAGATCGAGAGATATTACAGACTATGATCGAGCACTTGCTCCGGGGGCATGTAACCAAATGTGCCAACAACTCGTGCCGGAAGAGTCACGCTTCCAACTTCGATCTGTAAGCTTTGTTAATCCAAAATCTGCTACCTGCAAAGTACAAATGATTACTGCATATAAGATGACCAAAACATGGAAAATTTCATGAACTATTTCAACCTTTGCTCGGAACTCCTTGTCTATCAAGATGTTAGCAGACTTGATATCCCGATGAACATACGTACACGGGAACAGTGTGTTCATGAATATACTTGTGGGGGATCCGGTCATTACGACAGTGATCAGGATACTTACTGTTAACGCAACCCGCCAGTAATCCGATCACTAGTCCCAAGACCGTACTCGGATCGACACTACTACAGATCTGGCCTTCCATACCGGCCCATCAGTACCGGTTATGCATGAACCGGGACTGACATTTACATCAGTCTCGGTTCAACGGTCTACAGGTCCGGGGGGATCATCAGTACCGGTTTGAAAGACCAACCGGTGCTGATGTGCTAACATTAGTACCGGTTGGTTACACCAACTCATACTAAGCAGCACAGGAGTTGAGGAGGGTTCTTAGCACCGGTTGATGTAACCAACCGGTACTGATGTTCGTGTTATCAGTACCGATTAGTTAAACCAACCGGTGCTAAGCAGCCTCATCGGCTCCTGTGCTGCTTAGTACGGGTTGGTGTAACCAACCAGTACTGATGTTAGCACATCAGCACCGGTTGGTGTGTTTGACCGGTACTAATGCGTAAAACCGTCTGTGATGCTTCGTCTCTTCGTTTCCCACGCGCAATGAGAACTCTTCGTTTCTTGCTTCGTCTTCAATTCCGGCCCTATTAAATCGCCGCTATTGATCAAATTTGAACACATTTCTGCATCTCGTCGCTAGCACCTCCGCAGTCTCCCGCAGGCTCATGCAGGGCCGGCCCTGAGGGGGGGGCAGGGTGGGCGGCCGCCCAGGGCCCCCCAAAGTTAAGGGCCCCCAAACTAATTAAGCAAAGTGCTGGTCTATATATATGACAATATATTCCGTGCAATTAAAGTTTTCGTGCAACCACCGTGCAACCTACTAAAAAAAGTTTCAAAAAAATCTTAAAAAAATCATGGACATACATCTCAACTTACCCCATCTATGTATAAAATTTCATGATCAAATTCATCCTATGCTAGAAGTTACAAAAAAAACAAATTTTAGTTTGCATTTGAACTATTCAAGTTTATCCAAAATTTATCTTTTTTGTAACTTCTAGCATAGGACGAATTTGATCATGGAATTTTATACATAGATGTGGGTAAATTGAGATATACATCTATGATTTTTTTCAGATTTTTTTGAAACTTTTTTTGTAGGGTTGCACGAAAATCAGCTTGCACCTTGGCAATTGGCATTGGACTAGTTATGCTTGTGCAGGACGCCAGGGCGTGAGCGACTAGAAGTCTTTTGAGGAAAGAGGGTTTCCATCAAAAGAATGCTTCCTGGCGGCTGACAGCTAGGGGTTTCATCCAACGAAAAAGTAAAAATAGGAGGGGCGGCGGGCGGCCAATCACCCGAACGTGGCGACGTATAGAGAGAAAAAGAAAGGATATATATATATATATATATATATATATATATATATATATATATATATATATATATATATATATATATATATATATATATATATATATGGAGGTGAATGGGGCCTCCATATAAGTTTTCGTCCTGGGCCCCCAAAATGCCAGGACCGGCCCTGGGCTCATGGCATCTCCACATTCTCCCGCAGGCTCCCTATCACCGCCCCCGACGCTGCCGCTATGCGGCAAATGCAAGTGGGAAGAGGAGGAGGAGGAGGAGCGGGAGGAGGAGGAGGAGGTGGTGGTGGAGGCAGAGGAGGAGGAGGAGGAGGAGAAGGAGGCCACCTGGGGGAGCTCAGACGGCGACGACGACGGCGGCGACGACGACGACTGCGGCGACAACAGCGGCGACGACTGCTGCGACGACGGCGGCAGTGACGACGACGTTAGCCCCCCGTGGAGTGAAGATGACGAGTACTTTCGGCTGTGAACCGCGAAATAAACTATATATTGTAATGTACAATATGAACTATATATTGTAATGTCAAGGTTTTAATTAATATATGTCAACATTCTAGTATTTTCAATCTTTTCTGTGCATTACTACCCTTCCGCTCGGCTTACAACACAGACGGTTATAAACACAAAACATCTGTGGCTATAAGCTCAAACTACAAAATGTACAAACTTCTTAGTACAAACATGTCTATTTTTTTTAACTTGGCTTGTTGCAGCCCAAAGCAGAAGGCAGAAGGTAGATCTGGCTAGCCATGGTTAGTTGTACACGTTCATTTCTATGCCATTATGAAGGATATTGTGACTGAAGTCCAATCCTCCTCTCTGGATTTAAATTATAAAGTAAACCATATTAAAATGGGTTCGGCAGAATAAAGCAGTGGAAATACCAAAGATTATTTATTTCAATGATGAATCTGGAAAAAGTTGGCCATTGAAGCTTACCACCAGCAGCAACAAGTTTTTCTACTCGAGCAACGATGTGCTTCCCATATGTATATTTCTTCAGTGCATTTAAATGAACCTTTATTTGTGGCAGGATCAATTCTCGCTGCTGATCATCACAAGTCTCCAGTACTTTCTGTACAACATAGTTACCAAACCGATCCTTCATCATGGCCTGCAAGTGGTCAAGTGTCGGACCGCGGAATAACACATCCGAAATCCTCTGTGTATTCTGTACTAGTCCAGGAAAAGCTAGTACACACAGTAGAAATGAAACCATAGCATATCCAACGTTCTTTATTAATAATAAATATTCAAGGATTACAAAGGGAATGGCGCGCAGGCCAACAAATAAATAAACGAATAAATAAAGCAGCGGAAATGAAGACAAATAGATAGAGCCCAATTAATTTGCCACAGGCAATCGACTGGGGACGCGGCCTAGTCCAACTGTTCCTCACCATCGTGGTACTCCTCCTCTGAAGTGGTAAATTAAGCAAGGGTGAGTACATACGTACTCAGCAAACCACACCGGAAATGCAATATAAATGTACGGGTAATCAAAGGATGGCAATATGGTTTATTTAAGCATAAAGCAACAGTTTAATAACATTTTCAATAATTTTAAAAGGCATACTTTATTCCAAAAATCAAATCTATACATTTTTAACTCAGGAATCTCTCCTGGAATTGGCTAAGTTTTACCCATGATGGACTCCCTCCATCCAACATCATTTTGGAAACCAAGTTTTAATTTACCAAAGTCTAGTCTGAAAATGGCTTGCTCGGCATGCCCATAACCGCGGGCGCGGCTAATCGATTAGTTTGACACTCTGCAGAGGTTGTACAACTTTACCCACAAGACATAATACTTCCCCTTTATGTCAGCACACTTCCTTTGGTGAGTGACAGAGAAGATTATGACAAGGCCCCATTAATAAATCATACATGTAGTCATGCCCGCTAAGGTTTCACCGCTGAAAGACTCCCTCTAATCAGAAGCCCCCTCTTGCGCCAGAGTGGCAGCATCTCACTTTCACCACACCACTACCACCATATGGCATGACTGTCCATGAAATGATTTAATAAGGATAGCCAGGTCTGTCCCATTCCAGACTCGTGGTAGTACGGTTAGGCTTTACATTCAGCGAAACTCAGACCGGTCCTTAATTGACTAGGCGAGACTTTCCACAAACCCAGAACCATGACCTCACCACTTTCCAACCAATTCTCGCCCGGTCTAAGTCATTTTCATTTTAACCATACTAATCTCCACATTAATACTAACATTGATCACCATAAGTTTCCAATTGAACATGATATCATTTTGGCATAAAGTTCCCCAAAATTTCCTAAGTTCAGTTCTATGCATGGCTAAGCAATGTCTAACTATTACCATAGTCATAACTCATATTTTTACTAAGGTTACAAGGGTATCGGAATTCAAATGTCAAAGGTCGCAAATCAAAAATTGGATTTAACTATCATTTAAAACTAGGTCGGAAATTAATGTCTAAAATAAATAAGCATGCAATAATTTAAATTCAACATAAAAGTTCATAAAACTGGGAGCAATATGGTCAAGGGGGGTGTGACTTGCCTGGTTCGACGAGTTGCTGCTCGAAATCGTCGTTCGGGAACTCTTCGGTCTCTCCGTAATCTACGCGCGAAAGACAACCAAATTCAAATAAAGCCCAAATTAACTCAAATAAACACAAATTGAATTTCAAACTAGCTCTAAACTAAAGTTTGGGATTTCTAATGAATTTAGGAAGAAGAACGGAGCCAATCGGAGTTCGAACGGGCGAAAACGGGCTCCCGGAAGTTTAAAAACAAATAAAAAGGGCTTTTTCTGGATTTTTCGGAATTTTTAAATCATTTTTAAAAAGAAAAACCGAATTACCGCGTCATGCTGACGTCAGCAGCAATTTTCGGATTTTCGAAATTCATTTTTTTTTTCTTTTTCTTCATCTGGCTGACGGGTGGGGCCAGGCCCAGGCGCAGTCCCGTGGACCAAGTCCACGCGTGGCGTGGACCACGCGCACACGCTGCTGGCGCAGCAACAGCGCTGGCCGAGCAGCCGGCGGAGCCGAGCGGGAAGACGGCGGGGCGGCGACCGCGACGGCGGGCGTGAGCGAGCCGGGCGGCGCTTGGCGGGCCGGAGGAGGCTGGAGGGAGGCGGCGCGGCGCCGGGCGCTGGCGCTTCGGCTCAGCGGCCGAGCCGGGACGGCCGGCGGCGGGCGGCTGGGAGGAGGAGGAGCGGAGGGAGAGAGGGAGAGGCCTGAGAGAAGGGGCTTAGGGGGCTTTAAATAGGGGGCAGGAGGCGACAA
The DNA here is from genome assembly GCA_036346355.1 of Rhipidocladum racemiflorum. Taxonomy (NCBI): domain Eukaryota; kingdom Viridiplantae; phylum Streptophyta; class Magnoliopsida; order Poales; family Poaceae; genus Rhipidocladum; species Rhipidocladum racemiflorum. The sequence continues at coordinate 30,004,191 of CM070592.1, read as the reverse complement.
GAAATAAGAACGCCCGCGCAAGAAGGGCGGCGGCGGTTATGGACGCGGCGGCGACACGGCGCGGCGCGCGTAAAGCGGGGCGGCCGTTGCGCAGGCGCGGACGCGGGAGAGCAAGGGAGCCGGGCGTCACAAATCTATCCCCCTTAAAAAGAATCTCGACCCCGAGATTCGGAAAGGCTGGCAAGAGAATAGGTTACGAATCCTTCAACTTATTTCTCAAACGTACCATGCTGCAAGTCTTGAGCCTTGATATTGTTCAGGAGTCCTTTGCCATAGATCTGTGGCTTCCTTGCTGCATTGCGAAAGGCTTCCGAATTGCTCACGCTTGAACTTGCATTCTGCTGCTTCTTGGGGCAATTCCTGGCGAAGTGTCCAATTCCATGGCAGTTGTAACATGTGAGTTTGGATTGGGGTTTTGAATTTTGCTGTGTTGGCCCTCCCTGATCTACTTTGTTGATTGCCATGCTGTTGGGATGGTTCACCATTACTGGCTTCTTGGTTACTTCTGTCAGCTCAAACTTGGGAGACGATGATGGATTTATCCGAGTTTTGGGAAAAGCTCCCGGATTGAACCGTTGGGTAGTCATTCTTCGCTTGCGGTTCTCCACTTCCAAGTGCTTGCCTTCCTGGCGAAGTGCCTTGTTGACCAGTTGCTCGAAGTCAGAGTAGTCGTGGGAAATCAATTGAATTGACAACTCGTCATTAAGTCCATCTAGGAATCTCTCCTGCTTGGCTTCATCTGTGGTCACATCTTCTGGTGCGTAGCGTGCTAGCTGGTTGAACTTGTGTAGATACTCTGTCACCGTATGACCTCTTTGGCGTAAACTACGGAATTCTTTCTTCTTTAACGCGATCAAGCCAGATGGGATGTGAGCTCTACGGAAAGCTACCACGAACTCATCCCAGATAATGGCTTGAGCATTCCGGTGGGTGATACGGAAGTTGTCCCACCACTCTGCAGCGGGTCCACTCAGCTGATGAGAAGCGAATAGGACTCGCTCTCGGTCACTGCATTGAAGGATATCCAGCTTCTTCTCAATGGTTCTGAGCCAATCATCGGCGTCCAATGGCTCTGTGCTGCTGGAGAAGGTTGGAGGTCTCGTTCTCATAAACTCTGACAGTCTGGAATGAGGAGGTGCATGAGCTTGTTGAGTAGCTTGAGCGGTCTGATTATTGTTGATGGACTGAGCCAGGAGTTGGATGAGTTGGTTCTGATTGTCCATCATTTGCTGCCAGTTGGGTCCATCTGCAGGAGGAGGTGGCAGACCGGGTGGAGGGGGACTGTTGGCGTTGCTACGAGTGTTCACCATCTGACGGTTGGGAACAAGGTTTAGGAAGGAGAAGACTGGGAACAAAGGGGAAGGATTTCGCACACAAAGAAGCAATAAACTCCTTTTTTTATTTTTTATTTTTTTTTTAACAAAAGAGGAAAAGAACAGCTCACAATCACCGTCTACTAAAAAAACTGGATAGCTTACTCTAGACCTTAATTGGGTATTCTTTCTGATGTTGACATTCTTGATCTTCAGGTACGGAACGGGTCGCCATGTTTTCGCGAGACACTTGTAATCCATCACTTTGCTGGAAGCTCCGTCTAATATTTTGAGAGTGGGGGTGAAGTAGATAAAATATTTAAATAAGAGTTTAGATAAGGACAAGATAGCATAAGATGAGAGTGGAACTTATACAAAAATATTGTTTTTATTTCAAAATAAGTCCTTAAGGTTAACCATTCTGACTAAGGCCACTCCTACAGTCGATGTGGCTCTGATACCATCTCTGTCGGACCGCGGAATAACACATCCGAAATCCTCTGTGTATTCTGTACTAGTCCAGGAAAAGCTAGTACACACAGTAGAAATGAAACCATAGCATATCCAACGTTCTTTATTAATAATAAATATTCAAGGATTACAAAGGGAATGGCGCGCAGGCCAACAAATAAATAAACGAATAAATAAAGCAGCGGAAATGAAGACAAATAGATAGAGCCCAATTAATTTGCCACAGGCAATCGACTGGGGACGCGGCCTAGTCCAACTGTTCCTCACCATCGTGGTACTCCTCCTCTGAAGTGGTAAATTAAGCAAGGGTGAGTACATACGTACTCAGCAAACCACACCGGAAATGCAATATAAATGTACGGGTAATCAAAGGATGGCAATATGGTTTATTTAAGCATAAAGCAACAGTTTAATAACATTTTCAATAATTTTAAAAGGCATACTTTATTCCAAAAATCAAATCTATACATTTTTAACTCAGGAATCTCTCCTGGAATTGGCTAAGTTTTACCCATGATGGACTCCCTCCATCCAACATCATTTTGGAAACCAAGTTTTAATTTACCAAAGTCTAGTCTGAAAATGGCTTGCTCGGCATGCCCATAACCGCGGGCGCGGCTAATCGATTAGTTTGACACTCTGCAGAGGTTGTACAACTTTACCCACAAGACATAATATTTCCCTTTATGTCAAAGACACTTCCTTTGGTGAGTGACAGAGAAGATTATGACAAGGCCCCATTAATAAATCATACATGTAGTCATGCCCGCTAAGGTTTCACATTGAAAGACTCCCTCTAATCGAAGCCCCTCTTGCGCCAGAGTGGCGAAGATCTCACTTTCACCACACCACTACCACCATATGGCATGACTGTCCATGAAATGATTTAATAAGGATAGCCAGGTCTGTCCCATTCCAGACTCGTGGTAGTACGGTTAGGCTTTACATTCAGCGAAACTCAGACCGGTCCTTAATTGACTAGGCGAGACTTTCCACAAACCCAGAACCATGACCTCACCACTTTCCAACCAATTCTCGCCCGGTCTAAGTCATTTTCATTTTAACCATACTAATCTCCACATTAATACTAACATTGATCACCATAAGTTTCCAATTGAATATGATATCATTTTGGCATAAAGTTCCCCAAAATTTCCTAAGTTCAGTTCTATGCATGGCTAAGCAATGTCTAACTATTACCATAGTCATAACTCATATTTTTACTAAGGTTACAAGGGTATCGGAATTCAAATATCAAAGGTCGCAAATCAAAAATTGGATTTAACTATCATTTAAAACTAGGTCGGAAATTAATGTCTAAAATAAATAAGCATGCAATAATTTAAATTCAACATAAAATTTCATAAAACTGGGAGCAATATGGTCAAGGGGGGTGTGACTTGCCTGGTTCGACGAGTTGCTGCTCGAAATCGTCGTTCGGGAACTCTTCGGTCTCTCCGTAATCTACGCGCGAAAAACAACCAAATTCAAATAAAGCCCAAATTAACTCAAATAAACACAAATTGAATTTCAAACTAGCTCTAAACTAAAGTTTGGGATTTCTAATGAATTTAGGAAGAAGAACGGAGCCAATCGGAGTTCGAACGGGCGAAAACGGGCTCCCGGAAGTTTAAAAACAAATAAAAAGGGCTTTTTCTGGATTTTTCGGAATTTTTAAATCATTTTTAAAAAGAAAAACCGAATTACCGCGTCATCTCGACGTCCCGACAATTTTCGGATTTTCGAAATTCATTTTTTTTTCTTTTTCTTCATCTGGCTGACGGGTGGGGCCAGGCCCAGGCGCAGTCCCGTGGACCAAGTCCACGCGTGGCGTGGACCACGCGCACACGCGCGCGCGCTGGGGCGCAGCCAGGCGCGGGCTGAGCGGGGCCGGGTGGAGCCGAGCGGGGAAGACGGCGGGGTGGGGCGGCGCACCGGCGACGGCGGCAGCGAGCGAGCCGGGCGGCGCTTGGCGGGCCGGAGGAGGCCGAGGGAGGGAGGCGCGGGCGGCCGGGCGCTGGGCGCTGGCTTCGGCTTCGCCGAGCCGGGACGGCTGGCGGCGGCGGCGCGCTAGGGAGGAGGAGGAGCGGAGGGAGAGAGGGAGAGGCACGGAGAGAAGGGGGCTTGGGGGCTTTAAATAGGGGGCAGGAGGCGGCACAGCAGCGCAACGCCCGCGCAAGAAGGGCGGCGGCGTTGCGGGACGCGGCGGCGACGCGGCGCGGCGCGCGTACGTTGCGCAGGCGCGGACGCGGGAGAGCAAGGGAGCCCGGCGTCACATCAAGCGAGAGAGGTTAGAAAGTTGAATAGCTCTTTACCAGAAGACAAGTTTGTCATTTGAGTAAATGACGTCACATCTGACTGCTCGACAAAAAGCACATGGCACTATGGCAGTCACATCTGACGTAAGGTTAGCTTGTAAAAGAATCACTTTCTAACTTGTCCATGCTGTTTGCTAAATCATTAGCATGGACAAATGACAAGCTACGATCCTAAATATTAGTTCCATCTTCAGCAGTTCTTCAGTGTACTATTTTAATAAGCTCCACAAGTTCCAATCCAAATGGTTCTAATATGGTTTTCTAGAAAAAGCTGGAATTTCATGATGACCACTCGCACAAAATCTTGAAAAATTGTTGGTGTCAACAAAATTCTGCCCATGTAGGACCAAGTCTCGGTTGCTAGGCTAATCACATCATAGTATCAGGACATGGCGGAAATCTGAAAACTCTGCTAACATCAGAATACTGTGATGTTATATATTGTCATTTTTGTTCGATGTTATGCTTGCTGGGACTGGGAGGAATTAATGTGACGAGGATTGACATTTTCGAGCAGGTTGGAGGTTTCACGACATTTAAGTGGACTTACATTGTGGAGGATCTGACGAGCTCAACTATGAGCTAGAGTGAAGCTCGATCGTGCCTGTAGTGCGACGACCGATTCTGTGCAGGCTTGAGAAATATGCAAAGGTGCCACTTAATTGAGACGAGGGCATGCAGTACCAAACCAAGCTGATTGTTTGAAGATTGTGGTCTGGGTTGAGCTATTTGGAGACCAGCAAAATTTTCCTTGGTATTCTCTAAGCCTGATGCGTTGGTTTTGGCAGTGGCTGCAATATTGAAGGTGTTGAAGGATTCACTAAAAGTTCTTGTAAGGATGGGGTGGTGGAATGGTAACCTGTGCGCTCTGAGGACATGGGATGCATGGGAGGGAGTCACTTGCCATGGCACAGACAAAGGGCCGGCTTGTGATCACCCAACTCTAGGTACCATCCGTTGTCCCAATGCCATTTTAATCTACTATCTATTTCATGGGGGTTATTTTTATTTTGCCGTCAAGTATGTAGTAGCCTTTCATCTGATCACCATGTGTACTCCTGCTTTTCTCCCAAAACGTGATATGATTTTTTCTACAAAAATAACGAGAGTTTTTGCAGATCACTGAAAAGGAAGGATATTGTAACAGATACATAGAGCTAGCAGCAAAACTATCTACCTTAGACCCCATTTGGCATGAAACATCTGGACCTTTGTGAGGCAAATGGCACTTTGATTGTCACAAAATATAGTAACACAAGAAGTGATCCCGCTGAGCTCAGTGTACAAACCTCTCAACCAAGTGTCTTCTTTACATGCTTCAGAAATAGCCATATATTCAGCTTCAGTAGTTGATAAAGCAACAGTGGCTTGCAAGCTTGCTTTCCAAATGACAGCACAACCACCAATGGTGAAAGCATAACCTGTGAGAGATCTCCTCTTATCCAAATCACCAGCATAGTCAGAATCAACATAACCAACAAGTCCATCTCCAGATTCTCCAAACTTCAAACAAGCATTAGAAGTACCACGCAAATATCTGAAAATCCATTGAACAGCTTTCCAATGCTCTTTGACAAGATTAGCCATGTATCTACTGACAACACTTTGTGCATGAGATAAATCAGGACGAGAACAAACCATGGCATACATAAGAGAACCAACTGCACTGGAATATGGGACTCTAGACATGTACTCAATATCATCATGTGACTCAGGACACAAAGCTGAAGATAATTTGAAATGTGTAGCTAATGGAGTACTCACTGGTTTTGCATCACGCATATTAAAACGACGAAGGACCTTTTCAATATAACCTTGCTGACTAAGGTATAATTTTCCAGATTTCCTTGCTCTAATGATTTCCATGCCAAGAATTTTCTTTGCTGCACCTAAGTCCTTCATCTCAAATTCTTTACTCAATTGTGCCTTCAATTTAGCTACTTTTGATTTATCTTTTGCAGCAATTAACATATCATCAACATAAAAAAGCAAGTATATAGCTGAACCATTAACAGTCTTGAGGTAAACACAGCTATCATAATTAGACCGCTTAAAACCATGAGAGAGCATAAATGAGTCAAATTTCTTGTACCATTGTCTAGGAGATTGTTTCAAGCCATAAAGAGATTTCTTCAATCTACAAACAAGGTGTTCTTTTCCAAGAATAACAAAACCTTCAGGTTGGTCCATATAAATATCTTCCTCTAACTCTCCATGTAAGAATGCAGTTTTAACATCTAATTGCTCAAGTTCATAATCATGCATAGCCAGTGGCGGACCCAGAAAGAAATTATAGGTGGGGCAAGTTTAAAGTAGTATTAAAACGTTAAAAAGAATGCAATGTACCGTAACAACAATAATATTATTAAAGAAGCATAAATATAACGTTCAACTAATACGGTCAAAGAAGAATTAGCAAAAAGGCAACATACCACTCAGTTAACAATTGGTGAGGGACGAGGCAATTGTATTCTCCTAGTTTTGAGGCGCTGAAATCGTCAGATGATGGCTTCATCATTAAGTGATTTGAAGATCTCTCTCCGTATAGCAAACCATTAAGTCATTCATCCAATTGTTGACAATCTTATTGCGTTTCTTGCTTGGTGCAACGTTCCAGCTTTCAAATTTGTTGGGCTTATGCATATGCAGTATATACAAAATACCTGGACCTAATAAATTGTAGGTGGGGCAGCAGCCCAAGCTGCCCCACTGGTGGGTCCGCCTATGTGCATAGCAATAATACTGAGTAGAGTGCAAATAGAGTTATGCTTCACAACAAGAGAAAATACATCATTGAAATCAATACCTGGAATCTGGCTATAGCCTTTAGCAACCAACCTTGCTTTATACCTTGTTGAATCAGTAGGAGTAATTCCTTCCTTTCTTTTGAAAATCCATTTACAACGGTCAGTCTTCTTATCTTTAGGCAATGTTACTAAATCCCACATACCATTCTTTTCAAGAGACTCCATCTCATCTTGCATAGTGGTCATCCACTTTTTGCAATCAGCAGAAGTAATAGCCTCAACATAAAGCAATTAGAGGGTTCTACATTATTCTCAATTTCTTCTGCAACACTTAAAGCATAAGAAGCAATATCACATTCTTCAATAAACCTTTTAGGTGGATGAATAGACCTCTTAGGTCTATCAATAGCAATAGAATGTTGTGGAGGCTGCACAACTGGAGAAGAATGTTCAACAATATGTGAATCATCAACAATAGATGCATCCTGAATATCAGTATTTTTTTCTGGTGTATTTTTTGAATCAATAAGTTGCTCCACCTGCACACTATTTTTTTGTTGTTTCTCAATAGGAACATTTGCATCCACTTTGTCATTTAACATAACAGATTCATTAAACATAACATTCCTACTGATGACCACCTTTTGTGTTTGAGGATTCCACAATTTATAACATTTAACACCAGATTTATAACCAAGAAAGATGCATTTAATAGCTCTAGGCTCCAATTTACCATTATCAACGTGAGCATAAGCAGTGCAACCAAAAACTCTCAATTGTGAATAATCAACTGAGGAACCAGACCATACCTCAATTTGGAGTTTTCTTATCAATAGCAATGGAGGGTGATCGATTAATAAGATAGCAAGTAGTGGAATCGGCTTCAGCCCAAAATTGCTTATTCAAGCCAGCATTAGACAACATGCAACGGGCATTTGAGAGATAGTTCTGTTCATACGCTCAGCTACACCGTTTTGTTGTGGGGTGTAAGGAATAATGTAGTGTCTCACAATGCCTTCAGACTTACAATATGAATTAAATTCATAAGAATAGAATTCCATCCCATTATCAGTGCGAAGTTTCTTTACCTTCTTTTCAGTTTGCCTTTCAATCATAACCTTCTACTCTTTGAATGCTGAAAATGCTTCTAATTTATGCTGCAAAAAATAAGGCCAAACTTTTCTAGAATAATCATCAACAATTGTTAACATATAGCGGGCATCTCCAAAAGAAAGCTCACGAGATGGCCCCCATAAATCAGAATGCACATAATCAAGAATACCTACTGTAGAATGAACAGAAGTGTTAAATTTCACCCTTTTATGCTTACCAAATATGCAATGCTCAAAAAATCCAATTTTCCTCCATTATATCCATCAAGAAGTTCTCTCTTACTCAATTCTGCCAAACCCTGTTCACTCATATGCCCAAGGCGTTTGTGCCAAAGATTAGCTGTAACGATCGAAACTTTGTTAAATGAAATAAAGTTTCATAACATACCTTTTCATCTAAGCTTGTCTCTAATCAAAGCTTTTCCTTTTCCAATTTGAGCAGTGAATGGTTGGTTCCAGTACTTTATTTCCTCACCATCTAGCTCAAAGACCATCAAATCAAATTGGCCAATTCCTTGCTCGAAGTCTGTTGACCCAATTAGCAATCAACCATTGCATTATCTGAAACTACCAGTATAATGAATTCCCAACAAATCTTTGCTTCGCAAGTCAAGCAATGCTTATAGTTGGGAACTTTGACAACTAATTGCAGTGGACATTTCAAGCACTCAAATCAGTGCATTGCATAACCAATCGAGCTTTTCCTTCGTCATAGCATTACATTACCGTTTTGATTAAAGGTGAATGCTTCCAGAGTTTCCTTTTCCAAATCTGCTAGCTCAAGATCTCCATATTCTTTTGGGCCAATTGAGTACCTACATTTGACAACTCCATGGAGCAATTGGAGCTCTGAAATTTCTGAACTTTGCCAACTCCATGGTTGCTTTCCCATTTGGACATTTCATTTCGGTTGGTTTGTGCAGTGGATGGTTGAATTCAAACTTCACTTCCAACACTCCTAGCTCAAAGATATCAAATCCTTCTGGACCAATCAAGTGAAGCAAATGTACAACTCAAGTGCTAAGGTCTAATCAGCCCTGAGCTTGTAATATAAGCGCTTGTAATAACTGCCAGTCTACTTTAAGTTATGTTCATATGTGTATGTGTGATGAAACATCTCGATGTGCTAAGTATGTGTGTGCTAGGCGTTGATCTTGGGAACTAGCACTGAACACATATGCGGGAAGCTTGAATTGATTCCAACCGGTTGGCAAGAGCACGAGTGTTGCGCCGATTGGTTGATCTCAATCCGAGTATGGTTTCAGATAAGCGATCGGATTCCTTTCGGTTGTATCATTATCCAGTCCGATGCAACAGTAAGAGTCTTATCGCTAATCTAAGACCGGAGCCCCCACATTAGCAATATCAGGTACAGAATGTGAAGTAATACAGACTTCACCTGTAATTGTAGTGCCTTGTAAACGATATAGATTTGCAGATTTCAAATCACCTTTCATGACAATAAGTGAACCTTTTGATACCTTCAAAATTCCATTGCCACCAGAATACTTATACACTTTAGTATCAAGAGTACTCAAAGAAATAAGATTTCTTATCATACCTGGAACGTGCCTTACATCTGTCAATGTTCTGAAAATGCCATCATGCATCTTAATTTGTACGGATCCAATGCCAACAATGGGACATGACGAATCGTCATCCATTCTAACAGAACCAACATCTTTAACAAACTCATAAGTGATGAACCAGTCTCTATTAATGCATATATGAAAGGAAGCAACTGAATCAATAATCCATTCATCACCACTACTTGCACATCCAGCAAAAGCAAAGAGAATCTCACCATCAGAACCATTATCAGCAATAGCAACAGAAGCTTTACCTTACTCATCAGATTTATCTTTTGGCTTATAGGTACCGTTCCTTTTTTCTTTGTTCTTTAGCTTATAACATTCAGATATGTCATGATTATTCTTCTTGCAATACCTGCAAAATTTTTCTTTACCTCTGGACTTAGAACGGCCCGTGTGACTGCTTGAGCTTCTGCCTCTATATTCATTATTTGATTTCTTTTCCTTTGTCCGTCCACGAACAGACAAAGCTTCACCATGCCAACTGGAACCTTCGGAAGACACCATTAATTTCATCTTTTCTTTTGCATGTAAGGCCTCATAAACTTCAGCAATAGTTAGTGTGTCACGGCTATATAGAATAGTGTCTCTAAAATTTGAAAATGATGGAGGCAGGGAACACAAAAGAATGAGACCTAAATCCTCATCATCAAATTTTACCTCCATCGATTCAAGATCAAAAACAATCTCCTTGAAAGCCGATAGGTGATTCAACACGGAACCACCCTCTTGCAACTTGTGCGAAAATAACTTCATCTTTACATGCATCTTGCTAGTCAGAACCTTGAACATGCAAATTGATTCCAGCTTTAACCATAGAGCAGCTGCAGTTTTCTCCTGCAAAACCTCTTGCAAAATATTATTTGATAAATGAAGATGAAATTGAGACAAAGCCTTACGGTCCTTTCTTTTTTCTTCATCAGTCCAAGTATTCTGCTCTTTGTTCCCGAATTTATCAAGCGCATCATCCAGATCAGTATGCGCTAAAATAGCCCGCATCTTGACTTGCCATAAAGAAAACCTAGTACCACGGTCGTATTTTATCGAAGCCATATCGTAGAAATACGAGAAACAAAAAGACTTTCTGCCTCTTTCTGTTATTGAAGCAGCACCCTTGCTACAGTAGCTCGCGCCCTTGCTACAGTGCACGTACTGTTGCTACAGTGCCCGAAAAATTTAGTGGCGCGCTTTTCCCACAGGCTGTTTGTCTTGGATATTGCAGTTACTCATAGCTTCAGGGAAGAATTGAATAAAATACTCAAGAGATGATTACAGAACCTCACAGATGTGGTCTGGGCTTCGCGGAATTGACTTGAAACGGCCGAAGAGCTTAAGTGCGTGCTGCCTGCGATTGAAGCTTCGACTGCCTTCAGTCTGAATCACTCTTAACCCCGTTCCACCCCGATTCACAGAATTCAGACAGCTAACCAAACGATTTTCAAAAATAATTTTAATTCTACTTGAAACGTTTCTACCAAGAATCTGAAATAATTTCCGTTTCTACTAGAATTTAGAACCGTACTAAACAAAGCATTAGTTTCTCAGCTGGATATTGCTTATACTACTCAACTAATCTGAGTTGCGCATATAAGCTTAGTTGCAAAATTTTAACTAGGTTCAAAAGTTTATTTTTGGTTATGGTCATACAAAACTAGCAATAGACCTACCAATTCAGTTTCCCAACTCAGTATTTTTGTACAACTCAACCAAGGTGACCTATGAACCCTGACTGCATAATTTGAATTATGTTTATTTTTTTAATTGTGCTTTGGTTCCTTTGGCAGCTTCTGTCTTATGTAAATGCAAGATGATAACCTTAGTTGTTAGAGGAAGTCACATATCAGAAAATTTGCTAATTTGCCTTGAAGTTGATGAGCCTTTGATCATTTGCCTAAAGTTGATAGGTCTTTGATCATTTGCCCTATGATTTCTCACTGCCATGCGGGCATATCAGTGAGACATCATATGGCAAATCATCAAAGGCCGATTAACTTTGGGTAAATGATCAAAAACTGATTAACTTCGGGGCAAATAATCAAATCCCACATTTCTGGTGATTTAATATTTTTTTGGAAACTAATCTTTCGGATGGGTAACTAATATGGATCATCACATAAAGGATCATGGCAAACTTGGTCCATGCCTTTTCTTGTTGGCATCTTAACTACTTTCTCACTAAAAAAAATCAATATCATGATTTGCCGTCTATATGCCTGTTACTGCTTGAGAACATGCCTTGCTAGCTATTTTGATTTTTTCCGCGGCAGAAAATAAAACCTGACATCTCCATTGTTATGGTACCAGAAGAAGAACATGCATCTCAAGAGTCAAGATGTGAGACCCTCCCTTTTATGCTACAGTGTAACATAAAAGAAAGGTTCTAATGTGCATACTGTGCTAGTCCCATGATCAGTAGCTAGCATGCACAAACACAATTTGAGATCACAACCATGCAAAAGTTTCATATTTTATTACAGCGGAAGTATTGATACAATATGACCAATGAGGTCGACTAAAATATAACAAAAGAATCAAATGACCTGTAGTTTGCCACATAACCCGCAGGCAACTGACAAGGTAAAGCCTTAGAAAGAATCATCGTTAATAATCCCGTTTTTCTGCGTCAGAGTATTTGTCGAGGTTTCCTGCCTAAAAACAACAATAATAGCAAGGGTGAGTACGTTGCGTACTCAGCAAGACTTGTAGTATTTGCAAAACCTGAAATATATGCAGGCTGAATAGAAAGTGGATTTCTACGGTTGTTTTGCATAAAGCGAAACTTGAATTGCAAATACTGAATAATAGATTGAAAGCGAAAATTGTAAAAGTACATAGATAAGTAAAGTAACAAGTATGTACATAAAAGTAATAAGAAGAGATAGATAACTCACAGCCCTTCGTGGATAAAATGTAATAAAATACTCACAGCCCTTCGTGAATAAAACGTAACCAAAGTACCCACATTCCTTCGTGAGTGATAAAACGTCCAGTCCCATTATAACTGTAATCAATTTAATTTTGCCAAGCACAAGGCACAACAGCTGAATTTAACCTTGCCAACGAAATGTCAAGTATTGAATCATCTGTAAGGGTAAGCTCACCAATTTCAAATTATCTGGTCCAGTTTTATAAGAATATAGAAAATGTCTAGCTATGTGATGACTTTACCAAGTGCTCATGACCGAGAGAGCGGTTAATCGATTAGTTTTAGACTCTACAGAGTTTGTACAGCTTTACCCACAAGAAATGTTCTCCCTTTGTGGCAATGCATATTAGACACACTGCCTTTGATGTGCCGCCAGAGAGTTCATTACGAAACCGTTCGATTACCTGAACCTAACTTTGCACTAGCCCGATGTCGACTCACCCTAACTATGATGGAAGCCAAATATAGTAATGATGATAATCAAGAGCCGTAGCTCAAATAGAATAATAACAGCCCCAATTCATAGCCAGGCGTAAACCGTTACAACGGCAGATGCCAACACCTCAGTGATGACACCTCCCTCGAGCAAACCTATATCCAGAATGCCCGTGCTACAACTGCCTACCAATGTGCAAAGCTAGTTCTAAATAATTTTAATAGGTTAAGACTGTCCCAGTCCAGTACTTGTGGATGTACGGTTATCTTGGCCTGAAAACAACACATCAGCTCGGTTCTTATACGACACGGGCGATAAATCTCTCCCTATCTACGTGCATCATTAATTGCACTTCCGGCTATTGCCAATAATCACCCGCGTCAAAATCATAGTTTTGTTTTCAGAAAAAGAAAGTTTCAATAATCACAATATTCCAACATGTCCATGAACAGAGTTCATCATGTCTACAATTTAAGTTTTTCACGAGCAGTATAACCATCTGTTCGTGTTCCCAGTCTAAAGCAGGGCTATGCATATGCATGTAATAATCGAATATACCCATTTTGACATCAAGTGTCTATCCACGAGCTAGAGTTATCAAGGTTCACATATCAATATCAATTAAGGAAATCCATCAATGAAAGGTATATCTACCAGTACCCAATAACAATTTTATAGAACATAGCATATGCAGGCAAGTTTTAATTAACATTTTCGTTAATTATGAAAAATTAGGATCAATATGATCAAGGGGGTGCTTGCCTTGCTACTTGTTGTCTTTAGCGACGAAGTTGCAGATGTACTCTTTGGAGTCGATGACGACGAAGTCCGAGACGTCGGATTCTACACGTCGTATAATGGAAAAGAATAACAAATAGCAAATAACACTTTCAATAAGGGCAAAAGAAAATCAGATGGAAAAATCAAATAAAATCATTACATAAAACAAGCATGTAAGTGAGTTACTTTCATGTTATAGTCTTTTCTTATTAATTAACGGTTTAGGCGTCGCATTGCACACGATACCTATTCTTTATGATTTACTTTATTTTATTTTACGAATTCAGGAAGCTAAGATTGTATATGTTATTATAAATCATTACATAAAACAACAGGGTGAGTGCAAGTATAACTTGCACGGTTGAATATCAGCAATATTGAATATAAGCAATAACAGACATCACAATTAATCACTAGTGAATGCATGGTTCAATTTAAGCAAACACCGGCATCTAACAATTAATTACTAATGCAGGTAAAGCTTAACTTATGGTACTAGTTATTGAGCAAAGTTACATACATACATATATATTATAGGCTTTTAGGGCTCACACTGCGTAGGGTTATGTTTTGAATAGGATTCAGTTGCAAAGTAGGTTATAATAGAATTACTTCTACATAATGAAATAGTCTAGTTTTAGGAAGTACTCTAAAGCTGGTTCTATAGATACTAGTACTTATCGGTGATATCTTAATCATTCTTTAAATTATGGATAGTTATACCCTAAGTTTGTGACTAAACATGTTATGCAATTATCCTTGTAGATTATTAGGGTCTTGACCTTGAAGAATAATTCAATAGTAGTTCTATAGCATTTGGGTCCATATTAGTTCATCTATTAAATCATGGTACATATATTATATGAAACATATGCTACCTAAGGGCCAAAAGTACATTAAGTTTAATTTATACATGAGAACTAACCTGGCTAGGGTTAAGCATAATCATTCTTGTAGGATTAATTAGTTCTGTACTAGGAATCACTCATGATAGGTTCTATATGCATTATTACTTATATATGTATCCCAATTACTCTAATATTTGATTAGTATGATCATTTACTAACTTAATTCAGATTTAAAAATATTCTTACATGGCTAGGTATTATGACTTCATAAAAGGGGTCTAGGACCTTCTTCTATATACATTATAACTACTCAAATCTTTATGCATTGGATAATAACCTATTTATGAGTTTGATTCAAGCAAAGGTCTAAAATAATACTTGAGGCCACTAATTATTAAAATATAAAAGATGCATCGTACACCCTAAGTATTTTTTGTAGAATCAAGTTCTATACTGTCTAACTAGTATAACAGAACCAGTTTCATATCAATAGGATGAAATATGAGCAAGTTATAACGATATGAAGATTTAACACATTGGATTCAAGCTTAAAAGGAAATTAATACAAACTAACTCTAATTTTAAATCTAATTGCATATTTAGACAGCATATGACAAGGATTCTTAACAAAATTAGTTTCATTCAATTTGGACAAGTTTGCAAAATTTGTACATGCAACCTATTTGAAATCTTCCCTTTTAAATTTATATTACTAAACAAGTTTCGTATATTTTTGTATATTATGAAACTAGATGATTTAACATGAATTTACAAATTTATTTGGTTGGATTTGGAGTTATAATGCAAAAGATATGAATAGATAAAATAAAAGAGCAAAAGGGAAAATAATTTGGCTCAGCTAGGATTACTAAACAAGTTTCGTATATTTTTGTATATTATGAAACTAGATGATTTAACATGAATTTACAAATTTATTTGGTTGGATTTGGAGTTATAATGCAAAAGATATGAATAGATAAAATAAAAGAGCAAAACGGAAAATAATTTGGCTCAGCTAGGATTACTAAACAAGTTTCGTATATTTTTGTATATTATGAAACTAGATGATTTAACATGAATTTACAAATTTATTTGGTTGGATTTGGAGTTATAATGCAAAAGATATGAATAGATAAAATAAAAGAGCAAAACGGAAAATAATTTGGCTCAGCTAAGATTCGAAAACAGGAACAATTGGTCTACACGGCTGGGCACTACCACTGAGCTACGGTGTTCCTTATGACATGAGGACATGTGCAATTATTTGAAGCGATCTTCTGTTGTTTCTTGAAACGTAACAGTCGTGCGCTCGGCTGACAGAAGGGGGCCACAGGCCAGCGGCTCATGGACAAGGATGGGCCCACCACGCATTCAGCAGGGGTACGAATCCCAGCTTGGTCGGTTGGATTAAATAATGGGGGCCCCACTTGGAAGTGACACAAGGAAGGCAAAAGTGATTCGGATTTCCAGACATCACAGAGCAAACGCATTTAATTGAGTGTCCAAAGCATAGAGTTAATTTTTGTAACTTTTTATTGAGTTACCTGGTTAAGTTACCTACCTAATGTAAAAATTTTGGATTAAAATACGCAGCATATATCTCTACTATTCTAAAGCAGCACTTGGTGGTAGTGATCCGTTCTTCTCACGTTATTAATTGCCGTTTAATTGCCCTGCTTAATTGCCCTGCTTAATTGCCATACGCAAGAAATGAAGCGTTGCTTTAATTAGCCAGCTTTCGCAAGAAACGAAGCGTTAAAGATAGATGTTTGATCTTGTGAAATAATTTTTTTTATTTCTTAATCTTTATTTTTCGTTATCAATTTTGTTTTTCGTAGCAACGCATGGGCATGTAACTAGTTTTATTAAAATTCTGACAATGAAGACTATTCAGAAAATTAAATTCGGAACATGATTTATTTGAGAGCTTAAATGAACTTAATAATTTTTGATATTTTTAAAAAAGATCTAAATTAGTGTAAGGGAGATACCATAAAATTTTCAGAAATATAAACTTACAATTTATTTTATTAGAATTATTTAACTGCGTTTTGCAGAATCTCAGGATTGGAAAGTTTAAATGAGAATAAATAGTAAACACAATTAATAATTTTTGTAAATTTTTGTGGATGAGGATAATATTACTGATCTCACATGGTAAAAATCTCAGGAGCTTGAAAGGTCTGAGATTTTCTCAGAAATTCTGACAAGGATTGGTCAAGGATAAGGTTTCTCATTTAATTAACTTTATCAACTTGCAATTGGATTCACACACTCCTTTTGACCAGCCAAAGTGGTCTCTAGGGTACTCTAGGGTTATCCAAGATTTACTATGGTAATTTTAATCTTTTACCATTTTACCATTTTATCTTTTACCTCTTTATCTTTTACTTCTTATCTTTTTATCAATTCCCTTTTCAAAGAAGGGAAGTCAATAAATGATTTTAGAAATTTAGAAAATATGTTTATTCAAAATTACGATCATTTTTTAATTTCATTTTAATAATTTGTTCTTTTGGAAAAGAATTTCCAAACTGAAGTTATTCTTTATAGAGATTTAGGAAAAAGAAGTGAGGTTAATAAATTTCAAATCAAATTCTTGATTTCAATTAAAATTTCTATTTAATTTTATTTTTAAATCTTAAATTTTTATTTTTCTAATTTTGAAAATGGTCGGATGTTACACAAGAGGAGAAAATCTGACATCTCCATGAAGTCTGAAGATTAATGTGATGATACAAGTTTGAGTGTCCAATAGGCAAACGGAGAAACTTTTGTTGTCCAGTCTGAATAACGGTTAATTCTTATGTTGTGATTCTTATTATGGTAATTTTTTTATGAACATTACAGTATTGGTACTTGATAACGTGTGTGAGATCTCAATTTATAGCTTACATAAGTAGTAAGTCCAAACAGACAAAGTTTTCCTGATCTGGTCTGTAGAGAAGCATGCTTATTGGTATAGTGTAACACCCTGAATTTGTAATTAAGTTAATTATGAGCCTAACCGTGATTTGCTTATTGTTGGATCTTAATTTGGTTCTTAATTTGAGTTTGGTCGCATCGGGGTTTAGCCGCTCGAGTCGATTCGACCGATTTTGTTTCGAAACCCTGAGTTTTGAACTCAGTCGAAATCTTTCGAAATCCTTAGTAACTAAAATCCCAAAACCTTCCTTTGGAGTCCCAAAACCTCTCCCTTGAGTTCCTTGAGATCAATTCCAAGCTTTGGAGTAAAATTGCGAAGAAACCCAGAGTTTTGTTGCCAGAGTGGCACCACCGTCGGCCTGAGGGCGTTAGTACCGGTCAGGCGGCACTATCGCTCCCTGGGGGCAATACTGCCGGCCGAGCGGTCAGCGCGCGCACAACACCGCCCATGACGGCGTCTGTAGCCGCACGTCGTCGTGTCCCCGGTCTCTAGAGGCTTCCACGGCCCCTACACTCCCTCCTCAGCCCCTCCACTCTCTCCCTCACTCATTCTCTCACTCTCCCTCCCTCTCTCTCTCTTCTCCCATTTTCTCCCTCCCTCTCCCGAGCTCTCTCCCTCTTCCTCTCTCCGGCGAGTTTGAGCTCAAGGAGCAAAAGGAGAAGTCAATCCAAGGTGTGGAGAGTCTTCCTCAAGCCCTAATCAAGTCTCAAGACCGGTGGGTTCAAACCCTAGTTCGATCCCCAAGGTTTTGAGCTCAAACCCTAGCCTTCTCTCTCTTCCCCTCTCTTTTTGCTTTTGATGCTAGCTCTAGAGGCTGTTGCTTGAGGTGTAAATCGAGTTGTTGAAACCCTAGTCACCCTCTAAGCCGAGGTATCAACTCCCTGTTCGATCCATTAGGTTTTTGAACTCGAATCCCCGAGTTCTTAATTCTTTCCTTCTAGTTCTTTGGGTAAAACTTGCGTTAGAAAAGTTTAATCGGTATTAGATAGGTTTGTGGTCTCGAGTTAGGTGTTGTGGAACTTAATGTGCAAAAAGAGTTAATGGATCATTGCAAATCCTTCTGTTTCGAGTTGATTTGCAAGAAGTGCATTTTTGTGCTTCTTGGAGTTACTTCGAGTTTCGAGGTTCCAAGAATCACAAGAATGACTTCTATTAGTTCTTAGTGCCATAAAGGTTCTAGTTCTGGAAAATGCCGAGTCGAAAACCCTACTTCGAGGTTTGTCGGATTTGTTCGCTAAAAAGGTCAAATTCATGAGTTTTGGAGTTTCCCTTGAACCTTAGCTCCAAAAGCCAAGAAGATAACTCTAGAATATATCCGATGTCATTAGGATTCGATTCTCGCTATAAGGATCAAGTTGAATTTGATTCGAGTTGAAAATAAAATTCTAGTAGTAATTAGGGTTATCGAGTTCAAAAAGGTGGAAATTGGGTTAAACGAACTCGAAACTTGGTGAGACCTGTGTGGATGGGTCCCTGGTGTCGCTAGGAACCTAACCATGCAACCATCGCAAAGTTTCGAATCCGTTTGCGCAAAATCCCTATTTTGCAAACCCTAATTTCTCCTGAGGCTGGCACTACCGACAGTGTAAGCCCGGTACTGCCGCTCTAGTGGCACTACCGTGAATACAATGCCGGTAGCTATTTTCCAGTGAGCTCCTCTCTCGTCTTCTGGAACTCCAGCACTACCGGAGTTGGAGGCCGGTACTGCCGCCCCAGCGGTAGTACCGCATCTAGCATGTCGTTAGTTATTTCCAGAGAGCCCTCGTTTCGGTCCCCGGCCATTGGCATTACCGGACCTGAGGCCCGGTACTGCCGGAGGTCAGCAGTACCGCCTCTTGAGGTCAGTACTACCGGTGAGGCCGGCAGTACCGGGGTTTGTACGTCGGTACTGCCGGATTCTCAGAGGCTTTTAACCTTGATGAGCTATAGAATGGGAAAGATTATACATGCTTATAAATGTCGAATGGGAATAATCGATTAGTAATTGCATGCGCCTAGCCAAGCTGTAGAAATAATGATGTCAGATTGGTGGATTACCCTGATTAAAATCTCATTTGGATATAAAACTTGGTTTGGAAAATGGTGGTTTAGACAAAATGGCTATGTTGGTAAAATTGGAAAACAAAAGGGGTAAAAGTGTGTTTTAGACCGGGCGGATGTTTGAAGGTCTCGCCTGTGTCCCTCCTAAGGACTGAAATTGATACTATCTACTGAGTCAAACAGTGCAACCACATGTGCTATTATGGGATAGCCTCGACCTAGTACAATTATTGGAATTTAGCCTTGCATGTTGGTATGCCGAAGTAGTAGGACAGTCACCGCCGGCTCAGGTGCTGTTCTAGGGACTCCCTCTTCGAGGCATCGGGGTCGAAGTTCTTTGTTACAACGGTGTATGCCTCGCTATGGGAAATGACACGATGGGGGCCTGAGTGGACCATCGTTTTGGGTTAGTGCGACATTGCCCGCTGAGTGCTTGTGGCCATCGCCGAGCCGCGCGCTCGCAGTCCTAAGCTGGACGAGCTGGAAAACCACCATAGCTAGGGATGCACATTGTTGACACCAATTTTATCTCAAAAAAAATACAAATCGGTATTTACAGATGGATAGACAAAGTCTGTTGCAAAAAAAATTATATATATATAAATATATATATTGCTTGATTAGCAAATAAAAAGAAAATGAGACATATATTGAAAGTCATGCACAAGAAGGAAAATGAGCTCAACCACGTAATGACGTACATGCATGCATGCATGGGATTGCCATGCACACGTACGTCATGGTAGAAACCTCGGCACGGGCGGTAGGAACCTCCGTTTCACGAGCTGGTCGCAAAAATGGATTCCTCGCGTCCTAACGCCTCTATAGGTATCTACGGTTATGATTTTGACGAAGGACGTCGCCGCCACCGTACTATTCGTATATACGGTGTAGTATACGGCTTCGGCATGGACGGTAAGAACCTCCGTTTCAAGAGCTAACTGCAAAAATGGATTCCTCGCGTTCTAACGCCTCTATAGGTATCTTTGGTTATGATTTTGACGAAAGACGTCGTCGCCGCCGTCGTACTATTCATATATACGGTATACTATACGGCTTTGGCACGGACGGCTGCGGTTCGTGTACGCAGCGATCGTTCTCAGCAAAAGCAAATTTTGAATACATCTTGGCAAGAATGCAGGACTTGGTCTTGAACTATATGTCGATCGTGCGCACTACTTGAACTGTCGTGTACGCTAGTTGATTTGAACAGCTGATCAAGTCTAGGCAACCAAAGTGCAGCCGATGCATTACTTGAAATACCCATTAAGAAATGAATAAAAAAAATGTCCCATGGTACTCAGAAGGGAACCCCACGCTGCGATCATGGGAGCAGCGATTGGGCACATCACAAGACGCACACAAACGTTAGCTTGTCAGTAACCTCCCTCAACAAAGAAGCAAACCTCCCTCTCATCTTGCTCTATAAATAGGAGGTAAAAGATGGCAGGAAGAAGGGGGAGTGGGGGAGAGAACTTTGGAGAGGGAGCGCTGGTTAGAAAGTTTGAGCTTGAAGAAAAATCATTCATCCGCTCAGATCACGTAAGGAAGGTAAGAAGGTGAGATCTATGATCCTGGTACTCCTTTCTTGCTTCATCTCCTAAGCAAGTCAATCTCCTATGCTTGATGTGCCTCTTTTGGTTCATATCAAGGGCCATGGAAGGATCAAATCTCTAAGCAAATCAAATCTCTTATGCTTGATGTGCCTCTTTTGGTTTATATCAAGGGCCATGGGAGGATCAAATCTCTAAGCAAACTAAATCTCTTATGCTTGATGTGCCTCTTTTGGTTCATATCAAGAGCCATGGGAGGGCTAAGCAAAATTAAAACAAAAGTGAGTAAAAAAGGTTCGGTCTGTGTGTGGCATGCATATTCTATCCATGCGCGTGGGATGAAACTCACTGATTCTCAGCATAGCAAACACTTCCCAAATTACTTTTGATTTTTTCTGTTACTCACATGAAAAACTTGTCAACACTAAAAATATGCGTCTCGAAGTTTTCTACAACTTTCATGTAGACTAAAAAATGATTCGAGCACGGGAAGAGCTCCAAAATCGCGAATTACAGAACAGTCCGTCGCGAACAGTTTTTGGTCCAACGCAAATGCACTTACCTTTTAGATTTTCTATGATTTTTTCTGTTGCTCAAATGAAAAACTTGTCAACATGAAAAAGTTGCGTCTTGGAATTATCTACAAATTTAATGTATACCAAAAAATTAAATTTGGTCCGTGACAAACGTGACAGAGTTGATATTTGGTCCGTGGTAAACATGAAATTTACAGGTTTTAATTTCCTCCAATGTATGTGCGTAACGGACTAAAGAATTTTGGTAAGTGACAAACACAAATATTTGGTCCATGACAAACACAAATGTTTGGTCTGTCACAAACATTGATACATTGATTCGGTGCAAAATCAAACTTCAAATTCAAACGAAAACTTGAGCAGAGCTTGCTCAAAAGAAATCAAATACCCATCACAACATGATTAAGTCCCCACATGGTCTTTTAGTGTTGTATAAATATCAGTGCTCACAATGTAGCATTGGTCGATCATGGATAGAATTCTTAGCCCTTGATACCAAAGCACTAATCGTATTTTCTCAACTAAACCAAGGTGACGAAACAAACTCAAATCATATCGTGCATATAGCTTCCCAAAAATGACTGCTATGTCGCACCAATTAATATAATTTAAATCAAATTAAGGTGTCTTGTGAAAGCATTTTTAAAGACACTAGCCATTCATATTGGACTAGTAAGTGGAATAAAATCAAGTAAAATCCACTTGCTACCCATATCACGCTAGTAAAACGAAATCAAATCAAGGAAATCCCGAGAAGCATCTGCCATCGACGCCATGAAGATAGAAGATCTTTTTTTTGTTCTTTTGTAATTCTCCATATGTTGCACGCCGGTGTAATTTATATGTTGGAACTCTTAATCAGGGGGTTTTCTCCTTGTGGGATGTAATTAACAGAATTTATATAAAAATATATGAATTCTGGAAGTTTGTTACTCGCAATCTTTTGATATTATTACATTTTTAAAAAGTTTGTATTTAATGACGTGGAACCAGGTTAACCCCATTAGAATTTTAAAACCAGCATAGACTAGAAATTTTTCCCGTCATCACACATTCACCGGTGCTGGTGCAAGGTTTAAGCTCTAACGAACAGAAAGGTTTTGTCATAGTCTAGCAAAACGGATACGTTTAGTATAGGGCTGGAAATTAAGCTCGAGGCTCGAGGCTCGGCTCAGCTCGGCTTGAAGCGGCAGCGAGCCGAGCCCGAGCCTACTATTCGGCTCGCTCAGCTAACGAGCCGAGCCCAAGCCGGCTCGCGAGTGGCTCGTTGGCTCGTTACCACTATCTCACAGTCCACAATCAACAATCTCACGGTGCATCAACAATTAATCCTGGCCACACAATCGTTAGCTTCCACTAGAAGCCATCTCTTCTTCTACACTAGCTAGCTCTCCCTTTTCTTCTCTTTTCCCCATTCCCCAACCAGCCACATTTCCTCCTTTCTTCCTCCTCTTTTCTTCATCTGCCAAATCTTGCTCCTGATCCTCTGCAAGGCGTCAGATCGACTGGGCCGCTCGCCCACGCAGCGTGGCTCACTGCACTCGCCTCCATGGCCCCTCGCCTGCCTCCAGCTCGCCTGCGTCGGCCATGCCTGCCTCCTACAGCCTCCGCCCGACGGCCCGAGTGTCCAGCCGAGCTGCACCGCCGCCGTCTCCAGCACCGGTCTGCTCTTCCTCCAGCCCGAGCCACTCCCGCGCTGCATCCGGCTGTGCGCCGTGGCTCGTCGGACTTGCCTCACCATGCCTCCGCCACTGGCCGCCTCGCCGGGATGCCATGGTTCTTGGAAGCGCTCAGGGCCGAGGAGGAGCACTGGAGCAGCGCTTGCCTGGACCGCTGGATCCAGGGAGGGGCCAAGCCAACGTAGTCCCGGAGGCCGAAGTTGGGGAGGCGCCGCCGCCCCCGAGCCCGAACGGAACCCTAGATCGGGGAGAGGAGAGTAGGAGACTGGAGTCTGGAGAATGGATGGAGTCGGTTCGGTCCTGGAATGGGCCCTTGGCCTTGCGCCCTTGTGAGTTACGCCCTTGCCCCTTGGTGGCCGGCTCGCAAGCCACAACGAGCCGGCTCGAGGGTCGATCGAGCTCGAGCCGAGCCCACTTTTTAGCTCGTTGAAGGCAACAAGCCGAGCCCGGCTCGGTTCGAAAATAGACGAGCTCGGCCGAGCCAAGCCAGGCTCGGTTCGAAAATAGACGAGCTCGGCCGAGCCAAGCCAGGCTCGGCTCGCTCGGCTCGATTCCACCCCTAGTTTAGTATCATGTGACATGGCTGACATGATTGCTAGAATATATCGTGCGGGTAAAGTGTACACTCTTTGCAGAGAAATAACCTAATCGATTAGCCGTGCTCACAGTCAAGAGCATCTTGGAAAATAATGTCAAGTATGGACTTTTGTTCTGGTTTTCGAAGGTGTTTTCAGGAAAATGGTTTGGGTCGGGTGGTGGCGTGAGTTCGTAGTGGTTAATCAGGATTGGATCGGTGGTTACCTTATTATGAGGAGGCTGTGAACTAGTGTGTTTGCTCTTTGGGCCGCTAGTGTCCACCCTCTGGGACAATAGTAAGGAAAGTTTGGAGTTGGAATTGGAATTGGTTTGGATTGGATTGGAATTGTGAGTTGGGAAGTAGATCGGAATTCGACTTACGGGTATGGGAATGGTTGGTCGAGTTCGGATGGGTAAAATATGATCGATTCGTTAAACAATACCGCAAAGTATCATTTGGGGCATGGCGATCTTATTAATTGGTTTATGATTTGGATTAATTCAGATTGATGATCAAAATGTTAATTATGTTGTAACTACTTTCTTTACAATTGCTCTTGCACATTCCGTATTGTTTCGAAATTATTATTCTATTGCAAATAAATCCTGCTTCAAGCAAATGAACTTGGTCTAGAAACATATTTGCTTTCATATCCTGCATTCTAATGTATTTGCAACCACTAAAGTCTTGCAAGTACATACGTGTACTCACCGTTTGCTCTAAAATTGATTAACAAACACAGAAGACGATGCCAAAGGTAAAGGAGGCGAGCCTATCGGTGGATTCTACGATTCGGAGCTCGACGAGTATTGAGGCGGTTATCTGGGTCTTTCTCCTCAGTCGGTGTGGTTGCCTTTGGGTATGGGAAGGTACACCGCTGCCGTTGTTGCAGTTTTTCTTTGTTTCTTAGTTGCTGTTGCAGCTAGTCAACTGAGTTGTAATCTTATGTTTCAATCGATTGTAATCGAACAAGCACTATTGTATCCATTACTTTTGAGTATGTGAAATGAAGCATCTTAGTAGAAAATCATATGTGGTGCTAGGCTACTGATCCAGGGAATTAGCACATGATCACATATTGCGGGAAGCTCGGATTGGAACCAGTTGGCATATGACCGCCGTTGGCATGTGTCGTGCCGATTGATTGGCCTCAATCCGAGTACGGTTTTGGAAAAGTGATTAGGAATCTTACGAGTTGCGCTAATCTCCCAGTCCAGCGCAACAGTAATGACTCGAATCACTGTTCCAGGACTGGATCCCCCACATATAGTTTATTAGGGGGAAATGAAACAATTGCAGCTTCACTGTATTACAATTTGAATGTAGTTCATATGAACTGAATTTTGTTATGAATGTTAACGTTTGATAATGACTCGATATTTTATTTTCCATTGTTTAGTGTAAATATTTGAAGCAGCGTTACAATGTTTGATCGAGACATTCAACGACAGATGATGTGCCTGACCTCTGCTGGTCCAAATCTCATGTGATGCTCGCATTACTTTCGAGTCTTTCTTCAATTCTAATGTGCAAATATTAGTATAATCTCCAAACTGTGATGGAATGTAGAATGAATGTCATCACTCATCAGGACATCAGGATAACAGTCACGGTAATCAGATCTTACGATAAAAATGAAAAGCTGCAGACAATTATCAAATTAGGAACATCATGCACCATTATTTAGTTTGTTGATTTACTTCACGTGTCAAAGAGAAATATATATATTGTTATTCATGTAAAGTTTAGAGTTTCGTTGTAACGTACAAACACTCTACTAGTGATTGTAAAATTTTAGAGTAGTGTGGATTTTCTACCAGTGATGGGTGCTACAAGCGCTATCTAGCCATCCATTCCAATCTGAGATTTGTGCGCTCTCTCTTACTCTCTTCCTCCTCTCCCTCTACTCTACTCTCTCTCTCTCTCTCTCTCTCTCTCTCTCTCTCTCTCTCTCTCTCTCCATTAACATTGTTTGGTACTCCCTCCATTCCTAAAGTCACATCAAAATTATAAAATAACATGTATTTAAAAACAAAATTTAAAAACTAGAATGGCATGTATTCGAGAACGGATGGAGAGATTTGGCGCAATCAATCCAACACAACCGGTTATATATACTCCATATATTAAACCTCCAAGCATTCCGACCTCCGCAGCGAGCCACGTCGGTTTTGGGGCAACGTGGCCGCTCCATAGCACGCTGCATCGCCCGTTCACGCACCCGTTTATACCGCTCAAATATTTTCACCAACTCGTTTGCCTACTAAGGCACCATAGCGCAGTGGTAGAGCTTCTCAGTGTGAGGGCACGGCTTCGAGTCCCGAGCACGCGCCCACGCGTGGTAGCAGACCTATTTTTGCCGGGCCGATTTTTTTGCGGAAATTTCAAAACTTACGCGTAGGCTTCTTTTTGTGAAAAGACGTCTAAAAAACGGAATTCATCTTTTTTGGAAAGGACCCTAAATTTTTTTAAAATTACGTGCAGATCTTTTTTAGGAAAAATAACCCATCAAATTTTTTTAAAATTACTTATAAGATCCCAAAAAATATGACTTTCGCCTTTTTTTTAAAAGGCCCCCCAAATTTTTTTAAAATTAATCTGGAATTCACCCTTTTTGTGAAAAGGCCCCCAAAAATCAAGAATTCGCCTTTTTTTTTGGAAAAGGTCACCAAAAACTATTAAAAATTCTGCCAAAAATCCGGAATTCGTCTTTTTGTGAAAAAAATCCGTGTTTCACAAGGTTTTTTTTTTTTAAAAAAAAAAACCCTTCGAAAATTGCACGTTGCGGCTGGCGCATCCAGTAACTTGTAAGCAATTAATTATGGGTCTGAACTCTTGGACCGGGCAAGGCTGTGTTTCTGGGAGCCGTATTTTGCCTGTCTAGCTGGTGCATCAATCAATGTTGAATCTTGTACGTCGACATCGCGTTCGTACGGCCCCAATTGCCAATTTGCCCAAACAGTACTACTCCCAGACGTGTGGAACCTCTCAACTTGATATGCACGTACTAAACGCGGACAAAAGCAATCAAGTTCGACTTGAAACCTACACGACACGCTTGAGCAAACCACTCGATCGATCGATCGGGCTCGTCCCCACCACGTACGCGCGCGCGCCGATGATTGATGAAGTCTGACGTTAAGAGCCACACAGCTACGCACTCACACTGACCATGCAACGTGATACGTGTTTGATCAGTTGGTCCCGCCGCGATCTCGACCGTCGTCCGGTTGCTTCGCCGGCGGCCAGCGCATCCGCGTCGCTGCCGCTCTGTAGTATGTGCACGCGTACTGCCGGAGGTCAGGGAACTCTTCCGTGAAGGGCCTGGCGGCGGCTATGTGCGGGTCCGGCGACCACGACGACGATGACGAGCTGGGATCTGGAGCTCTGCCAAACAGGGTCTTACTTGGGGGCAGAACAGCAAGAAGCTTTAGACAGAGTCAAGGAATATTTGTCTTTGCCGAATATGAAGCTCTCTTGTTTGGATTAGAAATTTTAGAATTCCTGGGGGTTAAACATGTTGAAGCTTTTGGTGATTCGTTATTAGTTGTGTAGCAAGTTTCTAATAATTTTCAATGTTTTGATGAATTGCTAAATAGCTATCTTGATAAGGGTCTAGACATTATAGCAAATTTGGATGATTTTATTATTACTCATATGTCTAAAGATGAAAATTATAAAGCTAATGATTTAGCACAACAAGCATCCGGTTATCAAGTTAGTAAAGGAAAATTCTTTGTTTATTGAAAAACCAATACTTGAAAGTGCTAATGTCAGAATGGCCAAATCTATCTATGATAGTTCGGTAGAGGCTGTTGGGGATGATGCAAAGGATGATTTAGGTGAGTCCAAAAATCGGAGAGAACCCATAATTGAATATTTGAAAGATCCGAGTAAAAAAGTTGATAGAAAAATTCGGCGATTAGCATTTAAGTATATTTTGCTAGATGATGATTTATACCGCCGAACTATGGATGGTTTGCTTTTGAAGAGTTTGGACTCGGATCAATCCAAAATTGCTGTGGGTGAAGTGCATGAAGGTATGTGTGGTACACACTAGTTGGCTCATAAGATGAAGTGGATGTTGAGAAGAGCTAGATTTTATTAGCCGACGATGATTGGTTATTGTTTTAAATATTACAAATGGTGTGAAGCTTTGTAATATCGCGAAGTGTTCCCCAAGTCCTGGAATTCCTAGTTCGGACATTTGGGGGTCCTGCGAGTGATCTGTGGAATTCAGGGGGGTAGGTGTGGAGAAATCTTGTATTTTTTCTTTATAGTTGTTTCACCACCTAACCTTATCCCTCACCTTTTTCTACCCCTCCCCATTCGGTTGGACACTTCGGCTGGCACTCTCCCCACTGGCCCGATCCCCTTCTTGCTACCCTAGCACTCGACGCCGCTCTCCCTTGCCCAGCCGTCGCCCCCTGTGTCGTAACCCTCCCTTTAATGGCGTGGAATACCAAAAGTGATTCCTATGTGCATACAGTACTAGTCACACGATCAGTGGCTAGCACGCACATTCACAACATTGTCATCACATCCATACAAGTTCATATTACATTAATAGAAATAAAGTCTTACAACATGGCCTATTGGCCGAATTTAAGAGTTTGCAGCGGAAGATACATTGCTTGGCAGTATGCCTTCTACCCAAAATACCACAGGCAACTGACAAGGATAAAACCTTAGAAAGATTCGTTAGCAAAGTCCCCGTAATCTGCGTCTGGATCGGAGTACTCATTCTCTTCATTCTCTGAATATCAACAATAGCAAGGTTGAGTACACGTATGTACTCGCAAGACTTGTAGTGTATCACAAATGTATAGAGTAAATGCAGGCTATGTCATGGAGAAGCTACTAAGTTATTTTGCATAAAGCCAAATTGAATTGTAAATACAGAATAATAGATTGCAAGCGTAATTTGTAAAGCAGTTGACGGATATGTAAATAACAAGTATAAATAAGAGTAGTAACAATCTCACAATCCTCCATGATTGTGAGTGAAGTATCGTCCATTCCCATACCATTAACAACAACATCATTTACCATTGACCACAACACTTTTCACATGATTCTTCCAACTACCATTAAGTTCCATCCATTTTATAAAAGTATCAAAACCCTCCTCAGTCGTGCTTTAGGTGTGGGTGCGTTGGCCATTGGTCACGTATCTGTGGCACCCCAAAGCACTTGGTAGAACTTTACATGAAATCCACTGAGAGATTCCAGAAGAATCAAGAAAAAAAAAGGTTGTGGCACACTTCACTGAACAAGAAGGTGGGAAGAAGGACGACAATGTCGCCGACCCTACGGTCGAGTTCAAAGAAAGCCTTCTCGGATATGGTGACTCACCCATGGAGGAAGATGACCTTCTTAGTACTGAACTTGTGGAATTCCAGAAGAATACCAATGTTCCCTAGGAGGAGGAACATGACTTATATGGAGACTTGCAATAGTTTCCTTGTACCCCTTTTTGCTTTATGTCGTATTTCCATTAGTTGAGTCTCCTTAAGAGCCTCATATTATCAGTTTGAATATTTATGTTCCCGCATGAACATTTGGTCTATGCTCCTATTGAGCAATTATCAGTAATAATAAAATAAAATGTTTTCCAGAATATTTGCTCATTTTGTGCTATGCTTATTCTATATTATACAATTTTTTATGATGCAATAATTGTTTAATTGTTAAAGTCATACTTTTAATATAGAACAAAGTATAATCCAACGAAGGAGGAATAAATTTGTCTACAAGATAGCTACACCACACTTAGTGATTTGAAAATATTATGGTTATCGCCAAAAGCGATGATCTTATAACTGGCACTGGAAGGATGTCATAGTATACCCTTAGTCCAATTGTACTCACTTATGTTTTAAAGACATTGCTCTGAATGATAACCATATGCAAATATAGAAAGAGGATGGTACTGAATACCTACTTATGACTAAGGTTAATGGGTATAATAAATGTGTGGCTGAAAAAACATCCTCCCTCCTTCTCTAATTTATACTATGCACATATAAAACCTGAAGTTTGTGTTGCGATAAAAACCCAGAAATATTTAAGATCTAGTATATCGACTGGGTAATCTTGAGTTGAATATTATGAGAAAATAATTAGTAATTTTGCTGGCCATAGCATAAAGACTTTTCTAGACCTGAAGATTTCTTATGCCTGGTTTGTGCTATAGGAAAACTTATGATTAGATCCTCTAACTTTTAGTAAAATCACTGAATTTCCTGGAGAAAATTCGAAGTGATATCTGTGGACCTTTTCAGCCCCTGTTGGGCCCTTTCAGATATTATATGTCTCTTATCTACTAGGAACCATGCTTCTGCCAAAATTAATTTCCCAAATTTTTAAGAGCCACCTTTCCAGAAGAAAGAATCAAGTCTATTCAAATGGACAATGCTAACGAGTTTACCTCAAAAGCATTTAATGATTATTATATGGCTTTGGGAATTAACGTAGAGCTTTTAGTACCTCATGTCCACACAATAGAATGGCCTTGTAGAGTCATTATTAAAGGAATAAAATTTATTGCTTGACCACTTTGCAGAATAGTAGGTTACCCACCAGTTGCTAGGGCCACGCAGTGCTGCACACCGCGATATTAATTCAACTCAAATCAACTGCATATTATGGAATTTCCCTGTTGCAGATAGTGCATGGAAGAGAATTAAGTATTTCCCATCTACGAAAATTTTGGATGTGTTGTATACATGCCAATCTCTCCACCACAGCGTACCACCATGGGACCGCACCAGAAGTTGGGGATCTGTACACAGTTCGGTACACTGATTGTACTAAGAACATTTTTTCGGCATTAGGGGGAGATAAGTACCACATTAAATAATACCGAGTCATTACATCCACGCACTAAAGAGACCGAACTTGAAGCTCGGAAAGTAATAAATCTGCAACAAATAAGCTAATAATCTGCCAAATGCCTTCACCGATCATAAGGTAGTGGAAAGATCTCATATACCTACAATATATACACCTGAAAGAGTGGAAATATCCTAGAAGGATATTGAACCCACTCTTGACCCTCATGATAAAATGAGGGGGGGGCCTCCTGGTGCACGGGACTCAATTCCGCGGAGACGTCCGCAGAAATAGAGAACTAAACAATTGAGAACACTACCCATGACAGTGGAAGAAGCTCAACCTGGTGTTGAGAAAATCCCTGAAGTGAGCCATCTAGAATATGGTAACATCCCTGAAGTGATCCATATTGAAGATGATAACACCAGTGTATATTTGTGCGCACAATCCAACGCTGGGAAGTCGGAACACCCAGACTTCATCGTTGTGGGAAATCACGAGGAGCTGGAAGAAATTAATAAAGAGATATCCCTGGAGTGATGCAGGAGAATTATATACAAAGAAAGACTACAATTGTCGACATATTTTACCTCTAAAAATTGCTAAAATCTGGATCCAGAACCAAAGTCCATGGCAGAGTGCCAGAAGCGCTCATATAGGGTAATGAAAGAGCAATTGAGGTAGTGCTTGCTTAATAAGAGAAACGTTCTTGGTCCTGTTGACTGAATATTTCCTGAAATGTTCCCTGTAGGATCAAATAGATTTTTCATCCTGAAGAGATATGAAAATATCCAGGTGGTTAGATATAAAGCGAGCCTTGTAGCACAAGGGTTTTAGCATAGACCCATCATCGATTACGATGAAACATGTTCTCCTGTAATGAGTGGAATAACGTTCCAAAATTTAATATTGATGGCAGCAAGCTTAAACTTATCAATACAGTTGATGGATGTCGTGACCGCATATTTATATGGGTCACTGAATACGGATTAAAACAGTCGGTAAGGATGTGGTACAACCGACTTAGTAAATTCCTCCCGAAGAAGGGATATTCAAATAATGATAATTGTCCCTGTGTGTTCATAAAGAAATCTCATAATGAATTTTGTATCATCTCAGTATATGTCGACGATCTGAATATCATCGAAACCACAGAGGAAATAAAAGAAGCAAGTGCTTACCTTAAGACGGAGTTTGAGATGAAGGATTTGGGTAAAACCAAATTTTGCTTAAGCCTGCAGCTTGAGCATTTCCCAGAAGGAATTTTAGTACACTAGTCTGCCTATACCTAGAAGGTATTGGAAAGTTTTAACATGGATAAATCTCATCCTTTGAAAAACCCCATGGTATTAAGATCCCTTGAAGCGGACAAAGACTCATTTAGACCAATGACGGAAGATAAGGAAGTCTTAGGACCTGAAGTCCCATATCTAAGTGCTACCGGTGCACTTATGTATCTTGCGGATTGCACAAGGCCTGATATTGCATTCGCAATAAATTTACTACCAAGGCACAGTGCAGCTCTAACCAGAAGACATTGGACTAGCATTAAGACTTTACTCAGATATCTCCAATGTTCTCAAGATCTTGGTTTATTTTACCGAAAGAACCAAGACTTAACTATGGTGGGATATATGAATGCTAGCTATCTATCTGATCCCCACAGTGCCAAATCTCAGACTGGTTTTGTATTTCTCTATGGTGGTACAACCATTTCTTGGCAGTCTTTCAAACAGAC
Organism: Rhipidocladum racemiflorum; assembly: GCA_036346355.1. Taxonomy (NCBI): domain Eukaryota; kingdom Viridiplantae; phylum Streptophyta; class Magnoliopsida; order Poales; family Poaceae; genus Rhipidocladum; species Rhipidocladum racemiflorum. The sequence goes on along the minus strand of CM070592.1, from coordinate 29,971,765 downwards.
TTTGGTAGCCACTTCTACCAACCACTCAGAGATTATATCTTTGTATGAAGCCTCACGGTAATGCGTTTGGCTAAGACGTGTAATTAACCATGTCCAGAAGTTATGTGGTATGAATACCGTCGATACCCCTACTATTATCTATGAAGATAATGTTGCTTGTGTTGCACAATTGCAAATGGGTTATGTAAAGCAATATCACGAAGCATATTGCCCCTGAGTTCTTCTATCCTCACGAACTCCAGAAGAATGATGAGATAAAAATAATGCAACCTAAGTTATGTGAAAATCTAGCAGATTTATTCATAAAATCTTTGCCAAAGTCTACCTTCCAAAGGTACGTCAACGGCATTGGAATGAGGCGACTTAGAGATTTGCAGAGTTCAGGGGGAGTAAACCCTAAACCATAACCCCTTTTGCTCGATCCTGAAGATCATAGTTTATATCCTGAAGATTATAAGTTATGCTCTTTTTTCTTTCGTGAGTTTTCCTGAAGTTTTCTCACATGAAGGTTTTTAATGAGGCAACTAGTGTAACACAGAGTGCGAGTGCAATGTACGCTTTTCTCCATCCCTTTTTCCCACTGGGTTTTGGGAGGAGTTTTTAATGAGACATGTGCATTATGCGTTATTCGCCCAAGGGGGAGTGTTATGATATGGATAGAATCCGTATCCCTGTAGAGAAGGACTCTATCCATTTGATGGGCGAATCCGAACTAATCTCTAGGGGCTCTCCACTATATATATATAGGGCATTGCCTTGTAAAGTTTTTAAGGTTGATCAATCTAATAAAGAGAGAGCTTTGTCCCTACTTGCGTGTGCTTCCTCTTGTGTTTCTACTCCCATTCGTGTGATTGCTTTGGCGTGCCGTTGATTGACGTAGGTGAACGATCTGTTTCACAACACTTTTATTAGTTTTATAGTAAAGTGTCCGTACGTTACAACCAATTTTTAAAAGAGAGTGATACATATAATTAAATTTGGTCCTAAATCGTACAGAACATCAATTTTATGTTACATGCTGTCGACGTCTGGTGTCAGCAATAATGAATATAGGTCTATGCGCTGGATCCAAACTCGTTGGTAACACAAGACAAGGGTTTATACATATTCAGAACCTCGGCGGTGGAGGTAATACCCTAGTCTTGTGTTCTAGGATTATGAGTAAAATGTTTCTCACGTGATGTGCCTTGCCTCCAAGGACCTTCGTCCCCCTTATAAAGGGAGGTGACGGAAGGATCCAAGTCGGTTACAAGGGGGGAATCCCGATTCATTATAAGGTAGGATTCTATCCCTAGCCTTTCTAATTGGACACGCTTACAATCGTATCTTTCCTAACAAGAATCGGTTGCCATCCTCTGACCTTCCTTGTTAGGTACGGTGTTGACGTCCCGTGTGGTGTCCGATCTCATGCAACTGGCTCGGCCCATCCCTTCTTGGTTGGCCCTTGCAGCCTGCCGCGCAGATACCCATGACCCATGTATTCCACACACGCATATTAAGCAAAACTGTTAAGGGAAATACTGGTTTGCACACATGTAAGCTATAAAAATAAGTTATCCTAACAATTTTTTGTATGCATCGTAATTATGTGAATGGTAAACCAGGAAAAAAATGAAATTGTGAGAGAAGGCAAACAATAAGGACCATGTATATGCGTATATATATATATGGTTGGCATGCATGACGTTTTGGCAAGAAAAGTGAGGGTTTCCAATAAATCAATTGGGAAGGGCGGCGCAAAACCTTCGTGCAACAGAGAAAAAGGATGAACGTGAGGGCTTCCCTATGAGAGCGGCACGTACGAAGGTAGGGAGTCGGAGGCATCGTTCGTTGGTTCGTGGCGGCTGGAAGATCAACATGCTGGGCTGAGCGTCACGGCCAGTAGCCGTAGTCTTTCACCAGAGAAAGGTGAGACTACATGGATCGTTGCAAGGTTACTGTGGGGGGGATACAATAATTGATGCGATTCTAGGCAACAGAGAAAGAGAAGGAAAAAGAGAGGTTAGAGGTGATCAGGTGACGATTTGTGCTTTCATGTAAAGGAACGTCAATGTGCAATAAAGATTGGTGATTTAGGTATATGATCTCTCTCATATTGTGACTGATTTTCTTGTTTTAATCTCTTGGTTTAGTACTGTTTAATTATTTCTTTCGCTGTTTAGTGTTTATTAGTGTTTCTAGACTCTATTTAGGGGTTTTTAGCGCCAACGATCCTTCAATTGGTATCAGAGCAAGGTTAGCTCTAGATCTAATCTTGCGATTAGGAGCCATGGCGCAGTTTAGCACTTTCTCCTTGGTCGAAGGACGCCGAGCTGCACATGATCTCCTCCCTCATGTGGAAAAGCAGTGGCGAAGTGGGCACGGTGACGACCATCAACGACCCGATCCAGCAACTCGAAGGGCCACTCGTCATCTCCGGGCTGGTCAGCCATACCTGCAAATTACAAAAATGAGAGTTATAATTAAAATGCATATAGAAACAAAAGCGTCCGAAAAACTATAGAAGCATCACAATAATATGTTCGAACTTATAACAAATACGCACATAAAATTGTTCAAACATCATAAATATAATGAAATAGTTACAATAATTTGTCAATGCACAACAGTCACAGCCACATGTAACAGGCTTACACACAGGGTTCACACAACACACATTGCATCGATTAAATTGCGATTAAATTGCTTCTCATGTGGTACGTTGGCGTCGTGCAGCACTCCTCGTAGAGGACGATCCATCCCCCACCGTCGAATTGCCATCTCCTCCTTCATCTTCTTCATTTTGTGCATGGCAATTCTTAAACGTATGTCCTGTTTCCTTGCACAATGAACATTTCTTCGTGCGTTTGCCAGCTTCTGACTCATCCATGTCATTTCTGATACGCCTTGTCTTTCGACGCTCTGCTTTCCATCTTCTTGCATTAAAATCAGGTACTCAGAACCTTTCATCAGCACTAGGAGTTGTGGTGAAAGAACCCACAACACCATAACCATAAAGCTCCTCACTCCAAGTTGCCAGCACACTTTCCTTCCTAAAATATTTAGATGGATATGTACCAAGTTGCATTCCAAATAAAGCACATTCGGCTATCACATGAGAACACGGCCTATGCAAAAGGTGGGGCTTGTTACACGAGCATTTGCAATCAGCCTGTATTATGCACTCCTGGATGACAACCTTCTGGTTGGTTCCACGTCGTCCTTTATCTTTGCAGATCACCTCGAAGCGCAGTGTTCGTGCACCAACTTTTATAGCTCTATGCTTGGCCGCCTTCTGACTCTTCTCATCCATGTATTTACTGATCATGGAAGAGTACAGGAACTTCTCATCTCTCATCACTATCTCAGCAGCTTGATGTCTGTTGATGAAGTACTTTGTTGTGCTCCGCAGCACTCCCTCAACAATTCCTACCAATGGGAGACACCTCATCCCTCTCATTACCCAGTTGTAAACTTCTGCAAAGTTACTGGTCATCACACCGTATCTAGCACCATGTGCATGTAACAGTGCCCACTTTTCTTTCGGTTCGTGCTTGATCCAGTCCGAGAAACATTTGATTGGCCTTTGCTTTTGACGATGATTAGTCGCATCATCTTCTATTGGCAAGGGGAAAGAGGCTCCGTCTCATCGTGTGTTTCGCTGCCAGTAGTCTTGTTCGCCTGCTCCTCTTTGTGTTTTCTTATTAGCTCATCAGTATTTTCCCACAGAGTCCGAAACTTGCTCTCTTGGTTCTGCTTACATGGCCTTTTGAACATGTTCATGAGTTCCTTGTTCCTGAATTGCTTGTAGAAATTTGCGCCCAAATGCCTCATGCACCATCGGCTCTGCAAGGCAGGCCATGGAAATGACTCCTTTGCCCCTGTTTGCAACTGGTTGATTGCACTAAGCAGACCAGCAGACCTGTCGTGCAGCACGCACACATCTTGACGAGTTTTGACCACCCCTATCTTCAAGTTTCGTAGGAACCATAGCCAACTCTCATAGTTCTCGCTTTCTACAAAGGCGAATGCAACAGGCAGAATCTGGTTGTCTCCATCAACGCCCTCAGCTGTCAATATTTGCCCTCTGTATTTTTCGGTCAAGAATGTGCCGTCCACGCACAACAATGGACGACAGTGATAGAATGCCTTGCTGCAAGCTCCGAATGCGAAGAACACTCTCCTTAGATGCCTTTTAGTTAGCCACTTGATTGACAGACAGTCTTGATAATCATAATAAGTGCCAGGATTTCTTCCCTGAATGCAACTGAGCAGTGCGGGCAGATTGTGGTATGAGTCTTCAAACTTCCCAAACCTCATGTCTAAGGCCTTCTGTTTTACCCTCCATGCCTTCCCATAGCTAATTGTGTACTGATATCTGTTCTCGATTGCTCGTATAATAGCACGGGGCTCAAAACTCAGGTTCTCCATTATCTCTGCGTACATGATGTTCGCGACATACCCGGATGACAGGTTCCTGTGAGCCATCATTGTTTACTCAATCATACAGCTATGCTGCTCAACCTTCGAGCATAACCAATGGGTGCCCCATTTGGGCTTGTATGCGTGCACTCTCCACGGACACCTATGGATCTCACACACCACGTCGTAGCATGTTGGGGTGGATTTCTTAACCCTGAAAGTCCTTCTCAATGATAAAGGCCCAATCTTTCACAACATCCTGCACAACCTCTTTTGTCGCGTACATACTGTTAGGCCTAACCTTGTTGTCGCTATACTGCCAAGGTATATCGCTGCTTTCATTAACAACCAACCTATCAAATTGATGAGTGCTCCACTCGGTTGGCACAGGCGGCTCCGTATCTCCATCTTCCTCATCCGACTCATCGTCGTCTTCCACTTCTGCTATATTGTACTCACGATCTTCCTCTTCCATCCTAACTGTTATTTCATCAATTTGCTCACCTTCGTCTACTTGTCCCCGCGCTACTTGCCCAACATTTTCTTCATCCTCCCCAAATTCAGATTGTTCACCACTTTGGCAAATGACGTCCTCGTTGCGTGCTTGAACATCCCGCTGACGGCTAGATCCCCCAATTTCGGTGTCACCAAAACTGAACTCATTTTGAGGCTGACTACACTCACCACCGTCCAACTGCTTCTGAGGGGCAACATCCCTGCCAGATGCTTGCACCAAAAGCACCCGATTCCATTCCCGTTGCTCTGTCCCCCTCACATATGATCTCCACGATGCGGTTCCTTTCAGCTCAACTAGCTCCCAACAGATAGGATCGTTTTGCATAGTACATAGGCAAAATTCCTTCAGCTGCCGCTTCTCTTGTTCCATCCGAAAAGTATAATACAACCACTTCAACACAGAAGCAAATGAGCGGTCTTCGACCCTACTCAAACTCCTGTCCACATACTGGAGGTTACTTAGATCCGCACCCTCCAAACCATACATTACAACCCCTTCTACATAATAGATTCTAAATAGAACTCGTTCTGCCATATCTGCGAATCCATTCATTCACCCACGAATTAATTACTTTCCGTAAAAAATACTATGACACCTAACATTGGTACATCTGTATGCTACAAAAATATAGATATATTCGTACAAAATATAACTACATTCCTAACAATACATATCTACGTATTGCTAACTACAATCGCTATATATACCATACTACATTAGTAAGAAATGAATATATATATATATATATATATATATATATATGAACTTGTATCGGTGTAAAATATCTACATTCGCTAGATCTACATTCTCTAAAATTAATTTCTACTCTACCTACATCGAACTACATTCGCTATATCTACCCAACTACATTCCTAAGAAATGAATATATATATGGACGTACTTCTATCGGTACAAAACATCTACATTCGCTAGATCAACGCACACAAACCTAGATCTAAAATTATTTCTACTCAATCATAATTTACTGCTAAAAAATTAAAGAACGAATAGTTTATACCTACATCTAACTAGATTTGCTACATCTAAAGCTCCGTTTGGCAACTTGGAATCGAGCTGTTTCTACTAGAACCTGAGAGAAACTCAGCCAAACGGGCTAAAACTCAGAACGATTCTCCTCGGAACGTTTCTTCTTTTTCCACACCGTGGCTGAATCACCCTCAACCCCGTTTCTACTAGTTTCTACTAGAATCTGGAACTGTACCAAACGGTTTTCAGACAGTGATTCTGATTCTACCTGAAACGTTTCTACCAAAAATCTGGAACCGTTTCTGTTTCTACTAGAATCTGAAACCGTACCAAATGGGGCCTAACTAGATTTGCTACATCTAACTAGATTGCTACATCTACCTACAGCTACAAAAATTAAACAATGAGCAATTACCTACAAATGGGCCGCGCTGGCTCGAATGTTGGTCTCCTTTTCTCCCCTCTTCCTCTCTTTTTTTCTCCTCTCTTCTTCTCTTTTTTTCTTTCCTCTTCTTCTTCTTTTCTCTGTTTTTTTATTGCTCTCGGCTGGCTCGACTGCCGCTGGCGTCGTGCACGCGCGCTTTGTACTAACATTCTGTCGCCCTTTGATCGGGCGACAGAAACCCGCCACGCTTACTATCGCCGTTCCATCGGGGGATTTGTACTATGTCGCCCGTTGAACTAGCGACAGAGATACGAACGGGCTATTGTCGCCCGTTGGTTGGGCGATAGTATTATGTCGCCCAACCAACGAGCGACAGACGTATATTTCTGTAATTTCATTTCTCGGACGTTTAGTTTTGCAATTTGGATTAAAAATTGTATTATTAAAAAAAATTCTTGATAGTTACTCGTTCAGCCCTGACGATGCAAAGCCAAAGAAACTGGTGCTCAAAGCAATGGTTTAATCCGTGATTATGGCTGAGATTGCGATGGCTCAAGATCGAACGGCTCGGATCAAAGACACGCGGGGCGCACGGGTCCAAGCCTCCAAGGGCGGGGAAGACGGACGATTGGATGTGCTAGGGTTAGGGTTTGCAATAGACGGCTGCGATGGAGGTGGCTCAAGAGTTTGAAATTGCCTGGAAAAACATGTTCCGTGCGTGCAAAAACATTTTTATTGCCCTTGCTTCGCTAGCGCGTAGAAGTTCTGAGAGACTGCCTCCCTAGTTCCATTGCATGGCCTCCGCCCCCGTCCCTACCGCTTAGCCTTCCTAGGTTTTCGGGTTCCGAGATCCTCGCCGCCGCAATGTCTGGCTCGCTTGAGCAAGTCGTGAGCGAGGTTGGCAAGCGCCTCACGCAGCCGCGCCTCCCTCCCCTCATCCGGCTCCTCAAGGTGACCACCCCCCTCCGTCCCACCCATTTCCCCTCCTGGTCCGTTTGCTCCGTCCGATTTAACCAAACGCGCTTCCATTTCTCACGAATTTTTGTGCAGCTTTGGAATTTCGAACTGGTTGGAGGCGTGCTGTGCTGCTAATTTTGACGGCATTTGCTACTTAGGTTAGTAGTTGGAGTTGAGGAAGCAACTTTACCCTCCCTCTGTGGCTAGGATGGGTGTGGGTTACTGACGGTTTGGTGAATTCGTGTACCATGTAGCAATTCGTGCTGATTTTCCACTTACACTGGAGTGATTGATAAGTAATAAAGGATATTTGAGGCTTGAACGGTTGAACCTATTCACTATTTCAAATGCCCGTAACACTTGAACATTTGAATCTATTTTTCCTCCTATTCCAATTTACGGGATAAACCTTTTCTGGGATATTGGCTGGATTAATTTAGGATTTGATGCCTTTTACGTTGTTATGGCAAATGTGATTTTCATCAGTTTGTACTTTCTATTTTAGTGACTGTTTGGGGAGTTAAGAACAATGTCTTTGTTCAATCACCTTGTTGAGTCTCTACTTGAACTATTTTCTTGATCTAATTAGGGATCGCATGCATGATAATCCCAGTAGTTCAAATTTGAACCTAGTGGTAGGAGGCAATCTGGAGCTAGCAATGAACTTGTAAATACTTAAATTAGATATCCATAATGGTCAAAAGTTAAAATAAACGCGAATTGAGATTCTGCAGCTTCAATTTGTCGTTGATTGATTGTTTCTTTACATTATCTTTTTTCCGAATACATTTAATTTTTCTACTTCAATAACATGCTTCTGTTATTATCTGCAGCAAGCTGAAAGTGCTCTATCAGATTTGAGTCAGTCCTCCTCTCTGCAGGATGATCTGCATCCTTTGAGTAAATCTCTGGTTCAGACCACTTTACTTAACCATAAAGACAAGGATGTCAAACTTGTTGTTGCAGTTTGCTTTATTGAAGTTATGCGGGTCCTTGCACCTGATCCACCTTTTAGTGACGAAATATTCAAGGTATTTAACACTGATGCCTTTTCAATGCTTGGGTGGTGGTGACTCCTTCGATCATTACCATTTGGTGATACGAAGTACTACCTAAGTCATATTTTTTAACATGACTTTTGGAACATATTCATTTTTTCTTTTTTAGTCACCAAGTTTAGTGACAAAAGATACAAATGATTACCTCACTCTTATAACACTATGTTAACTGCTTTCTCTCAGGAAATATTTAGGCTCTTTGTCAGCATATTTGCAGACCTTGCTGAAACTAGCAGTCCATATCTTACAAGAAGGATGAATATATTGGAAAATGTTGCTGCGCTTAGATATTCTGTAATTATGCTCGACATTGGCTGTCAGGACTTGATTCTTGATATGGTCAAATCTTTCTTCTCAGCAGTAAAGTAAGACTAAATCTGCTGGTTTGGTTGCTATACACCTATACTTTATTACAACCAACCTTAAAATCTGATGCTTATTTGTCGAAACCTATTATTGCTTGTAAATGTATTTATTTTTATTCTTTGCTGAGCAGATTTTACTCATAGCGAGATTTGATCTAAAAATCATGAACAAAGTTTTCTTTGCTAATATTCTATCAAACAATTTCTGTTTGTAATGTTACCTATTATTTGTGGAGAGAGATAGGAGTTCACTTATCACCAGGACTTCCGGTTCCGATACTGTGTATCAGAAAATGTCAATATGCAGTTCCATGTTTATTGCAGTATTTAGATGTTTATTCATAGGGCTGATTATTATTTACGGAGAAAGCTTAGAGCTCTCAAATAATCAGGTTTCCTTTACTGCATATCTCAGTAAAATTCAATGTGCAGTGTCATGTTTATTGCATCACTTCTTATGTTTTATTTAAGTAAATTTGTGTATTTAATTTGATCGTCTCATGAATTTCGAATTAAGTCATTGAAGTGCAAGGTACCTAGTGGATGGATGGGGTTTGGTGAATGTGTCTTGGTCACCATAAGAGTTGCATATGCTATCTTTGTGGTTCTAATCTCTTGTTACCATAGTTGTCATGGTGATCCGGCTAGGCGCGGCGAGCCCGGACCGCCTAGACGCCTAGGCGATGATTAGACGATGAAAATAATAAATAATAAATAATATATCATGTGACATAATTAACTAAATATACCTAATATCATATGATAAAAAATTAAAGATGACAACTAAGAAAATAAGTAGTTCTAGTATGATATGAAATTAACTACTACTATACTATTACTAAGTACTACTGTAGTACTACTACTACCAAGTAGCAGTACTACTTCTACCAGTGACCACACACATCATGCAAGAAAATGGCTGAAACTTCTAGGAGTGAATTCTGTTCCTACGAGAAGTGATTTTTGGAGCTTGTTTATTTTGGTGATTTTTCTTTAAATAAACATCTGTTGTTTATTGACTTTTGGAAGAAATAGATAACGCTAAATGAAAACAGACCTGTAAGCTCACTACAGTACTGATGAATCTACTATACAATCTTGTGCAATGTCTCATACTGAGGTCATTGCTTGACCAGAAATATGCAAGGAGGTTTGACTTGTTGACCATGTGATGCAACTCTCAAACTGCATTGGATGCAGTCGTGCAACATTAATCAATGTGATACATACGTTACAATCATTGTAACACATACATGCAACAGCAATCAATGTAATACATCAGTATGTGATACAGACGTTGTAATCATGCATGCCCGTTGAATCCAAATTTTATCCTGTAGCCTTCTTCTGGCCCTTTGTAAATTATTTTTTTTTGAAAAAAAAATAATCATGCATCATTGTACCTATTTTTTTGGTATTACTTTCTTACTGATTCTCTCTGTACATTGAATTGCTCAAGCTCATATTCATCCATCTCATAATTGTTTGATTCTGGAAATTTAATACGAACTCTTTAGGTTAACTTCTTGATTGTGAAACTGTTAACAGGCAAGGTCTTCAGCAGTGTGTGCGCCAGGCTATGCTATCGATAATGACGCAAATATTAAATGAAAAAGTTACTCAACCTCTTCTGGATGTGATTTTACGCAATTTAGTAAAAGAGGACAAGGTGTGTTGTTTATTGTCCATTTGTTACTAACGGTAGGTTTAATTTGGTGGTAGGAGTTATGTTTCTTTAAAAATCTGTAGTTCTCTACACGAATAACTTAGATATTTGAGCATACATTACTTGTTCTTTGGTCCAATCTAATGTTTGTTTGCTTCTTGTTGCCTGTGCAGGGAGCATCCCACAAGCTGGCTGTTGACATCATTCAAAACTGTGCCGAGAAATTGGAGCCCACTGTTTGTATTTTTTTGTCATCATGCATTTTCGATAATGATGTGTCGGTTAATGAACTCAGGAAACTACATCATAAAGTTATTCTGGAAATATTCCAGTGTGCACCCCAGATGCTTTTTGCTGTCATTCCAAACTTGAACCATGAACTCCTTGTATGTTATTCTCTATTGCCTTTGTTACTCTACTATACTCGCATCGTATTCTCCCTGAACTTGTACCGTCTGCATCTTTAGAGTGACCAAGTTGATATCAGACTAGAGGCAGTTCACCTCATTGGGAGGCTTCTTGTCTTCTCTAATCTTCGCTTTGGTCAAGAAAACAAGTTAGTTTTTATGGAGTTCTTGAAGAGATTCTCTGACAAATCAGCAGAAGTAAGAATTGCTGCAGCAGAAGTAAGAATTGCTGCAATTGACGCAGCAAAAGCCTGCTACATGGCTGTATCATCTGGAAATGAAGCACAAAATATTCTTAGTACGACTGCTACTTACATTGGTTTTCCTTATATATAGATTTCTGTGTTAGCATTCTTTTCATGCTGATGTTCTGTTTCTTTTGGCAGCATCACTTGAAGGAAGGTTATTGGATTTTGATGACAAAGTGAGGGTCCGAGCTGTTCATGCAGTTTGTGATTTAGCCAAATCAAATCTAAGCTCATTTCCATCTGAGGTGGTGATACAAGCAGCAGAGAGGCTACGTGACAAAAAAGTGAGCATGCACTGTTGATATCGACTGCAGGTTCTCTACCGTGACTCACTCTTTTTTTTTCAGGTATCTGTCAGAAAGAATGTAATGCATAAGTTGCTGGATGTATATCGAGATTACTGTAAGAAATGCTCAAAAGGAACTGCAACAGTTAACACTCATTATGAAGAAATCCCGGCTAAACTTATATTTCTTTGTTTCGATAAAGATAGCGAATCATTCAGGTTTGTTCTTTTTTCCTTTGTATGCAGAGTCATGCCACATTTCTGGTTTCTAAGTTCTGGCTTCTTATTATGGCAAGCCACAGAATATGGAGCTTATACTTGCTGAAGAACTCTTCCCGCCATCACTTTCTCCAAAAGAAAGAGCAATCCACTGGGTTGAGTTCTTCTCTTATTTCAAATCACAACATGTTAAGGCTTTGCAGATCATCTTTTCTCAGAAAAGAAGGTACATATCTGTTGCATATATTATATAAATATATAGATGATATAATTACGTGTAACGCATTTTATGCTGAGAAATTTACCTTTAGGTTGCAACTGGAGATGCAAGCATATTTGTCATTTCGAGCTAAGAAGGTTCGTAAATCATCAATAAACAGGCAACATTCAATGACCTTTTTCTCAAACTGAACCTTGCATGTGCTGCAGGAGGAACCTTCAGATGAAATACAGAAGAAAATTTGTGCGTCTTTCAGAAAGATGTCAGCTTCCTTTGCAGATACTTCTAAAGTTGAAGAGTGCTTTGAAAGTTTGCACCAGATGAAAGATAATAACATATTTAAGGATTTGATTGAATTAAGCAATGAGGGCACTACTTTTGCAACAGCTCGATCGATAAGAGTAATACTCTTTTAGTCCTAATTGATGAAACTGTAAATTGTTTGGGTTCTCCTTTGTTTTGTATATCATAAGAATCCAATCAGTATCAAACTTATTGGGGAGGTTGCGGTTCATACTTTCTAAAATTCACTGAAATATCCATACGTTTCATTGTTTTCCTGGCACCCTTAATCTATTGCATAATCCTACTTACTCATCAGTGGTGGCAGATCCATGTACAACCCCTTTCTCATTGGCACATGTGCATGCCATCCAGTTTGAGCACTAAATGTATTGAATAATTCTCAAGAAAATTGGGAAGGTAGTCTCTTGAGTGCTCTAACACCTTGTGATATTTCAAATTTTGATTCGGTACAATGAAAGGCAAACAAGGTGAATTTTGGGTTTATAATAAGTTTTGTTTCCTTTTTCCTTTCTATTTACTTTTCAGAAGAATTTGTCCTTTTTCTTTATTTCTCCATCTGTAGATCATATTTGAACTTGATTTCACATGATGTTAAATTATGCCTCTATTTGCCGCCACCGCTACACTCTAAACTTTATTGCTCAAACTAGAAGGTGTGAACATGTGTACACGAAAAGGAATCAGATGAGTTTTCTGTCATCCTTGTCATAGCACCTTGTCATAACATCTGTTATTTGATATTATGACCACAAGTCTTTTCTCTTTCCTTTTCTTTTTTGTATTGAGGGCTCACAAATTAAAAAATGGCCTGTAGGACTAGTCTAGTCACCAGGGAGCACATAATTGTATTCTTTTAGATATGTCATCTTTTTACCATCCTTGGTATGCTTAAAGCCTTAAAACATGTAGGGAGCAAGGCAAGTACATTGCGGTTTTGTCAATGTTTCCAATTCCTGACAGATTTGTCAGCAAACTACATAATGTTGAACTTTCATATTCTGTTAAAATATTAAACAGTTTACAAATAGTGCATGTACATCTTTACCCTGTTACTTCCGTTGGGATACTCACCATGGATTAACAGTAAATCTATACAGTTGAGCTATTTATTCCTTTATCCTCATGAGGTTTTTCACAAGAGTATTTCTTTAGGACTTGTATCCTAACTCAAGTTGAAGCTTCATAAATCTGCTGTCTTTGCTTTGTTTCTGATGTCATGCTTGTAATGACTGCAGGATTTATTTCTCAAGAGAATTGGTAACAAACACCTGGTTTACAATTTTTGCAAAGTTCTGTCTATAAAATGCTCACATTCAATATTTAATTGGGAGATGGTCTGCTCCATTTTGGAGGATCTTTTCTCATGCAGAAATGAATTAACCAATCGTGCAGAGTCTACATACGATCTTTTATTGGTAAGCACATATTTAATAGATAGCGTGCTGCTTGTTTCTTTTCAGGCACCTTAACTCTACCCTTTGTGGCAAGCCTGCAACTTGTTTGTCATACCAAGCCTTACTATCATCTAGCCAGGATTGCTCCCAGAGCCACAAGGGTTGCCTTTTAGGTTTAGACTTGTTATTTCAGTTTTGTTGCTTGACTTGTCAGTCTTAGGCACATTAGTTTAATTTCATCTGTTTTGAGTTTATGCACGCCTTTTCATCTAATGTCATCTTGTATACTTCTCACTCGAAGATGTAATCATGTAGCTAGTTGCAATGGTGTTTCCATCATTATTCCGGGGTTCAAAGGAATACCTATTGAAGTTGTTCTCTGAAGAATCAGTCCTGATAAATGAGAAGACTCTCCGATTGTTAGCACATTTGGCAAGATCAACATGTCTTTTATCCACTAATTTAAGGTAAAATGCAATTTTATTGGAAGTTTCGATTGGATTGATCTGTTTGTTTGTTGATAATTACTCTAGACATGGCTCATTTTTGGCGTATCAATACTGTTTGTTAGTTATGAGGGATCAGTCTGATTTACTTGCAATATGTTACCTAAGTCTAGGAAATTACACTGCCCTTTTATAAGTTTTTGTAAAATGCAATTTTATTGGAAGTTTCGATTGGATTGATCTGTTTGTTTGTTGATAATTACTCTAGACATGGCTCATTTTTGGCGTATCAATACTGTTTGTTAGTTATGAGGGATCAGTCTGATTTACTTGCAATATGTTACCTAAGTCTAGGAAATTACACTGCCCTTTTATAAGTTTTTAATATATTAAAGTACATCTTGCAAGCTGTTAGCCTTTTTTTTTTTCTTGTTCTGCTTGTGTTAGTGCACTAAATACCAGAGGGGAAAAGGACCTTCCTCTTCTAACCTACAAGTGGAAGTGGGGAGGAGGGAGTGGAAGAAGTGTGTAGTTGTTTGCACCATAGCCATCCCAATTTTTAATTATCTTCAGCTGAATATGTTACACGTCATAAGTGGATCTGGTTTTATTGTCAGTAGTGATGTCTACCCGTTACTGGAGCAAAAATGTATTGAAGGAACACGCGCAGAATCGAAGTATGCCTTCTCGGCAATTGCTTCACTGATCCAGTCCCCAGATGACATGAAATTTGCCAAATTATGCAAGGTATGTGCTAATTACTTCAGTCACTTTTGATGATTTGTTTTATTCCTAATTTCCTATTGTCTCAACGCTCAATCCAGTTATTTGTTTCAAGTTTGCAACTACCTCATGTTACATGAATGATGCTACCTCATGTTACAACTGTCGCATTTTCAACCAAGCCATTACATGATTTTCAAGTTAAAGAACTACTTGAAAGAAAAAGAATTCCTGCTTTGCACAAGTTCTCTATATCTCAAAATTAAATTAACCACACCAGTTGATGTCAATTTGTTCTTGCTATTTAATTTTATTATGCTAGAAAAGGTGTCATGAATCTGCCCACCACACTCATTTATTTAGTATGCCTGCTCTTTTTGCAGAAAACTTCCAAAACAAATGAACAAATTGATAGCAAAGAACATGCTTAAACGCATGCCATTTTTCGGGCAATGTCAATTTTGTTTGACTCCTCTCTTTATCCGGTTTGCTTAGGATTGTATTCTTACTAATTTTCCAAGACTTATAATGCTGTTGATCGATGATACTAGCATCTTCATTTAAATTTTAATAGTGTATGGGATTTCTTTCCATTTTATTCAGTTGTGTAATCTTTAAACTGCCAGCTGAGAGCCTGAGATATACATTCTTCAAATGCTTTGTTCATGGCTTGAGGGCAGGAAGAAGATTATCAGATGATGTAGTAGGTTATGATCCATAGTCCATGTTGCTTGCGCCCAAATTCTTTTTTTTCCATGACATAATAAAAGTATCAACTTACTAAGCAAGTATTATATTTATCATGGCTTGTGGTTACATATTGAAAGACCTTTTGCAGAATGATATTTCTGACACTATACTGCTCACAACATGTTTGATGATCAGCTACTTCTTCTTGTTTTTTTAGCATTTTTTATTATTTGATGTATGGATATTGCCTTTGTGTATGACTTATATGGTCTGTTCTTCCATGCAGAAAGTCGTTAGTGGTCTAAATGATAATCACAATATCCCAAAAATGTTGCAGTCTTTGGGCTCAATACTGGAACATTCTCCTTCTATATATCAGTTATATGATAGTCAAATTATCAATTTTGTTCAGGATATTTTGTGCTCAACTGAGGTAGGTAATATTTTTATAGGCAGTATTGTCTGGAGTTAGGCATTAGCATGTTTATTTTGGAGTTAGGCGTTGGCATGTTTATTTCAACAAAGATGATATTGGTCTTCGGTTATGCTTTATGCCAGTTCATTTCAACACCTGGACAGCCATACCCTGATGAAAATTCTGCATGCAGTTTCTCTTGCAAACTGAAAGTAAGTTCACTGTAATGTAGTGTCCTGTCCACTTTGGAGTTTGGAGACAATTTCCTTATGTGCATGCTGGCATGAGGTGGGGGTTACACATTAGAGGGCTGTTTCTAGGGATGCATTTATGTGTTCTGGTCTGATCGTTTTGTGGTCTATTGTATATTTATGGTCTCAAAGCACTTGTCAAAAGTTGTTTACCAAGTACTGTCTGATCGAATGGAGCATTTGTTGAAGATGCTGTCAAATATAATTCTTGAAGAGTTCAAACCCATTGCTCTGTGGTCCGTCTTGTTCTGCATACTCACACTATGTTTAAATTGTTTTTTCAATAAATGTTTCACTGTTCTAATTTTCTATTTGTGTTTACTATTTGCCTCGGATTTTAGGCATTTGGTGCTACTCATTTTCTACTTAGAATGAATATTCTGAGATTTATTGGTTGATTAGCTTGTCTATGATATTTGTTTACACACTATTGGAACGCATGTGGTGTGAACAAGTTTCCTAGTATGAAAAATTGAAAAACTTACAGACATGGCTAATGCCCTGCTGTGCTACAAGTCGTGTACCGTGCGACTTTGACGAGGTTCCTTTTATTGTTGGTACCTTTTTGTTTCTCAATGGTTATCACGGCGTCGCCGGAGGGAGACCACCGTGAGCGCTCGCCTCGCCTGGCCGGATCCGCACCTCCGTCGCCGCCGGCGCTGCATATCGGTAAGTCGCTTCGCTCCTCCTGCCCTCCTCCTCCCTCTCCTTCGCTCCGCTTCGCGCCGCTCGAACTGCAGCCGACCTCCTCCGCGCGCCGCCTCTCTGGTCTGCGTCGCGACGGCGTGAGGTGGTGGAGAAGAGGGGAAGTGCCGGAGGCCAAAGGCGGCAGTGGCATGGAAGGAGGAGGCGGGAGGCGACGCCTGGGAGAAGGTGGCGGCGGCGCGGTGAGGGCTGGGGGCGGCGGCAAGGAGGTGGTGCGCACTTGAGAGAGAGGGAGAGAGTGAGGGTGGCGGCTGTGCGGCTGTGAGATGGGATGTTGGGTAGCCGGTTAGGGTTAGGGAGAGTGGGCAGGGCAGGTGGGCCAGCCTGGCCAGATGGACCGGCATAGCTAAGGAGAAGAAATGGCTGGCTTGGGCTGGAACTAAAGGAAATGTAACCGTGGAGGTGTGGATCCAATGGGCGCCTGGGCGGGCGCCTAGGCGTCCAGGCGCCCCGGAGGCGACTCGCCTTTCCGGGGCGCCATGATAACCATGGGTTACTGTGATAGTGACACATGAGTTGGTACATCTTGGGGAATATTAGCTTGTTTCAGTCAGATGCTTCCTAGTTATACTTTAATGCCAGGAAATTAGGATCTCACCAAACCTTTTTGAGAAACAGAGAAGGAACTCAGCAAGTCAGCATAGCTGATTAGGTGGTGTAATCATATGATTTTAGTTGGGCTGCAAGATAAGACTCATGTCAACCCAAATGGCTGGAGTTTACAGAAAGGAGGAACTAGAGGGGATACAGTTTGTATTCCCGATGAGCTCTGATCCCATGATTAATGCTTGTAAACTTGACTAGATAATGTTATACAAGCTAAATGCAATTGTATTGAAATTCCATATATTATCCTGGTCATTAAAATCCACGAGATGAATATCAAATTTGTAATATTTGTTTTTGTAGTTTCTATTTCTTGTTTAATACAAGTGGCATGCTGATTCTATTTTTTCTTGATCTGCATTCAGTGAAAATGATAAGCCGTATCTGAAACTGGCTGCTGGGAAATCTGTACTACGACTAGCCACAAGATGGGATTCACATATTTCACCAAAATTATTCCGTAATGTGCTTCTCATGGCAAGGGTATCGTCAATATATTACACTTAAAATAATTATCTGGTTTTCATTTTTCGTATGGTGGCTAACATTTCTGCCCACTAGCCTTTCTAAAATTATTTGATAATCTGAGTTTTAGAAGGTCATTGATTTTGAGGTGCAACCTTCTCTGTAAGCAAAAGCATCTGTTTGTAGGCATCATTTTCCCTTACCTACCTTGGTCTACTAGTGCAATTAGTATTCTTTAGAGACAACTGGAAATGTTTCAAAAAAAGTAGGCATACGGCGTACAAAAAGTCGTGCCCTTCTTTATACCATTGTATGGATGGGCCTACTGTAGTTCCATATTCCATTTAAACCTATTGTTGGAACCTTGGGAGGGCTCATGCATGTTAGTATTTTACCTCTCCTGTTTAATATTGTATACATTGTGTCTTGCTGCAGGATTCTTCATATATTGTTCGCAAGTCATTCATTTACAAACTTTATGATATTTTGAAGCAACATGCAATCCCTGTTAGATATGCATGTGCTTTTGCATTGGCATCAACAGATAGCTCCAGAGATGTTCGTACTGAAGTAGGTATCCTTTTTTCTAGTTTTCTATATATATAGCGTACAACCTCACATGCTCCTAAGGTGATTTCTGTGTGTTGACTTATACTGTTCCTAGTTGACAAGGTACTTAACCGAAGTGCTAAAGGAGCAAAGAAGATTTTTTGTTCATCAGAACAGAACAAGCAATGATTCAATTGTAGATCACCCAGCGTATGCTGTGGTTTTCTTGATCCATACCTTAGCCTATGATAGGGAGTTTCCTTCTGAGTTCTGTGAAAAGGAGACTATCTTTATTGAGTTTTTGAGGTATTTTCTTATTTTAGATTTTTTAATCCCATGACAAAAGTTTATTTTCCGGTACTCGGGTGGTTCCTGTGGCTGGAAAATTTTGAAGCTTGTATTAACCTTTTCCTTTGCTCCTTTGTTGTATTGGCAGCCCACTTGTCGTGATGCTGAGGGAACTAGTGGAAATAGATCATTTAAGCATAACAGATCATGGCTCCACCACCACTTCTGTATCCATTCTTTTGGGGATCTTCCGTGCTATTCAGAAGGCTGAGGATCTGAGTGATTCTAGTATCACTCCTGTACATATCTTGGCTACTTCTAGGCATTTTACATTTGCCTAACAATTTATTCATCAAGCACTAATGTCCTGTGCTCCTGTCACAGAAACTGCACATTCTTTCAAAATTTGGTTTGCTTATCGTAAAAGAACTTGATAAGCATTGCAACCTGTCCTGTGCTCCTGTCAGATTCTCCGCGCTATATTCTCTTGCCCTCATCTTATTATAGATTGTCTCGGAGTGAAAGAAAAGCGGATGTAGGTCATTCTGCCTATTTATTCTTATACTTCATTAGAAATCATAGCTTTGTTTATGTTTGCATTAGCTAAATTTCTCCAGCTCGGATATTTCTAATGTAGGCATGCTGCCAAGGAGATTTCATTAGTGATAGTTTTGTAAAGGGAATCTTAAATGCTCATGAACCTTATAATGATCAGGTACATTCGATCTGTCTGTAATGCTAGCCTTTGGTCTTTCTTTTTGGGGGGTAGTTTTACGTCATCTAGCAACCTTATGGTTTTACATCATTAACATGGGTTTCAGAAGGATACTAAATGTTCTATTGTTGCTGAGAGGGTATCAATTGAATCTGCTCCTGTAAGGGAAGCTTGTTCCTCATTAAGCAAATTAGTGGGACAGAATGCAAATGATCATGATAAAGGGAAAACGAGAAAAAGTTCAGTATCTGGGGAAGCCCGCTCCAAGAAAAATGATCAGAATACTAATCATTGCTTGGGAAAAGAAAAGGTGTTGTCATCTCCAGGCTCCTTGGGTTTAGCCAAGGAGGCTGATTCTAGAGATTGCATCTCTCTCTTAGAAAACCAGAATTGTCCTGCAAGCAGAGGTTCCACTGGGGAGACCAGAGATTCAAAGACAGATCGTAACTATTGTAAGCAAGCTGTGGTATGCACATTTTTGTTAACTTGTTCTCACAATGTTGGCCTATGTTTGCATGTGCTTTTGGCCAGATTTCTTTTTTGAGTTACTTAATTGGTGAATTAATATGTTCTCTATTAGCAGATGAAAGATACAGGTGAAGTGCTTGTTGGGCGTCACAATATGTCTTTGGATTAACTGTTGCGGAACGAACAGAACGGCTTTGGATTAACTGTTGCGGACACAATAGACAATGTAAGTCAATCTGCGATGAAGAAGCACGATTCCTCGTTGATTTGTGAATATCATGTAATGATCTCATTTCTTTGCCAGGTTCGACGTACTAGATCAAGGAAGGTCCAAATGTAACCATCTAATTTAAGCTTTAGCTGATGTGTGTACGATATATACATATGGACAGTTTCGGAACGCATGTTGTGCATCCGCTAGTGAGTACAGCAGCGATGACAGAAATCTTGGTTTCGATCATCCATGTTACCTTGTAAATACAAAAATGGATCGTCAAATGAGTGTGGATATAATCTGCAACCATATGTTGTAAATTCGGTATTGAGCATCTATTTGGTTGTTATTCTCCGATAGTTTGCTGACATGATGAGAACATATTGTTTTCTTCTGTTCGGTCATAATGCGTATGTCTGCGCGGGTTTGTTTGCTAGAAGGATAACTTATCATCAATGTTGCGTTGGGCAGATGGTGTAGCCGCAAACTCAAAAGTCAAGATTGGCATATTAGTAGTACATGCACAACTAGGCCAAGCATGGAATACATGCCATATTCAACTCTCATACATTAATGGCTCGTGGACCGCTGATCCTGAGACGGATGATGGCGCGCCGCTGGGTGGCAGCAGAAGAAGTGCGCGACTCGACGACGTTGATCAGAGACCGGCGACGTCGGACGAGGCATGCTGCGTGTGTATTACGGGGATGTAGGGCGCCGAGAAGGCGTCACCGGAGTGTAATGGGGAGATGGAAGGCACCTTTGAGGCGCTCGAGACTTGAGAGGTGTCCCGGGAGGAGTCGTCGATGTCGTCGAAGAACGGCAGCACTGAGGAGGCGGCCGCGTCGTGGAGGTGTACACGACAGCGAACTTTGAGGCGCCTCCGGCGTGTAGGACGGCGCCAGCGTATAGGGAGGGAGCAACCCTCGGCACGCAGAACGTCGAATCCGGCGGCCTGTAGGGCGGCCTCGACGAAGATGGAGGGCACCAGGAAGGAGTGGCTGCCAGCCTCCGGAGCAGGGTTCAAAATCTCGCCGAAATTTCGGATTTTGGACCCCTCCGAGTTTCATAATCCTGGCGAAATTAAAAAACCCTAAAAAAATTTGAAGTGCTACAGTACATTAAAATCTCGCCGAAATTTCGGTAAAATGAACCGAAATTTGCATAAAAGTTGACCGGATTTGACCGTAATTGACCGGATTGGGTTCTTCACGTCATTTCCCATGTGGGACAGTCGGTAGATCATAATTTCCGCGAAGTTGAAAAATCCCTAAAAGTTGAAAGTGTGATAGTACCGAGAAATTTCGTCGAGATTTCGATTTTTTTGGACGAAATTTCGTCGAGAAAATCGACCGGTTTTCGTGGAAAATCGACGATTTCGTGTGGAAAATCGACGACCTTGTTGAACTTTTTTGTGCGATCGATTTTTGTAGCGATTTTCGACGATTTTTGGCGAAAATCGACCGATTTCCACCGATTTTCGACCGGTTTTTGACACGTAAATTTTTTCGAATTTTTGAATTTTTTTGAATTATTTTTTGAATTGGATCGGTTTACCGACCGGTTTTTGATATCGGGCCGCGGCGATATGGCCGAAAATCGCGAAAATCGAGCGATTTTCGTCGATTTTTTGAACCCTGCCAACGAAGAACCGAGTCGATGGAGAAAAGTCGATGAAGAAGCCAAATCGACGATCAGAAGTCGAAGGTAGGGCCGAGTCGACGAAGAAGCACCGACGAAGCCAACAAAATGAGCCGAGCCGAGGTGATAAGAGTTGACAGAATGAGCCGAGCCAATAAAAGAGCCAAGCGACGACAGAATCAAGATGCTAGAGACTTGGATAGACGCAACGGAAGACTAAAGAAAAAAAATCCAAACTCCATCGATTTAAGCAGTAGCCCGAAAGCCATCGAGCCAATGAAAGCCAAGATGACCGAGCCGAGCCGAGCCAGAGAAGAACCAAAGCTGAGCCGACCGAACTGGTGCCAAGCCAGCCATGTAGAGCCGGAAGCCGGGAGCCAAGCGGATTAGATCCGGTTGAAGACGATTTTTTTTTAAGGAAGAAGTCACGGACGTGAAACCACTGGACATGAACTTCAAAAATCGGACTTGAAGACTTGAAAAAGTCACGGGACTTAAACAACTTGAAGTCTTCACCACCAAAGCAAAACAAATTGCTTCTTTCTCACGGACGTGAAACCAGTGACGCGCAGAGGCAGCGTCAGGCGCGTCAAGGCGTCGGTGCCGGTCGGCGTCAAGGCGACCAGGGAGGCGACGCACAGGGGCGGCGTCAAGGCGATGGCGCCGGTCGGCAGCGGCGGCGACAAGCGCGTCGGGCGGCACGTCCGCCCGTCTACCGCGGCGGCACGTGGGTGGGGCCGGATGGACAGGCGACGGCGCCGCCAGTTGGCGGCGGCGGCGGCAGGCGTGTCTGGCCGTCTGCCGTGGCGGCGGTAGGCTTGGCAGGCGTGACGCGCCCGTCTACCGCGGCGGCGCGTGGGGCCGGATGGGGGTGGAGAAACCGGCGACGGCAGCTGCAAGCGTGGGAAGCCGACGACAGCGGGCGTGAAGACACGACGAGCAGCGACGGATCTCACGAGATCCCGAGCACGACGAGGATAGCGCCGTCGCCGACGATGCGGCCGAACAGACCCAACGCCGAAATCAACGCCGAACAGAAAGTTGATGTGCTTTCCTCACGGGTGCGACGTCCAGACCCGGCAGATCGAAGAAGGCGGCACGTTGGAGGGCGCGCAGGTCGAAGTCGTCGGCGGACGTCGCACGGTGGTCTCGGCGAGAAGACTGGAGACCGGCGCGCCTGGGATGAAACGGTTGCCGTGCAGATTGGTGCCTGCCCGGGAGAGCAGATTGCTTCCCCCGGGCACGGCGGTAGCGGAAAAGGATTTAGGCTAGGGTTTGAACCTATGCTCTGATACCATGTTATGAATAGGACTTATATTGAATATGAGGGCCAATGGCCACAATATATAGAGTACATGAGGGAAAGGAATAATAGGACTCTATCTCTAATATAGAGATAGAATAACATGACTCTATCTCTAACATCAGGGTCCTAAACCATACAATAAATCAATTTTATGTAACATACATATCAAGCAAAACATATCTTTGTAAGCTAGTAAATAAATCAAATCATCTATATTGAGTTGTCCTGCAGTTTTACAACTATAGGTTAGCAAAGCAATAGTATGATTCTTTTTTATGGCAAAGAAGATTGTATTTCAATAGTTAACAATCTAATATAGCTATCAATCAATAGTTTTTTATCAGCAATTTTAGAGAAGATCTAATCATTAACAAATACGTCCACCTTCAGTATTGAAAAAAAAGGCACCAAGAGAAGTCTCACATAGTCACGGTGAAGATTACCCATTAATAGTATTTTAAAGCTTACAAAAAAAAATGCAGATGCTACTTTGCAAACAACAACAATGAACTTGTCTGATTAGTAATATCAAAGCGTGCGTCTCCACTAAATTAAGAAATTGAAACTTAACCAGTTTTATCTTTAAGAATTTAATGAGATTTTTCTTTAGTAAATTAATTTTATCTTTGTAAGATATGATTATATTCAGAAGTGCTTCAGTGCTTCCCCGAACGTGAAAAGCACAAATCTTTATTTTTAAAAATGTGGAAAAGAGAGAAAAGAAAAAGAAACATCCAAAAAATACATAAAGCATAGTTACAACCTTTTCAAGTTTCTCTTGTTCACTTTTATCAAGGCCCAGGAATTGATCTTCAGATACAATATCTGGAAATATTTATTTTTATGTTCACTATACAGGTATTACCTCTCTACGTCTCAATAAAGTTGCTAGCACCACGATCCATTCCTTAAACTTGACACAACACATAAATGTAAATGAGAAAAACAGATTCAAGAAAAGCAGATGGAAAAAAAAACATTTTTTTTTGATACGTGACATGCAAAGCAACCAAGGGAGCATCCAGTGCTACAACATTGTTCAAGGCATGCTGTCATCTGCTCCTTGAACCATGTAAGACAGGATGGTCTACATCAGATTATTTTGTTTCATTGGATGCGTGTCCACTAAATTAAGAAATTGAAACTTAACCAGTTTTATCTTTAAGAATTTAATGAGATTTTTCTTTAGTAAATTAATTTGTTTTGATCGTACGGTTAAAAGTTTGGATGTGTTTTGGGACAAAAACATCCGGATGATGCCTATACACTCCCAATTGGATGTGTTTTGGGACAAAAACTTGACGTATATGTTTCATGGATATAGTACTATCCGCCGTGATTATTCTTCCATTATCTAAAAAGTACTATCCGCCGTGATGTCATCCGATCTCACCGTGACTTCACCCGATGTTTGCATGTTCCACTATATGAATGATTATTAATTCTGAGGAAATGAACAAGTAATTCTGAGGGAGATTAATATACTACTTACTGCCTGACAAAGTTTAATTTCATGAGAAACGAAAAGGGATATATAGTGCATAAACACAATAATGAACAGCTACTCTACCTTGGCCATTCAAATGAATCCCCCAGCCCGAACGTTCAGACGTTGGCGTCTCCACCAAGCAGCAGTCCGAAGAGAATCGCTTCATTCGGTCGGTCCGACTCCGAAGGGCCCGGGGCGTCCGTTCACACGTTGGATCGAGTCTCCACTCCAGTCCAGCTCGAGTACGTAATTAATGCGCCTGAGCAAATCGGGGGAGAGCAGAGCAGTCCTAAGAACCCCTGGCTCCTGCTGGGGTTATAGGTTGTCTCGACAGTTACTCGAGCTCCAAGGGCTGCTGGAGCCATGCACCTATAGCTAAACCGGAGGGAGTATCAAGTCAAGTGTACGTCACTCGGGACAGTTACTCGATCGAGGCTGAGCCCGATTGGACGAAACTTTCCAATACACGGCACTAGCGTCTTTATATGACACGAATCGCACGTGGTTAAATTTCCAGGACCCTGTGGGATTAAATTTGCAAACACACGCCCCTCACCCGGCCCCTGTGGGATTACATTTTTTCCTCCTGTTTGTGTACTGCTGTACGTATGCTTAAGATTACTACTGCACTGTCATTGTCAGCTCTATTTACAGATGGTTGTACTCCAGTTTTTATCTATAGTTTGGCTAATAGCTTAACTTTGGTGAACATATATATATACCAGACTAATAATTATCAAGTGTTGCTTTTCCTTTTGAATTGGTAGCCTAATTTTCATATGGTTGGTGGAATCATTTCTCTTCTCCCATAATTGTGAAATTGCCAATGTGAAGATACGAATGCTTCAATTACCCGTTGTTTTTGGTGCTTATTCACACACCATAGATGCTCTCTCTGATTTCCTAAATAAGTAGTATGTGCATGTATTGTTTAGTTAAAATTCCCTGTGATTAATTCTTCCATTGGTAGCTCACAGAATACGGAATTTGTTTTGTAGGATCGATGTCCTTTTTCAGCTATTTTTGTGTGCAAGCTAGATAGCTATAGATTAATTTTTAAGAATGAAAAACCTTGTCCCTGATCATGGTAAATTTTCTGTGGCAAATTTGGCAGGTTCTTCTTCTTGTAGTAGTTGCCCTTGACGTGAGAGATGGTTTTAATTACCACAATGCATCAGGGTTAAAAGCCAGCATTTACTAGGTACGAATTTGGTTATCTTTATCTCCTCTGCATACTACTGGTTTCTCTGTTGCATGAACGGCCTCCACCAGGCACTGCTACTGCTGCTCTATGCTCCTTTCCATTCTAAACACAAAGAATCTAGGAATAGTTGGTTGCTATGGATAGTAGTTGGTTGTAAGATGGATGAAATAGTTGCTAACACAAAAATCTCTTTTCTGATAAAGCGGAAAATTGTTTGGTAGCTGTAGAATAGGCTCTAACTTTTGAATGTTGCCTGTCTCCATTTCACTACTTTTGCTCTGGTCAAGTTGCACATGCTCATGGGCTAATTGAAAATGGATTCGATAGGCATGTAGTTGGGATAATTTAAAGAACAAATTAACTACTACAAGCTAATTGTTTTTTGTAATTTTCATTTTCTCCTGCTTGTGGGTTCACGAGGTAGTGTGCGATTTATATACTCAAAAGAATTCCATAGACTATCGTTAAAACATGGTAAGATGCAGCCATGAAATAAATCATATTGACGTCCTGATCGACAGCTTATATACTGTGCTGTGGCTTTAGAGCATAATTTTTGGGTGATCTTCTGTGGGTGTTTCGTTTTTTTCCAGTACATGCCTGTATTAACCGAGAGAAAAGCTTGGTGCATTCCATAACGAAAGCTACACAAAATAACTTGTCTATATCAAACTACTCAAAGATCTTGATAGCATGCACCTAAAAGCATCAGCTACAAATGAATATGCTAGATGTTCCAAATATCCTTAAATAAAAGACATTGATATTTGAAATCCTTAAATAAACAAGAGAGACATGTAATTTGAATTCATCAGATTTAAAAACATCTAATTTTAAAGTGCTAATTGTTACAGATACTTTACACACAAAACATGATGGTCAACAAATAAATTTTGCCTGTTTGTTTTCATACAGTCCTCACCAAATGAATATGCAAATAAAAACACAATTTGACATGTCTGGCTAAGAAATACCAACCCCTGTCTAATATGCCATTTTTTCCCCCATGTTTGAATCCTTTCTTTTGTTCGCAACCATAGCCGTCTGCTTTCCCTCTTGCTTAAATTCCTCTTTTTTTTTAGTTGGTTGTATTCTCAACCATTATACAAACACAATTTGACATGGTGGTTTGTCATCTTTGGAGATTCCTTGTAAAAAGAGAGAAATCGATCAAGAATTGAGTATACATGTCCTATTTCAGGCATCAGATGAGGCTCTACATTCCGGCAAAAAAATGGTGGTGGAATTGACCTACATTTAAATTAAGGTTTGAAAGACCCCGATGGTGACAGTGAAGGTGATACAGGCGAATTACACAAGGAGGACAGGAACCTGAAAATAGAAATTAGATTGAAGAGGAACTCTGTTACCCTATACCTTACATGAGTTCATGAGAATGTAACCAGTAGCTTCATTTATTCCTTGAGTTATTAACTGTTAGTCTTTGAGCCAACTGTGTAACTTTCTTGGCATGTCATCGTAGATACATCTCAACAGAAATGATTACAGGACATGCAGCAATACTGAAATGTTCGCGTTGCGTTGCCAAACATTATCAACCTAATTTTTTAGCATTAATTGTTGAGCATCTAACAAGCTAACAAATATGACTCGTATTACAAATACCTTCAGGTAACCTATTGTCACGCCCTGCTCTCCCCGCCCCAGCGCGCCGCCGCCGGCGGCCCGCCCTCTGGCACGCCGCGCCGCCGCGGCAACGCCATAACGCCGCCCGCGCAAGAATCGCGGTTGAGCCGCGCCGCCCCCTATACAACCCCCCCAAGCCCCCCTTCTCTCCCGTGCCCTCCCCTCTCTCCCTCCGCTCTCCTCCCTCCCCAGCACGCCGCCGCCGCCGCCGTCTTCCTCGCCTCCGGCGAGCCCAAGCCGCGCCGTCGGCTGCCGCCCGCCTCTCCGGTTCCTTCCGGCTCGCTGAGCCCGCCGCCGCCTCCTTCCTCCGCTCCGGCCGGTGGCCGTTGTCGCGCCGCCCGCCCCGCTGTGCGCCAATACAGATGATACAGGCACTGCCGACGCGTGGATGCGGTCCCAGCGTACCAGGCCCACCACAAGATTAAAAAAAGAGTTATTAAAAATCCGATTTGCTGCTGACGTCAGCATGACGCAGTAAATCGGTTTTCTTTTTAAAAAAATGATTTAAAAATTCCAAAAAATTCCAGAAAACCCGTTTTATTTGTTTTTAAACTTCCGGGAGCCCGTTTTCGCCCGTTCGAACTCCGATTGGCTCCGTTCTTCTTCCTAAATTCATTAGAAATCCCAAACTTCAGTTTAGAGCTAGTTTGAAATTCAATTTGGGTTTATTTGTATTCGTTTGAGTCTTATTCGAATTTGGTTGTTTTTCGCGCTAGATTACGGAGAGTCCGAGGAATTCCCGAACGACGATTTCGAGCAGCAACTCGTCGAACCAGGCAAGTCACACCCCCTTGACCATATTGCTCCCAGTTTTTGAACTTTTATGTTGAATTTAAATTATTGCATGCTTATTTATTTTAGACATTAATTTCCGACCTAGTTTTAAATGATAGTTAAATCCAATTTTTGATTTGCGACCTTTGACATTTGAATTCCGATACCCTTGTAACCTTAGTAAAAATATGAATTATGACTATGGTAATAGTTAGACATTGCTTAGCCATGCATAGAACTGAACTTAGGAAATTTTGGGGAACTTTATGCCAAAATGATATCATGTTCAATTGGAAACTTATGGTGATCAATGTTAGTATTAATGTGGAGATTAGTATGGTTAAAATGAAAATGACTTAGACCGGGCGAGAATTGGTTGGAAAGTGGTGAGGTCATGGTTCTGGGTTTGTGGAAAGTCTCGCCTAGTCAATTAAGGACCGGTCTGAGTTTCGCTGAATGTAAAGCCTAACCGTACTACCACAAGTCTGGAATGGGACAGACCTGGCTATCCTTATTAAGTCATTTCATGAACAGTCATGCCATATGGGGGTAGTGGTGTGGTGAAAGCGAGATGCTGCCACTCTGGCGCAAGAGGGGGCTTCTGATTAGAGGGAGTCTTTCAGCGGTGAAACCTTAGCGGGCATGACTACATGTATGATTTATTAATGGGGCCTTGTCATATGTTTCTCTGTCGCTCACCAAAGGAAGTGTGTTGACATAAAAGGGAAATATTATGTCTTGTGGGTAAAGTTGTACAACCTCTGCAGAGTGTCAAACTAATCGATTAGCCGCGCCCGCGGTTATGGGCATGCCGAGCAAGCCATTTTCAGACTAGACTTTGGTAAATTAAAAATTTGATTTCCAAAATGATGATTGGATGGAGGGAGTCCATCATGGGTATAACTTAGCCAATTCCAGGAGAGATTCCTGAGTTAAAAATGTATAGATTTGATTTTGGAATAAAGTATGCCTTTTAAAATTATTGAAAATATTATTAAACTGTTGCTTTATGCTTAAACAAGCCATATTGCCATCCTTTGATTACCCGTACATTTATATTGCATTTCCGGTGTGGTTTGCTGAGTACGTATGTACTCACCCTTGCTTAATTTACCCCTTCAGAGGAGGAGTACCACGATGGTGAGGAACAGTTGGACTAGGCCGCGTCCCCAGTCGATTGCCTGTGGCAAATTAATTGGGCTCTACTATTTATTTCTTCATTTCCGCTGCTTTATTTATTCGTTTATTTATTTGTTGGCCTGCGCGCCATTCCCTTTGTAACCTTGAATATTTATTATTAATAAAGAACGCTGGATATGCTATGGTTTCATTTCTACTGTGTGTACTAGCATTTCCTGGACTAGTACAGAATACACAGAGGATTTCGGAGGTGTTATTCCGGGGTCCGACACCTATGACGCTATGTGATCTAAGTATCAAACCAAAAAAGGAGAATGTTGATCAGTTGATGCACCGGTTCACCACTCTGCTTGGCCTTGGCATGCCCTTGTACATTCAAAGTATTGTAAGGTTAAAATCACTCATGTATATATGTCACGTACGTGAATATGGCAGTGAAGGAAAGTATAGAGCCGGGTGCTACTCACGATTTTTCTCGTTGCCAGTCTGTGACATGCTAGTGGCCAGTGCTTTTGTTGTTGAAGTAAAATGTCTGTGGCGGAAATCCCGGAAGGAATTAGTAGTCACCAACTAAGAGCATTGTGACGGATTAGGGGCAGTGCGAAAACTCACAACAGTTACCCAGGAAGACTAACTGTTGGAAAACAAGAGTAAAATTACCTGGCAAAAGCCAAATCAACACTTTTTATTCAATATAACCGGCCTAACGACCGGATTTTACAAGGGAAGCATCCAAGCTTCTAGACTTACAATACCAAAAGAGGGAAACCACAGGCAGGGCCTGAGCGCAGACAAAGACCTAGAACCAGACTAAATCGCCATCTACGACCTCCTGGTAGGCTTCAGCATCTTCGAACTCTGAAAGGGCGGGGGTTTGCAAGGGTGAGTACAAAGTACTCAACAAGTCATACGGAACCACTGAATACTATATGTAGGGGTAATCAAGGGATGGCAGTAGGGTTAAGTATCTGGATGCAGTTTTATTTCACAATTCATTTTACATTTGAAGCACAATCCATAAATAAGTAATTTGGGGTTTCACAAAGTTCAACAACACTTAACCACACTTATCCAAATTCCAACGGTAACTTGAGCTTAGTTACGGGTATCAACCCCGATTCCAACTTAACTTCATTAACCGGAAGTACGGCGTAATCGATTACAATTTGGATTAACTCTGCAGAGCGGCTCAGCTTTACCCACAAGATATCTATAACCTTCATGCCAATCGCGAGTTTCATGCAGCTTAAATGCATGTGGCCCAGTTTAGATAATCATAGCACTTTCGTTTAATCAATCCCGTCCTTTAGTTGTTAACCGATAGATATCAGCTACCTTGGACTCACGGTCCCCATTAGCATCTACCGTTGTGAGAACCCGTAATGTCACTCAGGACCATTCCCGTCCCACCCCTCCGGTCCACTTCCCTGCCGGGAAGGCCCGGTCCCTATTCTCTCCGGAGAATAGTTCCACCAAACAGTCCAATTATTATCTCGGGAATGATTAACTTGCTGAGCTATGTCGGATACGGGTCCACTAACCAGTCCGACCTGTGGTTGAGCGGAAACTAAGTTATTTACTTTGCTCAAGGGGGTTCATTATCCTTACACTTTTGCCAAAGACCAGCCTTTCCATCCACAAACTCGACCCGGTACTCACAGTACCGGCCACCAGACCAACCAAGGCAATAATCATCAGTCGGGGATCGGAATCTCATCCACTCCGGGATTAATCCGATACTGTCCCCCTGACTGCAGCACTTTTATAAACATCCGAATCAGAGATTCGGCAGCATTTTCTTTAAATCCAGGTTTTGAACTACCTTAGCAGTATTATCTAACCTATTCATGGCAATAAGCAATTAACTAGGGCTCCAAAGGATTTAACAGGGTTCAATACTTTCAAGGGGGTTCCAATGAGCAATTCGGTATTACCTAGGTATCATGTCATTCTAAAATACTGGATTTCATTAATTCAATATACAGTAAATAATGCGATATAAAATAATTACTATTATAGCATGGCATGATAGGATCAACATGATCAAAGGGTGTACGGCTTGCCTTGCGCGGCAGCTGGATCGGACGAGTCGTCGAGGACGTAGTCGTACTGCGCTCCTGTCTTGTCCGACGTTGCTCCAGGAACTGCTCCGACTCCAGGGACTGCTCCGGCTCCGCTGGCGTCTCAACGGTCGAGTCTAACGCGAAAAGGCAACCAGCATAAGTAAACGATAAAACAATAACCGGAAATCGAAAACGGAAACTGAAACGGAAAACCGGAATCGAGTCGGAAGAGAACGGAGGGCAAAATTGGGATTTTGGGAATTTTTTGGGTTTCGGATCTGGGAACGGACAGCGTTTTTGGACTCAGGGGATCAAAACGGTTCGGGAAAAGTATTTGGTGGAGCTCTGGGCTCTTCCGGGATTTTTCTGGATTTTCCGGGCTATTTTTGGAATTTAAACGGATTTTTGGAATTTAATAATTAAATTCAAAATCCAAAAATCACGTTACTGTTCCGGGCCGGCTTGGCGACGGAACTGGGCCACGGCCCACTTGGGCAGGCGGCAAGGTGGCTGGCGGCTGCGGGCGAGGTCGCGCCCACGCGGAAGGCGGGCGAGGCGCGTAGGCCGGGGCCGAGTCGCCTGGTTTCTGGCGGGGCGGGGCTGACGAGTGGGGCGGGGCCACTGGTCAGGGCGGGGGCGGGGCACAGGGGAGAGGGTTAGGGTTTACGGGGGAGGCAGCGGCGGTGAGCTGCGGTGGCGGCGCTGGACGGCGCGGTGACCGGAGGCAGAGGGGAACGGCAAGGGGATGAGGGAGCTCACCACGAGAGCGAGGGGAGAGGGGTGAGTTGGGAAGGAGGGGAGGCGACGGCTTTTATAGGTGGGGCGAGGAGGCAGGTGGCCGGGCGAGGCGGCGGACGCGGCGCGAGCGGGCGGCGCGGTCGGGGCGACCGGGCGCCAAGGCGGCGGCAAGCGGGCGCGACCACGCGCGGACGGCGGGGCGGCGCAAGCAACGCACGGCGCGGAGGGGCGCAAGGCGGCGGGGCGGCACGCGCCCAGAAACGGCGCCGGCGCCGGAGGAGGCGGCCGAGCTGGGCTGGGCCGGCGGGAGCGGGCCGACGGGCCGAGGGGAAGCAGGCCGCAAGGCCCAAGAAGAAGAGGAAAACGGCCCAGCAGGTTTGAATTCAAACTCGATTTCAAATTCCAAAAATCCATTTCAAATGCAAATTCAACAAAAAAAGCAATCAAATTCATTTTGAATTTTGGATTGTTTCAAGCATGTACAATGGGCTGACGTCAGCGGTCTATAAGAGACGCCACATAATATTTTTGATGAGGTGGAAGAGAGAGAAGGAGAAGAGAGAGAGTAGTCGTCCTTTCGTGAATAGACAGTCTTATAGACAGCTTTAGACTGCTTATACCATTGTATAGACAGTCTATTAGTTGTATGAGAAATTATTACAGACGACTATATAGACGATCCATTGTATGAGTTGTCTTTAATGCTGTCTGTAGATGATGTGGAAATGCATTATAGACAGCTGCTGTATATACCACTGTACATGCTTACTGGACACTAAATAGAGGAGTTATGATTAGTTTCCGATTTTTTTGGCCGGTGAAAGTTTAGTCGGGACATTATTTAGGCCCCGTTTGGCAACTTGGAACCGAGCTGTTTCTACTAGAATCTGGGAGAAACCCAGCCAAACGGGCTAAAACTTGAAACGATTCTCCTCGGAACGTTTCTTCTTTTTCCACACCGTGGCTGAATCATCCTCAACCTCGTTTCTACTAGTTTCTACTAGAATCTGGAACCGTACCAAACGGTTTGCAGAAAATAATTCTGATTCTACCTAAAACATTTCTACCAAGAATCTAGAGCCGTTTCCGTTTCTACTAGAATCTGGAACCATACCAAACGGGGCCTTACATATGAAAAACCTGATATAGTACAAATTAAGAAGAAATGGGACAAAATTCTTCACTTTTAGGAATAAAATATATTCTATATTCTATTTTATAAATACTGCATCGACTAAAAATTAGGATTGAATAAACTGCAATTATTCATCAATGGTAACTTAATAATAAGATAGAAAACAAAATTAGCATTTTTGACATCATTTTTGTGAAATCTAACATTGGTGGATCCCAGGGAACTGAACTTTGGTTTATATTCCATCTGTCAATTGATTGATTTCCTTCTTGGTGTCGTCCATGCAATTCTGTTCACAGAAGATGAACTCTACAAGCATTTTTCTTCCGAAAGAATGAATGTCATTCTGCATAGGAAAGATTAATTGTTTACTATTCTGATAACAATAAATTAGGAAAAATTTAAAATCACTAATAAAGTGTTTATTCTAGTCGAACCTGTGTGAAATTTGTTGTCAAAATTGATCCATTCCACTACTCTATGTACTTCAATACAAATAGGCCACAAGAACTCCTAGAATATTGGTTAGGTAATTGTTAATATAGAAAATAAGTAATACCCAAATAAGAATATCACATACCCATCACTTTGCTTAGGGACACCATGAAATTGCTTGATCCTCCAATTGTTTACATCCACCATGTTCACCCCTGTACTTCTCGCTATGGCTAGCAACTTTTTAATTCCATTGATCTGCGATGTGCAAAACATTGTTAACATCATCATAGTTAGATTTTACCAATAATTATTAATACATATGCAAATAAATGCCTCACCACTGTATCAAAGAATCTCTATACCAACGTGATCTCTATACATTTGAAGATCCAACAAAGAATATAAAATTTGGAACTCCTTCGTATTATTAAGGACTAGAAGGATCCAATGCTTCATGACCAATAATGGAATGTAAACCTACACAAATTTTGTGGTTAAAATATGTATTGATGTTAATACAAAAATACAATAAATGCTTTCTATTTTTCCAATTGATTCTCTGTTAGGTCTTGTGCTTGGACTACTAAATAGTCAAGTTGACTCTTGCCATTGATGCAGCGGTCTTCGCTAATAGATTTTAGCCACCGATGAAAGAACGAACCGAACACAAAAAAAAATTTCTCCAAGACTTCCTCCATGTGACGATCCAAAAGTAATCTAATATACCCTTCCATATGCTACACAATTGATGATGTCAAATATGACTACCAAATACTATAGTCTAAGATTAGTCTAATTTAGCAAAAACAATGGAAGTGACTTACCTTATCTCCCAGATATTTATCTTCACCATCTTTAGACGATGGGATTGTAAGGCATTTTAAATCCTTTGCGCTAAAATCATTGCCATTCCTCAAGTCAACTAGGATGGTGTTCGGACTCGAACATAAATACTGCTTCACGTACTCAATTGAAACAATTTCTTGAGCGTCTACTCCTAGGATTCAAATTTGATATCATTAATTATTCAAAAAATTCTCTGGAGAGTATCCAAAAATTTATATATAGAACGTTTATAATAATAATAAAAAGTGTTACCATCATTCTTGTGGGTGTCAATTACCTTCCTCATTCTTGTATATGTCTTACTGATGAATGTCACTGGTGATCTAAGCTTAGGATTTGCTTTCCGTAAGATGACCAGATAATAAAAACCCTAGCTCCATTGTTGACTCTGTGTGCAATTGTTAGATCAGTAGCATCATCCGTAGATGATGAAGTTGTTATATCAATAATTTTGTGGTTTTTTTTAAGCTTCTCATCCTGCGTCATCGTGTTCGATCCACTTTTTGGCTCAACAAAAGGATTGGACGGACATGCACCAATACTAACGTTCCCTTCAAGAGGACTCATGTTATGTGCACTTCCCTTCAAGATTTTTGAGAACATCAATTTGGGTGTTGCTTAAATTATTTATGAGTTCACAAAGAGTTTCTGTTGCACAAGCAAACTCCATACTCCTTTCTGGTTCGAAAACATAATCATGAGTTAATACGACATGTAAAATTTGTAAGCATAGATACCAAATTTATCAGTAATAGAAACAACTAGAAGTGAAATAAACGCATTTAATCGGAACAATTTGTATTTTTTATACAAGTCAATAATTGTAACAGTGATATTATCTTTTAATCAATAAAAAAATGAAATTGCATTTTTTTATGACTTTGGTTGCTAACTTGGTAAAAACGTCGAAGGAAAGAAAACCGTCCATAAGTCATGGAGCAAACAGGTGTCCGCTGGCACTACATCCACCTTCCCCACCACCAACCCCCCAAACTCCCAGTTCCATACCGCGAGCGACGCCTCTCGCATTCCCCAACAACGTCTCCTCTCGTATTCAACACCAGCGCCTCTACCATCGTCCCGCCCGCCGCGCCTATGTCTCAATCGCTCCCTCCGCTAGCGGTTGGCCATGGGCGGCCGATGATGGCGTGCGGCGTCGCGAAGCGGTAGCGTGGAGTGTCGCAGCTGCCGAGTCGAGGAGTTGTACATGGCGCCTCTGCGGGCAACTCGGCAACGAATTACATACACGGTGGGTCGCAGGAAGTTTCAATGAACTTAGACTTACATTGCATTTTTCTGACTTCCTACAATCTCAGCGATGTGTGGGCATGTGGGAAAGCACATGGATTTACTATGCGACGGTGTTGTTGCCGACGCAGCAGGGGAGTTGTTGCCGACGCGCCGCCTAGTTGTTGCCGATGCAGCCGCAGAGTTGTTGCCGACGCAGCCGCTGAGCCGGAATGCAAATGATGAAGAGAGGGCTTGTTGATGCTGTTGCTAAGGGCGCCGTCGCCGAGCCAGACGAGTTACATAAAGAATAACGCGTCATATATATTGTGTTTGTTTGTTGTTGCGCGAGATCAGCTCGGGAGAGTTCTATTGCGCGAGATCAGCTCGGGAGACTCCTGTTGCGCAACGGCCGTCTGATGACGTGCTGGTGGCGCCGCAGTCTGAAATTAGCCTGTGTTGGAGATAACTCAAATATCTCTAACTACCATATCTTTTGGAATTATCCAAATAGATTGTTAGTCCTAGTCTTCTACAACTCGGACTCTTTGGCTATATAAGCCACCTTTTTGTACATGTAATCCTTGAACAGTTTAGTGGATTGTTTCCCGTGGTTTTTTCCCGAGAGGGTTTTTCCACGTTAAATCATTGTCTCCATTATTTTGCCGTGCTCTAAACCTAACAAGTGGTATCAGAGCCGACTCCGACTCCAGGGACTGCCGCGCCGACTCCGGGGCTCCGGCCAGTCGACCGATCCGGCTTCCCGGCGACTTCGTGTGCTAGGCCCGCGACTCCTCCGTACGTCTTCCTGCGACTCGGCCTCGTGCCTTCTGACGTCTGCTTCTCGCGCGCCGGTCCGTCTCCAGATCCGGCCATCGATCGCTCGCCGGTCTCCAGTGCCCGAGACTAGCTTCCACACGGACTTGCAACGTCCAGGCTTTCCTGTGAAAGCTTCAAGCTCACATCCTCATCAAGTCTGCACGTGAAGCCTCCTAGCTCGTTTCCTCTACGTGAAGAAGCACTTTGGTTGGTTGTTTCAAGTTTTCTTTTGGATGGTTCGGTTCACGTCTTTAGATCCGACTCTGAAGAGATAAGGTTAAGAAAAAAAAAACCAGCCGGATTTTTTTTTCAATCTTCTCTGCCTTATCCTCACGCGGACCGGACTGAAAGCAACTTTTCACGGGAGGATTGAACCGACTCTGGACAGAGTCTCACGTACAGCACTTGAGTCCGACTACATGCATCCGAGTCTCGGTACCAGAAGGCTTTCGTACTAATTATGGAGGATTTCTTTTATATTAATATTATTGACTACATTGCAATTCAGTGGAATTAATCATTGGCGTCATTCATGTGGGATTTATTATAGACGGATTCGTGGAGATTTATTCGACGTTTTATCGTCGATTTATTTGACGTTTCATCGTCAACTTTCTTTTTTTAAAAAAAAAGTCAGTTGAGGAGACAACTGCATTTGGGCATTTGGTGTTTCATCACCTTTACTTTGGTGTTTCGTCACCGTTCATTTGGTGTTTATTCACCGTTTGGATACGTTGACCATTATAAAGGTTTTGGCAACGTTCATTTGGAATTTGATGACATCCTGGTGGTAGCATTAAGCTCTTCGGAGTTTTTCTAGTGAAGGTTTTGCTCCAATTCAGAGAGATGAAGTATTAAAGTGCAAGAAAGAGTTTTGCTTCTTAGTGGATACTACAACGTTATTTTGTTGTCTTCGCTCAATATGAGGGGTCTACTGCAATTTATACTCCATTGACATCACATTAGTTCTTTTCATCTTGACAGTTTTTCAGGAGCAGTTTCAACCATATTATGGATTTTCAGTAGGCAGTTTACCGAATTTTATGTTCCAAATGGAGCATGCCAAAAGTCCATGAGATGAGTTCTTCGCTATTTATCGGCGCCACAGGTGATGTCTTGGCTTATGCCATTTGATAATTGGGCATTTATTCAGGAGGTCAGTTGCACAGACTCAGACTCTACTGGGTTTTGAATTGAAGACTCAGATTCTTCGTCTGCTTTGTTATAGCTGTGTATTGGTTTGACTGTTCCATTCGTTCTCTCGACCTACTGGTGGTTTGCTCAATTTTGCTTCGCAAGAAGTGTTTGGATTGATTGTTCCAATCTTTCATACTCGCACTGTCCATTGGACTTTCAGTGCTTAATTACCCTTTGGGGTTTTCCGGAGACAATTTCAATATGGATTTTGAGTTAAGGGGAGGTTTGTTGGAGATAACTCAAATATCTCTAACTACCATATCTTTTGGAATTATCTAAATAGATTGTTAGTCCTAGTCTTCTACAACTCGGACTCTTTGGCTATATAAGCCACCCCCTTGTACATGTAATCCTTGAACAGTTTAGTGGATTGTTTCCCGTGGTTTTTTCCTGACAGGGTTTTTCCACGTTAAATCATTGTCTCCATTATTTTGCCGTGCTCTAAACCTAACAGCCTGCATCAATCCGTTGTAGGCCTACTTAATTTGCTGATGAAGATAAATGCTAAGGCTTTTCATGTAACCCTGTTTTCATTTTTATTGTATTATTCGATTATGAACGCTTATGTCCGTGCTCTTCCTCTATTGTTAACCAGCTTGGTGGGATGAGCAGTTTGAAGACTTATTCTCTGGAGCTGTAAGAGAAGTTAAGAGAATAAACTGGGGTAATTACACTGTTTTCCCTCCATTTTTTACTTGTTCTACTGCAATATTGTGCTATTTATCATGAATCGATTTGACATTTTCTTTGCCATGGCACCTTACTTTTCAGGTAGAAAGTTGTTTCCTGGATGTGGTTGCTTTAAGGTATATCAAATACAATTCAATAAATTTTTTGAACCTCTACTGCTAAGAGTTCTTCATGGAAAAAGATTTTCTAGTTATGTTCCCTCTGCTCATACAGGCGTGCACATCAAGTCACGTTTGATAGTCAGATATACTCTTTATATGCGCACTCAAGCCATTATATCATTTGACATCTCAGTTGATGAGTCAGAGATTGAAGCAGCAAGGGTACTCTCTTGTCATAATTCAGATACATTTCAGTTTGAATAAGATGGTTAAAGTTAGCTCTCACTAATGATTTCTTTGGGCTTTACGTTTGGCAGTGGATGCCGGTTGACGAATTTATCAACCAAATATTCCATCAAGAGGATCGAATGTGCAAGACCATCATTGACATATGCATAGCTAGATATCAGAAGCGTTACACAGGATTTGCTGCTCATCAGGTGATGTCGAAGCTCATCAGGGGATACCGCAGAAGCAACTGGGCGTGTCCCTGAGACAAATTGGTATAACTTAAGACTGATTTGCAAGCAGCGCAGCCTGTAAAAACGTTGCCATCATGGAGGTATGCAGGCAGTAAGCTGTTTGATTGTTTCTACCCTACAGTGTGCAGAACTAGCAATTGGCTCTATATGAATTAGCAAACATTGCAATAACAGTCTTTCACCTGGGCAACAATGATGGATGTTCTTCTGATGAATTAATGTTGAGGTACAAAATCTAGAGGTTAACATATATGTAACTCCCGAGTACACGCCCTTTCTTTTAACAGGCAGGTCGCATCCCATCCTGACTGTGTTGTGGGTCATGACAACTATGTTGTGTTTGAACTTGGAAATGATAATCAGCTTATGAACAAAATGCTGTGTTTTGTGCTCGTGAATCATCATACTCTACATTGCTTCTAAGATATGTTCCAAACTGAAAATCTTGAACAAAAAATATGCAATTTTAAAATGCCACCAAAAAAAATACTGGTCGATCTTTTGCCTGGAAATCGGGCGAAATGAGAACCATGCACCGGACCAGCCATGCTAGCAACCGAGTATAGCCGTTTCTGCACATTCAATGTAATGCATCCGATACATAAAGTTGAACGTAATAAATTAAGATCCATAGCGCTGGATTCCCCCTCTAAATTAACCGGATCCTCTGAATTAAGGTAAGGCAGGGAATGGCACGCATCGTGGACCGTTGGATTGAAATCGGATGGTTCAGGTAACAGCATACGATAAACTGAAGAAATTCGCAAGTTATCATCCACCACGATATGGACCGTCCGATCCATATTTTCGTCGATTTTCTTGAACCCTGCAATTTATCAATCGATTTTCACCGATTTTAGACCGGA
This sequence comes from Rhipidocladum racemiflorum, assembly GCA_036346355.1. Classification (NCBI taxonomy): domain Eukaryota; kingdom Viridiplantae; phylum Streptophyta; class Magnoliopsida; order Poales; family Poaceae; genus Rhipidocladum; species Rhipidocladum racemiflorum. The sequence continues at coordinate 29,932,011 of CM070592.1, read as the reverse complement.
TTACGTCTGTTTTTTTTAATTTTACCAGTTTACCGAGTGGTTTTAGAAGCCGGACCGCATCGATACGGCAAAAATCAACAAAATTGATCGATTTTCGTCGATTTTCTTGAACCCTGCATGCTAGTACTGTTGTATTGCATGACTAAAGAATTTAAAGCAACCTCTTTGAAGCTGAAGAGATTCGGAAACAAGCTAAACATGGATAGATAAATCCAATGATAGCAGGGCATGCAAGCAAGTACCAGATATGAAACAGACGAGGTATGAGGATACCAAAACGATCAGCTGGTCCCTGTTTCGAGCACCAAAACAAAATTTAGAACAAGTCCTTGGTGAGAGCATCCACTAACCGCTGAGAGCACCAAAACAAAATTTAGAACAAATCCTTGGTGAGAGCATCCACTAACCGCTGAATAAAACAAAACAGATACTATATCCGATCAATTCACTTCTTCTCTTGATCTAAATTTTTTTTCACTTCTTCTCTTCCTTCTCTGCCTCAGCAGCCTTCTTCTGGCGAGCACCGATCTGGCGCTGGTTCATCCTCTCAACACGGAGCTTAGCGTAGGCCTTGAACGCGTTCATCTCGTCATCAACCTTCACAACCTCAACCAAGCGCTTCTCAGCACGAGCAATAGGCATGTAGTCGCCCTGGACCTGGGTGGCAGTGGCAAGCTCCTTCGGAGTAGAATCACCAACCTGACATAAGAGCATAATGAAGGTCATAAACAGAAGACAATATCATCAAATCATAAAATAAAGGACAGAAAGTGCAGTTATACCTTGACCTTGCGAGCACGCCTTGGGAAGATAACCAGCTTGGCCTTGTATGTCTTAAGCCTCTGGAAATTAACCTGCAGTCCATCAAGTGATATGTTATTGCGATGATGATCCACAGAAATGCCAATGGTCGGAGCAAGCTTCTTTGGAATGCCCACCGCCTGCAATAACAGCATAAGAACTTCAGCAGAAAGATAGAGGATGTTACATAATAATGGAAAATCATAGTAGCTCCTCGATTTTGATTGCAAGGAGAATAAACTGAAAACACACGCCCCTCAAGCTAGCATATGAAAACACATGCAACAGTGGTTATTATGCAGAGACTTGGTCTGCAAATTCAGACAACATCAGGAACCCAACTAAGTACTTCTATTCAACTACTCTAGTATCAGGGGATCATCAAAGGTCATGGTCTTTTGATGACCACTGTTTGATGATCCCCCATTTGACATTATCTTTTGTCTACCCATAACCTAAGGTTTTAATGTTCTCATGTCAACAATTAATCAAGGAAATCCCACAAGCTAGGTTTAGTTCTACCGCATCCCACAATATAACAGTTTAATAAACATAGCGCATGCATAATAGTTTTGACAAAAAAAAGTAAATTAATTAAAATAGTAGGTTCAACATGGTCAAAGGAGAGTGCTTGCCTTGCTTGTTGAATTCAGTAGTGAAGTCGGAGTTGTCTGCAATAGTATTCGGAACGTCGGAGTCTACACGTCGTTCGTCGAGAAACAAAGCAATGGCAATAACAATAAGAGGCAAAAATAAATCAAATAATAATGGGGCAAAAGAAGTCAAATAACATCAAATTGGAAATCATATAAAATAACAGGTGTGTGAGTGTGTTTAGGCTTGGGCAAGGGTTAGGGTTTAGGTCTAACTACACGCGTAGGGCATGCAACTGCGATTTACGAAAATTAAAATTTTATTCTACGAGTTTAAGAGGCCAAAATTGTGTATATGATTATATTTATCTTCAAATTCAAGAAGCTAAGATTGTTTGAATTTATAAAATTAAAATAAAGTCAAAATAGCATAGCTAATTGGATCTCAAAGCGGGATTAATGGATACAATCAAATGATTAACCTAAGGTACAAAAGGTGGTTTATTGTGCTACTATTACAGGACCTACAATCATGCTATTACTAAAGTATAGGTTCTGGATTTATAGAAATAAAACATTAGTTAAGGTGTTGGTATGAATAATACTTAGTCTTAAGTACATTTTGCACAAACGAATGTTTTAAACTAGTTGGATTTACAGAATGAGGCTAGAGGTTATATTTACATGATTATATGATGATTCTAATGACATAAACATTTTACCTTAAGGTTTAATAAGTCCAACTATTGAAATACCAAGTTACTAACTTTCATGACAATTAGGCCTGTTGTGCTAATAGAATTCAGATACAAAGCAAGTCATTAATTAATTAAATGTTTTTCCATATTATGGTAGTACAAACATTATAGAATGGTTTTGAGCTATCCCCTCTAATCTTTGTATTTAGACGAGGTATTCTATGGGTGGCCGAAAAGGCTTAAATGTCACAATTTTACACGCATGGAAGGTGTCATTTTTGTTTTACGAATGTGACTGCACCTTAATAAATCATGCTATAATCTTTTTGGTACTGCCATGGGATGTTTGAATTAGTGTTCCTAAGTTGGTTCCACTATGTTTCAATCATTATTTGCGATGCCATTCAATTAATCAAACATTAGGGCTTCTTTTAACCATAATGTCCTATGTTGCATGAATGAGTATTAAGCCTTAAATATGTACAAACAGTGAACAAAATCCAAATAAACTCATACAACAACAATAACGGCAACATTAAAAAGTCATAGAAACAAGTCTCATTGCAATCAGATCAAGATCGAGCAAATTATGGTTATATCGGCATTTCTATGAATAGAGTCATAACCATAGTAACACTTAATGTAAACTAAGTTCAAATTCGATTTATCTCTACATATTAGGAAAGCATATGACCTATGGATCATATTAGGGTTGGTTTCAATCAATTCGGAGTTGTTGTGCATGTAATAGTTACTATTATTCACGTTTTAAAGTTTTGCTATACTTTATTCTTATATTTTTAATGGTAAAAGAGCACAATTAGGTTCAACTAAATTAATATTGCGAAAGAGAGGTCCTAAGATTTGGAAGGTTTAAAAGATTAATCTTTTAATATTGAAATTTGGCTGTAGGGCTATTAATACTTAAATACTTGATGAACTACTATATACTTTAACAAAAGTAACTGAAGTACATGAGGTAGAACATCTAAGCCACTATTATAGAGCCTATAATTATGATGCTTCAAAAGTTTAGGTATCGGATTTCAAGTTATATGCAATCTGCCAACACTATACATACATGGAAAACCTAACCCTTATAATAAACATGAAATGACCCTATTGAAACTTATGATTAAATAAGTCTAAACCTAAATATTTTTGCATGAATAGAGAGGGTACAATCTTATGAAAGTATAGAAACTTGTTTCACCAAATTTGAAGTTTATTTGCACAAGTTATAAGCAATTCAAATTTTTTTTTTGAAGATAAGGCAGGAGCTCTACCGATTCAATTAAGAAGAAAGAGTGCTTACAAACTATTGAGAAGAACCAATACTAAACGAAACAACCGAAGGGACACCGGTTAACGACTCACAAAAGCCAACTACACCGAGGGGCTATTCCTCGTGGCTAACCTAAAGTTAGAGACATCACTGAGTGTATTCTGGACGACTACTGACACCGTAGAGTAGCGATTATTGAAAATCCGTGCATTCCTCTCTTTCCAAAGGTTCCACAAACCGAAAATCAGTGATCCGGCCACGCTCTTGCGCTGACCCTTGGGTAGAGCGAGGAGGGAATTCTGCCACCAAGAAGGTAAGGACGGTTCTGCTCCCGGAACCGGCTGCAGGAGGGGCGGGATTTGCAACTTGTCGATCAGAGAAGACCACGTTTGCCTTGCAAAGGGGCAGTTTAGCAGAAGGTGTGATGCTACGTCTTCCCCTATGCCGCAAAGACAGCAGACTGGAGTAAAAGGCCAGCCTTTGAGGGCCAGGTTGTCCGCGGTTTGAAGCCTGTTTTGAAATAATAACCAAGCGAAGAACCTGCATTTATTCTGGGTTTTTGCCTTCCAAATGAGTGAGTAGTTAAGATCTGGCATTGCCCCTAAGAACTGCGCCCTGTACGCCGATTTTGCTGAGTAAATGCCGTCCGCGGTCCATCGCCAGGTAATCTCATCTTGGATTCCTGGCTGCAAATGAATCTCCCGTATGAGACTCCAAAGGGAAAAGAATTCCTGTAGCTACGCCCCTGTTGTGATTCTTCTGAGATGAATCATCCAGTTGTTGTTGGACAATTCAAATTTTACCGTGTTGTTTTTCCTGCGGACAAGGCGGAAGCACAATGGGGCTATATTCATTGGTGCAGAACCAAACAACCAGTTCGAAGTCCAAAATCTGGCTGTCTCCCCATTTCCCAAACTGATAGACGTGCTCGCATTGAAGAGGGCCGTGTCTACCTCATTACACGGGACCGCCATGCTCTTCCAAAGCCTAGTTGGGTCCTTCCATTGGTACCACAACCAGCGTAACCGGAGGGCCCTGCTAAATGCTTCGAACTGTTTGATGCCCAACCCACCCAAAACTTTTGGTCTGCAAGTCCTCTTCCAGTTTACCAAGCAGTGCCCCCCTTTGCATTGTAGATCCCCTCTCCATAGGAAGTTCCTGCGAATCCTGTCAATCCTCTTAAAAGCCCACGCTGAAGGTGGGTAAACGGTTAAGTGGTACGTCGGAATTGCCGAAAGGACCGCGTCCACTAGGATGAGTCTTTCGGCCTTTGATAGGAGTGGTCCTTTCCATCCTGCTAACCTGTTCGCCACCTTGTCTATTAAAGGTTGTAGGTCCAATCGCTTGAGAGTCGTGGGCCGAATCGGTAAACCCAGGTATTTCGACGGAAAAACTTTCAACAAGGCTGGGAACTCCTGTTGGATAGGCTGGAGGTCGAGACCCTCACACCGTATCGGGAAAATTTCTGTTTTGAGGAGGTTGGCCCTTAAACCTGTGGCATTGCCGAAAAGAAGCATAAGGCCATGCAACAGCCTCGCCTCGGCCGGATTTGTATTGATGAATAAGGCGTATTAGACCTATCTAATATAAAAACTTGCAACAGCAATTCAAATTTGAATGCAATGAAACCAATCTAATATCAAAATTTGCACAAACTAAGTCCAAACACAGATATTTCTGTATATTTGGAAACCTAATGACATCAGGAACAATTTAAAATTGGTTTCATCAAATTTGGATACAGTTTGCATAAGTTTTACAATAAGCACATATTAGACCTATAGTTCAAATTTAAAATTCAAATACTTTACATTGAGTAAATTTGAAATGTTTTTGATTACTCAGAATCTACATGATTTATCAAAATTTTAGAGATTGAATTGACTAGATTTGGAGCTAGATTGTGAAAGTTATGGACAAATCAATTGGCTCGGTTTGGAAAAATAGTCTAAAAACGAAATACGCCTTCATCCAGTGGAAGCGTATTTGGGGCTAGGCTTTGGACTGCACTTGGCGCGTGAGAGACTGACAGGGCAGGGCCACCCGACAGTGAGCCAGAACAGGGCGTGGAGGAGGCGGCTTCGCCGGCGGCGAGCAGAGGCCGGAACCGGCCGGAGGTGGGCGCAGGGAGCTAGAGTGAGGAGAGTGGAACCTAGGGCTTAGGTTGGTTTGGTCTAAAGCCAGCCGGAGGAGGCCGGCATCCAAGGTGGGCGGCGGCGGCCATGGCGGTGAGGTGCGGCGGCGGTAGGGCGGCGTCGAGGGTAGATTGGGATGTAGGTGAGCACCTAGGGAACCTAAGGGAGCTATGCAAGTACCTGTAAGTGGACGAGGATGGCCGGGGCGGTCCAGCACCGAGCGACCGGGCTTGGAGAAGAAGACGGCGGCGCGGTGGCGTTACGGCGGCGTCGCAGCTCGGGAGATCGTCCGGTGAGCATCAAAGAGTCTAGGGGAGTCGTTTTCACCACTCATTCGAAGCCGTGGTTGCCCGAGTTGACTTGTCACCGATCGCCGGTCGTGGAGAAGGAAGCCGGCCGTGGCGGCGGCGCTCCGGTGGCGTCGAAGCACGGGAGAGCGGCCGGTGAGCTCCAGTGAGCCGAGGGGAGCCCAAACCAATTCCTCACCGAGAGGGAGGAAGGCCGAGGAAGTCTGGCGCCGCTGGCCGGCCGTGGGGAAGAAAAGAGCCTGATGCGGCGGTGATTGAATAGAGATGAGCTTGGCTTGCTTCGCTCTGTGCTTTGGCCGGCGAAGTTCAGTAAGGTGAGCAAGCCTTCGAGTCAGGAATGAGCAAGGCAGTGTAGGGTGCAAGAGGTGATTGTGTTGTAGCTTAAGTAAGCTAAGTGAGGTCAGCTCAACGGTGGAGGGATTCTCGGCCAAGGAGGTAACGACAGTGGTGTCGATCCTCTCAGCGGATTTGGCGTTCTGCAGACTTGACTAGAGGAGGAAAACAGCTCGGTGCACGGTGTCAAGGTCAGGGCTCTGCACTTTTCTTCAGCCAAGCGCATTGTGTCATCCAAACTCCCCAATCGCTCAGCACTGACAAAAGCTTCCTCACTTGGTTGGTGCAGTGAGCAATCTACTTCAGGCATCGTTTCCATTGCACTGTGTCAGGTAGCACTGACAACTACTTTCTCTCTAGTTGGTGCAATGAGTTGTCTTGCTCAGGTGCTTCATTGGCTCACTTGATGCAGCATAGATCAGAAATGTCATCAGTGAAGGCTTTGGGTTTGCCAAATTCAGGTTTTCGGTTGGTGCAGGTTGATTTGAATAATGTCAAGTTGGTAAGTCTCTGGGTGAAGTTTGAATGCATTCTGATCTTGCACAAAATGACAATGTGATGCTTATTTGCAGATTACTTGAAACTGCCTCTTTAATAGCTCGTGTAGTCTTTTGATTGAATCTTTGACAGCCTTTAATTTTGTTCGGTTTGAGTGATGCAAGATTCAGTCTAGTAATGCATAAGCAGGTAAACTTGGAAAAAAGGTAGTTCTGGGAACATCCAACCTTGCTCAACTCGGTAATGCAGTGCTTAATTAACTGAAGTGAGCATTTCATTAGCTTAATAGAGTTTCAGATGCTTTACTATTGTCGATCATGCCTGGGAAATAGGTTCTGAACTTTTCTAGAAGTTCTGTTGTTGGCAAAATATGGTGCAAAGGGGTTTGATTATTGTTTGAGCAGGCATACAACTGGTTGAAGGTTTGAATGCACTTAAGCTAATTCAGAGTGGTGATGCAATGACCAAGTTGAAAATGTCTGAACTAATCCCTTGACCGGTTGGAGTACAGAGCTACCAGAACTTGAGTTCGGACGGTCTGACAAAATCTAAAAATTTTAGTGGCGGTACTTTAACTGATACTCAAAATCTTTACTTGATGCGCAAATTTGGAATTGAGTTCACAATTATTTATTCAAATGTTTGACACTTTCAGACAATTAACTTCTTGACCATAATGATAAGAGAGCCTATGAGCTCCTTTGAATGAAATTCGAATGAATATGATCAAGCTCAGATTAGGTGGTGCGATGTTAGATTTAGTCCTGCTTGATGGATGAGTCTTTAAATAATGTTAGGTTGTATTAGGTCTTGCTCAAACTATTGTTGGAAAGCTTAATGAAGAAAATAAGCTTTTCGTAAAAAAGAAGAAGGATTTTCTAAGTATCCAAAATGATATTGAAACTTTTATCATATTGTCTCATAACTATACCTATTCCAAAATAAGAGTTTAGAGCTAGAATACTTATATTTATCTTTATACAATCCTTTTAGTTGAAGAAGGCTCAAATTAATGAAAACTGTTTTTGACTTTTTGCTAAGCAACAATTCATTTTGAATCCTTTTCGATAATTTATAGAAATGATATAAAGGTAATGTAGGAAATACATTTTATTTTTGATCTTATGCTAAATGTGCTTTTGATAAACCAGGCTAAGATTCCTTTTTGCAAATAAAATGAAAGGCTTTTCTTGTGCAATAAAGTTCAAAGAAGTTCACAAAATACTAAAAATTCAATTTAAAATAATAAATTAAATATTTTTAATTTATTTTTACTTTCTTTTATTTTGAGGATGTTACACCCTGGCTCCCCCAGCGCCAAGCGATGTCGCCCTCTCCCTCCAGCGCTCGAAGCTGCCGCGCCCACGCCCTGCTGTCCTCGAGCCCGGCGACACCGGCCGCCCCCTGCTCCCTCCGTGAGGACTCCGCCGCCTCCCTGGCCTCCTGGCTCCCAGCCGACGCCGCTTCTCCCCGAGGTCGCAGCCGCCTCCTGCTCTCTCCCTGAGCTCGGCGCCGCCCTGCTCCTCCTCCCCAAGGTCGTCGCCCCCCCCCCCCCCCTTCCCTTTTTCCTCTGGATGTCGACTCCTCTAATATGTGATTAATGGTGGTAAATTGATGTTTGTGATGTGAGATTTGTACTGCATGAGTTTAGATGTGGTACATGTCCATACTGAGGTCTCCTACCATTCAAGTTGTTACTAGTATCTAACTGCTGTTGGAATGATATAAGCTATGATTGTACACTTTATGGGGAAGACTTAAGTTGACACTTCCTTTTGCCATGTCCTTTCTTCTGTGATTGATAAACGTTTAACTCTACAATGTTGATCTACCATTTGATAGCTAGAATATGATGCTGATTCTTGGTTGGCTTGACTTTTGAGTTCGATTTGCGCATGCTTGGCTGATATCCTCTGAAGCTATTATGTTATGCAAAGTTGCTTCATATTTGTCTTTTGATGCGTTGCAATTGTGACAAATGTGCCGACACTGCATTTGTGGTTGCTATATGTAATGAACTTAAATAGCTATACACGAACGAATCATGATCTGAGATTTGTGCTTGCATTGAGATTGTGATGCTATAAATTGTGACTTCTTAGTTGTTCTATGATATGGGATGTTTAGATTATCTGTGGTGTTCTAGTTTCTTGCATGGCTTTGATTAGTTCTTGGTCTAAGATGATTCATAGATTAAGTTGAGGTTCATGTTGGAAATCGTGATTTACTTGCACTTACTTGCCTACTGCTGATTTCTCTACTTCTACCCTTACTGTCTGTCGATCTATGCTATACCCTAAGGATTTGAGAATTCCCTAAATTTCCTAGATAGCTGTGGGTACTGCGATACTATCAAACAATCCATAATGATCGCTTTGCACTGATGCATTATGAATCGGTTAAGTGTATAGTTGCTTACATGGATTGATTAATTGCCAAGGACTGGAATGATTTTCGAATATGGACTTAGGTAAAGCACGATGACTGTGGCTCCCTAATGATTTATTTACATGGTAGATGATGAATTGATACTAGGCTAGGTTTTGATGGTCTTGAATGCTTAGCTCTGGCATGATGACAGGGGCTTTGGGTGTTGATTGATTTACATGGTATGTGAGAGATCAATATTGTTATCTATCTAGTTTGCATTACTCCTCTTCCTTGGTTGTTCTACTAGACTGGTTTGGATGACTTGGATGTCGAAATGGAATATGAATTTGGAAGAAAAAATGATGGTTGTGCTACTTGTGGCTAGTAGAGGCCGAATTGAAGTGTTTAAATCATCGAATGTTTTGAGTGTATAAAATCGAGTTGGATTTCTTGTGAAAGGATTAGTTGGTCCAATCGAGGGGATTTTAAAGCAGGTCTAAGCATAGGAGCAAAAGTGTTATTTCTTTTATCGCTTGAATCGTGTTATGCATTGTTTTGAGATGTATGCATTTATATTTATTGCAGGAGTATGCTTTCAGGAGTGGCTTCGACCTTACGCCACTCCACTCACCTTCGCTAAACAGCCAAGTACATCATGTGAATGCTTGAGATTATGACGTGATAAATGAAATAAATTGGATATGTGATATTATGGTTGCATTAGTATGATCAATCTCTGTGAAATAAATGAAATAAATTGAATATGTGATATTATGGTTGCATGAGTATGAACAACCGTACTCTTGTGATAACTGGATGCCGGAAGTGGTTTGATATGTGATATTCGGATCTCATGGTAATTGAACCCCTTTGAAATATGATGTCGTATCATTTGCATCCATGACATGAAAGGATGAATGGGCCGGTCAGTAAGAAAGTCATAACTAATCCGATGAGGTCGGTGAGAAAGTTATGACTAATCTGGAGCGCCACTAGAAAGTCCTACCTCGTAGTCCCATCCAACGTGGTGGATGGGAGCGAGTCATTAAGAGTAGGCCCCTCCACAGGGTGGAAGGGAATGAGAGGGTGTACGCCGACAGGCGTACACTCATTATACCGATATAATTGATGAAAAGGTGCATCAGCATGAAAGCATATTGCATTGCATTGCATTGCTAATGTTGTTGATGAAAATGTGTTGAGAAGGTTAAGAGATTGAGTCATGAACTCAATCAAAGTTGATTAAGGAGTACATTTGCGAAATGAGTAAGTTCCTTACCGCTTTATTCGCTTATTGAATTTTTAATCAGAAATGCAGTTATGCTAGTAATTTAAGATAGGTTAATTGGCTATGTTTCTGTCCTTTCTTGTACTTTGCTGAGTTTTTGAACTCACGCTTGTTTGTTAATTGTTGTAGGTACTCTGAGGACATCAATACCGGGATGGGAAATAGCATCACATCAAGATGGGAAATAGCATCACATCACTCCCTTCATCACATTCAATTAATAGTTTGGAAGAAAGTTGTATTGTAGTATGATTGTGGTTGTGGTTAGTGTAATATGCATGAGGTTTTGATTGAACTTCTAGATGCTTATTGGAAATTGTTAGTGAAGACCATGACCCTTTGTATGTGCTTAGCGTGTCATAATGGTTAGTTAATTCCTTGTTGTTGTTATTAAATTGTTAATTGTCTCTCTCTTTGCCTGCTAAGTGGATGTCCTAGTTTTAGGGGAGGTGCTGCCGAAATTTCTAGTGAATTCGGTAACTTGCTAGTATGTTAGCTTGTTTTGCTAAATTATTAATTCTAGTGACTTGTGCTAGTTGTTATTGAGGGTGTAACATTCTGGGCACGAGCGGTGCCGGGGTGTTACAAGCTTACCAAAAGTTTGGTAATATACAGCTATTGCTTGTTGCTACGATGCATCCTATTATCAAACCGTGGCCGTTCCGAGGATGGGGCTTGGATTTCGTCGACCAAATACACCCTCCATCTTCTAACGGACATCGCTTTATTTTGGTGGCTACTGATTATTTTACCAAGTGGACTGAAGCTATTCCTTTCAAGAATATGACTCACAAAGAGGTAATTACTTTTATATTGGAGCATATTGTTCAAAGATTTGGCATTCCACAAACTTTGACTACGGATCAAGGTACTTCATTCATGTCATCTCAAGTACGTGAATTTGCTGAGTCATTGAAAATTAAGCTTCTCAATTCATCTCCATATTATGCTCAGGCCAATGGTCAGGCCGAGTCTAGCGACAAAATTTTGATTAAGTTTACCAAGAAGAAGATAGAGGAACATCCTAGGAGATGGCATGAAGTTCTATCGGAGGCTTTGTGGGCACACCGTATATCTAGACATGGTGCCATTAAAGTAATGCCGTATGAGCTTGTGTATGGTCAAGAAGCTGATTTGCCTATCGAAGTGAACCTTGGTGCATTGAGATTGGCCGAGCAAAACAATTTGTCGGCTGTGGATTGTTATGATTTAATAATGGACCGGATTGATGAAGTAACCGATGCAAGATTGAAAGCTTTGAAGGATATTGAGAGAGATAAGCTAAGGGTAGCTAAAGCATACAACAAAAAAGTCAAAGAAAAATCGTTTCAAGTTGGAAAGGTCCGTACAAGTTTATGAGAGTTGTTCCCGGAAATTCTTATTTGGTGCAAACTTTGCAAGGTGAGAAACTACCTAAAGCTGTATGCTACTACTAAAGTGAAGCTCTTAACCGCACATTCCCCTCTTGAGCGCATGACTGTTTTTCCAACAATGTCCCCGGACCGCTTAACCTCAAATTCCCCTCCTCGTTAGGGCACTCCAGTTTGGACGAAATGCAGGAAACCCCGTGTTTCAACACAAACGAAGAAAACACACTATTGTAGATAAAACACAAACACATGATCCAGCAGAATGAAAGAAAGCAAGGCAACTTTCAATAACAAGTGCTTATCCGTTTTGCTGCAAAGCGAAAGAATTCGATCTCGGAAAATCAATGAGTAGATGCGCCAGTGGAAATTCTTCTTGATGATGCTTTGGCTTGTGCTTCTACTCAAAACCCTACAAACTCTCTCAAAATATGATAATATGTGACGAGGGACAAGACTCAAGACGATGAGGTGAAAACGTGAAAGTGATGGTGTTTTTTTCAGGCAATTAGTGAATTTCTTTCACTCCAGCCATCTTTGATAGAAATTAGTGAAATTCTTGCCAATTCTTCTTCTCCAGAGCACTCACTTTGTAATGAAAACAAAAGCGAGAGGATTGCCCTAAGTTCAGATCATGTCACCGAGCGGCATCACTAGCTCTTGAATGAGACAGGAAAGACTCACCATTATAATCCCAGATAAGAGTTGTTTAGCACCATATAATAATCCGATTTAATCCGTTAAATATAGCACTAGCACTTCGTCTTCCTCGCACTTCATCTACTCGGACCAAGGATTCTCTCTTTGCTCCCGCCCCAGCAGTCTTGAGCAAAATGACTCATTGAACTACAAGGCAACATAGGTAGAGGCTTCGGCACGAACATAGACAACTAACAGGCATACGAAGATCTACCAGCTTTTCATAAAGATTCCGTCCTTCAAAAAAGGTGGCTCGATGGCAGATTACGGATCTTGCTCGATCTTACTTGGCTTCCGTGCTCTTTTACACAACCATCTCAGTCTTTACTTAGCCGCCTAGGAGCTTAAGTGAAATAGAACTTCTGTGATGATCGGCCTAAGATCTATACGAAGGCGGAAAGATAGAGAGACCGAAAGATTTGCGGAGCCATGCCGCCCGATTCATTCCTTTTCCGAAGATCTGACCGGTCTTTTCGGACGATTTATGTCTTCTTTGTAGGCATTTTCTTGAGCTCAAGCCCACAAGCGCATACGACTTCCTTTAGCAATGACGAGACCCTTACATCTACGTCTCGGCTATCTATGTAAGTTCCACTCGGCATAGTAAGGATGGAACTACTCTTTACGTGGAATTGGTATGCCCTGGAGAATCAAGCGTTGCCACTGGTCGTCTACCCATCGGTCCAAATTCCTCGAGCCAGAAATAGTTGAATAATGCCTTTTTTCCCCAAAAAGATTCAAGTTCCAAACAATGATCAATGATGGAAATTGCCAATAGGGTAGGACAAAACTAAGTAAGGCAGTCGCAGCAAGACCTATAGTTGTTTCCTCGAACACGCATCTTACACCCCGGTGCGGAGAAAGGAAGGGGAAAGTCAAGTATTTCGGACTAGGTTTTGTAGAGTATTCTATTATGTGCCGAATAAACCGACGACTTTGCAATTAGTTAGTTTATCACCTTTGTCAAAGTCTCGGCAATTAAGTGGAGGGCTATGTGCAATAAAAAAGGCCGGGGTCGATTTCAGCATTGAATTTCATAGTTGTTAGCGAACTTCCCTCATGTTAGGCTCATATGCTGTTGGCAGCTTTGGTACGAACGGTACTATTTGGTACGAATTTTTCACCTAGGAAGTCAACCAGTAGGATTATCCATCGGTTTGGGGAAGAAGTAAACCTACATAACCTCTCCATTTTCGACTCTCTCAACATCTCCATTTCACTGAAAATATAAAAGCAACTGATCCACCCAATCAGCTATAAGCCCAAAAGACAAGACAGATGGCTCAGCCCGCAATTTACACAAAAATAGAAACAAACTCAGATAAGCAGCTAATATCCCTTAGAGCTCAGTACAACCCATATTGGTATTGTGATGGAGGTCAAGACAGTGCACGCATAATAAATCGGGGGTAAGCGGAATTCTTCACGCCCTCGGCAAGTTGCATGATGACCGAGATGAGATCGCAGAACCAACCCGTGCGCCGGTTTTACCATCTTGCACTTTCAATTTCCGTTCTTTCCAATATACACTTCATCCTTCTTCAATACTCTGTCATTCGCACTCCAACCTATGCCAACTCTGGCGCCATTAAATAACTTATTTATTTCCAGCTCCAGGGCACTCCAATAGATTTGGAATTCCTCTCTTTTTTTATCACGAAACATTATCCGTTTTCCACTTCTACCAAGTGCATGACATCAACTTCACGGTTGTAACACGTCTTTGTGTTTCTTTGTGCTTGTTAAAGCTGATGGTTTCAGCTCTATCTCAAGTTTTCTAGAACCAAATTGTGGCTTCTGGTTTGTTGCGAGAAATTTCATGTGTGAATTTGGTGGTATAGTTTGATGTCCATACAAGAAACTGGTATGAGAGCTAAAATATGGATGAGAGTCACCAAAAAGTTTATAGCAAGGCAGAGTGTTATCGAATTCTGTATTTTTCAGAGTATTTGGGAGGGGTTTCAATGTTGATTTCTTTTTTCAAATGTATGAAATGACACCATTACCAGCAAAAGCCATTGTTATAGACATATTTTGGTTTCTTTTATTTTGGGAGCTTGATTCTTTAGTGACTGGTAATATGGTTTTATGTTTTGGACTTAGCACCAGTGATACTGGCACATGGTTTTGCAAGGTTTTTCGAGGTTGGACAAGATTACCCTTGAAATCGCTGGATTGTATCGGTGAGGCTGCCAACATGTATCATCATGTCAACTTCTCCCTTCTATTTTTATACAGTTGATGCCCTTAGCGGCCTTAAATTGCCTCCTTTTTCAGATTGATGATTGCTTTGTTTGCACCCTGTAATGCATATTCTTGTGCACCAATCTCATTCTCTTTTCTTTTAATGAGCTCTTTTACCTTCATCTTACCTCCTTCACATCCATCGGTAATATTTTACACCCGATTTGTTGCTTTGAACTAGAGTGGCCTCTTCTTCAAGTGTTGCTTGTATACATGATGGCAATAAAAGTTGTTGTCTCGATTGGTTAGTTTATGAATGAGAGGTAGGTGTAGAATATTGCTTTCCGATTTCATGAGAAGCACCTTTTCTTGTTGCTTGTGCTTTTGTCTACCTTCTCCCACGATCGCCAATGGTTGCCATTGTTGCTCAAGCATCTGCTCCAACCTTCTTTTAATCAATGCCTCATCATTTTCATCACCCTTTTCTCTTTTCTTTTATCGATCTTCGTTGCATCCTTCTTAACCACCTTGCAGCCACAAACTTTATTTGAAATCTGATTCTGCTTTGAGATGAAGTGGCTTTGTTAGAAAATTCGAGTTCTATATGTGAAAGATCTGCATACTGGAGATGACTTGAGGAATAGGGAAGAAAAGCCTCACGAAGGCGAAGAGAAAGAAGGGAGAGATAGTAATACTATGTTTTAGTAAAGGAATGGTGGTGAAATAAAAAAGAGTAACTTGGTGTAGGCGGTGCTCTCTCGCTTGTAGTCCATTTCGGTGTGGTGTTGTGCGGAGGCGGGAGTAGGTCGTCACGGTGTCCATTGGTTGTGGCGGCAAGGCGGTCTATCAAAGGAAGATGCTAAATAAGACGTGTAGATTGGGTGCTTTGATTTGGGATAGGTAAGGATCAATTTAATAGAAGATTTGGAGCCATAGTGATCTTTTTTTAAATAGCGCCTAGTCGAGGGGTGTTAGGGGTCGATCCTTTGCTAAGTATAAAGATTATGCCGCCATGTCATTGGTGGATGGCTAGACAAAACTGTCCATTTCAGATAATGAGATGTGGTTTTGGGTAAGGCTTGGCTACTGCTGTCTTTCTTCTTTCCTCGCCTTAGCAATTCCCTCTTTTGTCTTTTCCTGGTAGGATGCTCAATCCCATTCTTTTCCGCAAGGCACTGAGCTGGATCGAATCCTCGACAAAGCATTAGTTACGTTCTTCATTTCGTTGGTATTTCGTTTGCCCAATATTTCTTTAGTGGGCTTAGCAGAAGCAAAAAGTGGAAGAATTTTATATCATTTGCCTCTAAAATGCGCCACAGAAGGCCGCGCTTATGCAAGCACTCCCAGCGAAAATAGATGTTAGGGCATTCATTGATAATGTGGATCTGGTGCACTCTTTGGGGAACATGAATGGAGATATCTATGCGGTTCTGCATTTTGTACTTTTTGAAGAAATGAAATGGTAAAGACCGACTGACTGCTTTTTCTACCACAGACTTATCACGCCTCTTTTTACCACACTAAGTTAAATAATTTCTTCTTTTGAGACCGGACATGCACCGACACAAGAGGTGCAGACGCCTCGTGCAACACCACTATCTACTTCACCAACAATGACTCTTTGGTGGGAACAACGGACCACAAAAGACCCCTATAAATCACCGGCACCAAGGGCTTCAGTTCACCTTCTTGATGATCCAGCTCCATCAATCTCATGCCATTGCAAGACTGCCTAACACCAACTTTCTACAGAAAAGGTTTCAATTCTAGGCTTTAACCAGAGTTCTCAGAAAGCGTTGGGGGTAGTCACTCTACCTCTGAACCAAGCCCAAGTAAAGTTTCACTTCATTTTTGGCAATATTTACTAAAATCAATTCCTTGGATGCATGAGAACCAAGAATAGGAGTATTGGCTTAGGAATCGGAAAGAAAGCTATAAATAAGGTCATTGGCTTTAGTAGCTGAAGCTGGAGAAAGCAAGTCAGCTGGTAACAAAGCAACAAAGGCTGAAAAGGTGAGTTATGCCTGGCTTACTGTACTTACTTTCCGATTGCTGAGTCCGTTTGCTATTTTTGAATTATTCCTAATCACTGGCGTGATTCCTCTTCCCCTCTCGTCTCGGTCACTAGCCCCTTAGGTCTATCGTCTATAGCCTCTCGCTTTGGTTACCAGTATCGAGTCTGTATTGATTGAACGATTAGCTCGTCTTTCCTTGCTTCCAGACCAGACGTCACTATATCCATAGCCTCGTATTTTGCCCTATAAGTTTAGTAAGCAGCCTTTCCCTTAGTCTCTTTCCCTCTATCTTTGTCCTTTCCCCTTCGAAACTCTCCTGAACAGGACCCGCACTCGTCACCTTCCCTGTCAGTTAGCAAGCCGAACCCGCTGGCCGCTACAGCAGTACAGGCGGGAATATTATATGAATGAGTCTTTGCTTCTTTCTTTTATTCTTAGCTCTTCGACTTGTCTCCTGTCAGCTACTCTCGCTTTGTCCCCGCCACTACAATCGAAACCGCCTCTGCTCTTTCCAAGTCAGCTCTAGTCTCTCGTTACTGGTCCAGTATAAAGACCCTATCTCTTCTTATGAGCTTAACGCAAAAAATGAGCTATACTAAGCTAAGCGTTTTTTCCCTTTTTAGGCGGGTAGCGTTCCTTGAATTCGATTGACGTGGTTCTAGCTCGTTTTAAGGAGCTTATAGCGAGCTTTGCTTTGTCCCTCTTGACGTCGCTGGTCATCCCAACTCGTATTAGCTATCGAAAGCCGTACTTACTTTCCCGCTTGCCACAAGTAATCGCTCTGAAAGCACCACGACCACAGCACGAACCGGAAGAGCAATCGGTCTTTTCTCACTCTCCTCGTAGTCAAGACGTAGGGAGTATTATGACCGATTTCAGCGACATACGCTTTAAATCTCTCGTCCTTCGCCCGCTATGCTTCCTAGTAGGTATGATGCCCGAACAGCGCACAAGCAGGACTAGCTTATTGGCCCACCGGTTGTAGCAAGAGGAGCTGGATCAACCAATGACGCTTGGCCGAGAAAGAAAAGAAGGAATTTTAGCACAAGGTTCGCCAGACTTGCTTCTCATTGCGCTCGATCAAAGAAAGAGAAATCGAACAAGAGCGCTCGACCAAGAAGTCAAGAAAATCCATCTCGGTCTAAGGAGAACTTTTGGGTGCTTGACTAAATCATATCGAGTCAAAGGAGAGGAAGATAGAAGAAAGAGGTATGTATAGCTAGCTATAGCGATGCACAAGAAATAAGGCATTGGTGATGAGGAAAATGCTGCATATGACTGTGTCATTTTTTTGTTTATGTCCGAAGGGATCAAGTGTGTTTTTCCGGTGTGTTCAAGTAAAGTCGAGTAGCTTCTCCCACTTGTGAAGGTGTTGGGGATGTCTCAGTGCGATGACGCTTGGTGCAGGATTGAATCCGTGGAGGAATGAATAATGAAGTATGTCGAATGGCGGACTCTTCAGGGTCAATCAACAAATGGCCAGGGAAGCTGGTAGTGCTATCCTGATTCCATAAAAGCGGAGTGGATGAGGGAAGGCATCTTGCACCACATAGGTGATCGACTTTTTACTTGCTTGGTCCTTTATGATTAGGTAGGACCTCAAGGTCATCGACACAAATCAAGATATTAGTCAGTTGTTTTATGATAGATTTACCCCTGGTCTCGATAGAGGCTTCCACGAACTATCCATAGCTTACTATAGAGCCGAGCCGTAAAGAAGCATCCAACCAATAAGTCTACTAAGTACTCGTGTGCTTATGCGCTCGTTTCCTTAAATCCGCTTTTTCTTTTACTCAAAAATGGTGAGAAATACAACTATTGAAAGACCTTGTTACAGGCCGGATAGATTAAATACAATACTGAAAGAAAAAGAGACTCCAACGGGAACTAGGCCTTCCTGTATACCGTTAACTACTTCAGAGGACTGATAAACCCTTTACAAAAGGGAAGATCTCTGGAACCGCTCGATCGAATAGCAAAACCAGGGCAGAGGGTGGGTAAGTAAGAAAGGAAAGGGGCAATGGTCGCGAATAGGTGTAACGCCCGAAACATGCTAATGAAATAAAGTTTCATTCCAAGCATGTTCAGCTAAACAATTCCTTTCAGTGTATTGCACTAGCAATTAAGCTTCTCCTAATCTTAGCAATACATTGCAATTTGGAGCAAGGGATGAGTGAATCCAGGGCTTCAGTTCTAAAAATTTCCCTAGCACCAAAGATTTCTATACCTATGTTGGCCAATCTGATGTCTGGAAATTGACATCCCAGTGTGCAATCGAGTACTACACTTCGTGAGCCTCGGCACAGTGCATTGAACAACAAATGAAATGGACATCAGAGCGTGTCTTGGCAATCGCACCTCGGCGTTACTGAACCTTGGCTATCTACAGCTAGCACTTCATCTCTCGAATGAGCTCAGATATACCAAACAAAGAATTGATGGGTCATCCAATGCGATCGATACTCACATCATTTTAGACCTAACAAATGCACATTTTGGCGATCCAAAGATCGAAACTTGACAACTCCTTGTGGCCATCAAGACTGCATTGCCTCGAACCAGGTGAATAGTGCGCTTGTGTGTTGTCTCAAGACTGGATCGTACGGATGGTTGGACCAAAACTCTACATCCCAAGTTTGAGCAGTGCAATTGCTTTCAACTCCTGTAACCTTGCAAGCTTAAAGGTTTCCTTGTCCAGTTGTTACAATCAAAGGCAAGATAATGGCAAAACAAAAGTGACTGAATCAATAACACTCTGAGCCAACCAATGTTGATGCATGCTTCTGAACAAAGTTCCTGTTTTCTCCTGTTCCAAAGCTAAGCCCTGCATCTTCATTTTGAGCTGGAGCTAATGCATTCATTTGGACACCTACTGGCTCAAACTGTTCTTTATTTTGTTGGCCCAACCAAGTGTTGGAATTGACAACTCAATGTAACAAACGAGTATTGCATTGTCTCAACCTTTGTTAACTGAGTAAGAACCGATCCAAGCATTGCTAGACAGTGCACTTTTCAAGCATCCCAGTTAGAGCATCTCTTTTCCAATTTATGCTGTGGATGTTTGTTTTCGAAACTCCCCTCCCAAGCCTTCCAATTCATGGTAATCCAATTTTGCTTCGCCTGAAACTCTATGAATGAAATAAAGCTTCAGGGTATGCCTCTTCAATTGAGCTTTTCCTTAATCCTAGCATTCACTTCTTTCAGTTCCAGCCTTTCCAGATTGGAGCAGTAGCTGGTTAATTCCAAACTGAACCTTCCTTTTAATTTATTCAGCTCTTAGACCATTAAACCATTTTGGCCAATTCCTTGTCTGAAATTTGACAACTCTTTGAAGCAATTGGAATTGCTGCGTTGTCTGAACTAGCGAACAGTGCAGCGCTGGAGTACTGTAGCTGTCTTGGTAAACTCCTGAACCAACGTTCACCTCCACACTTCCCGAATCTGTGAGCAGTGCAATAACAAAAACCGCAATTCTCGGCAACTTTCTAATCAACACCATACTGATGAACCCGTGCAATGCCTGGGATTTTGACAGCTCAAGAATGGCTACAGCCACTGCAAAGAAACTCTAAGCCATCAGCTAGCTTGGACCAACCGAGGTCACTGAAGTCCCTGAATCGAGTGAATAGAATCTGAATCTCGGCATAGTGCTGTGAACAAAGAATTGATTGATCACTGTAGCATTTCACGGCAAGCACCTCATTCTGCTCTGATCAAAGAAATGGATGCTCCTGCATCCTCTCTCCCATGCCTTTGGCTCAAAGGTCTCCTCGTCCTGTTGGACCGATCTAATGTAGGTTTTTGGCAGTGCAAACTGCTGAACACACAGCTCTCTAATCCTAATCCGACGACTCCCTCTGCTGCTGTCTGAACCAGCAAATAGTGAGCGTGCCTGGTTGTCTGACGAAGCAACAAAGTCGGCCGTTGTCGCCGTTTCCCTGCCGTTGCCCATCTCGGCCCCTCCACCCGTACGTCGCAGAGGCGCCAAGGCCATCGCCGTTTCCCCCTGGCTCACGGCGTCGCTCGCTCCCTTTCCTCTCTCCTCCGGCAGTGCCACGCACGGGATGCTCACGCCACGCGGCCGCCGCACGCTCACGTCGAGAGCTCCGCCACCCATACCGGGCACTGTGGCATTGCCCTCTCCGTCGTGACCACATTTAAGCCGCTCCGGCCCTACCTTTTCGCCTGCTCGCCATTTCCTTGCCCTGTCGCGGTTGCTTGGGAGCAAGCTCGGCGAGCCCCTCTTCGAGCAATCCATCTCCTCGGTGAGCTTCCGCCCGATTTCGCCGAGGCTTAAGCTCCCTATATGGTCGCTGCTCACCGTGAAACCCTCCATTGCAGGTCCTATTGGCCGAACCGCCGCCGCGACCTCCAGCTTCGTCTCCACCTCCGGTCGCTCGGTGATAGCCGTTTCCCAGCCGCCTCAGTGGGAACCAACCGCACCTCAAGGTTCGCCCCGACCCACTGATGCTTTTCCCCCACCTTTCCCGCAACTAACTCCCGTTCATCTCCTTCTCCGGCAGCGTCCTCCGCCGGCTACCGCTTCGCCCCGCCACTGGATCGCCTCGCTGCCGCCCGGACCGAATCGACCTCACCCCTAGGTCCGCCTCGATCCCATCTCGCTCTCCCAGTGGTCGCCGACCACCCTCCGCCGCCGCAGCGCCGCCGGCGAGCCCGCTCCCGTGCCCCTCTGCCATGGGCCACCGACGCGCGGGCCCGACCGGTCAGAGGCGCATGCGTTGGCCCTCTGACCGGTGGGGACCGGCTGTCAGGTGGCTAAAAGCCAGCTGAGGCACGTGCGCTCGAGGAATACGCTTTCCCTTCATGAAAGCGCCTTTCTCAATTTCCATTAATTTCTATGGCCAATCCAAATTCAAATGGATGTAACTTCTGCTACACAACTCCAAATGAGATGAAACCACTTCCAGAAATTTTGTAAAATCATGAACTTTATGATTATGTAAAAATATTTTAGGTTGGACTAATTTGCAGGAAATGAACTCAAATATATGCTTTAGGTTAATAGTTGCTTAATATACAAATTTTGCATCTCACCTCCAAATTAAATGAAACCAACTCCATTGTGATCCTTGGTCTGTAATCTTGCTGAAGTTGTGATTATATTTGAATTTGGACCTGATTTGCCATGATTGTGATGATTGCTATGCTTCGATGCTTAATTATATTGAAATGCCATTAACTAGTGCAACTGTAAAACAAATGCATGGTAGCTTGTTCCCAGGACCTTGAAATATCATGCTCATGCTGTTGTAAGACTTCACTTAGGATTACACACTGTTTTTACATGCTCATTAGGGAATAATGAAAATGACAATAGGGCTTACTTGCTCAATTATACTATTAACCTTGCAATAGACTTCATGGCATGATAAACCCAACCTTAAGTCACCTTCTTGTGCACCTCTTACTAACCCTTAAGGTTGGTTAGATAAGTTTATTATGTTGCCATCACAATTTTATCATGTAGGTCATAACATTATGCTTGTGCATTTGTGATCTTTTAGGCCTTTTTAGTCCTCCGTAAAAGTACTCGTCTAAATGCAAACTTAATGAAGGTTAGCTTAGAACCCCTCTACATCTTATGCACTACCATGTTATAGAAAAACATTTAATTAATAACTTGCTTTGCATCTGAATCCTATTAAAGCAAAAGGTCTAAGTTGTATGATTAACTAGTGCATTGCTTGAGTAGCTAGTCTTGAATATCTTTTAATCCAAACAATCTTAGCTTCCTGAATTCGATTGTTTAAACACTGAAACACATGTAATTAACCTGCTGTGTGGGAAACTAGTATGCTAGCATTTAATTGAATCCTTCCTGTAACTGCTTGTTCTTTTGTTGAAGTTTAAGTTGTTATTTGCATCTGATTTCCTTTTGCCCTATTTTGATTTGTGGTTATTTGCTTTTGTTGTGGGTTTTATCGTTCGAGCGGCGTAGTGACGGCTGGCGTCGAATCTGTTAAGCGACCACGATTATATCCTCGAAACGATCCTAAGAAGAGCAAACAGGCAAGCACCATCCTTTGAACATGTTGATCCCATACTTTACAAGTCTAATTTGTTTTAATCAAACTATTATGCATGCGTTTAATTTCTGTAAAGTCGCTATATTGTGGGTCATGGTAGTTATATCCCTAACTTGTGGGTTTACCTTAATTACATTGCCATGAAAACTTGCTAAAACCTAGGCTAGGGATTATTCATGCTATGAAATGAAAGTTGGTTATACTCGATACATAATACTATGCTTAGCCATGCTTTAGTTGGGTAGAATGTTAGGCTTGAGTCTTTATGAAACTTTGCAAATGTTGAAAATGGCAGTAGAGGATACTGGTATGTGGTTAAAAATGGAAATGAAAGTGTGTTTTAGACACGGGCGAGTTATGTATATCTGAAAGTGCAATGGGATGTCTTGCACCGTACAAGCGGCCACTTGTACGGTACAAGGAAATGGATTGGTGTTGTATGGAAACTGGCAATTGCACGTAGATAGGGGGAAGAACTCGCCTGAGTCAACCTAAGGACCGAACTTGATACTATTAACTGAGTTAATTGGTGCAACCACATGTGCTAGTATGGGATGGCCTTAACTTAGTAAGCTAGATGAAGTTTTAATCTTGCGTCGGTGGCGTAAGAGTAGGACGAACCAAGTGAGTGGTGTCGTTCGAGGGCGCTCCCTTCACCGAGGTGTTGGGAGTGAGTGACCCGATACAACGAGTATGCCTTGCTATGGGGAGAACGAGGGCGATGGCTAGCGAGACCATCGTAACTGTTGAAATTCTGCCGCCATAGTAAGGACAGGTCATACTCGGGCTAGTGCAAGGTTAGGCTTTAGCTTTCATCAAATACTTATATGCTACTTATATGCTACTTATAGCTACTCGGGCTAGGACAGGTCATACTCCAGTTATGGTGGGTTGGTTATGTTGCGGATATTGTTTATGACTATGGAGGGTCATGAATGATTGTTCAAATACTTATATGCTACTTATAGCTTTTATCAAATGCTCATTCCAAATGTTATCGATGTTTAACAATTGCATGGTTAAAAATAAAACTTGCCTTATGCTGAAATTAAATCCTAGAATAGAAGCTTTCATCCATTGAGTAGCCTTGCATGTGTAATTACTTCCATACACTAAAGTCTTGCGAGTACATACGTGTACTCACCGTTTGCTCTACTTAAAAATGCTTAGAGGAAGGTAATGACGACGCTCCTGGTGACGCTTACTTCGAACCGGGGTCAAGCGATTTCTTGGTTGGATGAACTGGGTTATCCCCCCAGTCGGTTGCCTATGGGTTATGGTTGGCACACCGTTGTCCCCCTTTTGGACTTAAGGTCATTTTCGCTGCTCTTTACTCTTTGTGCAATATCTAGTAGATGTAATAGTTTCTAGACTACCTTTATGTCTTTTACATATTTGTATGTGTGATGTATCAGCTCGATGTGCAAAGTATGTGTGTGCTAGGCATTGATCTTGGGAACTAGCAATGAACACATATGCGGGAAGCTTGGATTGATTCCAACCGGTTGGCAAAAGCACGAGTGTTGCGCCGATTGGTTGATCTCAATCCAAGTACGGTTTCAGATAAGCGATTGGATTTCTTTCGGGTTGTATCATTATCCAGACCGATGCAACAGTAAGAATCTTTATCGCTAATCTAAGACTGGAGCCCCCACAAGAATAGGTTTGCATAAAGGTACGTTTCAACGAATCTTGATGTTGGCCGGGAGTCCCCTCTTCGGAGAGGGAAAGGTATGGAGATTGGAATCAACAATAGCATCAGCCCTTTCTTAAGCATATACGCGGCTAGCATCCCATTCACTCAGCGATCTTTTATTGCTTCATTCTTCCCGTTGTCGCTCAGGAGAGCTCTTTCAGGAGCGGATTTTCTCTTCACTCGTTGTGGAGCGGGGGTTGCAGTCTACCTCCTATATCGCGAGTTTTCTGGTAGTGACTCGGGGTGCTGGATGCGTGTTCAATGCTGCTCTATTGTCCCCTTGTCGGTAGTGGCCATTGATTGAGCTTCCGCAGAAAGTGATTGGTGGGCGTGGAAATTCTTATTTCGATTGATGTTAAAGTTTCATAGCTAGCGAGACTAAAAGCAAAGAGCACAGTGCTAGAGCCAACAGGCATTAAACAGGCATTAAGGAAAAGAGTGCTATAAGAGCTAAAGTAAAGCACAAAGGCGAAGGAATGCATTTTTCTTTTAGAAGGGCGAGAGTGGGGAGGAATGATTCTCTGAAAAAGGGTAGGGTTAGGGTATTGGTCGATTAGCTCGGAAGCTTTGACCGGTATCAATCCGGTTCCAGGAAGACTCCATTCGAAAATGAATCACGGTCCTACTCGGGCGGTCTTATTCAATTAAACCGAAAGGCGGATGGGGAAGGAAGAGCTTTCAGTAACTATTACATTAGTAAGGCAAGGAACTTCTTAAAAGAACGGCAATTGGTATTTCATTTCTTTGTGAAAGCATCATTCTTGGCAATGCAATCAAAGTCGAAGCTCTTGATGCAATATAGACGAGCTTGCGTAGTCCTTGAGAGATCTTCTTTCTCGCTTTATTGACTTTACAGGAGAATTGAAAAACAAGACATATAGTCGACCTAACCTAACCGGAAGGGTAAGAAGCCGAAGGCCAATGACACTAGCTAACCAATAAGCATAGGTCGCAAGGGAAAAAAAGTACATCCTAAGAAAGATGCTATACTTAACACTTTTAATAACTGCATGGGCTTATAAAGCCTTTGGAAATGGAACTATTGAGACTACCACGGTGTGGCGATCCATGTGGTAGTCTCGACTCCTCCTTATTACGCCAAATGAGAAAAGGGAGAAACCGATAGTGGAAAGGATTAAACCATTAGGCCACCCCACGTGCTTCTTAGTATCCTCGCCTACTCGTCTTTAATCGCCCGGCTACATGATGGAACTCCTCGGCCAATCGTCACTCGACGACTCCGTACTTGCTTAGGAAAAGATGTTTGGCCGAACCCCTATCTCTTGATTGATCGATCAGACGCTTGCTTTTTCCCGCGTGCTTGTTCGATTGATATTCATTCTACAACTATCGATTTGGAGCCAATCGGTATCACCGCATGTCAAATCAGGTCAGCGGGAAGCGTATGAATATTCAGCTTCTTTCTTTCCAATGAGAACGGCGACACGCGTCCTATATCCCCATGTGCGAAGGGATGCCGTTTATGCCACCCGGTTTTCAACAAACTTCTTTGGTGTAGGGGATTTTGCCTATCCAAAAATTGTCCAAGGTTCCGTAAATCTTACTCGATCCTTCCCAAGATGAACAATAATGAGGGTTTAGACCCCGAGTAGATACAATACATCTACGCCACCTCGGAAAAGTCCTTCTTAGGCCTTATTCTACGCTTGAATGCGCAAGACCGAAACTCAAGGAGATAACCTTAGAACCGAAGCCAGGAGGTATTCGATTTATCGGATTTCGAGCTAGCTGCCCTTTTCTTTTATCTCATTCGGAATGGAGGAAATGGGATTCAAATGGCCACACCCAAAAAGTAACATACACGACAATTCTATAATTGAGTCCTTTTTCTTGAGATAACTGGAAAAGTCTCTTTTTGCTATGGCGTATGATTTGATACTTGCCAACACGGAATAGAGACTCGCACTTGAGAACTTTTAGGAGTGGTTCTAATGTTAGTCAGATTGACTTCTTCCTAACGCGACGAGCAGATCAGAAGTATTTCAAGGATTGTAAGGTGATACCTGGAGAGAGTGTAGCAACCCAACATAGATTTTGAGTACTCTATCTTAGTATTAAGAGATGGAAGAGAAGGAGCAAGGGAGCCTGGGATTAGGTGGTGGAATTTGAAAGGGGATAAGCAAGTTATGTTTAAAGAGAAAATAATTAATGAGACGGAGTGGAAGTTAGGTGAGAATGCTAACTCAATGTAGAATGAGATGGCTCATTGTATCACGTCAGTGGCAAAAGAAGTTTTAGGTGAATCGAGAGATCGACTAACAAAAAGAAACCTTTTATCTTTCTATTATATATATAAATATGATGAGTCATGATCCGGCCTGGTCGACCCAATCATGACTATGGGACCTTTTATCGAAAAATGCATTTTATCTCGTTTAGTACTTTACTTGTGTAAACTCTCCCTTTTCTTAGAGAAGCGCAGGATTCCCTTTCTTCCCGGAACACTAATACAATCGCACTTTCTTCCTTGTCCCGCTAACCTATTATTTTTTTAAGAAAGAATTTTTAGCTTGAACTATCAATACTAGCCTAATTGATTCTTTGGAATGGAACTTGATGTAATGGCGGGGACCGCTTATATAGAACGCTTGTAGGGAACCGAAACCAACCTCGCTCTGCTAGGGAAACGACCAGGAGACCAGCTGATAGACTATATCTATGAACTTCAAATAAGTCCCTACTTTCCTAATAAGGGTCCTGGCTCGCGAGGAGAAAAAGAATGGCCCTAAAAAATGACTCTCCTAAAATCAATGTCTGGAAGTCCTTTTAAGATAGGTTAATATAAGATATGCTTAACACTTAGGCTTAGCAAGAGGGACTGGCACGTGAGACCGAGATCGCCATAGATTGATTGTGCAGGCAGGTAATACTCATTTTAACTAGAAAGAGGATATTCTACATGAGTACTGGTTATAGTCACACTCCCAAACTCCCGAGAAGTCTTTTTTACTTAACTCTAGGGCTTGCTATAAGGATGGATTGCTTTTACCCTAGAACCCTCTATCCCGATCTCGAATTGCGCTTGGCGCCCCCAGGTTGGGCACAAACCCAGGTAGCCCCTAAACCCGGGCTCAGTCAAGAGCGGCATCTGAATCCCGCTGCAATCCCTCCTGCGCAGTGGAGAAAAAGGGGCAAAATCTCAGTGGCCACTGGCCGACCTAATATGTTGGCTCCACTACCCGAATCTATTCCCCTTAATCCTCCAAGCCAATCAATGCCCCATATAGGGATGAAAACGGATCGGATAGTTTCCGACCGATCCGGATAATTTTCGGATACGGATTCTGTCGGATCGGATATTTGTCGGATAGTATCGGATCGGATACGGATACGGATATTTTTTGTCGGATACGGATACGGATTCGGTAGCTCACTATCCGTCGGATACGGATACGGATTCGGATAATCCGGATAGTGATGGATCGGATATCCGGATAGTGGGCTGGGCCAAGCTACTCTTTTGGCCCAAAAAGGTTACTAAATTTTAACTTGTTTTCTAATTTAATTAATCCATAAATCAAGTTTCAATTATTAAAATTAGCAAACTAGCTCCAAAAATTATGAAATTTTTTGATAAAATTCCTAACATAGTCTATAATTTTTACAAAAATTATTTTTAAAATTTATTGTATTTTAAATTTTCTAAAAAATTAAAAATGTTGTCTTTAATAGAAAAATATTTTAAATAAGTAGCTAAAATGCATAAAAACTCATAAAATACATAATTTATTATTTTAAACATAATTTAACAAATAATACAAATCTTGGGGTCATTAAATGTAAGTGTTATATATGTTTTCTAGAGATATGGTAATTAAGTATTATCAAACTTTTTGTGTATTATATATTTGTTTTCATTTGTATCTCTGAGCAAGGATCACCTTTATTTTGTGTTTTGATCTACATGTGTGATGGATTAATCATATGTACGTGACGAACTAAGTCTTACATAATTTTGTTTGCAACATAGTATCTAACTATTGTCTAAGTGAATGAAAATGCTTATATTTATTCAATTTTCAATAATGTTTTAATCAAATCAACTAGTTATGTGTTTTCATTGATTTTTTATGTACAATCTAAGGGATTATCATGTTCCGATAAATATTCGTAACCGTATCCGATTCGATTCGTATTCGATCCGTATCTGTATTCGACATTATCCGTATTCGTATTCGTATCCGGACTATCCGTATTCGTATCCGAATCCGAGAAAAAATATGAAAACAAATATGGTAGAGCCATTATCCGTCCGTATCCGATCCGTTTTCATCCCTAGCCCCATACCCTTATCATGGTCAGTCTCATCTTTAGTGACTTTCGTGGTAAGGGGTCGAGGGAAGTGGTGTGGTGGGCCCCCTCACTTTTTTTGGAAAGAAGACAGGAGAAATTCTTTTGCATTTTTGGAAGAAATCTTCTGAAGATGTCTCTTCTAGTAAGAATAGAGAAGATGTCTCATCTAGTAAGAATACACTTATTTGTGATCCTCCCTCTGTGACTGCTATTTGCAACAAGCTTCGATTGGATGATTTTCGAGCACATAACCGAGCAAGCACCTTTATCTTTCCCTTTAAAGGTGCCTCCACTTATGATGGATTTCCAATTTGCTATTCGATTCTTTATAAGCGAGACATACAACGTTCTTCAGGGCACCCATGCCTGAAAGACTATGGGAAAGACTAGCTCCTCAACATTTCATTTCAAATGTTGTTCCTGATTTTGGAAAAGAAAATGATAGGATTTACCTTTTCAGAAATCTTAGCAAAGGGCTTCCATACTCATGTAAGAATCTTTCTTGTATTTGTTGTTGGGGTGGGCTGCACCATCTGGTGGTCTCACGTTCCTCCAGGAGCCCCAATGGTCCCTACATTTAGTGAAATGAATGATTATGTCTCTTTTCTTCGGGATACTTATCCCCATTTAGGCTTTCGATATGCTTGTCTCTATGATTGCAACATCCATGAGCGGGTGATATCAATCATCAATAAGGAACCAATGTTTAGTCATGTTTTAACCCCAGAGGGATACCTTTGGAAAGGAGATCGTTTGACAGCAGTGGGTCTGGGTCTTATCTTTGCAGTATTGTTAACTACGGGAGCGTTAACACCCGAGGGGATCTATATAAGTTATTAGTTCCTATCTTCTTTTTTTTTCTCTTTAGTTAGGTTGGGAAAGAAGAGATCGCGAACCGGGAGTTGGCGCCCACACAACAGGTAGCTTGCTTGCCAAGCCGTCCTGTCAAGCACCCGCGGCTCTCTTATGATCCTTGGCTCGACCAATCAATAAGAGAACAACTAACCAACAAGATGGAAGACGAATAAATAAAAATAATGAATAGAAATTTATCCATGTATCTCATCTTTCGAAAAAGAAGAGGAGCTTGCAGCCCACGCACCCAAGCCTCGCACCCCCCTTGCAACAAAGGGGGGTCGTCCTTGGGCCATCCCATTATGGAAAAAGGCTAGCAAAGCAAGCAAGTTGAACGAGTAGATCAATCCATCTGCCTACCCGCTTAATCAGCGTAGCAGGCATGCCCACGGGAGGCACCCTCCAAATCACTAGAAGCTGCACTATACCACCACAACTAGAGAATCCCAATGCGCTTTTCACTAGGAAGACGAGGATGCTATTCTGTAAAGAACAGAGCTTGACAAGCATTTCCCATCCATCTTTCCCCTTCTTGATGAGCGCACCACGACTCATTCAAAAGAGAGAGTAAAAGGAAGGATTTCCCATGCCAAAGGATCGGAACAGATCAGGTCTCAATCCATCCGTACTTGCAATTTCATCATGATCCTTATCAACTGAGCTAATCGATACATTTATAAACAATGATCGATACATCCCTGATACCTTGCTTTGTGTTTCCCATCTGTTCAAGTAGATATCTGTTCAAGTAGTTTCGTTTTGACGAAAAGACGAATTCTACTGCTACTATGATAAAATGAACTTCAATTTCAATTTCTTGCAGATTTCCTTAATAAGTAAAGTAATGGAATGCCCTGAACGAGTTGATTAACTAGAGCGCCCGCTCGTTGGGTGTCTTCTGCCTCAGCCCCTTCTCTTCCGAGTCTGACCTTAGCCTATGATCGAACGAGATGCAGGAAGAAGCGAGTCGCTTTAGTTCATACTGAGCTGACTCGCTCTCTAAGCAGCTGTAGGCGCGCAGCGAAATGTTGATTTCCTCAATCGCCGAATGATTCAAGTTGCAGCAAGTCGCCTTTGCCACCGCTTTGTCGCTTTGTAGAACAACCTCATGGTATCCCATCTTAAAGAGATAAGTTGAACAAGTAAGGTGGTGTACTATTCAACCCGCGGGGATTATTTAAGTGGAGCTTTACTATCTATCCATGCTAGGTATTTTTCAGGTGTTACAGCTTCGATTACTGCTGGCATGAATCCATGATATACTCCACAAATCTCAGAGCATTGTCCGTAGAACACACCTTTACGTTCGATAAGCACAGAAGTTCGATTTAGTCGGCCTGGAATTGCGTCAATTTTCAGTCCTAGTGATGGAACTGCAAAGTCGTGAATTACGCCTGCACCTGTAACAATAAATCGGATGTGTGTATCAATTGGTACTACTACTCGGTTATCAACATCTAGTAGTCGTAGTTGTCCATCTTAAAGATCTGTTTCAGGAACCAGAATCCAATAAAATTGATTCTCCATCTTCATGTTTGAAGTCTGAGTACTCGTATGACCAGTACCATTGGTGTCCTGTGATCCTCAAATATCTTTTTGGAAACATCTCATCGCTTCACAGGGCGAAGCAAGAGCTTTCTTTGAAAAAAGCGCCTGGCAGGCTTCTTAAGTTCGGCTTACCTGGTGTGCTTTAGTTGGTGGGCCTCAACAGATCTCTTGCTTTGTAGTTCCGCCATCCTGAAAGACTACTTGCGCTTAGCTTAGGATTTCCTGCGGCCAGTGAGTAACTTGAAGGATCGTTGGCGCTAAATACCCCTGAACAGTATCTAGATATGCTAATCGACACTAAGCAGCGGAAGAAATAAATAAAAACAATACTAAATCAAGAGAATCAATAACAATATGAGGGAGGTCAAATACCGAAATCACCCGTCTTTATTGCACGATGAAGTTCCTTTACATGAAAGCACTAATGCATCCTTGCTTGCCCTCTGTTTCCTTGTGCAACAGCCACCTGGAGCGCTCTCTCGCTCCTCTGCTTCGCACGTCACAGAGCTCTGGGATGCCTTTGCCTTCACGTCCTCCTGTTCTCCAATCTACAAGTTGCGCTGCCGCAGTCAATCTCCGGATCTCTGGCTTCGTCGCTTGGACGCTCTGGCCTCCTGCCCTTTTCGCCGTTGCCTACCGCCACGAAGCCCTCTGTCCTTTCTCGTTTTTCTGGATGAAGCGCCGCCTCTACAATCTCCACATCAAAGCCCTCACGTCTCTCTCCCTTTTTCTAGTATACAGCCTCCTCTGTATTCTATCCTCACGTATGCATACACGGCTTGGTGATCTGCTAGCTCTTCATGCATGCATGCATGCAAGCCTTGGTGATCTGCTATCTCTTCAATCTAATCTGTTTCATGTGTGCGCCGCCGCCGGAAAAGCTCCTTCCCTGGAAAACCCTCACGTTGCCTCTACCTCGTCATGGAAACCCTCTACTCTGCATCTATTTAAAGTATGCAGCCACACCGTTTTGCTTTCTGTTTCGGATTGTATCTCCAGCCAAACTCGTTTTGATTCCCATTGGACTTCCTGCTTGCCTCATGCGCTTGGTCGCCTCCTTCCCTGCATGCACTTGCTCCAGGCTCCAGCCCGCCTGCCTCCTGCATGCGCCTGCAAACACACGCACGCAACACCACGCACACACCAGGCACACACGGACGCACGCTAGGCGCATCACACGAATATCCACACACCACGCACACACATATGCATGCAACCCCACGCACACACACATGCATGCCTCACCACGCACACACACATCATGCAAAAACACACACACATATGCATATATGTTCAAATAATTTTTATATAATTAATTCTTGGCAAATCACTCAACACAAAAAAAAATAAATTAACATAACTACTAATGTAGAGAACTAAAAGTGGTCTGACTGCTCTCTTTGTTTACGAGGATAAGATTGCGGTCAATCGACTTGCTTGCTCGAGTCCAATCTCGCTTTTCCAGCTTGAGAACAAGGACTGAGACAGAAGCAAATGGATAAACGGAAACAAGCTCGGGTTATTACGTAAAGAGGGGCTGCTTCGAGGTCATAGATCTCCCATTCCTCCTGCGGCCTTCACCAGGTGTTGGGACAGTGGGCTTTGGAAAGATCATTCTTTCATGCTTGAGTGAGGCTTGCGAGCTGACCTAACTGCTCGACTTGAGCATTCCTCGAGGTGCACCCATTCATTCTTTCTAAACAGCTCGTGGGATGTGTAAGGATAGCTCGATGGATTTTACCCCCTGGCTTGGTAGGCTTTGCTTTGCACTTCAGCCATATTAAGAGGCTTAAAAGCCCTTGGAACCGATTGAATTATAAGCTTTGCCCAGCAGTGAGACCTTTGAGCCTGCTCCTTGCACCATCCGCGTTAATCTTCGGGTAAAGTAGCCCAACTATTATATATAGAGAGGGAGAACTTTATACTAATAGACTGATGCCTGCTTATTGGTCCCGGCTTGAAAGCTTCTTGGTGGGCTCAGCTCCCTTGCTTCTTTCTTGCTATTGAGCTAGCTTCTTGTCTATAACTGCTATCTACAGCTTGGCTTTTTCTGAACATCTAATTCAACTTGATCTCCTACTGATTTCGATTGCACATCTAATGAAAATCTATGATATTCCTATCTTTTGTCATTTGAAATGAAATGATTTCGATAAACTTATCTGGGAATCTGTCATTCCATTTGTTCAACTTTCGTTTTACTGAAATACCTCACTTGAGTTGAAGGGGACGCTTGTCTGGGAGCTAGGAGCCGTAACCGGATAGCATTGTTTAACATGGTGTACGTGCGTATTTGATTAACCCGGGCCGTACCTTTCGTACGAATGAAGTCAAGACGAATCAATAATTACCCTTTCTCGGAAGTGGGAAGCAAAGGGGATAAAAAACCAAAGAGAGTGACTAGGAAACGGTATACCGTTGCAACGGTATAGCCATGAAACTTATGAAACTTATCAGTTTCAGTGTTGGTTTCATGAGTTTCAGTGTTTAGTTTCATCAGTTTCATATTTTATCAGTTTTTAGTGCTAAGTTTCATGAGTTTCAGTGCAAAAAATCATAAGTTTCATGAGTTTCAGAGGTATACCGTTGCAACGGTATACCGTTTTTTAGTTTTTCTGAAAAGCAAAAGGACAGCGGGGCAGTGGGGTATTCCCTTGATGGTAGGAAAGGGGGGTTGACGCAAGTGTTGGATGGCAACATGACCGTGTACAAAGCACGACTTGTCGCGAAGGAGAGATATCCTGCCCGAGGATTGAACCAGATCCTTGAATTGCTTTAGGGGCCCCACCCTTGGTTTGGATAGGAGCCGAAGAAAACTGGAAGTAGGGAGCCGAAACCCTGGATAGGATTTGAGGAACTACAGCCGTTCCCTTGGCAATACCATCCGATTTACCACTACTATACAAACCATTAATCCAATGAACAGATGAGGGATCGGGTTCTTTACTTTAAATGACTCACTTCCTAGTTTTAGCCAAGTAGGATTTCCAGCAAGTTGGATATCTTATAAATTGGGATTCGGGAACCGTAAGAGGAAATGTCTGCATCGGGTTTAGATTTGATTTGCTTTGGATAGGATTCGGATTCGTATTCTGTGACGATAGCATTTACTTTTGATTTCGCAACTATAATATAGAAGTTGCACATTTGCCTTATCGGAGCAGCACCGGATCGCATTGGTTTTAGCCGAAACAAGGCATTGCTCTTCTGGCAGGGATTCGCCTGCTCCAACGGTTTGTCCGTAAGAGGTTTAGATTGGATCATCCACATAGAACAAGACTCTAGGTCAGGTTATCACCAAGTGAGGATGTATGAACCAAAAAAGCAAGCGCCTTTCAACTTGAGTTTTCCGAAGATGGGGTGGGCGCCAACCTCCCTTCCCCCAAGGTCGAGGTGTGACCCTTATCGAAAAGTGGGATTTCCGCCCAGGGAATGGGTTTCCGGTGGCATAATAAGTTTGAACCCGTTGGGATGAGGATTCACCACAAATTGTCACTCGAAAAGAAAGAACTTCAGCAGAAAACCCCCTCGGTTAACAACATAGCCCAAGAGGAGGGATGGGACGCTTCCATTTTCTAAGGGGCGGGGGTTCCTGTGCACTTGAACGACTTGTTGCTTGCCCATACTTCTAACGGAGATGTAGGTAGTCGAGAATCTCTCCTAAGAGAGGATTTTCCAGGGAGCATAGGAAGAGAATATGAAAGGCGCGGCTATCGCCCTCTGGGATATCCTTCACGACTCGAGCGAGAACCGGTTTCCACATGCATCCCATTTCTCTAATGAGGAAAGGGGCAACCCCAATGGCAAGTCGATGAACTGCTCCATAAAGCAAAACTAGAGTCTCGCTGTTCAACCCACGCACTTGTCTTCTGATACTTGCCTTCATCCCATCCTATCGGCCAAGTATATCACTCTAGCGAAGGGACTTGAGGTTTTTATTTTTCTTAAGCCGAAAACCCCACTTCAACAAAAGGATTGTTCAGTTTTGATCAAATCACATGATTTATCCGATTCAAAATATTCTCACCTTTCACATTAGACAAAACGATCAGCAGTACGACTTTATGGGAAGTTGGCATTTCAGCTCGCTGGATGGAATAGTCAAGTCAAGTTATGGCAAAAAGGGGGTTTGCTGTAGTGAACGAATTGGAATGTCCTCGAAAGGCGTATTTTCAATAATTTGATGAAGGAAAATGGCACGTTCCAATAGAGAGAAGTACCGCCCTCTACCCTAGCTAGAAAAGGGAGGGCTATCCCGAGTCCGTACCGTTGTTTGAGAGCGGATATCGATGAACGGAAGCGGGTTCATCAACCACTCTTCTAATAAGGGTTTCGCTCGTTCGTAGTTCCAGGGCTAGGTCTTTTTCGCTAGCGTACTACTTGCTATTTCATTGCTTCTAATTCGTAGGGTATTCGCCTTTCGTAGGAACCTTCTTTCGTAGGATAGATCGTACCTCATAAAAGGGAAAGCGCCGGTTCGTGGGTCGTAGGAATTGTTCGTAATAGGTCTATTTATTCGCTCTAGCTCGTCATAGTTTGCTCGGTAGAGAAAAAATCCTTCATCGAAGGTGAATTCATTTGTTCTCTTTTCTTTGCCAGGTCAACTGGGGTAAATAAGGGAAATCGAACCCAACCAATCCCGGTACCGGCTGCCTTCCTTAGAAGAGGTGGGTTTTTCAAGTATGTTAGGAAGGTAGGCTTTGTCAAGGGAAGGGGGAACTATCCGCTACTAGGCTTGTCAACCATCCCTTTTCCTCCTTGGTCACAACTTGCATACCCTTTTTCATATAGAAGGATTGAGCTAAAGCCGTTAGTGCATCCCCAGGGAACGATTGGAGAAATTAAACCGCCAGAACCATTTTTTTACGATAAAACGAAATGAAACGCTAGAGTTATGGGCTCTATAGGCTCGTTCACTTCACTCGCTTGGACTATTTGCCGACTGAGAAAGACAAGATCAAGAAGTGTCACTGGTAGTACTGTATTCTTGACGAGCACTGCTCATATATGTCGTAAGGGCCCATGCATTATACCTATGTACTTTCCCATGCTTTAATATAAATTTACTGCCCCATTCTTTCTACGATAGCTGGAACTAATTCCTTATCAACCAGTAGCTACCCGTTCACTTAGCCTACAAACTACTAGTCCATAAGTAGGTAGCCCATATGGAAGAAAGGAGAGCTAGGCGAAAGCCACAAAGAAGTAAGTGAGCTATCCATTTT
This sequence comes from Rhipidocladum racemiflorum, assembly GCA_036346355.1. Lineage (NCBI taxonomy): Eukaryota > Viridiplantae > Streptophyta > Magnoliopsida > Poales > Poaceae > Rhipidocladum > Rhipidocladum racemiflorum. Next base: position 29,895,752 of record CM070592.1, on the reverse strand, counting down.
GGGAGCCACTTTTCGTTTCGTAGCGACGAAGGCACGAACTCGAGTTAAAGAATACCAGCTAGGTTTTTTTCTCTGACGAAATTCATAGTTAGAGGCGTGATCTCTTCTTTCTATTATACGAGAATTGCATTAGGGCCATTGGGACCCTTTCCCTCTGAACGATCTCACATGCAAGAAGATTGGGACAGAGGGGCAGGTTGGATCACCTGGGTATATATCTCAAACAGGATAAATCAGAGACTTTTTGGCCTTTCCTTTACCAACTATCCCATTCCGTCCTTTCCTTCCTTTATAGCAAGTATGGAAAAGAAGCCTTCGGTATCTATTCCCACGCCTGATAGGCACCCCTTCATTTTCTTTCCCTCTTTAATGTTGCTAACTAATGAGAACTAGTAAGGTGCCTTGCGTTGCAACGGTATCTAAAGCATCAATAAGTTTTGATTAATGTGACACAATGCAGTAAAGTGCTTGAAGCCTTCTTCCGCTCTATGCTGCCTGCCCACCTACTTTGTTGCCTGCCCACCTTTTCTTTTTATATACTTTTTGCTTATATTAATAACCGATACGATCTCGACTTCGCTTTCACTCCTCCTCTTCCTTGTTAATTTAGCTTTATAGCCAAAATCATCATCTGCTTGGCGTGATAAGGCGCTTGCTTGAATCCGAAACACCAGCGAACCAACTATTTAACCCTTGACCTTCTGCTTGGTCTAGTGACTGAGCCCAGCCCAGGTGTCCTTCCTTCTTTCAATTCTGTCGATTCCCGAAAATACAAAGTAGACAGACAAGGCTTTCAGACTAATAAGCGGGCAGCAAGACCACCAGAAGTAGGCTTTGTACTGGCTTCTTTGACTTGCTTGGCACCAGGCTTGAGCTTTCCTTCGCTATACCGCTTTCGGCTGAAAAAACAACTACTCAAACTACAGACTTGTATTAGTAGACTTGATTGCTGAATTCCTCTTCTGTTGGAGAAAGTACTTTGCTTTTCGTATGAACAATACGTTTTCTTGCTGGTACATATTTATATTTATAATAATAATATAATATATATATATATTTATTATTAATATTTGGTATTTACCAATTTTAGACTAAGCATAAATTCATTTTGAAAGAAAAAGCACACCCCCCATCTCTTCCTTGACTGACTGAATTACCTGGCTTGAGGATTCGACAAAAGTATTCTCGAGGAAGCCGGTTGCCTTTGATTGAGATAGTTGCCCACCGAGCGAAGCCCTGACCTACAACTATGCAAGTCTCAACTGGAGTAGACCCTCCCCATTGGGTTCGTAGGACTCAAATAACATTTTCATGCGATTCCTAAATCTTCTTCAAACTCTCACTACATCCGAAGAAGTGTTTCCCAATTTGCCTATCCGTGAAAAAGGGAATGCTCGGTAGACTTTCTTGAGTCACACACAGGCGAACATGGAGTCTGACTTATAGAATCGGGTCTGCCTGGTGGTCGAAGACATCGTACACATTCCGTATTTGACCTTGACTCTGTTGATGCAGTTAAAGCACCTGTTGGCAAACCAGAATAGAAAGAGGAGAGCTCAAACTTTTCAAAACCGAGCGAGCCGAACCCCACGATCAAGAGCTGTTACTCTTCCTTTCGAGTTAAACTGAAATTCCGCTAGGAAGGAGGATGAACCTATCACAAGACCTGTCTGCGACTCCCAAAGGGGATGTTGGACAATAGTGTTAGACAACCTCGCTATCGAATAGTCCGGGGTTGCCTAATAGATTGAACTGGAGAACAGAGAGAGAGGGCGAGAGACACAATATGAGGAGGAACGGGTCTGCTTTATTATTCTGTATGCTTGTGTATCCAATGGGGTGACCCCCTGCCTCCTATATATAGCGGTTCTGCTTAGAGATAAGGAAGAGTCCATATAGGATACGAATCTGGTTTCCTAACACCCCCCCTTGGACTCTTCACTGCGAGATGCATATGCCTCATTAAAACTCCATAAAAACCCAGTGGGAAAAATAATTGGAGAAAGAGTACATAGCACACGCTTGCTGTGTTGCACGGATTGCCTCATCAAAAATCTTATGTAAGAAAACTTCAATGAAAAACTTACTTAAGGAAAAGAGTACAATCCACCCAAACTTCAATGTTAATCTTCAAGATTCACGTTGGGTACTCAAACTTCATGTTTGAGATTTATGTAGGAGTATGTGAAAATTCTCCCCCTGAAATATGCACTTCTCTAAGCCTCATCATCTCGATTCCTCTAACACATCTTTCAAAGGAAGATGCCGGGAGTGACTTAGTGAATAAATCTGCGAGATTTTCACACGACTTAGTATGCAGTATCTTTATCTCGTTCATCTTATGCAATTCATGAGCATAAAAGAACTTGGGGTTGATATGCTTTGTGAGGTTACTCTTCACATATCCCATTTGCACTTGAGCAACACAAGCTGCATTATCTTCATAGATAATGGTGGGGGTTTGTTCCATGTTCAAACCACATGACTTCTGGATGTGATGAACCATTCTTCGAAGCCATGCACATTCCCGAGAGGCTTCATACAATGATTTCTGAGTGGTTTGTCGACGTCGAGACAAGAGTCTTGCTTAGACGACTTCCACGAAATTGCTGTTCCACCGCAAAGGAAAACATATCCAGTTTGTGATTTGCCAGTATGCGGGTCCGATAGGTACCCGGCATCGGCATAGCCAACCAAATTCAATTCATTGTTCCTTCTATAGAACAAGCCGAGATCTTTGCTTCCTTGGAGGTAACGGAAGATGTCCTTCACCCCTTTCCAATGCCTTTTGGTGGGTTTTGCACTGTACCGTGCTAGCAAATTCACGGCGAACGCATTGTCCGGCCTAGTGCTATTCACAAGGTACATGAGCGCTCCAATTGCACTCAAGTATGGGAATTCCGCTCCCAGGACTTCCTCCCCCTCTTCTTTAGGCCTGTACGGGTCTAGGTCTGCTTGGAGTGACCTTCCGACCATTGGGGTATTTGCGGGGTATGCCTTTTCAAAACCAAATTTCTCCAACACTTTCTGCGTGTAGGAAGATTGGTGTACCAAGATTCCGCCTTGGACATGTTCAAGCTGCAAGCTTAAACAAAACTTGGTTTTACCCAAGTCTTTCATTTCAAATTTAGACTTCAAGTATGTGCATGCTTCTTCAATTTCTTCATCCGTCCAATGATGTTCAAGTCATCTACATAGACGGAGATTATACAAAATCCATTCGAGGATCGTTGTATAAACACACATGGACAATCTTCGCTGTTCGTGTAGCCTTTCTTGCAAAGAAAGTCACTCAAGCGATTGTACCACATTCTTCCCGACTGTTTTAGCCCATACAGTGATTTCTCCAATTTCACACTGTATAGGTTTCTGTTTGCTCTGTCTTGGTTCGGGATAGGGATACCTTCCGGTACTTTCATATAAATCTCCGAATCCAAGTTTCCATACAAATATGCTGTGACAACATCTATTAGCTTCATTCTCAACTTCAAGTTGACTGCCATTGAGATCAAGTATCTAAAGGTAATTCCACCCATGACCGGAGAATAGGTTTCTTCATAATCAACCCTAGGACGTTGAGTGAAACCAAAGAACAACAAGCCTTGCAATGGTTGTTGCTCTTTTCATAGATTCTCCTATTGTTACAAAATTTATGGCCATTTCGTCATGGGGTGCTTCATGCACTTCTACTTGCTCTTCATTGCCATTTCCCATTCTAGAAGCAAGTTCCTTTAGTTTTTCTCCACCAATGTGTGCGCACACATTATTTCCGGCGGCTTCTTCCAATGGAAGATTCTAATCTGGAATTGCCTTTTCCACAGGCTTCTTTCCAGTGCTAGGTCTCAACTGGCTCCCCTTCTTGCTTTGGGGCACTTTTGTGATTGGCTGTGGTAAGTCCTCTTGCCCAGTTTTCCCCAGACGTCTCCGGGTACTTTGGGTTTGAGAAGCCAGATTTCCTGTTCTTTTTCTATGAGGCCTCTGAACAGGATGAGGGATACCTTCTGCTTTCTTTGGTATTTCCACCCTCTCTGGTGCATTTCTTGCTGGTATATGCAACTTAACCACGCTCTTCAGATCACAAAAATGATCAGGCAGTTCATTTGCTAAATTCTGCAAATCGATTGTCTTCTTGACTTCATGATTTACTTCATTAGTGCGAGGGTCATGCACGGGGATCCCAATGGAATGCCATATGATTTCCCGGCATTTTCATCCAATGGTTCATTTCCTCCCCTTAATGACGGGAAAGCGACCCTCGTCAAAAAAATGCAATTAGCGAATCGGGCTGTATGCAAATCTCCAGTCGTGGGTTCCAAATACCTGATTATGGATGCATTCTCATAACCAACGTATATCCCAGACTTGCGGAGAGGGCCCATTGCAGTTCGCTGTGGGGGTGGTATAGGTACATATACCATACATTCAATTCTTCAGGATGACCCAATGCACTAGTTTGCATGGTTGAATGGATGTTGTAGGCCGATGGTCTATAATTGATGAGTGCTGCTGCGTGCAGGACTGCGTGTCCCCAACAATTGTTGGGCAAGTTACAACTCTGCAAGAGCGGTCTGGCAATGAACTTAATCCTCTTTATTAGTGCTTCAGCTAGTCCATTTTGCGTATGGACATGCGGTACAGAGTGCTCAATAGTTATTCCAGTTGCTGTGCAATAATCATCAAATGCCTTGGAAGTAAATTCGCTGGCATTGTCCATTCGAATGGACTTCACGCGATGATCAGGAAAAACATTCTTAATTCCGATGATCTGCGAGATCAACTTTGTGAATGTATGATTCCTTGTTGACAGCAAACATGTATGCGACCATTCCGAGGAAGCATCAATGAGCACCATAAAGTACCGAAAACAGCCCCGATAATGGCTGAATCGGGCCGCAAATATCCCCCTGAATGCGTACCAGGAATGCGGGGATTTCATGTTGCACTTTCATAATAGAGGGCCTAGTTATTACTTTCCCGGTGGCACATGCATGGCACACAAAATCTTCGTGATTTGGGAAAAAAAAAATTTAACATTAATGCCATGACCTTGTGAGTTGTTAACTATATTTCTCATAATTCTAAGACCAAGATGACCTAAATATACAATGCCATAAAGAAAATAATCCAGAGCTTTCTAAAGGAGTTTGCACTGCGTGTGCATTGATTCTCGTGTAGTACAGCCCAGATTCATACGAGGGATATTTTTCTAATACCATTTTTCATACTCCGCGTGCTTCATAATGCACAAATGCTATTTGCCATTTTCTTCATTGGTTTCTACGTGAAACCCATTGGCGCGGATATCTGTTAAAACTTAAGAGAGTGCGTGTTGATTCAGGGTACAAGGAGGCTTCATCAATTACCAAAATTGTACCTATTGGCAATATAATTGTGGCTCTTCCTGAGCCTATTATATGCGTATCGCTTCTTGCGATTTTCATAATCCTTCCAGCGTTCTTCGTGATCGTCTGAAAGTATTTCGACTCTCTTAAGATGGTATTTGCTGTACCACTATCAACAATACATATCACCTCCATTGGGCGCTACACAATATCTTAAATGACAAGAAGTATAATTCTAATTATACAGTGGCAAAGTAATTCAAACGTTGCTTGTAAATAAAGAATACTGGAATAAAGAATAAATTGCAATTCTATTCATGAGAAAAGAAAATGTATGCTCTTCGAGAGCTTACAATTCATTATTCAAAATTCATTAACAACCATCGCTTCAGAGCACGCAAACTTCAAAGTAACCCAATCTTCTTGCTGTATTTGGAGCAAGATGGTGGACTTGAGCTTCTCGAACTGCTTCTGAAGTGCAGTCCGTAACTCAAGTGTACTCACCTCAGCCATGTATTCATTCTTCACAATGGCTGAAAAGTGATACCTGGGGAGTACAAAACTTGATCATTTTGCTCGGCAGTAGGTTGCTTGTCCTTCGAGGACCCTAAACCGATGGCAATTCAGAGCTTCTTGCTCATAAACACGATCTTCACATTTGATGCCCATGTGAGATAGTTCTGACCATTCGGGCCAGTTCTTCAAAACTCACATATGACAATGCCAGGTATTTACATATTCATAGGATTCTTTCATTAGATTACTTCGTGTAATCTAATAGAGAGTGGTTGCAAAAATTCATAAATGCATAAATCAAATTCTCATGAATCCAGTAAATTAAAGAAAGCAATAATTTCAAGATTCATAAATACAAGATTCATAGATGCAAGATTCATAAGTGCGAGATTCATAAATGTAGGATTCATAAGTACAAGATTCATAAATATAAGATTCATAAATACAGAATTCATAAATACATGATTCATAACTGCAAGATTCATAAATTCAGAATAAACAATAATTGCACAATTCATAAATTCATAAATGCAAAAAAAATAAATTCTCATGAATTTTCGGTAATCTAAACAGGGCAATTATTGCAAAAATTCATGCAAATATTCATAAATGCAGAAAATAAGGCTAAAGGAAATTGAAACAGAGCAAATAAAATTTTCTGCAATTTTCTAGCTATTTTTCATATTTTTCTGGCAATTTTTTGGAATTTCTGACTATTTTTACTCAGTTTTTCGAATTTCTTATTCAATATTCAGAAAAATGAATAAAACAGAATAAATAAAAGAATTAGATAATGGGGGGGGGGTTTCTTAACCGGATTGAAGACTCAGGAGCTGGACTTCATGTCCAGAGTCAATGGACTTCATGTCCATCTGGCGGGGGCCTAAATCGTAATTTCACCCTTCCTCCTCCCTTGACCGGATTCCACTGGTTCCTAAAACCAATTTGCTTTTGGAGTTTGGACTTCAAGTCCATCCAGAAAAACTACAGAGGCTGACCGGTGCGGTGGTCACGCGCGGCTGCCGGGCTCGGGTTCTGTGCGCGGGAGTGATGGCCGGACAGGACCAAGCAAGGCGGCAGCGCCGGCCGGACGTCGTTCTGGACAGCGGCTTGAGGCGGCGCTTGGCCAGGAGCGGTACCGTGGCTAGCGGCAGGCTCTGGAAGCACTTCGTGTGCGCGAGCAAGCTGGTGGTAGTTGCCAGCGTCGGCCGGGCGGCATACCGACGGAGAACTTAGCGGTGCGGCGCTGGCGAAAGTCGATCAGGGCGGTGGCCGGGCGCTGCTCAATGGCTCTGTCGCGCAGTGGGGCACGGTGGCGACGCTGCGAGCATCATCCAGGCGGGGAGGCAGGGGCTGCCGGACCGGCTTCAAGCGACGCCACGGCCACGGCGAGGGTCGCAGCGACGGCGGCCTGCAAGTGACTTCAAGCCAGGGCCATGTCCGCCGACGCCGTTTCGGGCGCATGCACAGGGAGTCCGACCACGCTTCATGCACGTGGAGTGTTGATTGCGTTGCTTCGAGCGTGCGGCGAGGAGGCCGGGGCACGGTGGCCTGACGTCGCGTCTTCGAGCCGATCGGCGGTTTCCAGTCATGGTCAGCAATGGCTTCATGCCAAGCTGAAGATGCGGCCGGTTGTACTATAGTGTCTTGTACTGCAATTTCTTGTACGTAGCTTCGTGCAATTTCTTGGAGCGGCGGGGTCACGGTGGCAGTCGATCGCGTCGAGCCGGCCGTCTTGGCGATGGCGAAGCGGCGATCCGGCGGCGCTCTCGGCGAGCACGGCGGCCAGGCGCGGCACCCGAGTGCGGCTGTGGCCTGCGTGGCCGGCCGGGTGCGCACGGGTGGAGGCCGTCCCGGTGCTCTTTAATAGATGACCGGTACTGTACATGAAGATGCCGGTCGGACATCACCGGCGCAGTCGCCGGTATTGTACGCGACAATAGATGGCTTCGTGCCATGTTCTTCAAAACGTCATGTATTGTAGCGCATACATATTGGGATCTCTACTGTAGCTTCATGTACAGTAGATCGCCGTGTAGCTTCGTGCTACAAATTGCAAAATTTCCTATGTGTGTAGCTTCGTGCCACGTTGATTAGATGCAAAATAGATTCAAACCGAGCGATTAGATTAATCACTCAATTCTTACCGTTTCTCACCTTTCAAACTTTCTCCGGTAGAGCTTCGTGCTGATAACATGTTAGACAACCTCGCTATCGAATAGTCCGGGGTTGCCTAGATTGAACTGGAGAACAGAGAGAGAGGGCGAGAGACACAATATGAGGAGGAACGGGTCTGCTTTATTATTCTGTATGCTTGTGTATCCAATGGGGTGACCCCCTGCCTCCTATATATAGCAGATAAGGAAGAGTCCATATAGGATACGAATCCGGTTTCCTAACAAATAGAAAGACAAAAAAGTTGGACAATAACGAAAGAGCAGCGTAGGGCCATACCTGGCCCACTTGTGTCAAAGTTTGTTTCACTCGACCTGTTCATGTGCAGGCAGCTTCTTCTACTTCTGTCAAAGGAAGAACCCTTGTAACCACGCAAGCTGCTATTCCGACATCCATCGGGTTAGATAGAGCACCAGCTCTTCGTATGAATCGAATTAGGAATCGAAAATCTCTCGTCCAGATGTGGCATTTGACACCATTGATTCATTTCCTTTAAACAATATGGCATTCGATGATTCTAGGGCTGGCTTCTTCTTCTCCGCCCCGCTCGTCTGGAACCCGAACTATGCCATAAACTTGGATCAAGGTCTCTTTTTGATTTAGTCGACTGTAAGTGAACCGGCGACCTAGGCTCTCTAGAGTGAGAGGGTAGGTAGTTGAAAAGGAAGGATGCTGAAGGATCGGAAAAGGTCAGCTAGAGACGGGTGGGTCGGTCGTCCTCAAGTGAAGGAAGGCACTTGTTTAGATTGAGCGCAGGTGCAGACACTGTGATAATGATCAGTCTGTCTATTCGTTGACTTTCTTCTTCCCTAACCAGTGAACTCTGATTCATGTTTGTGGATTTTCATAGTTCTCCTATCTACCCTTAAATGATCTTCTACCTTTACAGTCAGTGGGCTCGGAGTGTAAGCCTGGCAGGGTGAAGTCCTGTCTTTACTATAGCTATTGTATTACGAGTAGGACGGATGGAGATTGAGTACGGATAGGGTAGTAGTTACCATCCAGCCTGTGTCAGTTTACAGCCATCCAGAAGCAGTAATTGCTTAGCCAATTGCATAAGCATCCGGAGTTGCACCAGTTAGATAGGAGAGAATAGAATAGGAAACATGCGTCTTTCCTGCCTGGCCTCTGTCTTCGAGCAAGTTCGAGTTATCGTTGGAGTACTTGGAGTACTAAGCCTATCTAATTACAGTGTACGAGAAGAAAGCCTTATGTGTATTGGATCCGCTCTTCTGTTAGCATGAACAATCATCAAACCAGAGACCATTAATACAATCCCAACATTTTAGGATTCTAAATTCAGAGCAATACTTGTTGGAGCTAATTTTGTATACGTCCTCGTATACGTATCGGAGTCTGAGTCCGAGTAGAAAGTCGAGTCGGATGTTGAGTCTAGCCTTTATAAAGGACCTGTAAGCAAGAGAACAAAGCAACGAGCAGAGAAACCAGAACATCAAGCCTACGTGCAAAGCAAAGCAACGTGAGGCAATGCAATAAAGCGAGAGAAGAAAAGAGTTCCTTGCTATCTCATGTAGATGCATACATGTTCTTCATTGTCACCGAAGCCCGATCGCATGATTAATCTTTGAGCCGATCCAACAATTGGTATCAGAGCTAGATCAGCAGGTGCCTAAGTTCTTGATCTGCTGCCTAAGAAGATGTTGAAATCTCCGGGAAGTGGTGACACCGGTGGTCAGGCGACATCAAGCGCGACAGCGAAAGAGAGTTCCGCTATAGCGTTGCATTATCCGATGCTCACGAAGAGCAATTATGCAGCATGGGCAATCAAGATGAAGGTGTATTTGAGGGCTCAAGACCTGTGGGGAGCGATCGAGGGCGACAAAGTCGATGTGCGCAAGGATCAGATGGCATTGGCGGCCATCTACGGAGGCATCCCAGAAGAAACGCTCTTCCTACTGGCTGAAAAGGAGACAGCCAAAGCTACGTGGGAGACGTTGAAGACGATGCATCTTGGCGTTGATCGTGTGAAGGAGGCAAAGGTACAGACCCTGAAAGCTGAGTTCGAGGGGCTGCGCATGATAGAGACAGAGTCAGTCGACGACTTTGCTATCCGGTTGACGACAGTCGTCAACAAAATCAAAGCGCTTGGCGACAAGATGGAGGAAAGCTACGTGGTAAGAAAATTCCTTCGTGCTGTCCCTAGCAGGTTCCTACAAATCGTCTCCACCATTGAGCAGTTCGGCGACCTCAAGGTGATGACGATCGAGGAGGTGATCGGTCATTTGAAGGCACATGAAGAACGGATTAAGGGATCCGACAGCGGTAAAGAAGAAAACCTACTCCTGACGCACGCCGAGTGGGAGGCCCGATCGTCGAGGCGCGACGGCGAGGGCTCGTTCGGTGGCTCGAAAGGAGATGGTGAACGAGGCCGCAAGAATCGGAGATTCGACAAGGCAAAAGTGAGATGCTATAATTGTAATGATTATGGGCATTTTGCTTCGGAGTGCCGCAAGGTAAAGGAGGAGGAAAAAGCGCTTCTTGCCGAGGTCCAAAGTAAGAAGGGACCAGTGTTGATTGGTTGATCTGTCAAGTAAGAGAGTTGACTCCGGGACGTGAGAAGATGTGTTCGCCGTCCAAAGTCATGTCCGTCAAAGTTGAGTCCGGGGTGTTGAAGAGATGCGTTCGCCATCCAAACTCAAGTCCGTTGAAGATGAGTCCAAGACGTAGAAGAGATGTGCTCGCCGTCTTGAATTAAGTAAGTCGAGTCCGGGGCGTTGAAGAGATGAGTTCGCCGTCCAAACTCAAGTCCGTCGAAGATGCGTCCAAGATGTAGAAGAGATGTGCTCGCCGTCTTGAATTAAGTAAGTTGAGTAAGGGTGTTGAGAAGATGTGTTCTCCATCCAGTGTCGAATAAAAGTTGAGCAAATCGTAGTTGTGATCGATTGCCTCAACAAGTTAGAAAGTAGGCGTTACAAAATTAGGGGGGTGAATGTTGGAGCTAATTTTGTATACGTCCTCGTATACGTATCGGAGTCTGAGTCCGAGTAGAAAGTCGAGTCGGATGTTGTGTCTAGCCTTTATAAAGGACCTGTAAGCAAGAGAACAAAGCAACGAGCAGAGAAACCAGAACATCAAGCCTACGTGCAAAGCAAAGCAACGTGAGGCAATGCAATAAAGCGAGAGAAGAAAAGAGTTCCTTGCTATCTCGTGTAGATGCATACATGTTCTTCATTGTCACCGAAGCCCGATCGCATGATTAATCTTTGAGCCGATCCAACAATACCTCTAGTACCTTCCGCCAAATTCGACTAATTCACCTGACAGAAGCAGGCAAAAGGCGAGCGCACAGCGAGGAATTTTCCATACTAGATCGACTCAACATTACCGAATCTACTCTGAGACTCTCTTCTCTTCATGGTTGGCTGTCAAAAAAGAGTCTCTTTAGTCCCCAACTCTATGGATTTTACTTTTTGGCTCAACACCCTGCTCTCGACGTTTGCTCGGGACGGGAGGCTATGAAATAGTTGAAACTAGATGCAACATTAAAGAAAGTCAATCCAGTAGCCTTAAGTCGTACCGAACACTATGTCCTAATAGTAAGGGATTTCTTTCAACCCGGTGGTAAGCCGGTGGTACCCGGAGAAAACGTTGCCCGAAGGAAGGGACTAAACCCATCTGTTCAAGTAGTACCGAAGGAGTATCTCCGAGTTAAGGAGTACCGAAGGGATGGAATAAAAACCAAGTGAAAGAAAGAGATCGCAATGGTCTAAGATATAGTCAGTGAACAATAACTCAGATCTGATGTCGGATCGAAACAAAAATGCAAAAAGACAACACAAACGTAAAAGATCGAACTCTAATTTAGTTACTGAGTGAGATGTTTTGCTACCTACAAAAGGTTGGTTCTGTTGATATCCTTGAGGAGCATGTGTCATTATCTGCACCGGCAAATGATGACAGTGATGAGGTAGAAGATGTGTATGGTGAGTCGATACTAAAGCAATCCCGGAATTTTTCATTGGATGGCAGTAAAGAGTCTCCTTCGTTACCTACGTGGTACGATGATAAAGATGGACGAAAAAAGGCAAGGGTATATGTTTATCCTTGAAGGAGGCTCAATATCTTGGTGCAGTAAGAAAGAAGATTGTTTCTCTTTGTCTACCATTAAATCATAATATATAGCATGCACGGCTGCAGTTCAAGAAGCAATATGGCTGAGAAATTCTCTTCTCTGTCTTGATGTGACTAAGCATGCATATGAGACAACCGCGATCTACTGTGATAACACGGCTGCCATTCTTTTCTTCTCGACAAATATCATACCATGGGCTGTACAAAGAACTGACCATGATCTCTTGCTAGGGGAAGGTATGTATCGGGACAAGATGGTAGGTGAGGTGGGCACAAACACTTTTCATTCCAATCCCTATCGTTGTGGTTGGACCAGACTACATGCCAAGACCCATTATTCCAACATTTTCTCACTGACAGCTCCTTCGACTTATTTTTCTATTCAATTGTTGCTTTCACAATCAATCACTAACCGCATTCTTGCAATTCATGTGCGGTTGGCATCTATTTTCTATTTTCAAGAGTTGACTCGTCGGGCATGCTTGGCCTTCTTGTCGCCTTCCTTTGTTCCTCTTCCTTCTGCGCAGATACTTTTGATCCACTCCTTTCCTATACCGCGCCCTCTGCCTATTACGATCGATACCCAGAAAGTAGTTTCCTTGGGAGAAGAGGTAGTTCACAAACCAGTACTAAATAAGGAAAAATGTGCTAATCTCAAAGTGACAATTCAAGCAGTTTACCTCGGCTGTTATGGCATATCCCCTCAGGATATCACATATATCACTGTTCGAAATATCAGAGTTGTGCACGCAGAGATCCTCGCGTTTAGTAGGCTTTATCTTGCCTAACAACCAACTGCCAAACAGTTGTTTCATGAAAAACGGAACATTATCATGGCAAAGCAACGTGAATTCAGAATAACCATCGTCGCATTAATCAGAATCTTCAAAAGCAAGCTCAAAGTGATGCCCTGGCACAACGAGCTGAACTTGGTCAAAAGGACTAGATCCATAACATAAAAAGGCATCGCTTATTTTTCTCCGTCAGGTCAAATATCACGAACATCACCTGCAAACATCAATCAAGAATTCATCTACACTAATCAACAATTCATCTAGCTTGTTCTTTATAGCTAGCTCAATCCGTTGCTTGTTTGCTCCAAAGACTCTGTCATTGAAAGGAGTCCATTCACTCCCTTTTCTTTTCCTCTGTAAATGAAAATCCAAATCACAACATTGTTCGAACGTTTGTCTCGGGGGGCGTTGACCAGAGGCGTAGACATGATCATAAGATTCAAAGCCCCAAGGTAGAAGGGGGAAGACGTTCTCGAGCCCAGGGAAGGATGCCTGAGCCAAAAGTGTCACTAGCCAAATGGGACCACTTACATTGGTGTTGAATTTACTTTATATGATTTGACCAAAGGCATATGAAATTGGAAATGAAACTTCTTAGTCTGCTGCGAATCAAGTGAAGGAGAAGATCTGAGCCCCCTCGTCTTGGTTCAGTTCTGCGGATTGCACATGCAAAGAGCTGCGATGCCTATGCTATTTGATTTCCTATAGAGCTTGGCCCACGCGTCCCACCGCAAAGCTAGCAAGTAGCCTTTTGTTTCTATAGCTTCAACCTATGGTAAAGAAGAGTAAGGGGTTGACGGGTACTATATTTCAGCTTATAGAGCTTCTTTTTAGCCCTATGCTAAAGCATTAGCCCTATCCCGCCTATGTGGAAGAAAGAGGGTTTGATTCACTCTTATCTTGAGAAAGAAAGAAGTCAAGTTGGACCAAAGAAAAGAGAGAAAGCGACCCGCTTCAGACATTTTTTTTCTCCCGCCATCCATGTAATGTAGTTCAGCGCCTCTACCACCTGCCTCTCCCCGAGCAACTTACTCTTATTCTTAACCGCATCTAATTTCATAAAAAGGTAATCCTGAGATAGCTCCAGTGTCAGTCCTTGGAATGAAATAACTCGACTGACTAACAAGGAGAGGAACGAAAAGTAGCTCTACTGTTAAGTGGAGGTTAGAAGTAGCTCGGCTGAAAGGATAGGAATTCATTCTTTTCTGGCTTGAAGTTCCATAATATTTGCAGTTATAGAAAGAACTTCTTCCATTATTTAGAAGTAACTAAGATCTCCCGCTGTAAATAGCTAAGGATCTCCAGTCTCTGCTAGGCACAGGGCGTACTAAAAAAGCTTTTTTATAATCAGGTTAGGCTTTATAAGTGGTTTTCTAGAGCGGATTAGGGCTATCTATTAGACCTCCTATTGTTGTTAGCAGGCCGAGAATGTAGAATGCGGTTCGTTCCTATTCAAAGTTTTTGAGGTATCAAGCGGTGCCTTTTAGTTTCTCGGCGTACTTCAAAAAAAAACAGTTCTCCTATCCCCGGCCCTGGGGCATGCTAGAGAAAACATCCCCCATCCGGACTTTGATGGAAAAAATGCAGTTATTAAGAGATCGAGTGTGGACTTTCGTCTTTATCAACCTGCGGCTAAGGAGAATCAAGCTCCATTTAGTGGTTTGTTCTTAGACCGACTCAAGCGATTGAGAGTAAGAACAAGTCAATCCAACAAGGAGCTACGTACGGGGCGATCTATAAATAAAGAAAAAATAAGTCTTGGGAAGGAAATCTCAGGTTTGGCCATGGGTTTCTTTCACCCCAGCTAGAAATTCTGTGCTAAGCTAATTCTTTTTTGAAGGTAATTCAGAGGCACATTCATTGTTCTCATTACATTAGGTGGCTTGCTCGTGCAATATAAATATAGAAGATTGCCTATGCGCCTGTGCGTGAGCTTGGTACCTTTTGATATTAATAACTATTTTCTGTAGCCACGGCATAATTAGCGAATGCCTTTAACTCAGGGTCTCGTCTCGGAAGATCGGCCGATTGCTCTTATCCTTCCAAAGCGGAAGATGTCACAGGTCAAAGATGAAAAGAAGGAGAAGAAAGAATGAGAAGAGAGAGGTTAAAATGCTCTTCTCAAATCATATCTCTCGGTTTCAGTCTGACCCGGACACTCGAATAGGAAAGTATTTCAATGAAAGCCGATGCCTAGCTACCTTCAAACCATACCCTTTGCCTATGACCACTAATAAAACATCACAAGGTGTGAGACCTTTCCACTGCAAAAGGATTGGTCACTTTTGAGAAATGAGTGCGGCTCCTATATGGATTAATATACGATTCTAAAGTAACATGCTGTTTAGCAGCACCTATAGGCATAGGGCATTACTTCAGAATATCAGGATATAGGAAGTTCACGTCATAATAATAAAGATAATAACCATGAGGCTTGTAAACATCTGAGTGCCTACCGTAGTAAGCACGACGAATAAACTTGTCGGCCGTTCTATGAGGGATCGCTATAGGTGTGTCGTCATAATTCCAGAAATGTTTCCTAAAAAAGGTTAAAGCAAGTGAAGATAAAGTGATCTTAGTAGTTATGTCAATACCGTATAGCTCGAAATATAGGGCTTTAGCCTTATGCATAATTCCACCGAGCAGATGGATATCTTGTTTCATATAATAAAGTAATTCTACCTTTGCTTTAAGTTCGAAACACTGACAGTACTATGATCCACATCACCTTTACCACCCAGTTAAGGGCAGAGACTATTTCCTAACGAGCGCAGAGAACCTGGTAATAGCTTCAATGAATCAAAAAATACCATCTGCACTTTATTGACCTGAACTTCAAACTGATCAATTTCACCATTTCTCTTTAATGGATTGACAACCCATTCTGCTCTATTAGTTATTATATGGTTTCTAACAAGAATTCCATCAAACCTAGACAAGAAAGTAAATAATCTTCAGTTTCTTATTTATCAGATTGAAACAATGTAATGACATAATCTAGAAAGGAGTTTAGCATCATTTTACTCCTTTCCTCCAAACCGCTAACCAAAAACATATCTTCACTAAACCACCAGCTAATAGTAACTTTAGATGGAAGCTCTCGTCCTGGAGTGACTCTCATTACACCTACTGCATAACCAACATGCAAAGACTCTGAATTGATAATAGTCTCCATATCAGCAACCAAGAAAGGTGCTTGCTTAACAGGCTGAGAATCCCACTTGGTAATATATTAAAGAGAATTGCTAGAAAACGCTATACCGTTACTTTGATTTTCAACGGGACATTGCGTTTTGGAACATGGAGCCTCATGAAACTTGCATTTTGGAAACATGAAGCCTTATGAAACTTGCAATTTGGAACATGAAACCACCTGAAACTCATATGAAACTTTGATGAAACTTGTGTCTTCAACACATGAAACCACTTGAAACTCACGTGAAATATCAATTTAAACCTGAAACTTCGACGGAACTTGCTGAAACTCTATTGAATTCTATTTACTCATAACGTTTCAAGACTGAGATACTAAACGCATAGGCGAAACACCACTTATTAAAGAAATTCTCAGACTTCTAGCTAATAACTCTCCCCTACTACTATTACGAGTATACATTCTATCAACTAATTGATGCATCAACTTCTCTGTCACGGACGGCATAGATTGACTCGGGAGTAGAGATGATGAGCATCCAGCGGTCAGCAGAACTCGGGAGGGCTAATTCGTTGTTTTTGTTTGGGTGCAGACAGCGCTGTAGCCGTAAGGCTGTTGTCATTTTGTTGCGTATCGTTGTGTTGCTGTTTTACTTTCAGTAAGCAAGATTAAGAGTAATAGAGACTGAGTTGATGTTAAGACAAAGTTAAAGGAGAGTGGTTGAGAAGGATATATATACTCTGTAACCGACTCTGGAGAAAATAGGAAAAAAAGATATTGAAATCGCATTTTTGTAGATAGATATAGAGAGGTTTGCTTTGCCAACGTTCTAATAAGGGAAATCCAACTCATTCTTTCTAGCGTACAGTGGCACTTGTCACCAGCTCTGCAACTCGTACAGCTATTGATTCCTCCTTTTAACCTACAACAGCGCTATACCTACTATTCTCTGGCCTTATCTTTCTTGCCAAGAATGTGCTTGCGCCAGTTGATCTTTCGGGTATGAAGCCTAGACAAGTAGAAGGGAAGAGAGTAGCGAGTTGACGAGCGAGTGCTCTGCTCTATCATTTATTACAAGAAAAGGAAAGAAGAAGGAAGAAAGACCAAAATCAAGTACACTTTGATCAAATATCCTAGGAAGAAAAGTCTACTACTTACCCATTTTGTACTACGTTGCAATTGTTGGATCATAGGATAATGTGTTTCTGTTCTTGCGCCTGCCATTTCTCAGAAATAGGAGTGAAGCTATCTTGTGTCAATTTGAGTTGGAATGCTGGAGCGAAGCTATCTTTCTTATTTGCCTTTGCTGAGGATAGGAAAGCCTACCCACGAGTACTCATTGAGAAGGGCAGCTAGATAAGTAAGAATGGCAATCTCCTGAGCTTGGTAACATATCGCATGTATTTGACTTCGCTGCGCACCTTAATTAAGAGATCGGATCCAATCAATGCTACCTTATTCGATCAGGTTAAGAAGGGAGAATCGTTGAAGGGAGGGCAAAATCGCAAGAGCTGAGTTTAGAAGGTCATAAGCAAAGCTTTAGCGCCAAGTTAAGGGAATTCATAGCTTTTTTTTTGAGAGTCCAGGCTGGAATCGATGGAGAATTTAGAAGGTGCACTTTGAACATAACCATGATCTAACACCAGAATCCTCTAATCTGATTAGTACACATCGGCTGTATATTCCATTGCGTTTTCAAAAGGAATTCGAGTTTGGGTTGAGTTCAAAAGAATTTATATGGAACCATACAGCTCTTATAAAGGATACAAATTGGACTCTTTGTCTTCTTGCCAACCTCTTTCTTACTCTTTCTACACCTTCTCTTTTCTTTCTTCCCTTATTAGTCGATGGACTTATACTGAGAGTTTAGCGGGATCTGTACTTTGACTTCTAGGTCAGTCTTGAAAGAAGTTACTGATTGATCGGATTCGGGACACAGTCAAAGAGAGAGATGGAATCATCTGGTTGGAATACGACTTGGGATACATTTTTAGGAATAGCCGTTCTCAACGTTCATGCTGAGCGTTATGTGTTCATGTGTTCAATTGGAGCTAGCTATAGAGCACACTTTTAATATATTTACTTACTCTAGTCTTTACCCTATCTACCAACAACCTTTACTTACTCTCCAGCCGGTTATTCATACTAGTAAAGGAACTCTGGTGCCCGACCCCTGCAGGTATACTTTTGAAAATAAATCTCAAGTTGAAAAGCCAGTAGTATATTGTAGTGTTTTGGAAGCAAAGCTGGAAAATAAAACAACTTTATGTTAACAACACCTCCTTTCACTTAAAACATTCATTTTAATGAATGAGGTGTGCGCGGCAGACGGGAAAAAAAACTATATGGCTTAAAAAGTGCCTTCCCCACCAAAAGCCTTACTCGGGCCTGGGTGAGAGTAGTTGGGTCGAGTAGTGGGCCGGTTTGGGCCAGTTGGGCTGAATACTTTGGTAGTCATGCGTGGCTTTCGACTATTTGGCCTGTTTGAGAATAAAGCAGAATGGAGAATGGATGGGATGGATAGGCATTGGTAGGGCTAGGTCAGTCCCATTCCCTAGTAGCAAGGTTTGGACTTTAAGTGAAAGATTCGGTAAAGTAGTGTAATAGGTCATAGGTATATGGGTCGCTGACCGTTCCTCTCATATGTGATGTGTTTTATCTTGTAAACGAACTAGACTATCTATGTAGGGCGGTGTGTACAAGCAGAAGGAAACTAGGTCAGATATGTCAACTTAACTATACGTCGATCAGTCTTCTCACTATACGGCCATAATAGAATACCTTTCTGTCTATTGCCTTGGGCAAGCAGGTCGGGTCAAGCTTGTCTTTGGTCTTATGGATTGGGACTCTCTAGATAGAGTAGGTCGTCACCAAACTATATATGAGAATCCTTTCTTGAAAAAGCTTAGGTAGGGAAAGGATAACGAAAGTATAATATGTACTCGTCTCTTGTCACTAAGTAGGGGCTAGGTCAAGTAGTTCTTAGGGAAGTTACAGTAAGGGTCTCCCCGTAGTGTTGATACCCAATAGGTCAAGTTAGTAAAGTAGGCAAATAGGAGAGACTATTAAGTAGTTCTAGTTCTAGGGATAGGGCACGCACGGATAACTCGAATAGATATGTGTTTGCGGGTGGAGTTTATCGCGGAGCGCCTTGATTACTAGTGATAGGGCTAGTAGTCACGGCCATTACTAGTGAGTGACTTTATTGAAAATCATGACTTTAGTTCACGAACTAGGTATGTCTTTTCATAGATATATCCCCACCCGGTTGCTTTTTTCTTTGCCCAGAAAAAATAAGATTTGAAAGTTCAAAAATATATCTCTTATCTAGAGCCCTCTCATAGCAAGAAATCTCTCTTAGAGCCTTCCAAGGTACTATAAAGGCTTTCAAACTCACTTCTTGAGCTACGTCTTCCTTGTGTGGATTGACCAATATAAGACCCTGAACACATGGATTCCTCTAAGACTCCAACTGGGACTAAGCAATGGTTGAAGGGGTTTACCCCGAGACTGCAATATATTAAACGGAAAAAGCTATCTATTAGATTTAGACTTCTAGCTAGACATAATACAATAAATATTTTCGATAAGCGTCCTGATGATGTAAATAAATTTCCCGGTCCTTTAAAACGATATGCAATATTAACTATATATAAGCAACGCTCTTCTAAGAGAGATCGAGAGACCCTCTTTTTTATCCTTGGCCTGTCTCCCCCGGAGAAAGATTAAAAAGGTAGAATAAAAGCAACTCCCACTCGGGAAGTATCAGATTAAGCAATCACTCAACCCTTATTCTGTTGGAGTTAATCTTGTACACGGTATGAAGTTTGAGTAGTATACGGAGTATGAGTCATAATAGGAAAGTTTTATTAGGAAGTTTTATGATTAAGAGTCCGAGTAGGACAAGGAACTGGAATCCTATTCCGTTCCTTAAGACTACAGTTTTTAGTATAAATATAGAGGTAGGGTTGAGGTTTGTAAGTAAGAAGCAAGAAAGAAAAATAAGAGAATAAAAGAGAGAGTTGTCTCAAAGATTTTGAGTCTCAATTCCGACAATTGGTATCAGAGCTTAAGGTTTTGGATTAATCCGTTGCCCCCCGGGAGGAGGAGACTCCCGAGGGGCGGCACCCCACGGCAGCCGGCGAGAAGGCGCGGAGGCCGTTGTTGCGTAGACGCCGAGGAGGCTCGGCGCGGGAGTCGGAAGAAACCAAGAGTCGGCGTGACGTGCAGGGGCGCACGGCCGGCAGAGCGAACAGATCAGTTCGTCGCGTGTGTAGAGGCAACGCAGGAGCAGCAATTCCGAGATCGAGTCAAGCATGCGTACAAAAGAGCAAGCAACCAATAAAGCAATAGTGTGCATGCAAACTTACGTCAAGTGCAAGCAACAGCAATCAGTGTAAGATCAGAACAAGCACTTGATGCAAAGAAGCTTCAAGTAGAAAAGAGACAGGACATCTCATCTGGCGCAAATAGCAGAGGAGGTCTTGCTGTTGGTCTCCAACGGCAGAAGAAAAGAAAGCAAGTCACGTTGTGTGCTGACGGCACTACGCGGCTTGTACGGGGGGCAGGCAGCAGTGAAGATTCTTCCCGGTGCTAGCAACGCAAGAAGAAATTAGAGCACTTGTTATGTGATTGTGGCAGCACAAGGTAAGGTACATGAGGTGCGCTAGTATTATGCAAGCAATCAAGAGCGCAGCAGTGATACCCTCCAGCGGCGGCGCAACAGAGCCGGAGAAAAGAAGAAAAAAAGGGCAGCACTTGCAGGAGAGCGGGCGGCTGCATGGAGTGTGACGGGCTCTGATGTGCAAGCAAAGAATAGTAGTACGGTGCAAGCAAGAGAAGCAACAGAGAGGAAACGGAGAACAAAGATAAAAAAAAAAGGAAAGAGAGAGAGATTAAAGATAAAAGAGAGTAAGAGAGAAAAAGAAAATTTTGGAAGATGCCAAAGATGATGTTGTACGGAGATTATTCGTCGAGCAGTGTTGCTGTGAGTAGTGGCACTGGCGACATGGTGACATTGATCGGGTTAGCAGCAAGAGGCTACGGTGATGGTGCAAACGTGATGAAGGTCACGAACCACGGTGTGAGGCCGTGTTCGTGGAGGTGGCAATGTGATTTTTGCTCCAAGGAGAGTCGGTGCGACGCCGACGGCAACAACGGTGTGATACCGTTACAAGGAGAAGTTGGTGTGACGCCGACAACGATGACGGTGCGAGACCGCTACGAAAGCGATGGTGGTGTGATGCCACTGCAAGGTGAAATCGGTGTGAGACCGACGACAAAAGCGGTGAGAGGCCGTTAGCTACGAGAAGATAGCGGTGTGAAGCTGCTGGGAACGGTGGTGTGAAACTACCAAGAGATGATTGTGAGAAGTCAACAGTGATGGTGTGAAGCCATTGTTGTAAGAAAAAAATTAGCGTGAATAATTATGAGTAAGAGTCAGTGTTACAAGATTAAGGGGGTGAATGTTGGAGTTAATCTTGTACACGGTATGAAGTTTGAGTAGTATACGGAGTATGAGTCATAATAGGAAAGTTTTATTAGGAAGTTTTATGATTAAGAGTCCGAGTAGGACAAGGAACTGGAATCCTATTCCGTTCCTTAAGACTACAGTTTTTAGTATAAATATAGAGGTAGGGTTGAGGTTTGTAAGTAAGAAGCAAGAAAGAAAAATAAGAGAATAAAAGAGAGAGTTGTCTCAAAGATTTTGAGTCTCAATTCCGACATATTCAACTTAGACTTTCCTCAAACCAATGAGAAAAGAAGGACTGGCCTTATTAATAGCTTACAATTCGAAATACTTGCTTCCCAATTCTCAATAGCTTGAATATCGGCCCATATGAGTTTATTTTTTAATCCCCTAGCTAGTTCTTCTTGAACCATTGCAATAAATAGAGTCAAAGGCGATGCCGCTGGCTGTGGAGATAGATCCCCTGAGGGTTGCCTGTGAATATCCTGAAGCCCGTGTTGTGGCGCTCCTTTAATATAAGAAATTAAGCCCTTTACTTTAAGATAAGAAGTGGATTTCGTTGCCGGACATCAAGCTCTTCCTGCTTATTGAATATTCTTAGTCCATCCGTATAACACTGAAGGAATAAGAAAAACCTATTCCCGAATAATACACTGAACGAATAATAGAACCACTCAACTCCCTCTTGTCTGGTACTCTCTTTAAGAATTTTGATCCTTGGCGGCCTGGAGTGGTGTATAGAGTGGAAGACATGAAACGAACCTATAGGTTCAGGCTTCGAATGAGGAAGTTCAAGACATGTAACGAGCGGTGAATAATGTTCACGGTGGGGGCGGCTCATTCTTTCCGTTCTCTCTCTTACGTCTCATTCTCATTGTTGTGTATTACCGGCCATATCAGTCTCTGCGTATGACGTCTCAGTCTGTACTCACTGTAAACCGGGTGTACGGAAGACGACTTGTTTTCAGCACTCATCTTTTCAAGCTATGATGAAGTAAACACCAGAATAGGTAAGAAGCCCGTGTCGATATGCTTTTTCTTCCTCTGTAAATCTTTCGGTTTCTTTGTCTTAACTCGAGAAAAGAAACTTCTTTTGGGAGGCTGATACATATTTATAGCACTAAATGATCGTGGGGCTTTGTGCTTTCATGTATTGGCTGATGTGTCATATTGATGCATAAAACAATTTTTCCTATTGGATCGAGGGATAACAAGTTTGGGAAGTGGTCTCCAAGTTGGAAAGGTCCGTACAAGTTTATGAGAGTTGTTCCCGGAAATTCTTATTTGGTGCAAACTTTGCAAGGTGAGAAACTACCTAAAGCTCTCAATATGGCAAGATGTTTAAGAACATATGGCCGATAGAATTTATCATCCTTAGAAATATGTATGGCTGATGAGTGGTGTTGATCGTCGCCCTTACATGGGGATAGGTTAAGTATTTTTTGGCACGTCAAACTTTGCCGAAAAACAGGGGGCATGCGTTGATAGTCGGCGGGTGTATTTAGGGCAGATATATAAAGTTGCTGTTGACACCAGACTTTTTTTTAGATAATGGAAGATCGACTCTCCCAGCCTCTGCATCCTGAGATGCACACGCCAATTTTTTATTACACAATTCCAGCTAAACAGTCATCATAGATGAAAAGAAAGGATAAACAGAAAGTTTGCAACAAGTCGAAATAAAGATTACAAAATAAACCTCAAACGACACAAAGCCTGTTGCTAATTCTCCACCCATGTCTGTTGAATAATTCCCTGGTTACCAAGTCTAGCCTTTGCATCCAGAAAATAGCACCCCCTTGTCCTCCTGGGATTGTAGCAATGACCACGAGCGCAACCAACCAATGCACGCAAAGATTACCTGCAATGAATTAAAATTCCTTTTTTTATCAAACACCATATCATTCCGAAGTGACCAAATTGACCAACAAATTGCAGCAACACCCACTAAAATGTGAGTTTGTAATTCTTTATCCAAACCCTGTAACCAGTTTCCAAACATGTTGGTTATACTTATAGGAGGTGTCAAATTAATAGCCACTTGGATGATACGCCAAGTCAAACGAGCAACATGGCAATCAAAAAAAGATGTTGTATAGTTTCATTATTGTTACAAAAACAACAAACTTTGCTATCAGACCAGTTTCTTTTTGCAAGATTATCTTTTGTCAATATCACACCATGATGTAGATACCTGTTATGGGCCAAGGATTGGATCGGATCTATGTCCGACGTAACGGAAGGAAGGCACAGCCCTAGCTACGCATCAGCCCCAGGCATCAGGGAGTCGGTTAGTGAGTTAGTTGAGTCATTAAATTAGTCTTTGAATCAGTTACGAGTTGTTAGGAGGATGCAAGTTATTGGTTAGTCTTTGAGTCGGTTACAGAGTTGTTAGGAGGGTGCGTTGAGTTAGTTAGGGATTTGGGAGTCCGATGCGAGTAGTGTCATGAGAGATTTCTCAAGGAATAAAACGAGAGGCAAAAGAAAGAAAAGGGTATGCTTTTCATACCGAAAAATTGATCTTAGGCGGTGGCTCCAATAACAGCCAAAACTCAGGCGCTGGCTACTACGACAAATTCCTCTTCTAGCAGTTTGCGATTCGGCCTCCGGCCGAGAATCCGTGCTTACGAGCAAGTCCACCATGAGCAAGCTCGTAACAATACCAAAGGAATTTTTTTATTTTAAGCGGTATCTTAAGTTTCCACAAATTTCTGTTTGTAAAGGGAGCACTACGATCCATTAAAATCTGATACATCGATTGAACAGAAAACTGTCCACTTTGATGGAGATTCCATCGAAAGATATCTCTTTCTATAGTTAAATGCACACCACTAACCTTTGTAATAAGGTTTTGTAAAGCCCGCAAGTTTTGTCCCGTAATAGCTCGGCGAAAAGACAAATTTAAAATGTTAGCATTCATGACTTCTGCAACTGTGGCATTCTTTTTCAAAACAATTTGAAAGAGTCCAGGAAATTTTAAGGTAAAGGGTGTGTTTCCATTCCAAATATCTTGCCAAAAACGAATTTGATTGCCATTACGAACTTAGAAATATCCGAATCTAAAGAAATGATGCTTAACCCGCATTAATCCCGACCAAAACTGAGAATCCCCTGGTTTTCTTTCTACCTCAGAAAGAGACTTATTGTGCAGATACTTTCTTGTGATGAGACACTGCCAAACACCCTCTTCATTTAGAATCTTAAAAAGCCATTTGCTAAGCAAGCAAATATTTTTGATATCAAGGTTTTGAATACCCAATCCTCCTTGATCCTTTGGTCCACAAATTAAATTCCACTTAGGAAGTCTGTACTTCTTTTTGTGGTTATCACTTTGCCAAAAAAAAATCTAGATCTATAATAATCCAATCGTTTCAGTACCCCACGAGGTATCTCAAATAGAGATAACATAAACATTGGTAAACTATTAAGGACAGATGTTAATAGTACTACACGACTCCTGCAGACAAATGCTTACTCTTCCAACTGCTCAGTCGTTTCTCAAATCTTTCTTCTACCCCCTTCCATTCACCGATTCGCAACTTTCGATGATGAATTGGAATACCAAGGTATTTAAAAGGTAATTTTCCTGCTCCACACCCAAAAAGTTGAGTATATTGATCCTCTAATTCCTTAGCAGCACCAAAACAATAAATTTCGCTCTTATTGAAATTGATTTTCAGACCCGAAATTTGTTCAAATGTACTTAACAATAATTTCAAGTTTAAAGCCTGCTCAGGATCATTTTCTATAAAAAGTATGGTGTCATCGACACATTGAAGAATAGATAACCCATCATCCACCAAGTGTGGCATTAGACATCTTATCTGCCCATTATTTTTAGCTCTGTCTAAAATGATTGCTAACATGTCAACGACAATATTAAATAAAATGGGGGATAAAGGATCACCCTGTCGAAGGCCCTTTTTGGTCTGAAAAAAAGGACCAATATCATCATTAACTTTAATGGCCACACTACCCCCAGCAACAATATTCTCAATCCACTTACACCACTTTGGTGAAAAGCCTTTCATCCTTAAAGTTTGTTGGAGAAAAGGTCATTTAATATTGTCATAAGCTTTCTCGAAATCAATCTTAAAAATCACTCCGTCCATTTTTTTTCCTATGTAGTTCGTGTATGGTTTCATGTAAAATAATCACTCCATCCAAAATATTTCGGCCTGGCATAAAAGCCGTTTGAGTAGGACGAACGACAAGATCGACCACAGATGTGACCCTATTTGTACAAACTTTAGTAAAAATTTTGAAGCTTACATTCAACACGCAAATTGGCCTGTATTGTTGAATTTGTTTAGCCTCTTTATTCTTTGGTAATAGAGTTATTATTCCAAAATTCAAACTAAACAAAGGTAAAACACCTTTATGAAGTTCTTGGAACATTGCCAATAAATCTATCTTGATAACCTCCCAAAAAAATTGATAAAATTCAGCCGGGAAACCATCTGGTCCTGGGGCTTTGTTATGCTCCATTTGGAAAATCGCTTCTTTCACTTCCTTTTCAGCAAATGGCTGAGTAAGAAACTCGTTCTCTAACTCAGAAACTTGAGGAATATCCTCCCGACGAGTTTCTATCAATGAAAAATGATTGGGAACCGGTTATCCAAATAGATCATTATAATAATTGGTTATAAAGTTCTTAAGTTGTACATCACCAATTATTACTCCTTCATCTTGTTCCAATTGGAATATTCCTTGTTTCCTATATTTACCATTTGCAATCATATGAAAATATTTAGTGTTGCTGTCCCCCTCCAGAATATGTTTTATTTTTTATCGTTGGTACCATCTTCACTTAACAACCGAGCTAGTCTCTCTGATGTACATTGTCTAAGAATCAAATCTTCAATAGACAGCCTAATGAGCTCAGATTTTTTATCAAGTTTATCTAATGTATGCAGTAATTCTTTCTTTTCTTTCTTGTAAGATCCACTAGTATTTTTTGCCCAACCCCTTAAAAATTTTCGAAGGCTTCGAATTTTAAACTGCCATCTTGTCAAGGGTGAATGTCTCCTATTTTCATTACACCAACAATTAGAAACTATATCATAAAAGCCATCTCTATTCAACCATCGAAGTTCAAATTTGAACATTGGAATATTTCCTTTGTGGAATGCTGCCCCAATATTTAGTAGAAGAGGGGTATGATCTGACCTATTGAGGGCATTCACTGTAACTTGAGGAAATTTATTCTCCCAATCAGTGCTCATCAACACTCTGTCTAGTTTATCAAAAGTAGGATTTTCTAAGGAATTTGCCCAAGTAAAACGATGGCCAGATAACTCAATTTCTCTCAAATCTAGACTGTCAATAACAGCATTGAATAAAAAAGGCCATCGGACTCAAAATTATTGTTGTTTTTCTCGTCTTATCTCCTAATCAGATTAAAATCTCCACCTATCAAAATAGTAATGATTCTTTTTTACAAACATTAACTATTTCTATCAAAAAAAGGTTCTTTGAGATGGTTTTGTGCCGCACCATAGACAACAATCGAAATCCATTGAAAACCATCATTCTTGTTTCTCAAATGAAACTTCACATAGAAGTCGCCTTCATCAATAGAGCTAATATCAAAAGAAAATAGATTGACCCCCAAAAGGATTCCCCCGGATCGCCCGCAAGGGGTCATATAATGCCATAAATAATCGAGTCCACCAGACAAATGTTTTAGACTAGATGTAGAAAACTTATTTTTGCCAGTCTCAAGCAGCGCAACAAAACCAATCTGTTGTTCTCTAACCAGATCTGAAATATATCTATATTTAGCCAAGTCACCAAGACCTCTGCTATTCCAAAAAAATCCCTTTCATTTATTTACTTTCTTTGTTTTTATTACTAATGAGTTTCTTAAACGAGTCTTGGCCTTGATATTTTTGGACTTTTGTTTATGACAAATGTCATGGTAATCACTACTTCAAGTGATCATTCTTTTTGTCCAACACTTCATCAGTTAAGTCACTACATAAGTGATCTAGTGTAGTATTATCAAGAATGTCTTGATCCATATCCTCCACTACTTGATTAACAGATATGTGAATCCTATCTTTATTCTTTACCGCTTTCAATCGAGCCTCCTCTACCTTCTTAATTTCTTTAATCGACTGCCCCACTTCATCCTTATTTTTCCCCAAGGAAATCCCTACTTTATGTAACTCAGAATTTATGTGAGAATCTGAAAATTAAGCAGAGAGAGTGGAAGGGTACCTTTAGGAGCTTCCATGTTTCGAATAGAAGCCCTAACTTTTGCTTTCTCCAATGTATCCAAATCAACAGAAGCAAACCCCCGGGAAAGTTGGAGTATTTAGCCGCCGGCACTGGGAATGGTAGAAGGCCGAACTGCAGTAGATCCCTTCACATCAGAAGGTAGTGGAAATTTGGCAATCTCCACTGAAACATTATTCAACTTCTTTTCTGGAACCTTCAAGTCCTCTGATCTGATGTCATCTTCAGTTGTAAGCTGTGAACTTGGTCTTTGTCATAAGCAAAGCTGACCCCACTATCTTCAGCAACAGCCTTGCCTTTGCTCTGCGTGATACAAGCCAATTCATTTTTCTCTGTATTCACCCTCTCAGTTTCAGAAGAAGTCCACTGATGTGATGTCATCTTCAGTAGCCTTCTTGTGAACTTGGTCTCTGTCATAAGCAACACTAAACCCACTATCATCAGCACAAACCTGCTCAGCCCCACATTTCTCTTCAGCTAACCCTGGTGAAAAGACTTCCTGTGTAGCATTAAGACTCTTCTCAACAGTAGAATCATGCACCTTTACTTTGCTCTGAGTAAAGGAAGCAAAATAATTTTTCTTTGCATTCATCCTCTCAGTTGCAGCAATAGCCTCAAAAATAGCTTTATTCTGATCTGCCGACAAATTTCTAGTAACAACATCTTCTTTGTGTTGTGACCATCTTTTCAACAAGATTTAAATCATTGTGACTAGAATCACGTAAATTAATCTCATTGGTGAAAATTAATCTACAGGAAGATCATTACCCGCCTTAAGTTGAAAATGTTCAGACCGAACAACTGAATCTTTATTCTCTTGAGCACTGACCTCAGCGGCTGTAGCATAATTTTGATCTGCAGAACTTTCAGGAAATTGCAATTCTGGCCTATCAACAATACACATCTTGCCATTAGGGAGTATCGTCTGAATTTCCATCGACTCATAAGTCTGGTATGCCAAGACCTCTTCAGAAGCAATCACTGTTAGTTAATCTAATTTACAACGCACCCAGCACGTTATGCAGTACGTAATAGCTGCATGAAGGAGTTATGTTTGGGAATAATGTAGGAGTTTCTAGTTTTAACTAGCATAATGGCTGCATGGGGGGTTTCTAATAGCTTTAAATTAGCATGTAACTGCATGTGAGTTTTTCCTTTAAATAGCAATGAGATAAAGCAGAAAAGAGCAGCATTTGCTCACACAAAATTTCTCCTTTGTTGGTTCGGTATTCTCTGACATTTGGTATCAGAGCCCCGTTCCGATCTAGGGAGCGGCGATGTCGGAGTCTCCAAACCACCGCGAAGCGCATCGCCGAACCATCGGCGCCATACGCAGTCACCACCAACGCGGCATGCACCACCGAGGCGACGTGGGCGCGAGCGCGTACGTGGCAGTGGTCACGGGCAGGCGCAGTGGGAGGAGCCGATCGTCGTCAACCACATTGTGAAGGAATCATCGGCATCTGTGCAGTACCCGATGCTCTCAAAGACGAACTACCCAGAGTGGGTGATTATGATGCACATCAATCTGCAGGCGCAAGGCCTGTGGGGCGCGATTGACCCCGACGGCGTGGAGTACGAAGAGGATCGGCTGGCATTGGCAGCGATCGCTTGCTCAGTCCCATCGGAGATGCTGAGTTCGATTGGCAATAAGGACACTGCACAGGAGGCGTGGGAGGCTGATAAGGTCATGCGGATGGGAGTTGAACGTGTGCGTGTGGCAAACGCGCAAAAGCTCCGGCGTGATTTCAACAACATCGCTTTCAAGGAAGCCAAGAACGTGGATGATTTCTCGATGCGTATCGCTGGCCTCGCCAACATCCTGCGTCTTCTCGGCGATGACATCGACGACGCGGAGGTCATGCGCAAGATGCTGCAGGTTGTTCCTGATCGTTTCATGCAGGTGGCGATCTCCATCGAGACACTACTGGACGCAGAGGCGCACTAAGATCTCCAAAGCTAATATATATATATATATATATATATATATATATATATATATATATATATATATATATATATATATGGGAACATATCTAGTGCTAATGGTCATTGGGTGCTAATATGCTAACATAAGATCCGCGCCATCAGATCTATGATGATTGGCTCAGATTTGGACAGGTAATTAATGAGGTAATCAATGGGCTTGTGTGAAAAGCATTTGAGTGAGTAATGAGGTAATTAATAGGGCTTCCACCTCTCTACATCTGAGCCATTTATCATAGATCTGATGGGTCAGATTTAATGTTAGCATGTTAGCACCCAATGGCCATTAGCACTAGATATGTTCCCTATATATATATATATATATATATATATATATATATATATATATATATATATCTACTATATAAAGTGAGAGTTTCTTCCCACGTCACATTAATTGCCCTACTTAATTGCCCTGCTTAATTGCCCTACGCAAGAAACGAAGCGTTGCTTTAATTAGCCAGCTTTCGCAAGAAACGAAACGTTAAAGATAGATGTTTGATCTTATGAAATAGTATTTTTTTATTTTTTAATCTTTATTTTTCGTTAGCAATTTTGTTTTTCGTAGCAACGCACGGGCATATAACTAGTATATATTACGTTCCACTTAAACAAATGTATTATACTTCTTTATCACTTTCAGTATACTCTAATAATAATTCTAAGATACTACAATGCAAAATTGTTGAAAAAAAATTCATCGAAGCCCTTTATTTTTTGCTATATACCCTTTTCCATATGTACAAAGAGTATATAAATAAGTTATGCTATAAATGATGGACTTTCATGAAATTTTTTGTAAAACTCACTTTGGAGTATCTTATAATCAGTATTAGAGTATACTCAGAAGGATAAAGAGGTATAACAACATCATTTAAGCGGTATATTGAGAGTAGGAGTACATACTCCCAGAGGTATGAAACCATTTTCATATATATATATATATATATATATATATATATGGAGCCGGTGGTGTGGGGGCTCCGGTCTTAGATTAGCGATAAAGACTCTTACTGTTGCATCGGTCTGGATAATGATACAACCCGAAAGAAATCCAATCGCTTATCTGAAACCGTACTCGGATTGAGATCAACCAATCGGCGCAACACTCGTGCTCTTGCCAACCGGTTGGAATCAATCCAAGCTTCCCGCATATGTGTTCAGTGCTAGTTCCCAAGATCAACGCCTAGCACACACATACTTTGCACATCGAGCTGATACATCACACATACAAATATGTAAAAGACATAAAGGTAGTCTAGAAACTATTACATCTACTAGATATTGCACAAAGAGTAAAGAGCAGCGAAAATGACCTTAAGTACAAAAGAGGGACAGCGGTGTGCCAACCATAACCCATAGGCAACCGACTGGGGAAAAAACCCAGTTCATCCAACCAAGAAATCGCTTGACCCCGGATCGAAGTAAGCGCCGTCGGGAGCGTCATCAATACCTTCCTCTAAACATTTTTAAGTAGAGCAAACGGTGAGTACACGTATGTACTCGCAAGACTTTAGTGTATGGAAGTATTTATACATGCAAGGTTGTTCATGGATAAAAGCTTCTACTCTACGTTTGAATTTCAGCATAAGGCAAATTTTATTTGTAATCATGCAATTTGCTAAACAACGCTAACATTTGAAATGAGCATTTGATAAAAACTACAAGTAGCATATAAGTATTTGAACAATCATTCATGACCCTCCATGGCCATAAACAATATCCGCAACATAATCAGCCCACCATAACTTACACCAACACAATAACACCATTTTCCAAGTGTAGGATCGAAGTATACGAATATAGCAATCAGAGGGGGGGGGTGAATGATTGTGCGGAAGCTAAAACCAAATTCTTGATCTACTAAAAGTTCACCCCAAAACAGAACCAAATAATTGCCTCGTATTCGACAAAAATAGAATGACAGAGGTTTGGTAAAATGAGAATTCCCGGAGATCCAACCGTCGTAACAATCTGAAATTTGTACACAAGAAACTAGATTCCAATACGAAACAAACCCAAAAAGAATCAGCTCGATCGGACTTATGGATCAAAAGTTATGAGCTTTGCAAGCTTGCTGTTCCAGAACTTGACGAGAATTGATCTAACGTAAACTTGAAGGTTTAACAGAAACGACAAAAGTTTAATCAACTAGACTTTGAGGAACTCTAAATCAATACCCTAGAAATGTTTTTGATGGATCAAATCAAGATGAAACTCAAGGATCAAAAACCAATCTAGATTTAGAGCAAACATGCAAACAAGAACCAAAACAGGAAACACTGTAGCAACGCGGTTACTGTAGCACGCAAGGATCTAGAAGAATTGATCTTTATTTCTTTTGTCTAAAGCACTCTCATCAAAAGAGTACAAACCCTAAAACTGAGCTTGAGGCTCTCAATGTGCTCAGCTCCAAAATTGATGCCCTTCAACAGGAGACACCCCTCCTATTTAAAGGAGCAAAACACAAGGAGTTCTGAATACAATTCCTAATCAAGAAGGAGTATGTATACAACTCCTCTTGGCCCAACCTGGCCGAGTACAACTCTTGCACGCGTATGGCAACCCTACCATACTCACGTGACTAACACTTTGCACGCGTATGGCCACCTGCCATACTCACGTGACTAACACTTTGCACGCGAATGACCTCCTGCCATTCTCACGTGACTAACCATTCTTCATGTGCACCATTCTCTTAGCCCGAACGTCCCGCATGACATCCTTGACCACCAAGACCTCAGTTCCTCCCTGAACCTAGTCCCGAACCTCAGCTCCTCCATGAACCTAGTTCCGGTCCCGTCATCGACCACGTTCGTCTTCGAGCAATACCTGCACATGAACAAACCACAAAACAATTCCGAGCACAAGTCCACGACTTGACTCACATCAATCCATGCAAATACTCACACGAGCATTGCATAAAGTCCACTTCAAAACAAGCATCATGAAATTCTCACCAATTTCATAATCTCAAAATCAAATCAAACACAATTCCAATTTTGCTCAAAACCCTAATTGAGCAAAAACGCATTCACGACGAACAAACAAGATTGGTCTGTTGTACATGCGAAATCAATCCTCAAAAAGCCGTTCACGACTGACCAAAGAAATTGGTCCGTCGTACATGCAAAACTCACTGGTTTCTTGGAAAATTGAATGAGCTCAAAAACATGTCCACAACAGACCCAAAAACTTGGTCTGACGTACATGTAAAACTTACTGTTTTTCAATAACTTGGTTTGGCACAACAACCTTCAAAAACACGTTCACGACTGACCAAAAAATCAGTCCGGCGCAAACGTCCATCTCTCGGTCACTTCAGCAAATTTGTCCAACGCACAAGCTCAAAACCATGTTCACGACGGACAAAAAAATTGATCCGGCGTGCACATAAAAACAGGCCTTCAAAATGCGTTTATCAACGGACCAAAAAATTTGGTCCGTCGTAGATGGGAAACTTACTG
This sequence comes from Rhipidocladum racemiflorum, assembly GCA_036346355.1. Taxonomy (NCBI): domain Eukaryota; kingdom Viridiplantae; phylum Streptophyta; class Magnoliopsida; order Poales; family Poaceae; genus Rhipidocladum; species Rhipidocladum racemiflorum. The sequence goes on along the minus strand of CM070592.1, from coordinate 29,862,516 downwards.
TTTTCTTTAAGTTTGGTCCGGCGCCAAAGCGAAACTTACTGTTTCTTGTCACGTGAACAAACACATGTTGCAAATTCAATTCTAAGCTAATTTTTCAGTTCAAAGCCAATTTTTCAGCACATGATTTCACACCAAGTCATTTTGCAAAACCAAAACCAAAACACTATACTTGACATTATGTTTCCAAGCCGCTCATGACCGTGAGCACGCGCTAATCGATTAGATTTAAATCTCTGCAGAGAGTGTACACTTTACCCACATGACATATTCTAGCAATCATGTCAACCATGCCACGCGATACACAGGTATCTGTTTTGCTAGACTATGACGAAACTTTTCGACTAGCTAAAGCCTAACCTTGCACTAGCCCGAGTATGACCTGTCCTTGCTATGGCGGCAGAATTTCAACAGTCACGATGGTCCCGCAGGCCATCGCCCTCGTTCTCCCCATAGCAAGGCATACCCGTTGTATTGGAATGCTTTGTTCCCAACGCCTCAGTGAAGGGAGCACCTAGAACGACACCGCTCACTCGGTTCGTCCGTACTCTTCGGCCTACCAACGTGCAAAGTTCAAACTTCATCTAGCTTACTAAGTTAAGGCTATCCCATACTAGCACATGTGGTTGCACCAGTTAACTCAGTTGATAGTATCAAGTTCGGTCCTTAGGTTGACTCAGGCGAGTACTTCCCCCTATCTACGTGCAATGTCCAGTTTCCATACAACACCAATCCATTTCCTTGTGCCGTACAAGTGGCCACTTGTACGGTGCAAGACATCCCATTGCACTTTCAGATATACATAACTCGCCCGTGTCTAAAACATACTTTCATTTCCATTTTTAACCATATACCAGTATCCTTTACTGCCATTTTCAACATTTGCAAAGTTTTATAAAGATTCAAGCCTAACATTCTACCCATAACTAAAGCATGGCTAAGCATAGTATTATGTATCGATAGTAACCATCTTTCATTTCATAGCATGAATAATCCCTAGCCTAGGTTTTAGCAAGTTTTCATGGCAATGTAATTAAGGTAAACCCACAAGTTAGGAATATAACTACCATGACCCACAATATAGCAATTTTACAGAAATTAAACGCATGCATAATAGTTTGATTGAAACAAATTAGACTTTGTAGAATATGGGATCAACATGTTCAAAGGATGGTGCTTGCCTGTTTGCTCTTCAACGGAATCGTTTTCGGGAAGGTAGTCGGGGTCGTTGGCAACGGACTCCGACACGTCGTCAGCTACGCGTTCGAACGATGGAAACCGCGGCAAAAAGCAAATAACCACGAATCAAAATAGGGCAAAAGGAAATCAGATAGAAACAACAATTTAAGCCCAACAAAAGAACAAGCAGTTCCAGGAAGGATTCAATCAAGTGCTAGCATACTAGTTCCACACACAGCAGGTTAATTTTATGTATCTTAGTATTTAAACAATCGAATTCAGGAAGCTAAGATTGTTCGGATTAAAAGAAGTTCAAGACTAGCTGCTTAAGCAATGTACTCTCTAAACATAAACTTAGCCCTTTTACTCTAATAGGATTCAGATGCAAAGCAAGTTATAAACGAAATGTTTTTCTTAAACATGGTAATACACATGATGTAGGGTGATTTGGAGCTATCCTCCCTAATTTCTGCATTTAGACGAGTAGTTTTACGGAAGGCTGAAAAGGCCTAAATGATCACAATTGCACATGTATAAAGTTAGGACTTACATGTTTAAATTGTGATGGCAACTAAATAAATTATCTACTCGAGTCCTAAGAGCTGTTAGGGCATGAGTATAGAAGTGGCTTAAAGTTGGTTTCACTACATCTTAATTTATTTACAAGGTTAAAGCTTACAAGAGCATGAACTCTAGACCTCAGGAATTAAGTGACCGTGCTCCACCACTATGCCATTGTGTTCCTTCTGAAAAGGAAACATACCAATCGAGTTGAGGTGAATAAATGAGGCAACTAAGAATAAAAAGGGAAAATAAGCAACAGGAAAGTCTCGGGTGTGGATCGATCCCAAGACCAGCGGCTAGGAGGCGAACGTTCTAACCAGCTGTGCTACGGTGGTTCTTATGGATAGGGAGCATGCCTTAGCATTTGAAGCTACCTGTCTTGCTTTTCTTTTTGCAGCGTAGCCTGGCCGGAGGAGGAAGAAGGCGAGGCTGCCGTGGAGTGCCCCAGCCGTCGCGGACTGCAAAGTAGAGATGGAAAGCGAAGTTAGGTGCTTGGATGAGCATCTCGATGCGATGACAAGCCACTCACTCATGAGCTCACCCAGCACGTGCTCGCAGCAAGCTCCGGCGGCTGTGCTCTCCGGTTTCGGTCGAACACCAGCTTGGCGAGGGAGCAGACGGCTGTGATGGCTCCCTGGTCTGCGTGAGCAACAGTGGAGAATGCATGAGGGGAGCTCGTCGGCTGAACTTGCTCTCGGCAGCTCTCACACGCGTGATGAACTCGAGGCACAGAAGAACAATGGCGAGCCAGGGAGCACTAGTGGCTAAGGACAGGCTTTAAGTGCGCTGCTGCGGAGAGGGCGAGGTGGCTTCACGGCATGGCAGCGTGGCCACGTGGCGCGATGCCTCTACGCATGGTATGGCCAGAAGGGAGCAGGTGAGATTTGTTGGAACTCACATAGAAATAGTGGGAAAAAAAATTAAGGAACACACACAAGCCTTTGCGGCCAGGGTTCCACTTTTCGTTTTTGGAAAAACCGAACGAAATTCGAAAATCGAAAATCGGTAAAAACCGCTCGAAAATCGTTCGAAATTCGCTCTAAATCGAACGGTTCAAAAGTCAAACGAATTCAAAAGCTGGTCAAATTGCTGAGCGAATTTCGCGAAATTTGAACGAAATTCGTTCGAAATGATCGAAATTCGATTACAGTTGAAAAATGTCTTCAAACTTGATTTTTTTCAAAAAATATTAAAAAATTGTAAAAAAATTATAAAAAAAATCTTATAAAATCCCATTTCATCTATGAAACACTTGAGAGAAATTTCAACAATTTTTGAATTCATTAAGTGCTTTTATAAAATCAGAAACAACAATTAATAAATAGGAATAGATACACTTTTAGATTTTTATAAAAAAAAATTACATGACTGATCACTCTCTGAAATTGCAAATAAAATATTGTAAAATTTGTAAAACTCAATTCACATAATTAAAACTTGTCGCATATCAATACAAGTGCAAAAATAGGCATTCACATAATTAAAACTTGTCGCATATCAATACAAGTGCAAAAATAAGTATTCACATAATTAAAATATTAAAATATACCATAGCAAGATAACACTAACATATTAAATACACTTTGACGGTTTCACCCCTAAATGATCATTTATTACTCCATTGATTTTTATGAAGCATTCATATATTTCAAGATTCGAAATTTTTAATTCTTATTAACAATTAGTCCAACAATGAATATGTTTAATGATGCAAAAGTGATACTAAATATTACTACTTGACATACTTGAACAAATATTGCTACCATAATTAAAATATACCATAGGAAGATAACATTAACATATTAAATATACTATATAAAAACAAGTAAGCTTTTCAATATTGGAAAACATTAACATATTAAATATACCATACCTTTGCTATATTTTAAATAATTGAAAGTTGTCACATATCAATACAAGAAAAAATTTCAATATTAGATAACATTAAAATATACTTCAAAAAATATTATTACTAAATATATTTGAACAAACATTACTACTAAATATACTTTAACAAGTATTGCTACTTAACATAATTGAAGAAATATTGCTACTTGACATACTACAACAAATTGCTACTAAAAATACTTCTAATTTCTTTTCTTTTTTTGCTTTTTTTATTATCTATATTTGAATGGCTCAAAAATGTCTTTAATTTCATTTTTTTCAAAAAGTATTCACACCAGAGGTTATAAAAATATTAATACTAATTATAGAAAAATTTTGAATAAATTTTGTCAAATTTCTAAATTTTTTTAAATTTGAATTTGAATTTGGACGAAAAACGATCGAAATCTGATTTCGAAACCGAGCGAAATGGTCGAAATTCGCGAAATTCGAACGAATTTCGTCGGCATTTGCAACCCTGTTTGCGACAGAACACACCAGTGCCCTTTTCTAGTTTATTTCGCTCAATTAGCAGTTACATTGGGCTCATATTTAAACATACGCACACACCAACTAAGGGCATGTACAATGGTACATGTCAGCTGTCTATAAGGGTATGCCACATCAGATTTTGGATGATGTGGAGGAGAGAGAGAGAAGAGAGAGAACTATGATGTCTACTATTTATAGACAGTTTTATAGTGTGTATACCATTGTACAGACAGTCTATTAGTCATATGAGAGATCATTACAGACAGCTGTATAGACAGTCCATTGTATAAGTTATTTTTAGTACTGTCTATAGATGACATGAATGTATATTATAGACAGCTACCGTCTATACCACTGTACATGCGCTAATGGCCTTGCCGTTCCACGACGTGTGCTCATCTGGCCGCAAGAACCGGACAAGGAATTAGCTAGTGGCCTAAACTAATGGATCTGCATGCAAGCATCCAAGATAAAACACTACAGCACGTCCAAGCAACTTGCCCAGTCCATCACCGCTGCATGCGTCCATGCAAAGCCTGACTGATTCCGCGTCCTGAACGTGCTCCATGACTTGGTCGATCACTAATTAACCGCACCAAAACATGCATGGCTGGCTCCTTAACACATACGTGCACTCAACTCCTAGCTGGCGATCAGCTCACTACGCACTGCCGATCCGGCCACTACGCTATGCAGCACGTATTCCTCTACCATTGTTTCAGCCCATTACATGTTACACCAACACATGAACACAACTAGCATGTAACTAATGCAAAAATAACAAGATTAATCTAACAAGATTAATGTAACTAATGCAAAAATAACAAGATTATGGGCGACGCCGTGAGCTGAGGGGCAAAACGGCGACGAGCAGGCGGTGCAGCGATGTACGGGCGAAGGAGCCGAGGTAAGCAACGGCAATAACGGCGACCAACGACGTTCGAGGTCAGTGCCCTGTCCATTCTTCAGCCTATCAGTCAAGTTCAGAAGATGGCCTCCGCGAACTGCCACAGTGCCGAGCCTGACAAAATAAATTGATTTGGTTGGTTCAGTGAATCGTTCATTCAGGCAGAGAGAAGTCAAGTCCTGGCACTTGGTTGGTCCAACAGATATGGAAATCTTTGTGTTGGATGGCTCTCAACTGATGGCATTGGTTCCAATTCAAGATCAAATTGGTGCTCTGAGTTGTCCAATTGCTACACTGGTTTGGACAATAGAGATCTGATGATCTTGGTTTGGACAGACTTGGAAAGGAGTTCTGGGAGCAACCACTCCTGGCTCCAAGTGATAAAGCAATGCATTGACTAGAAATGCCTGAAATGGCTCCTTGATGAGCCATCAAGTTTTCAGGCAATTGGGTTGTCAAATTGTTGCATTTGATTGGCCCGAAAAGGATATGGAAATCTTGAGCTAGCAGATTTGGAAAAGAAAACTCTGGAAGCATTCACCCTTAATCAAAACGGTAATGAAATGCTATGATTAAGGAAAAGCTCAATAGGTTGTGCAATGCACTGATTTGAGTGCTTGAAATGTCCACTGCAATTAGTTGTCAAAGTTCCCAACTATAAACATTTGCTTAACTTGTGAAGCAAAGATTTGTTGGGAATTCATTATACTGGTAGAGTTCCAGATAATGCAATGGTTGATTGCTAATTGGGTCAACAGACTTTGAGCAAAGAATTGGCCAATTTGATTTGATGGTCTTTGAGCTAGATGGTGAGGAAATAAAGTACTGGAACCAACCATCTACTTCTCAAATTTGGAAAGGTTGGAAATGACTGAAGTGAGTGCTTTTATTAGCCTAATGAAATTTCAGCTATTGCAATGCTTGATTGCTAGACTCCAAGCAGTAGATCGGCCGAAATTGATCTGAGGACTTTTGAGCTAGCAAGTTTGAAGATTGACGTGCTAGGGCATCCATTACTTGCTTAAAACAGTAAAGGGGTGCGTTAGCCCGAAAAGACATGAAATGGAAATTTTATTTTATTTTAAATTCCTTGGGATGTTCACCTGTGCCCCACCGGCAGATAAGCCTCTGACTGGACGTTGGGGAGATGTCCATTGAGGAGGTCACAGGACACCTCCGATCCGTGGAACAGCGGCTTGATGCGCGCGCGGCAGCCGCGGAGCTCGGCTCGCGACTGCTTCTCTCGTCAAAGGAGGAGGATCTCATTCGTCGTCTACGCAAGCGCGATAAGGAGGGTGCACACGGCAGCAGAGTTAGCACCACGAGCGGCAGCTCGGTTCCACCACGCCGCGGCACGCAGCCACCTAGACGTTGTGGAAAATAGAGAAGCGTAATTACTCCCGTAGGAGCCGCGATTACATGTTAAATAGGCTTAAAACGCCAGGGCAATACATCCTAGCCTGATAAGGATAGAATCCCAGATTTCTATCTATACAAAGCTTTCTATATATGCTAGGGACTCTATCTTTAGCAGGTATGATATACAATAATCTTAACACTCCCCCTCAATCATAACTTACATAAGTTAAGATTGTTTTTGAAGTCCTGTAACTTGCATGTTGATAGAGCCTTGGTAAAGCCATCTGCGAGTTGGTCTCCAGAAGGAATAAACCTGATGTCTAACATCCTTTGAGCAACTCTTTCTCTTACAAAGTGATAGTCCACCTCAATATGCTTTGTTCTAGCATGAAAAACGGGATTAGCAGAAAGGTATGTGGCTCCAATGTTGTCACACCATAATATGGCTGCCTTTGGCTGAGACGCGCCAAGTTCACTAAGCAAGGTTTGAATCCAAATAACCTCGGCTGTTGCATTAGCCAATGCCTTATATTCCGCCTCTGTGCTTGATCTTGAGACAGTTGCTTGTTTCCTTGCACTCCATGACACAAGATTAGAGCCTAAGAAAACCGCATATCCACCGGTGGATCTTCTATCATCAACGCATCCTGCCCAGTCAGCATCAGAAAAAGCACCGATCACATTTGAGTCAGATTTGACAATTTTCAGGCCAACATCCAATGTGCCATTGATATATCTGATAATCCGTTTCACTGCTGCCCAATGAATTGTAGTTGGAGTATGTAAGTACTGGCATGCTTTATTTACGGCAAAAGCAATATCAGGACGAGTCAATGTTAGGTACTGTAGACCACCTACAATACTTCTATATCTCGTTGCATCTTCTCCTCCTAAAGGATCTCCAACAGACACTGAGAGTTTCTCAGAAACTGAAAGTGGTGTACTTGTCGCCTTGCAATTTTTAACCTCATACGCGTGACCAGTTCGATTGCATATTTCCCTTGAGATAAAATCAAGCCTTCTTGAGTACGAGTAACTTCAATGCCCAGAAAATAATGAAGTTGTCCCAAATCTTTAAGAGCAAAAACTGACCGTAAATCTTGAAGTAAGGCGGAAATAGCTTGATCATACGAACTCACCACAATGATATCATCAACATATACCAAAAAATATATGACAATGTCTCTTTGTCTGAAAAAGAACAGTGATGTGTCTGCCTTGGAGGCTTTAAAACGCAGTTGATGCAGTTTATCATAAAGACGAGAATACCAAGCTCTGGGTGCCTGTTTTAACCCATATATGGCTTTGTCTAATTTGCATACATAATTTGGAACGGACTTATCTTCATACCCAGGTGGTTGTTTCATATACACTTCTTCCTCCAGAACACCATGAAGAAACGCGTTCTGAACATCTAGCTGGCGCATGCTCCATCCTCTTGTAACTGCAAGAGACAAAATAAGACGAATAGTAGCAGGTTTAACAACAGGACTAAAGGTATCCTCATAATCAATGCCATATCTCTGTTTAAAACCTTTTGCTACTAGTCTAGCTTTGTATCTATCAATGGTACCATCAGCCTTTTCTTTGATCTTATAAACCCACTTGCAGTCAATTATATTCTTCCCTTTCTCATAAGGAACCAAGTGCCAGGTATTGTTCTTTGTGAGTGCTGTATACTCCTCATCCATAGCCTTTTTCCAAGCTGTATTCTCCAGGGCATCCTCTAGGCTTTTAGGTTCTTTTGTGGAGCTCAATAGACCCCACCTGATAGTACCATCAGTCCTGATGAGAGGCTTGCTAATATTGTTTTGTAACCTTGTGCAAGGGCGATTGCTTACCGGCGCAGCTTCAAACGTAGATGAGTTACCAGTGTGTGGAGCTCCCATAGGAAAACCAATCTGTGTCTCAGTTGCCGGAAGTCCCACCAATGCAGACATACTTGCTGTCGAGTCCATCAGGTGAGCTGGGGAAGCTAGTGTATCATATCTTCCAGGAGAAGTTGCTTCAGTTCTAGCATTTGAATGTTGGTTGCCGCCATGTTCTGCCTCGCCAGCACGTGAAGTGTGGTTATCGCCATGTTCTGCCTCGACAGCAATTGAAAGCTGGTCATCGCCATGTGCTGCCTCACTCGCAATGCTTGAAGTTGATCTGCTAGAATCGGCTTCTCCTTGTGTAACCGAATTATTAAAAGATCCAACAATAGCATTAGAAGCATTAGTCATAGTAAAACCACTATTTTGCATACTCCCTGAATTTAACAGAGACTGTGGAAGGAGTTCAGCACTAAGACGTGCACCAGCATTGGGATGGAGGTTGGAAAAAGGAAAGATGGATTCATCAAAAATCACATCTCTGGAGATATAGACACGACCAGTGGAGATATCTAGGCACTTATATCCCTTATGTTGATTACTATAGCCTATAAAAGCACATTGTTTGGAGCGAAACTGGAGTTTGTGATCATTATATGGTCTAAGATTCGGCCAGCAGGCACAGCCAAAAACACGAAGGAAGGTATAGTTGGGTTTCTCATGGAATAGACGTTCCAAGGGAGTTGAGAGATCAATCACTTGGCTAGGAATACGATTAATGAGATAGGTAGCTGTAAGAAAAGCCTCATCCCAAAATTTCAGAGGCATGGACGCATGAGCAAGCAAAGCTAACCCAACTTCAACAATATGACGATGCTTACGTTCTGCAGTACCATTTTGCTGGTGAGTATGGGGGCAAGAGACATGATGAGCAATACCAATTTTCTGGAAAAAAGAATTCAATCGTTGGTACTCACCACCCCAATCAGTCTGCATAGTAAGAATTTTTCGACTAAACTGCCTCTCAACAAGTTGCTGAAAATTCATAAAAACTTGGAACACATCGGACTTCTTTTTCAAGAGGTAAATCCATGTGAATTTACTGAAATCGTCAATGAAACTAACATAATATTGATACCCTCCAACAGACTTGGGTGCTTTTCCCCAAACATCAGAGAAAACAAGTTCCAAAGGAATAGAAGATCTGCTAACAGACCTAGAGTATGGTAGTTGGTGACTTTTAGCCTTTTGACAGGCATCACAGACACTATCCTTATTTGACTCATCAACAAAAGGGATATTATTTTCTCTAAGAACCTTGCTAACAGTGGTAAAAGACGGGTGACCAAAACGATTATGCCATCTTGAGGAAGAGGACTTGGTGACTGCAAGGGCTTGAATTTGATGTGCGCCTGACTTCAGAGGAATCGGATACAGGCCCCCTCGAGATTTACCTTGGAGCAAGATTTTCTTCGTTGCTTGGTCCTTGACACAGAAAAAATCAGGATAAAACTCAAGGAAGGCATTGTTGTCTGTAGCAAGACGATGAACAGAGACTAGGTTCTTTTTAGCTTCGGGAATATGAAGGACATCATTAAGGTAAAGATGATGAGTGGGAGTATGAAAAATAGTTTGGCCTACATGACGAATGCTCATACCTGCACCGTTTGCTGTATGTATCTGATCTTGACCTTGATACTTCTCCCGAGTTGTGAGTTTCTCCAATTCACTTGTAATGTGATCAGTAGCACCGGTATCGGTGTACCGATTAAATGTCCACCCCATAGGAAGACACGGCAGCTAATTTTTGTGAAGTTCCCTCATCTCCAGAGAATGACCGATCAAATCTCTTCCAGCATGTATGAACTGTGTGCCCTTCCTTGCTACACAACTGACATGTTGGTCGAGAGCCATCACCACGGCTACGTCCTCCACGGCCTCGCCAATTGCTGCGACCACGTCCCCTGTTTTGGCCGCGTCCACGACTGCCACGAGACGCCATGTTTGCTGAAGATTGGTGCCCTTCATCAGACTGAAGGTTCAATCGAGCTTCATATGCCAGAAGCTGGGCATATAGATCGCTTAATGAGACATTGTCTTTAGCAGAGATTGATGATACAAATGCATTATATTCAGCATCTAGTCCTGCTAGAATATAGGATACAACATCATCATCTTCAAGCTTCTTTCCAGCCGCCGCCATCTCATCAGCAAGGCTCTTCATCTTGGTGAAATATGCCGTAGCAGTTGCATCACCCTTCTGTTCTCTAGACAATTGCGATCTGATTTGGATAATTCGAGCCTTCGATTGAGATGAGAACATCTCACCGATTGCCGTCCAGACCGCAGACGCACTTTCAAGGTGCGCTACTTGAACAAGGACTTCCTTCGACAAACTTGACAAAAGATACCCCAGGACTTGCTGATCCTGAGCAATCCATTGGGAGTAATCTGGATTTTCAACCACCGTTTTGTCTACGGTGATGAACTCAGATGGCATCTTCTTGGAACCATCCAGATAACCAATGAGCCGTGCTCCACGCACGGCTGGCAAGATCTGAGCTCGCCAAATCAGGAAGTTCTCCCTGGTTAACTTCTCTGACACTGGGTGTCCTAAGGTTGATGAAGACATTGCCGGCGCCGAAGCAGATGAAGACATCGCCATTGAAGCTAGAAGAGTTTTCTTGTCTTCTTTTTGGGAGGAAGAGGCTCTGATACCATGTGGAAAATAGAGAAGCGTAATTACTCCCGTAGGAGCCGCGATTACATGTTAAATAGGCTTAAAACGCCAGGGCAATACATCCTAGCCTGATAAGGATAGAATCCCAGATTTCTATCTATACAAAGCTTTCTATATATGCTAGGGACTCTATCTTTAGCAGGTATGATATACAATAATCTTAACAGACGTGGCACCAACAATGTGCGCAAGGGCAGCGGTACCAAGCCCGTTGATAAGGATACGTGCAGATATTGCGGCAAAACCGGGCATTGGGCCCGGGAGTGCCGTAAGAAGAAGAAAGACGAGGAGGCCGCCGCAGCATTTGCTCACACAAAATTTTTCCTTTGTTGGTTCGGTATTCTCTGACATTTTCTCAATGGTGACCTCACGGAGGGGGTCTACGTCACTCAACCACCGGGGTTTATGATCGCCGGACGAGAGCGACAAGTGTTGCGGCTGCACAAGGCCCTCTACGGACTACGTTAAGCTCCTCGGGCGTGGAATGTCAAGCTGGACCGCACGCTGGTGGCACTTGGGTTCACGCGCTGCGAGGAGGAGCACGGCGTGTACACGCGCGGCGCGGGACGTGGGCTCGTGCTTCTGGGCGTGTACGTCGATGACTTGATCCTCACCGGCGTTGATCATGCTGAGATCAAGTTGTTCAAGGAAGAGATGAAGCACTCATTCAAAATGAGTGATCTCGGGCAGCTGAGCTACTACCTCGGCATTAATGTGCAGCAATTGTCTGGGAGGATCACCATGAGCCAAGCTGCGTACGCGGCAAAGCTCCTGGACAAGGCTGGCATGGCCGGCTGCAACGCTGTGCAAATACCCATGGAGGCGCGTCTCAAACTGAGTAAGGAGAGCTCCAATCCACCTGTAGATTCTACGTTCTATCGGAGCGTGGTTGGAAGTCTCCGGTACTTGGTTCACACCCGACCAGATATCAGCTTCGCGGTCGGGTACGTGAGCAGGTTCATGGCGAACCCTACGACGGAGCATCTAAGTGCCGTCAAGCATCGCTGGCACACTTCATTTCGGCCTCAACTACACCAGGGGTCATGATGACATCGAGCTCAAAGGGTACAGTGACACGGACATGGCCGGCGACGTGGATGATCGCAAGAGCACCTCCGGCATTTTGGTCTGCCTTGGCAATGCACCAGTGTCATGGCAGTCGTAGAAGCAACCGGTAGTGGCACTATCGTCATGCGAGGCGGAGTACATCGCGACCTCAGCGGCGGCATGCCAGGGAATCTGGCTCAGGCGGTTGATCGGCAACTTCTACGGGCAAGATGCCGGCGCCGTAACGATCTTCGTAGATAACCAGTCGGCGATCCAATTGTGCAAGAATCCGGTTTTTCATGGCCGGAGTAAACATATAGAGACGCGTTTCCACTACATCAGGGAATGCGTCGAGGCTGGACAAGTCGTCATCCGCAAGATCCACACTGATGAACAGCTAGCGGACATACTGACGAAATCACTTGGCCGGGTGAGATTTTTACACCTGCGCTCGAAGCTCGGCATCGTCAACATCAACCATAATTAGATTAAGGGGGAGTAATGTTAGTTAATCTAATTTACAACGCACCCAACACGTTATGCAGTACGTAATAGCTGCATGAAGGAGTTATGTTTGGGAATAATGTAGGAGTTTCTAGTTTTAACTTTTAACTAGCATAATGGCTGCATGGGGGGTTTCTAATAGCTTTAAATTAGCATGTAACTGCATGTGTGTTTTCCCTTTAAATAGCAATGAGATAAAGCAGAAAAGAGCAGCATTTGCTCACACAAAATTTCTCCTTTGTTGGTTCGGTATTCTCTGACAATCACTTCTTGTTTATTGGCCGAAGGGATAGTTTTAGTCTTGTCAACAGGAACAACAAATTGGTTATCAGTAGCTTCAGAAGTAATTTTAACGGATAGATTAACATGTGACTGAAGATCAGTAGCAGCCTTAGATTGAATCTGATCAGTCAAAACAACTGAAGATCTACGCACTGCAGCTGCAATCTGATTTTGTGCAATAAAATGAGCATCAATTCCAAGTTCAGATTCCCTTCTAGCAACTTCTAAATCAGGTTCAGACTGAAGACTATTAAAAAGAGCAATCTGATTCCCAGGGCAATCATGGTTGAAAACTTGTATCTTTGGACTAGCAGCAGTATAAGACTTGATAACCGACTCTGACTTCTGTTCCTCAACAAGCAGACAATGTCCTGCAAATTGGGTTATTGTTTTTGCTGAAGACATCAGAAGTGGACTGCAGACTGTATGAGCCTTCCTTCAAAGTTTTAGTTCTCTTTAAGTTTCTGTCCGGCATGTCCGCATCTTCATGCAATCGATGATTCCCTTCACCGTGACCCAGAGCTGTCTTGTTAGACTCATTATGAGGCTTCTTGTTACCAGAATAAGTTATTTGATAGAAGCCAAGACCGTCCGCAGCATAACCACATAAATTTGCGTTAGGTTTTGGAAGTTTCATTACTGGGCATTTGCTAGCAATATGTTGGTCACTCTCACATATATGACAATTAATCATAGCTTGACATTCTGAAATGGAATGGCCTTTCTTCTGACAACGATAACATATAATCTTGCTATTACTACAACCTCAGTAATTTTATCCTCTGAAGGATGAGGCATGGAGGATTGAGGATTAATAGCATTACCTTTTCCTCCATCAGCCGGAGTTGTTGGATTTGTTGCCAATACATCATCCCGGCCACCGGCCACGAACAATCGTTCCTGAGGATGAACAACTCCCAAAACGTCCCCTGCCTCTTGGGTGCCATTGAGATCTACCACGAGTAAAAGGTACTGAAGCCTGATACCCAGCACCACTCACATGAGTTCTCTGCCGTGTATGAAAACCTACACTGCCACCTCCGGATCCTGAATTGCCAAAAGGATTGAACTGCCCAGTGGATCTATTAATATTTCCAGTAGCACCTTGATGAACCGGCTTGTTGTTGCCACCCTGACCAGATTCTTGGCCAACTCCCTCCATCTGCACTTGCTGATGAACAACTGCTGCAAAAGACTTCCTCTTGAACAAAGAAGGCGCAGGAAAGATCTTATGACTCCAGGTTCGAGCAAACAATTTTCTCAAACCCTAGGAAGCGGCAGAGGCCCCTTCCAAGGTCTCGATGTTATGCCCGTCGAGATTCAGTAGCATTACTTTTGGCATGCTGCTCGATCTACCAAATCGCTGAGAGTCACTGAGCGTCAGGAGCGACGTTGGAGCGGAAGGTTCAGACTTCAGAGTATGCTGTCGGTTACTGTAGCTGTAAGGCTAGTGTCGGGATTCAGAGTTTTCTTTACTGGGCGTGTACAATGGTACAGTCAGCTATCTATAAGGGTATGCCACATCAGATTTTGGATGATGTGGAGGAGAGAGATGGAAGAGAGAGAAATATGCCGTCAACTATTTAATCATATGAGAGATCATACAGACCGCTATATAGACAGTCTATTGTATAAGTTGTCTTTAGTACTGTCTGTAGATGACATGGAGGTACATTACAGATAGCTGCCGTCTAAACCACTGTACATGCCCTTAGTAAAAGAAAGAACTCCAGTTTCTCCCTTGTACGTTCTTCTCTACCCATCTTTTCCTATCTGTTCTTTCCCCTTTTCTGATCGCCTTGCGATCACTCGATCAGGCTACCAGTCTCACGCCCCAGAAGTATCTGGCGACCAAGGGACATTACACTCAAGGAAGAGAAATGATTCATTATGGTCTCTCGGGCAGGATTTGATCGAATTCCATTGAAAAAAGTCTTCAATTCAGAGGTTGAGTACCCAGCTTCCATGGCATCTTTGAGTAAATTTGAACAACTAACCGAATCATTGCCCTCTTCTTCGTCCTGTTTATCTTCTGTATCTAAAACCCAAAAACGAGATCCAAATTGCGATCTCTCAATGCAGTTTGTTGTTTACATTCTATAATCATGTGAACTGTCATTTCTGCAAGAAACCTTTTTGCCAGATGATGAACAGAGCCAAAAAGACAGGAACCATTCAATTCCCAAAGGTAGCAGAGAAACTTCTTACTAACCAAACGAAAATTGGAACACCGGATAAGAAATAGAAGATCTAAAGCAAATCTGAAAATTACGCAAAGAAGCGAGTTAAGCAATCAAAGCAATGAATATATTAGGAGAAAATACCACCGTGTAAAATCAAGGATTCATCCAGATCTCCTTCTCCAGATCTCTTGTCTACGCAGACCATAGAAATCCCACACCAGACATCTCTTCTGATGTAGATGTGAAGAAGTAAAGAGATACATACCAAGAGATACAAGAGTTTAAAGAGTAATTTTGTGATACCTCATGGTACCTCTCAAGAATGGTATAACTCTATTACGTACGTTTCATTGATGACACCAGACATGTCTGGGGTTTTGTCTGGCGCTTCAAGAAACTTTCGTGCATATACATATCGGAACTTCTAATGTATGGATCGGAACTTCTGATCGGCCGACATCAGACATGTCTGGGCTGTCCAGAAATTTTCGGATGAACGGTGGCCTCCGAAGTAACCTTCGAATGAACAGTACCCTTCGGATGAAGGGCGACCTCCGAATGAACAGTACCTTCGGATGAACGGCGACATTCAAATGAATAGTACCTTTGGATGAACGGTAACCTCCAAAGTAACCTCTGAATGAACGATAAAGTTTGGATGAAAGGTAACCTCCGAATGAAAAGCAACCTTCAGATGAATAGTTGTGCCTCTGAAGTAGCTTCTGAATGAATAGTAACATCAAAACTTGTAATTTGATTCAGATTGTCAGATAGCGACCTGACATGATTGAAAAGCCAACCTTAATCGATCAAATCGATCTACTACTTTTATCTTTTCATTTTTCCCTTTGCCTTATACTTTTCCAACCTCTTTGCTACTCGTCTATCGTACGTCTCTACGGCATTAGAGGACGTCCTAGCTGGCCATCCCACACTAGCTAGGCCAAGCCTATCGACCGCTATAGAAGGCTATTGAGGAGAAGAAAGAAAGAATGCTATAGGCGCTTGTACCATGGCAGGAATTAGAGCTGGGACATGGGCCGGGCTTTTCCCGGGCGGCCCAAGGCCCGGCCGGCCCAGCACGGCCCGACCAGGTTCGGGTCGGGCTGGGCCTAGAAATGAGGCCCGTCGGGCGGCCCGGCCCATGGCGGCCCTGGAGGCCCGTGGGCTGTGACAGGAGCTGACCATTTTATATGAGCACACATGCAAAATGAAAGAAATAATTACTTAATATCACTATATCAAATATCTTGCCATTCCAAACATTAGAAGAAACAAAAAAAAAATAAGCACGAGTACAAAAGATAGCAAAAAAATGATTCCGAGCGCTTGTAGTTGGTTCAGGGCTGGGCCCGGGCTGGCCCGGCCCGACTTCGGCCCGCCAGGCTTTCGGGCCAGACCGGGCTCTGTAAAACGTCTCCCGGGCCGGCCCGTTCGCCTTTCCGTGCTGGGCCTGGCCGGCTCGCGATGGCCCGAAGCCCGTCGGGGCCGGGCCGGCCCGGCCCAACTCCCAGGTCTATCCTCAACAGGAATGCAGACAACATAGATAAGTATAAGGTGGCAAAGAAGACAGCAAAGCGATCGATCTGTGAGTGAGGCAAGGGGCTGGAACTATGAGGACCTTTACCATCGACGTACGTACGTAGTACAAACGAAGGAGAGAAGGACATCTATAGGATGCATGGCCAAGGATCGGGAAAGGAAGACAAGGGACTTCACCCAAGTTAAATGCATTAAGGATGAGATTAGTACCAATCTTCAAGAACAAGGGGAGATATTCAAAGTTGTACTGATTACCGGGGCATTAAGCTGATGAGCCATACTATATGAAGCTATGGGAGGGAGTTATCGATCATTGTTTGAGAAGAATGACGCGTGTCACCATGAACCAATTTGGTTTCATGCATGCCTCGAAGGTTGACCATGGAAGCGATTTTCTTAATAAGATAAGTTATGGAGCAGTGTAGGGAGCAAAAGAAGGATCTACACGTGGTTTTCATTGACTTGGAGAAGGCTTATGACAATAGAAATTTTACGGTGGATTATACTTGTAGTATAAAATATGTAGTAGAAATCACATCTAACCGTTGATTTATTAAGGATATTTCTACTACTCTACTACCATCTTTGAGCCCTTATCAATTTGCCTTGGTGATCGATGAGGTCACATGGGACATACAAGGAGATATCCGTTGATTTATCAAGGATCAGCTCTGAGCCCTTATCAATTTGCCTTGGTGATCGATGAGGTCACATGGGACATACAAGGAGATATCCGTTGATTTATCAAGGATCAGCTCTGAGACCTTATCAATTTGCCTTGGTGATCGATGAGTTCACATGGGACATACAAGGAGATATCCCTTGGTGTATGCTTTTTGCTGACGATGTAGTGCTAGTTGATGAAAGTAGGATGGGAGTAAATAGGAAATTAGAGTTATGGTGACAAACTCTAGAATCAAATGGTTTTAGACTTAGGAGAACTAAAACTAAATATATGAGGTGTGACTTTGGCACTACTAGACATGAGGAGGGAGACATTAGTTTAGAAGGTCAGGTAGTGCCCAAGAAGGGTAACCTTTCGATATCTGGGATCGATGCTACAGAGAGATGGGGATATCAATGAAAATGTTAGCCATAGAATTAAAGCGGGGTGGATGAAATTGTCACGATCCAGAAACCGCCCAGGAATTCGGTTTTGGACAAAGATTGAATATCACCTGCTTACATCAACAAATGACAGCGAAAGAATGTCAGATATGTAATTATGGCTAATTTAAAAGAGATTAAGAGAAAATTATAGGCCACCAGCCTAAAATTTAAATTACGAACCATCAATTGAAATCAAACCCACGGTCTTCTTTCTCATTCTCTGAATAAATGTCAACAAGCAACGCTGAGTATACGTATGTACTCGTAATACTTCAGTGTATGGAAATAAATATATATGCTGGGTTAGTCCAAAGGGATCAAGCTTCTACACTAAGTTTATTTTCAACATAAAGCATATTTTATTTGCAGTAGAGTAATATATAAAACAATTTTGGAATTATAAAGAGCACTTTAGTAAGAAAGTAATTAACAGTATATAAAGCATTTGTACATCAATTCATTTGTATATAAGTCAAATAATACTAAATTTTGAAGTGTATTTACATAAATATGTTGCTCTAGATTTTGTGAATGATTAGGATTTATTCATTTACATATTGTACTTATCTATATACACATATGTATATTTTTCTTTTCTTTTTACTCGGCCCGATTTTTCGGCCCAACCGGCCTACTTGGCCCGGCCGGCTGGCCATTCCATCTTTCCCCTTAACCCTTACCCTTTTCTCACTTTATCCCATTCCAGTCGCCGCCTCCTAACCTTTTTCCCCTTCTCTTCTTTTTGCTCGTCTCTCCTCCTCCTCGCGTGCGCCTCGATCGGCCGCCATGTCATCGCCGCCTCTTTACCTTGCGCCGAGAGCCGCTTCTCTTCCTCCCCAGTGCCCCTCGGTCCCTCTCTCTCTCTCTCTCTCTCTCTCTCTCTCTCTCTCTCGTGGCTACGCCTGAGCGTCGCCAATCTCCGGTCCTCAGTGCCTCCATCAGCCTTCGGCCTCCTCTGGCTCCCCTCTACTATCTGGTGCCGCCACTAATTCACCATCTCTGGTCTTCTCCAGCCTTCATAGCTCTCGGCCTGCTTCCCCTCTCCAGATCCGGCGGAGAATCGTTAGATATGGCGTTCCCGACGCACAATCTATAGTGCAGCTGTGGGCATATTCTTAATGTTGCCGTTGATTCTAGCTGTAGTATTGTCATTTTTCCACCTAGGCAGGATCTAAGTTATTCAGAAACTTACTTATGATTCAAGGTTTAGTTCTTGTACAGTGATCAATGAGAGTGCATGCATAATTGTGTTCTTCTTATGATTCAAAGGTTTTAATCCTTGCACAAAGTGACCAGGAATGTATGCATTTAGATGGTGGGCTAAGGATATTTGAGTTTTGAGGATTCAGAGTATGGGTAACTGGGCTTTGTATCTCCATGTTTAGGGTAGAGGAAGGGTTAAGCTGTTCATGCCACTATCAATTTATAAATCCCTAAACTAGGTAGTGCAGTAATATGCTCCTATATATAATCATGACCCTGCAGCTTCTGATTAGTCTAAGGTAACCATGTTCGCATTAAGGGTTTAGTTTTGTCTGCTTATTTGGGATGCATGCATTTTGGTGAATAGTTTAGGATCATTTATTTTCATTAAATCCATTTGTTACTCAATCCTTTGACTCTACTAGTATATTGCCCGTGCTAACGCTACGGCGATATTTTAAAAAAAGATTACCAAATTTTTCAATCGCTACTTCCACATCGCCTGGTGAACTAAATCAAATAAATAACTCAACAACTATTGGTGAACTGTCAATCAGAATAGCAAAAGGTGGAAATTCTTCAGGAGTCAGGACTAAATCCTAGGCCTGGCAAATTATAGCTCATTTAACATTCCAGGATGTCTCTGGATAGCACCTATAAAATGGAGTGGGAGTTTGTCAACCCCTTGTAACGTCAGGACTCTCAAGCCGAAATTACTGCTCTGTAGTTTGCTACAGCGGTTGTTGCATAGCACTTATAGTTTTCTGTATTTATTAGGCCAGGAAGCACTACTAAATTGCATCTTCACACCAGAAGGCAGTTACTTAAATGACTAAGAAAGCAAAACGTTTTGCAGGACATCTTTAGAAAGGATGTAAAGTAATCATCAATCAAGCTTTTATTTAGTGGAGAAAGCTCCTTCCTACTACATCAAAGCTACTGGAAAATAAAGAATTGACAAAAGTGGAATGAAAGAATAAAAGGAGGAAGTGCATCTCTACATCAAATTCCACCTAAAAAATGCACGCACATCTCCGTTCAACCCCATAAACTGCATTCAAAATACTACTCAGTATCAGCACATTTAATAAGCAAAAAAAAAAAATACTAACAACCAATCACGGAATCATGGTTTTCATAAGCAACAAGCAGTTAAAGAGGTTACAACGTCGACATCCAATGAACAATAGGAAGGTGAGCATAAGCAGACAAACAATAGTTTCTAAAATTTTTATGACTAAAAGTAGAACGGTAAAGCATTCATGAATTCGTGATAAATACGGACATTAAAATTTTCAGTACAGCAAAGAAAGCGTTAGCACAGAACTGTGACATGATTTTTCTCATTTCTTCAAATAGATCTACTGAGTATGCACTCTCTTCATCAGCGAAATGCACTACACCATCCAGACGGTGCTTCTTTATATGAAAAATTGCATTGTTCTTTTGGTAGACAATGATCTTCCTAACATTTGTAGTATTCCGTGATGCACATATTATTCTACCAAATATCTTACCAGCTGCGTGTAGCAGAAGCAGTTCTCTTGGTAGGCTGGGCTGCTTTCTCGGTTTTATCCTACAAAGTTGAGAAAGAGAATGAATGGAATTATATTAAGCAACAAATGTAGACATTTAAAACAATGAAACATAGCTCTATGAGTACCTCATCCTCAGAGTCACTCTCTGACTCAGAACTTTCAGTAGAATGTATCTTGCGACAAGGTTGCAGATGTGAAGAGTAATGTATCTTGCTTCAAGGGAAGTATCAGCGACCTAAATATAAGTTCAAGCATAACGTAAGGAATCAGTGGTTCTTGAAGATTAGATTTAACAGTATCGTCTTTTGATCATCATCGTACCCCCAGGATATCCTTCAGCTTAGTCCCCAAGTGTTTGAGATCATGTGAGGTGTCATGATGCATGGAACATCCTTAAGAAAGCTTCTATTGGTTACATGAGTTTCCCATATTTTCACTGTTTCCTATTTCCTACTAATACAAGAAAAGCTAGATGATCAATAGACGGAACATGAAAGTGCACCTCAGTATAAATAGTTGCTCCAATTTTGGTGGAACAACATCCCCAAATAACGAAGCATCATGAGCCAGCTTCAGCAAGATTCTTCGCACAATCTCTCCAAGATACATGCCAGAAATCATCTTTTCATATATCTGAGGAAAAGAAGACAAAGTTTCTTTTCACACACCCACATATCATTGGGAATTAACAGGTTAAAATAAGCAATACCTACTCGCCAAGGTTCAAACTTTCAAAATCCAAGGCACTATCATATTCTGAATGAGGAAGCTTATCTGACTTGAAGTTTCCCATTCCATGTTGATTACCTGCAGCATACCAAAGATCCAAATGATATATTATTAACTGATGTGAATAGCATACAACACAACAGGTGCAGTGGATATATACAATTAGACAAGGACCAAAGACCTTTAATATTCCAAGCATGCAAACAAAGTCAGACGCTAACCATATTTCCTGATCTAGGTAGTAACCCATTCCATTTTGGAATCACATTTGCGTGCTCCACATATGCTGCATTTGTGCCGGTGCCCAATATTACAGCAGCAACATCATTATCAACATATCTCCCTCCAGCCAATGTGCCCACAGTGTCATTAACCTACACACACACACAAGGTTGTTAGTCAACTAACGTTGAAAGTATTTTCTGATACAATGTGTCCAACCTTGGCATTCCATCAACGTAGAGCATCTCCAAATCCAAAACCAGTATCAGAGTACATAGGAAATGCCGATGCCTTTGATATAAAAGCTTGGCATGGGAATGCTTGAGATGCTAAATAATTTAACGAACAAATGAATTTACTTACCAGAGCCGTAACTTTCATATCAAGACCCTGCCTCTCCATAGCCCTACACAATTCAGCCACAACATCTTCCCCGACCTGAGCTCACAGCAATCAATATTCCAAATCAACACTATGGTTGTTTGTTGTTATTATATGATTAAAACGATGTTAAAAGTTGCCACCACATCTGCTCTAAGGGGCAAGAAATTCCCATATTAATAGGAGGAAAAAAAATAAAAATCTACACCGCTTATTTTGGTGCGTCCAAATTAATCAAATAGAGCTACAATTATATAACAAATAGAACTGTACTTTGAGCTAAATATTTGATAGTTGTATAACAAATACAACTTACTTTAAAATATAAAGTTACGCATTCTGGCATCTAGCCACGAAGTTGTGCGGAATATATGGCTAGTTATACTTGACAATTGCCAGAAATACCTCTCTTTTTTTATCACTTCAAGAGTAATGGCCTATAACCTACACATTTTCAAAATCAAAAAACATTTCATACTAATATCCTATTTTTCCAGTAAAAACAGTTCTAATATCATGAAAGAACAATGCAGGACAGCAGCTGGCCACTTGTCAGTGCAGGGAGCTCCCAAAAGTCAAGAACGGAGAATGATATCACTGAAAGCTTGTCCTTCGACCGTTAATAAGTGTTGTCAGGAAAATGTAATGTGGTAAGTTTAATTGCCACAATAAGCTGATCAATGAAATAGCATAGGGAGAATCATTTGTTGATAAGAAATTGGGCTTCTGATCAAGCCTTGGTCATCAAGGTAATAGAAAAATTAATATATCATTCAGTCAGCAAAGGATGAACAAAGGTCATTTTATTTTTACCGTGCCATTGATGGAAAAACCCTTTGTCCACTTAATAAGAGTGCTTGAAGATATTGATGTTTGGTGCACTGGGAAAGAAAAGGTCAAACCTAGTTCTCTCTGCCTGCCCTCTGGCAAGTGGAAATCTTCTCCTTCACTCTCGACAAATTTTTCCAACGCAGCCGCAATGAAATCAAACAGTCCCTGTGCTCGTGCTTTGCGAATGTGAGTAAAGCAAGCAAGAAAATTTTGCTAATGCATGAGACTTGAGAAGAGCAATTGAAAGTGCTTACTGTGGAAGTCCCAACCATCAGATGAGGTGGAATAGACACCTCGTCGTATTGTATGACAACATGCTTCTCCCTTCCTCCAAGCTGAACTCGTATGACACGGAAGTTGGTCCCACCAAGATCAAGTGCGTAAAACAATCCATGCTCATCCCTACAGAATTGACATCCAAATCAGTAAACAGCAAAATAATAGCAGAGGACAAATTTTGCCAATTGATTTTGGTTCGAAATACCGAGGACAATATTCAGCTACCGATGACATCCAATTCCTAATTTTGCTCAAGGAATTCGCCCATGCAAAAGAGAATTTTCCAAACAAAGAAGGAATCTCGAACAAGAAAGCGTCACACACACACGTAAGACACCGCAACAATGGGGCAACTTCGATGATGCCGTCGAACCCAAACAGAACACGCCGAGCAACAACTTCGCCGTTCAAAAGAGATGGTAACCAACCACGAAAGGGAGAAGCTTTAGTGCCATTTTCCGCACCAAAACATCCCAAAAAGGCGGAACAATTAGGAGCAACCAACAAAAAGAGTAACTGCAAATGCAAAATGGAAGCAGTTTTTACACCGTATTCTACCAAACTGCACCAAACCGACCTCGAAAATCTCTTAAAATATGGAGAAAAGGACCGAGAAACCAAATTGGCACGAACACCAACTGCACAAAAGGAGGGATCTTTTCCCTGTCAGCCAACCCCGCAATCCCACCAAAATCACGAGAAATAACGAAAAATTGGAATTGATCGAGTACGAAGGTACCAACCAGTCTCGCCGGCGTCGCTGTCCTTGGGCTTGATGAAGCGCCGGCCGCCGCCGACCAGGACAGCCTCCCACACGCCCATCGCTGTCACCGCCGCCACCTCCGATGTGTCGACCCGCCACCACCGCAGCTTCATCATCTCGCTCCCTCCCTCCGCGGCCACTCAGCGCACCCCGAGGGAAGAAGGGAAGGGGAAGGACTCAAAACCAAGAGCAACGAGAAGGGATGTCAGGAATGGCGCGTGCCCGTGCAGGCCGGTGGGATACCCGAGACAAAAGCGCTGTGAAGTGAGCGAGGGCACTTACCAAAGAAGCTGGTGAGGTTGGGAGACGGCGATAGGGTGGCCGGGCTCCGACCGACTCGACGGCAGCGTGGGGGAGGAGGCGGGGACGCCGCCATGGGTACGATGCTGCGATTCCTCGAGGCTTTGTGTGGGGTTTATGGTTTCGGACGGCGCGCCATGGCTGCTGATGAGTTCAGTTAGTTCGATGCGGCACTGACTAACTCGGCGCTGGAGGAGGAGGCGGCGACGTGAGGGAGGGAGGCGCCGTGAGGGAGGGAGGCGCCTTGAGGGTTGAGGGAGGCGCACGGGAGCGGGAGGGAGGAGCCGGGAGGGAGGGAGGCGCCGTGAGGGATGAGGGAGGCGCCGGGAGGATCTCATCGCCCGGGAGGGAGGGAGGCGCACGGGAGCGGGAGGGAGGCGCCGGGAGGGATGAGGGAGGCGCTCGGGAGCAAGGAGGGAGGGACGCGCCGGGAGTAGGCCACGGGTTAGTTGCGATAATTGCGATTGCGATTGTGATAATTGCGATTGCAATAGGCGCGATTGGGGGAACGGGCGGGGAGGGAAGTTTGAGGGATGAACCGGGTGATTGTGTCCATCAGATTTGATGAAGTGATTATTTCAGAACATCTGAGCACTTGATTATGAGGAAATAGGATTTTTGTGTGCACGTGTTAGGGTAAACAAAGCAATGTACCCTCTAAGGGGGCAGAACAGTGTGTGCATATAGGAAAAAATTAACTGGTGAATTATATAGGGGTAAAGACTAGTGATAGTAGTTTGAAAGGTGGATGTTAGAAATTGTTGGTAGTATATTAGATCTACAATTTTTTTTTCTTTTACCGCTAGGCAGTGTTGTTACAATTTGATCTATCGTTCTTGATCCACTGCATTGGCAGATTAAGTCTGAATAGCTTTACTAGTAGAGTGTCCGTGTGTTCAACGGAACATGCCAATTAGGTGTTGATTTGACATAGCTCCAAAATAATCTACACACTTCAATGAGAATGTTAAAAAAATTAACATTTTAGACACAGGTTAAGAATATTAGCCCAAAATAATAACCACCCAGTTTCAACTGATACCATTTCAATAACAATGTCTTCATCCACCTTATCTCTACAAGTAGAGAATAACGTATGCCTCACCACCAAAAGTCCAAAAGCAAAACTCCATCTGAAAAAGAAAACCAAAAGCAAAACGCGCTACTTCAAGGGCATACGTGAATCGGCATTCCATGGTTGTAAAATTCTAACTGAGGATACAATCCAAATTGAAAGATGAGTACAGATAAAATCAAAGCGGCTGAACACCCCTCAAAGCACACAACGGCGAGAAACATTGTCGCTCAGAAATGCTTGATGGTTAAATCAATAGGCATGAAGCATTATATTGCACTGTGACCTCATCTGGACGCAGTGCGATACGATGTGCCAATTAGGTGTTGATTTGACATAGCTCCAAAATAATCTACATACTTCAATGAGAATGTTAAAAAAATTAACATTTTAGACACAGGTTAAGAGTGTCTCCGCAGCACATGCCACTTATGTCCCAGCCAGGTCCGCAACCTATGTCAATGCGTCGTGTCGCTCCACGCTGTGCGAAGCGCTCCCGATTGGTAGGATCGGATGGTTAGCAATTACGTCGTTGATTAAGAGAGATGCTTCTATACATCACTATTTGAACACAAAACATTCACCATGACCTAAACTAAAAAGCACAAAAATGTCCAACTGGATCCCACGCAGATCAATACACACATGAACAACAAACTTTGAAACTGTTCTAATGCCTTAAAACCTCCTCATCATAAAAAAAGAAACCCAAAGTCTATTCTTTGAGAGACATTTCGTTAAGAAAAATGCATCAGGGAAAAACAAACCTCCTCTTTATCGATCACTCGAGCATGAATTCTTGAATGCAGTAAGGTTCCTTTTGAGACCCTTGACTGCAGTTTCTCCGCGGATGCCTCATCAGGCTTCTGCTCATCATTCTTTGCAGCTGAGTCTTCTAGTGGAAAACTTCCCAGGGATGATTCCTCCAGAGGAGATTCTCTATCCACTCTGGCTGCATGGGCCCTCTGCTTACCAGCTTGCTTTCGCATGAAGGCTACACTCCTGTACAAAATTATCTTCTAAATAAAATAATACTCCCAGCTATATTCCTTGAAGGTTTGCTGAGCCCTCAGCCCCCCACATCACCCCCACCCACTCTCTCTCCCTTTCTTGCAGAAAAAACCTCCGATTCTTTGGAATTACGGATAGGTCCTTTCCATTTACGAATAAATCCTTTTTAATTTTCTGTGAGTGGAAAATATTTTTTCCCGGTTCGCGTTTAGGTCCTCCGTTCACCGTTTTTCACAAAGATCCTCCCGTTAAATACGAATTGCGAACGAGCCCTTTCTTACTTATTCAAAATAGCGAACAGGTCCAAAATTATAACAAATAGGTCCCTGCACTTTTCGTTCAGGTCCTTTCTCCGTTTTTCCCGAAAAAAATATTTTTGTGGTCCATTTACTCTCCGGAGCATGGGAAAAATGTTTTCGTGTTCTGTTTTTTCTCCGAAAAAAAAATATTAATTTTTTTTTCGTTCACGTGCGTGGCGTGCGCTGCGCTTGCGTTTCTAGTAAATATTGGAGTTTACCCTGTCGTCCAACTCTCCTTTCATCTGCCGCGCGTGTGGTTCGCTGAAAAGCCCCAACATGCGGGTTGCCTAGTCCGCCCCCACGTTCCAAAAAATCGGATTAGAGAAATCACCTGCATGGTCCAGCCCATTAAGGGTGTGTTTGGTTATCTGCATCATTCTAGCTTGTTTCGTATGAGTCATCCAGGCTAGTTTTGGCCTGACTGAGTGAATGCAAGTTAAGTTGTTTGGTTGTTTGTTTGTGCATCTCATGGGCCTGCATTAGAGAGAAGTTTAATTTCTGTGTTTTCTCCATCATGTATGAGTGGGTGCAATTGCATCCACCTGGCCTGGATGAGCAGAAAACCAAACATGTGTCTAACAGAGATAGTTGCATCCACTCATGCGATTCAGACACCATGCAGGCAACCAAACACACCCTAAATTGTGCATCGTCCTCCCTTTCCTCCGCTCAGCAGTTGGACGAGCGGCCGACCATTTCCTCCATCCCAAACACACCCTAAGTTGTGCATCGTCCTCCCTTTCCTCCGCTCAGCAGTTGGACGAGCGGCCGACCATTTCCTCCATCCCGGGCGCGGCACTATTTTTTTGTGATGCATTAAAAAAAACAATCCAGCGTTCGGGGAGCGCTGGTTTTTTTTTTAAAAAAAAACAAATTTGTTTTTTTTTAAACCGCGGTCGTGGACCGCTCAATTTTTTTTTAAAAAAAAATTGGTTGTTTTTTTTGGTTCGTATGTGAGTAATCCAAAAGAATCAATTAGTGCTTTGCTTTGCTTTTTGCTAATCAGTGCTTTGCTTTGCTTTTTGCATGCGTCGGAAAAACATTTAGGGTGTGTTTGGTTACCTGCACCATCCTAGCTTGTTTCGTATGAGTCATCCAGGCTAGTCTTGGCCTGATTGAGTGGATGCAAGTTAAGTTGTTTGGTTGCTTGTTTGTGCATCTCATGGGCCTGCATTAGAGAGAAGTCTAATTTCTGTGTTTTCTCCATCCTGTATGAGTGGGTGCAATTGTATCCACCTGGCCAAGATGAACAGGAAACCAAACATGCATCTAATAGATACAGTTGCATCCACTTATGCGATTCAGGCACCATGCAGGCAACCAAACACACCCTTAAATATTCAAAACCAGCGCTCGGCCAACGAGGGAAAAAAAACGGGGAAATTTTTTTTGCCAAATGCAGCGGTAGGGAGCCGCTGGATATTAAAATAACCGGAAATTTTTTTTTTTTGCAAACTTTCCAGCGCTTGGCCACCGCTGGAAATTAATGAATAATTTAAAAAATATAATCCAGCGCTCCGGCACCACTGTATTCCGAATAATAAAATAAAATAAAAAACACCACGACATTGCACTCCAATGAGGCTATTTTTGAAATTTCCGGACATGAATGGCTAGATCTGAAAAAAGAAAAACGGAAGGGGCTACAACAGTAAAAATTTCTCCCCACGTCTTCGGATCAACCCCGCGCTCGCCCCCCGCCCAACCCTCTCGCCGTCGGCCCTCTACACTCGTCGTCTGCCGTGCCGCATGCCGCCCCCTCGCTCCTGACGCACGCGCCGTCACCCCCTCTCCATCGGCCCCCTCTCACTGCGGAGACCGCCATTGTGGTCCGCCGCCCCCCATGGAGATGCGCCACCCGCCACCCCCCTACCCTCTCCATGGTTCGCCGCCCCCTTCCAGATCCGGCTCCCCTTCTCGCCTGTCGGTGCCCCACGCCGTCCCGTCGCATGGTCCGCCGCCCCCCTCTTCATCGCCCCACTCTCCATGGTCCGCTCGCCGTGCTGCGAGCGCTTGAGGACGTGCCGCTCGCCGTGCTGCTGCGGAGGGAGGTGGTGAGCGAGAGGACCGCGACGAAGTGGCCGGAGCTGTAGGCCGAGCTCGCCAGCCAGGACAAAAAGGCGAGGACTTCACCTTCCTCAAGCCCGACTGCGAGCGTCTCCGCCTTCGGCGTAAGCACCCCTCCTCCTTGCCTCCTCTGTTTAGAAAGGTGAGTCTTGATTGACTTTGGAAGAAATTTTATTTTGAGAAATTAGGTTGGTACAATTCCAATATCAACACGCAGAAATAAGTTTGGTAAATTAGGTTGTGGATTTGGGGGTCGGTGGGGAAGTATACGGCCGTGGCGATGTGGAAACTGGCACCGGCGGATTTTGATCCAATGGAGAAGTTCTGGATGCGGTTCCCGGTTGAGGGGTCAAAGGTGACACCACCACGTTCGTCATCAGATTTCAAATGGAAGGACTACTGCCCCATGGTGTTCAGGTGATTGCCTTCCATTCCTTTGGCGTAAGCACCCCACGTATTAGCTTTTTCCATATGTAACCTCGAATTCCGTAGATTTTTCGAGAACGCAAGTGGATCGTATTAGATAGTGCCATCCCGATGTCACCCTTCTTACACTTTTCAGGATATTGTCAGCTTAGAGTTTTCTTTGAAGAAGATCTCCGTATGAGAAAACATAGGTTATAGATGATTGGTTGCTTTATGAATAGAAGTTATACTTAGTTGCATGAGTTGGGCGATTCGAGATTAGATATTGTTTTGTCAATGGTGCCCGTTGCACTGAAACAATCATCAGGTTATTTGGAGGCTGGATCGTTTGAGGATGACATTTTTCTATGTACTTTGGAGATTTCCATCTAGGATGTTGAGCAGATCAGCTGCTTATCGTGCAAAGTGAGGCTCAAATGCTAGAATCATCACTAAATTAATAGAATAAGCAGATTAGAAGCCTGCGATCTGCATTTGCATGTGGTGGTATAAAAGAAGAATCAGTTGCTCTGATTTGCTCAGCATCTTTGTTCGAGAGTATGACTTCTGGTCGTTCTTCTGGTCTTGAAGTGATTGAGACCTTTCCTATTGCACTTCAGGTCTTTCATCCTTTTGTTTTTCTTTCTGGATATATTTGAATGATAATATTTTAAGCCATAAATTTTCTCCTGTTCATGGTTTATTTACCTACGAGTGACGTGACTTTACTTTCTCATTGTACAAAATGGCAGTCATTCGTTTTTTTTTTGCCTGCTATCTTTGTTTCTTAAGTACTGATGGTAGAAACTGCTGATGGAAGCAACCACACACTTAGTAAAACCTTGGTCCTATGTCATCAACATTAATTTCTATTCCTTGTGCTGATGTATATTGACATTCCTCCCTTGGTAACTATTGACAACGAAATATACACTTGTATTTAGGGCTCTGTTAGGTCCTTGATGATTTCCTTGTTGTAAGTTTGTCCTTTATCTTTACACTTGTTTTGCAATGTTTGTAAATTGTGTAGTTATTCTTTGCTGCCATTCAACCAATAAAGCATGCTCTTATTATCTAAACATGATTGATTCAGAGAACAACCATAGCTTGGAATTCGAAGATTTGTGGATGCATTACATCAAACTGCTTCAAAAAAATCTGAACCAGTTGAGTCTCTCAAGGGTTTGGGCGAGCATATCGCAAGGAGTACAAACATACCCTCACAATCCAAAATCATATGCAGCCATGTTAACTCTGAGCTGTATATACAGTGTTTCCAACAATTTGCGTCTTACACTTGACAAATGTAGTCAAAGGTAAGTGTGCCTTGTTTCCATGAAATTACTTTATATGGAAGTTTGACTTATTTTTAGAATGTATTTTCTTTTGGCTGAATGTATCTTGGCCATGATATATGTTTATCTTTCTGAGTACAAAACTTGAATATCTTGTATAATGTGATATAATTGGTACTGGAAATGTTTGTTTAACTTTTAATAATTATTCTTTATACACATATACAGTATTTAAAGATGGAAATATATATGTAGCTTGAGAACTTCCCAACACACTTATAA
Source organism: Rhipidocladum racemiflorum (assembly GCA_036346355.1). Classification (NCBI taxonomy): domain Eukaryota; kingdom Viridiplantae; phylum Streptophyta; class Magnoliopsida; order Poales; family Poaceae; genus Rhipidocladum; species Rhipidocladum racemiflorum. The sequence goes on along the minus strand of CM070592.1, from coordinate 29,832,229 downwards.
TAAGCCTTGTCATCTCTACACAGTTTTGTTCAGTGCATGTATGTTTTGGAGAGGCTGCGGCTGGGCTGAAAAGTTGTTTTTGGTTTGCTAGACTGTAAAACCGATGTAGTTGGCGGCTGTGGTTTTTCTTGATATGTCGTTTGGCAAACTAGCTGCTGCAGCTGTAGCTTTTAGGGGGCAACCGAGTGGGCCCGAGTGAGGAGGGAGTCGGAGAGGTGGTGCCCGAGCCAGAGGGAGTCAAGGAAGCGACTGGGAGGGGATACGACGGGATGAGGAGGGACGCAGAGCGAGCGGGGAGCGGTCGAGCGAAGCCACAACTGAAAAGCACCTCCCTACCAGCTGTGGATTTTAGGGGTGCTTCAACTGTGGCTTAGCTTTGCAGCTATTTTGCAGCTGGGCTGTTTGGGGGGGCTTTAGGCCCAAAGCTGAAGCACAGCTGAAGCGCAGCCCCCCTAAACGGGGCCTAAACATCTTGAAGTGTAGATAGTCTTGCATGCTTGCCTATTGACTTCGCATTTTTTTTATAATTGCAACAGGACCCTTCGATAATTGCCTTGGTCTTTGCTTTGTCCTTTGAATGGAGCAAAGCAGGATCTGACAATAGAATAACAGTCTGTTTGAGAGAGCTCTAGCTGATGATGATAAGTTACAGAAGTCTATTCTGTTGTGGCGCTGTTATCTAGCTTATGAGGCGGAGATAGCCTGTAATGCTTCTGCGGCACGATGTGTATTTTTCAGAGCTATACATGCTTGTCCATGGTATGTCACTGGCGTATAATTTTGATAGCAGAGGTTAAATAGTTTACTTATTGATATCCATTGAAGTGCCTATTGACCTTGTCCTTTTAGATTACTATGTTAGTAATAATGAGCATAAAGTCTAAATAAAGTGCATCATAGAGAAGAAAGTACTTTTACAATTAATTTGGTGCTGTCACAAATTTGAGTAGTTTATGAAATGTTAGTTAGGAATATCTTGCGGTTGCTGTTTGCCTTTCTTTGCTATCCATATGATCTAGGATTCTCGGGGATCCTTTTGAGCGCACATAAGTGGTTTTAATTCTTTATTCTCTCATAATTCTTTTAGCAGCTCTCATTTTCTAATATCAAAATGTAATTTTTATTGCCTCCAAACTCAAATGATGGTTGGTTAATCAGACAAGTGATGGTTTAGTTTGGTTCTTTGTTGACTATTCATTTGTAAATTCTAACAATTAAACTTTGCGAGTCTAAAAGATTATGGCTCGATGGATTCCAAAAGTTGATCTCGGTTCGACCTGAAAGAGTTATCAGATCTCCAGGAAGTAATGCTTGACAAGGAATTACATATTCGCACAGACATCTATGAGATACTCCTACAAGATGAAACTGATATATGACAGAACCTCCCTGGCTTGTATTCAGAATTCCAGATCTGTCCCGCTTGACAATCTTTGCAGCTCTTAGTTTCCAAGGTTCTAACCGAAGTTAGTTCTACATAGCAGTTAGTTCCTCACAAAGATAATCCTGTAAATGTGCTAGGACAAAAAAAAAGACCATGAATGAAATGCCCCAAAATTTCCAAAACCAAAAATCAAACCCTAATTCGTTGCTAATTGGATTTTAGTTGGTTTTAATAGTGTTCTTGTCCCGTTCTTGGATTCTGGGGGAGATGGGATGGGAGTAGTTGGACTTACCCGTTACCTCGCCCGGACCGTTGGTCCTCCAACCGCGCTCGTCCGGTCGTCGCGCCTGCGTCAGCCTTGCGCTAGCCGCGTCGCGCCGCCGTCGCGTCACTGTGTCGCCTCCGCGCATCTCGCCTCGCGCGCGTCATCCTCGCCTCGCGCGGCGGCGCTCCTCTCTCTGGGATCGCCGCCTCGGGACGTAGCGCAACCGCTCTGTCGCGCGTCATGCCGCCCGACCGCGTTGGAACTCGTCGTCGCTTTGCTCGTCGCCCTCCACGGCTCCGTCGCCTCCCTGCTTTCTGCCCTCGCCAGCCTCGCGTCACCCCCCTCGCCTCCCGTTGCCCACGCCCGTGACGCGCGTGGCTCTAAAACTCAGCGCCGTGCCGCCGCCCCTTTGCTCGCCTCCCCATCTTCCTCGGTGAGGACTCCTTCTCCCTCCTTCTCAAGCCGCGGTGAGCTCTGCCGCCGAGACCCTCACCTCCCTCTTCTTCGGGCCACCGAAGGCCCTCACCACTCATCTTTCCTCGCCTCCCGCCAAGCCCCGCCGCCACCCTCACCTTCCCCGCTCCGCCCTCGCTCGCCTGGCCACACCTCACTCGACCCGCCGCCAGATCGCCGCGCGCCGGCCGCCTCTAACTCCTAACCACGGTGTCGTGCCTCTCTCTGCTTTTCTCTCGATTGAGCCGGCCGGCCACAGATGCTGGCTCGGCCACGCTGCCTCGCTGCCGCTCTCCCTGGCCCATGGGCCGTTTTGGGCCATTGGCCTGGCGCCGTGCGGCCCGCAGGCCTTAGTCCCTTTTTCTTTTTCTTTTTTTTTGGATTTTATTTAAATCCAAGAAATCCTTTTAATGCTTCAAAAATCCGAGAAATCCCCCGAAAATCCAAAAATGACCCAAATACACTATCTTCATCGTTTCGAGCCACTGAGTCCAAATATGATCTCCGTTTCGCCGTTTGAAGTCCACAAAATTCCAAAATGCCTAAAGTGCCCTCGAAACCCTCCTCCGGCCCTTTTCTCTCCCGGTTTCTTTTTCGTTTTCTTTTTCTTGTTTTTCTCTTTTCTTTTCTTGTTGTTTTATCCGTTTATTTATTGCTCGCCTTCTTGTACTCTAGATCCGACCTTGGAGCCCGTCTCGGAGCAGTACGAGGAGCCGGAGAAGGAGCCGGACGTGACCGGCACCGAGTTCAACGACGTCGACGACGACCTAGGACTTCCCCTCGCCTCGCAAGGCAAGCCGCACTCCTTGAATATGTTGAATCCCATGATTATATTATAGTACTAATTATTTTCATATTGCATTATGTTTAGTATGTTAAATGCAAGAAATGCTATCTTAGAATGCCATGATGACATAGGTAGTACCTAACTTGCTTAAAGACCCACTTTGTATTGTTGTGCCATATTTCCGTTGACAACCCTAGACTTAGCTATTGAATCTCGTATGCTAGTAGTTATTAATTAGTTGAACATCAAAAATGATTTGTGTATTAAAATAAAACCATCAAGCAGGAGACTTGGTGTAGTCTATATTCAAAAATATGCTACGGTGAGAGGACTTTGGCGGGCAAACCACTAGATGGCTACGTGCCCGAACCTCGACCGATGACGAGGCCAATGTGTGTGGTGTGGATTGTTGGTTTGGAATTGGCTAAGTCTTGGGCATAATTTTAAGTAATCACAATCTTGGGCAAAGTAAATAACTTAGATCCCGCTCAACCACAAGTCGGGTCGGTTAGCTAAACCGCCTCCGACAAAGCTCAGTACATTGTTCACCCCATGGGAATACCTACATACTTAGTAGTAGATCAGCATTCCCAGTCGAGGAATGGCTGAGAGGATCGTGGGATGGGAATGAGGTATCATTCGCCGGGCCTCACAACGGTAGGTACCCACATAGTATTGGCCCACAGCTCTTAAGTTGGCGAGCCGAGAGCAGTGGGACCAACGACCTATCGGGTAGGGGCTAATCATGGGAATGTTCAATCAAAAGGCTTTGATGGTCTCGGCCTGGCCGCATGCATTTAAGTTGCATGTAAGTTTGCGCAGGGCATGAGGGTCGTAGATATCTTGTGGGTAAAGCTGAGCAACTCCGCAGAGTCATTTAAATGGTATTCGAATACGCCGTGCTTCCGGTAAATGAAGCTAAGTTTGAATTGGGGTGAATCCCGTAACCTAACCCAAGTAGAATTGTTATTTCCAACTTGACGTAATGATGAACTTGTGAAAACTCAAAATTTGCTTATTTCTATTATGTATGGTTTGTGCTTCAAATGTAAAATGTCTTCGAAAATAAAATTGCAACCACAATGATAATGACCTTATTGCCTCATCCTTTGGGAATACCCTCGCATGTAATATTCAGAAATTCCCGTGCGGTTTGTTGAGTACTGTTGTGTACTCAGTCTTGCTTTTCAACCTATTTTAGAATTTGAAGACGCAGGAGAACTCCAGGAGATTGTGGCTGGCAGAGCAGTTTGGTTTTAGGGTCCTTTTTCTGTGCTCAGGCATTGCCTGTGTGGTCTTTTGGTAATGTAATTTATTGAAGCCCGCCTCTTCCTTTTGTAAAACTTTGGCCATTAGGCCCTATGTGAGGTAAAAACTATCGTTTCGCTCTTATGCTGGCAATGTATGACTTGGTTCCCGACGGCTAATCATCCTGGGTAGTCGTTGTGGATTTAAACGCACCCCCTTGAAAAAGGCGGTCCGTCACAAGTGGTATCAGAGCCTTGGCTTGACCATAGATTTAGACCCTAGGATGGCTTAGGAAAAATCATTACTGAAAATTATTTTGACCTACAAATAAAACGAATTATGAAAATATAAGTACTATTGCTGTCCCTTTCTCCCTTTTCTATCTTACCTTTCTTTAGAAACTTATCTTCCCCTCTTCTTGTTTTGTTTTAGTTTTTCCATTGCTCCATCTAAATTCAAAATCTTCGTTGTCCGTAAAGTAGCTCACCGCAATTCACTAGCGGCTTGAAGATGACGCCGTCCGCCGTAGTTAGGTTCGATAGTTGTAGAGTTGTACCCTCCCTGTATTAGGTTTTTGTAATGTAAAATAGGTTGTCTAGGACCTTAAAACGGTATTGTGTACAACCTATGTCTATTATAAGTCGCCTATGTTCTCTTTTAAGCTGCTATATTGTTTTGATTAATATCTGCTTAAGTCCGTCTAAAATCAAAACAACTTCCTCCCTTTCATCTTGGCCCTTACCTGTTCTTTCTATCCCATCCCAAATTCTAACTCTTACTCACCTTCCGATTTCCCTAAAACCCGCAGCAAGTCCGACAAGAGATAGTCACGATGACAAGAGTTGGGCAAGGAACACAGTATGATGGCCACAGTGATGAGGAAGAATCAGCGGGAAACCCCACTAACTTAACACAAGTTCTAGCAATGATGGAAAGGAACCGCTACCAAGCAGAAGTGAACCAGACACAGCTCATGCAACACGTGTTGGAACAGCTAGCAGCAAGATCCCAAGGTTACCCCTAGGGAAATCCTGACAGGCAAGATGGTAACAATAGTGGATCTAGATGGACAGATTTTCAACGCACTCGGCCACCAGTCTTCGCAACCTCAACTGAGCCCTTGGCCGCAGATGACTGGATAAGAGATATCCAAAGGAAGTTAGATACCATCCAGTGCACTGAAAGGGAGAGAGTACTGTATGCTTCACACCAATTGGAAGGACCTGCAGCCGCATGGTGGATGACCTATCAAGCCACACGCAACGGACGAGAAACCACTTGGCCAGAATTTGAGGGTGCCTTCAGGAAGGCACATATCCCTGCAGGACTTTTAGCCGCCAAAAGAAGGGAGTTCTTGTCCCTCCATCAGGGAGGAAGGACCGTGATGGAATATCTACAACACTTTAACCAGTTGGCGCGCTACGCGCCCCGAGATATTGATACGGAGGAAAAGAAGATGGAAAGGTTCTTCGAAGGGCTGCAAAAGAATCTAAAATTCCACATATCCGCCATAGAGTTTCCGGACTTGGCGTCCATGGTCGACAAATTGCTTATCTCGGAGGAAATGAGGAATGACCTAGAGGATACCCGAAAAAGAAAAGCCCAACAACAACGGATGCAGACCTCCGGATCATACCAAGGAAACTTTGCAGCTACCGCCAACCGTTCTCCCTTCAAAAGACAAGCCACCGGAGGACAGCGCCCTGCCCCATACAACCGTCAGCCTGGCACAGTGAGATGCTTTGCATGCAACGGGAATCATTATGCCAACGACTGCCCAAACAGGGCCACCGGATGTTTCCACTGTGGACAGCCCAGGCACTTCAGACAGCACTGCCCAAGGAAGCACCTACCAAGTGATGTGGCCAGGTCACACGGACCAACTTCAGCCTCTAACAGCGGACAGATGGTCTCCTACCAGCCCCCACCACAACAGCAGCCACAGCCTCAAGGTTTACTCCAGGGACCGATGCCAATAAGGACCAGAGCACCCCAGAACAGTCAAAGCCACGTCAGTTCGCGGAACATCCAGGGACGTATCAATCATGTCTCCATAGAAGAAGCAGCGGCTGCTACAGATGTCATTATCGGTAAGTTTGCAATCCAAATCTCAAACTGCATTAGTATTGTTTGGCCCTGGTGCAACACCCTCCTTTATTGCCTTACCCTTCGCCTGCAAAAATGGATTTCGGTACCTCCCCTACCACTCTTGCACTTTCCAAACCCCTGGAAGCCGGTTAACGGCTCGGTCTGAATGCCAAAAACCTAGAATTAGACATTGAAGGAGTTAAGTTCAAGCTGACATGCTACTATTAGAAATGGGAAGCTTGGACACCATTTTGGGAATGGATTGGTTATCCAGACATAAAGCAAGGTTAGACTGTGCACGCAAAATGGTAGCATTTGAGAATGACCAAGGACAGCAAGTGACAGTGCAGACTGACCCAGGATTAGTAAAAGAACAGTAAAGAGATCATCAGCGTCATTACAGCAGATATGCATGGAGTTTCTGGACCAGTTCGTCATGGTATTCATAGATGATATACTAGTATACTCGAAGAATGAAGAAGAACACACCAAACATTTACACCGGCTATTACAAAAGCTTAGAGAGCATCAGTTATACGCCAAGTTCTCTAAATATGACTTTTGGAAGAACGAGATCGCATACCTAGGGCATATTATCACTAAGGAGGGAGTTAAAGTGGACCCAGCAAAGGTGGAAATAGCCAAAGAATGGAAGCAGCCAACATCAGTGACGGAGGTCAGGAAGTTTCTTGGAGTGGCAGGATATTACCTGAGGTTCATTGAAGGATTTTCAAAAACTATCAAGCCTCATACTCATCTTCTCAAAAAGGATAACCCTTACCAATGGACTGAGAAATGCGAAGAAAGTTTCAAAGACGAGTCTGACATCAGCACAAGTGCTCATTCTACCCGACACAAGTGAGGATTCCCAGATATATGGTGATGCATCCAAGAGAGGAATAGGTTGTGTGCTCATGCAGGATAAAAGAGTGGTTGCTTATGCTTCTCGGCGACTAAGACCACATGAGGAGAATTATCCGACACATGACCTACCATTTGCGGAATTTTCCTACAACAACAGCTATCAAGCCAGTCTGGACATGTCACCGTTCGAGGCCCTTTTCGGGAGGAAATGCCGCACACCGCTGAATTGGACAAATATAGGAGAGAAGCAACTATTTGGACCACAGCTAGTTCATGATGCAGAAGCCCATGTAAGAACTATCAGGGAGAATTCGAAAACAGCCCAATGATGGCAGAAGAACTATGCAGACGCGAGAAGGACAAGTATCAGTTACCAAGTCAGAGACTTCGTCTATTTAAAGGTGACACCGTTCAAACCAGTACGGAGATTTTAGATGATAGGGAAGTTGACACCCAAATATGTTGGCTCGTATCAGATCACTGGCAGAGAAGTAGCCTACATGTTGCAATTAGGCCCGGAACTATCCAGAATGCACAAGGTGTTCCACGTATCACAGTTAAGAAAGTGCCTCAGACAGCCGACGGAGCAAATTCAGTTAGAAGGAATCGATTTGTAAAGAGATCTAACCTACGCCAAGGAGCCCATCAGAATCATCAAGACAATTGAAAGAAAGCTCAGAAACAAGAAAGTCAGAATTTGCCGAGTGCTGTGGAAGAATCGCACACTCGAGGAAACAACATGGGAAAAAGGAATCGGAACTGCTGCGAGATTTTTCCAACCGAACCCCTTGAGGAGTAAATCTTGGGGACGAGATTTATTTTAAGGGGGGTAGGTTGAAATGCCCCAAAATTTCCAAAACCAAAAATCAAACCCTAATTCGTTGCTAATTGGATTTTAGTTGGTTTTAATCGTGTTCTTGTCCCGTTCTTGGATTCTGGGGGAGATGGGATGGGAGTAGTTGGACTTACCCGTTGCCTCGCCTGGACCGTTGGTCCTCCAACCGCGCTCGTCCGGTCGTCGCGCCTGCGTCAGCCTTGCGCCAGCCGCGTCGCGTCGCCGCCGTCGCCTCGCGGCGTCGCCTCGCGCCCGCGTCATCCTCGCCTCGCGCGCTGGCTGCTCCCTCTCTGCTGGGTCGTCGCCCGCCTCGGGACCGCGCGCAACCGCTCCCGTCGCCGCGTCATGCTTCGCCAGCCGCGTTGGAACTCGTCGTCGTCTGCTCCCGTCGCCCTCCACCAGCTCCCGTCGCCTCCCTCGCCTGCTGCCCTCGCCAGCCTCGCGTCACCACCCTCGCCTCCCGTTGCCCACGCCCGTGTCGCGCGTGGCTATAAAACCCGCGTCGTGCCCGCCTTCGCCCCTTTGCTCGCCTCCCCATCTTCCTCGGTAAGGGACTCCCCTTCTCCCTCCTTCTCCAGCCGCGGCCGAGCTCCGCCGCTCGAGACCCCTCACCTCCCCGTCTTCTTCGGCTTCGGCCGAAGGCCCCCTCACCGCTCATCTTTCCCCTCGCCTCCCCGCCAAGCCCCGCCGCCACCCCCTCACCTTCCCCGCTCCGCCCCCCCCCACTCGCTCGCCCGGCCGCCACCTCACTCGAGCCCGCCGCCAGATCGCCCGCGCCGCCCGCTCGCCCTAACCCTAACCCTAACCCTGGCGTCGTGCCCCCCTCTCTCCTTTTCTCTCGATTGAGCCGGGCCGGCCTGCGCATGTGGGCTCGGCCGACCACGTCTCGCGCGCTGCCGCTCTCCCTGGCCCGTGGGCCGTTTTGGGCCGTTGGCCTGGCGCCGTGCGGCCCGCAGGCCTTAGTCCCTTTTTCTTTTTCTTTTTTTTGGATTTTATTTAAATCCAAGAAATCCTTTTAATGCTTCAAAAATCCGAGAAATCCCCCGAAAATCCAAAAATGACCCAAATACACTATCTTCATCGTTTCGAGCCACTGAGTCCAAATATGATCTCCGTTTCGCCGTTTGAAGTCCAAAAAATTCCAAAATGCCTAAAGTGCCCTCGAAACCCTCCTCCGGCCCTTTTCTCTCCCGGTTTCTTTTTCGTTTTCTTTTTCTTGTTTTTCTCTTTTCTTTTCTTGTTGTTTTATCCATTTATTTATTGCTCGCCTTCTTGTACTCTAGATCCGACCTTGGAGCCCGTCTTGGAGCAGTACGAGGAGCCGGAGAAGGAGCCGGACGTGACCGGCACCGAGTTCAACGACGTCGACGACGACCTAGGACTTCCCCTCGCCTCGCAAGGAAAGCCGCACTCCTTGAATATGTTGAATCCCATGATTATATTATAGTATTAATTATTTTCATATTGCATTATGTTTAGTATGTTAAATGCAAGAAATGCTATCTTAGAATGCCATGATGACATAGGTAGTACCTAACTTGCTTAAAGACCCACTTTGTATTGTCGTGCCATATTTCCGTTGACAACCCTAGACTTAGCTATTGAATCTCGTATGCTAGTAGTTATTAATTAGTTGAACATCAAAAATGATTTGTGGTGTGGAGGCCAATGTGAAGCTAATTAAGTTCGTTGTAATCTTGAATTGGTAGGTGTCTTTAAGGGTGTGTTCCTTGTATTCTTGGTGAGCTAAGTACGAGAATATATAAGTGTGTATGTTCTTGTGTCCACGAGTTCGTGTTTGATCCTTGGGCTAGTTCCACATCGGCGCCGCCCGCGCGCCGCGCCGAGACGCAAAGATGACTTGCCGAACGGCGCCGCGGGGCTCACGGTCGCGCCTGAGGAAGTTGTCCCCTGCCACGGCCTCCGCACCTAGCCAGTCTCTCTAGCCATCTCCCTCACTTCCTCCTCCAATCCAAGAAGCGCCGGAAATGGAAGCGGTAGGAGTGCACCAGGCAGGGGAAGCGGATCTACAGGAGATGACGACCCGGGGGTGGACGGCGCTGCTCGCCACCAAATCTGAGAGGGCTAGCGGACGAGGCAAGGAGGAGACTCCGAAAGGAGAGACAAGAGGGAAATAGACGAATGGCTTGCTTGGCAGGCGGCGGCAGGCACAGGCGAGGCGGGCGGGAAGTAGGGGTGTAAATGGGTCGGGTAATATCCGATCCGTGCCCGTACCCAGATGCAAAATTACCCTAATGGAATACTATTTTACACTACCCGTCGGGTACGGGTACGAGCAGTACCCGGATATGTTAGTTTTGGGTTCGGATCGGGTACGGGATCGGCAATATCCGGCAGGTACGGGTCGGGTTCAGGTACCCGGATAATTCTCACAATTCGGGTACCCAAATATAATAATGCAACAAGCCCACAAGGCCCATGTGGCTGCGCCGGCCCATATCCCCTGGATCCACATCTCCTCATCTCCTCATCCCCACTGACCCACATCCCCTCATCCCGATCCCATCGCCTCCCCGGCCCCCAGCCGCCGCCTGCCCGCGCGGCGCACCCCCAGCCATCTTTGTCACCGCGGGAGTACAAGTTCAGCGGCTCCGTCGCGTCCTTGCCTTCCTCGAAGCCGGCGTGCACAGGATCCATCGAAGCGGTCGATCCGCCTCCCCGTTGTTCGTCTTCTACGCTTCGCGAACGTCGGTGTCGCCGGTGCGGAGGTCCGGCGGCGGTAGCAAGAAAAGTTCTTGGCCCCTCCTCCTCGGCGCTGCAATCTCTTGTTGTGTGTGGGTTCGTTGCTAGCTTGGAGTGGATTATGTCGGACATGGGATGATTGTTCTTGCTGTAGTGTTCTGCTTCGTTATTAGAGTAGGCGTGCGCGTGGATCCGATAATACTTTGGTGGTATTACTAGATGGTTGTGGGCATGACTGACAAGAGTAGGATTTGGCCATTGCTTCTGCTTATTTTGATGCTCTGTAACTTACCTGCGATAGATGAACTCAGATGAGCCACTTCATGTTGTGGTTCTGTACAGGCTTTTTTGTTGTCCTTAGAGTCGGTCCTCGCTGAAGGAAATAATTCTATATGTGTAACATCCCACCATTTTCAAAATTAGAAAAATAAAAATTTAAGATTTAAAAATAAAATTAAATAGAAATTTTAATTGAAATCAAGAATTTGATTTGAAATTTATTAACCTCACTTCTTTTTCCTAAATCTCGATAAAGAATAACTTCAGTTTGGAAATTCTTTTCCAAAAGAACAAATTATTAAAATGAGATTCAAAGATGATCTTAATTTTGAATAAACATCTTTTCTAAATTTCTAAAATCATTTATTGATTTTTCCTTCATTGAAAAGGGAATTGACAAAAAGATAAGAAGTAAAAGATAAAGAGGTAAAAGATAAAATGGTAAAATGGTACAAGATAAAAATTACCATAGTAAATTCTTGGATAACCCTAGAGTGCTCTAGAAACCATCTTGGCTGGTCAAAAGAAAATGTGAAACCATTTGCAAGTTGATAAGGTAAAATAAATGTGGAACCTTATCTTTGACCAAAACCATTATCAGATTTTTGTAGCAAATCCTAGACCTTTCCAGCACCTAGGATTTTTACCATGTAATATAAGTAACATTATACTTGTCCAAGAAAATTTACAAAAACAAATAACTGGTTTTACTATTTATTCTCATTTAATCTTTTCAATCCTGGAATTCTGCAAAACATAGTAAAAGAATTCTTAGAAAATAAATACTAGGAATTTGAATTTAAAATTTATATGGTAGATCCCTGATACTAATTTAGACCTTGTGTAAAAATATAAAAAATTAATAAGTATTTTATACTGTCTGATAAATCCTTTTCCGAATTTAGATTCCTGTACAATCCCCACTGTAGGAATTTTTATAAATTCACCGTAGCATATTCTAATCTCAAAATTTTACTATAGGAAGATAACTTATCCTCTAAGCCATTAAAAAAGTTTCGAAAATTCCAGAGACATATGACCCACGAATTAAATGAATCATCATGCTGTCTGCAAAGGGAGCCCTAGAATTCTCTTCACTCCACACTTACACGTGGGGCCATGTACCCAGAGATTTCCAGCCAGTTCCACTTACCTCATGACGCTGCCTATTGGGCCTCCTTTACCGCCGGTCCCACGCGTCATTGCCCTCTCCCCTTTCCTCTTTTCCCTTGCCGTCTCTCCCTTTCACTGCCAATGGACCCGGGCCCATTCATCAGTTCTTTCTTCTCCCTCTGCTCACTCGGCTCTCTCTCTCTCACTCGCACGAACAGCGCAGGGAAAAATCTTCAAACCGCCTCTACCCTTCCCTCTCTAGAGCCACATTGCTTGGCCAAAAGGCATCCACGTCGCTTCTTCTTCTTGGCACGCCACTGCGTTTGCCCATGCCCTGGCCAAGGAAAACTCCAGAGGACGCCCGAACCGGCCGCCATTGTTCTTGCTTGTTCAAACCCTGTAGGAACCCCGCTCCTCCTCTATTTGAGCCTGAATCCCATTACCTCTCATGCCCCAATCCGGCAAACCCGACCAAACCCAAAGGTTTAGCAAGTTGAGCCCGAATTTGATGTCTTCTTCAACTCCGGCCATTTCACTTTCAAGACCGAATCAATGAAATACTCCTCCCACTCATAATTCCTTTCCAATTCCTCTCGACCGAAGCATCTGCACTCACCATCAATCAAAATCCCTCACTCAATTGGACCGGAGAACCTCCGTAGCTCCTCCGCACCACGCGCCCTTCTCCTTTGACTCCGATGACACAGTGGCAGTCCAATCCGAAGCTGTAAATGCACGGTGAGACGTTAATTCAAGTTGCTTGTGCCTCATGGATGTTTATTTGAGCCTTAAATTGATCCGAAATATCCTAGTTCGCCGTCGCGACGACCGTGACCATAGCCCGCCGCCTATGCCCGTCGTGAGCTCGATTAACCGCCGTCGAAGCCTGTTTAAGTCTCCCTTTGGAACCCCCTAGGCTCCTTCCACCTCACCCTGTGCTCGGTCGCTAGCCTCTGGCCTTGGTTCGCCGTCGGCGAGCATCGGACCGAGCCCCCTGCTTGCGCCGCTGCTCGACCCCAGTGCGAGCCCCTTTCCGGTCACCACCGACCAGCGCGAAGCCCACCGTCTGGTTCGCCTCGATGTGCTCGTGCTCCTCGTACCTTCGCCCTGGCCGGAAACCCACCGGAGCCCCGTCGCCGGCCATCCCTAGCAACCACCTCTGCTCTACCTCTACTGATCCGTGGGGTCCCCTCGTCAGTTGGCGCTAATCACAGGAGCTTTTCCAATTGCCAGAGTACGCTTTCAATCATAGAAAGCGTATTTTGGATTTCTAGGTAATTTCTAGGCTAGTCACTATTCAAACCTTTGTATCTTTTGCACTATAAGTCCAAATTAGGTGAAACAAATTTATAAATTTATGTTAAATCATATAGTTTCGGAATATGCTAAAATATTTAAACTTTGATCTCTGTTTTAAATTCAAATTCAAATTTAAAGTATAGGATCCGAATAGGTTGCATGCACAAGTTTTGCAAAACTTGTCCAAGTTGAATGAAACCAATTTTGTTAGATTCCTTATGTCATAAGGTCTCTATTTATTCAATTAGATTTGAATTTTAAGTTACTTTGTATTAAATTCCTTTTAAGGTCGATTTCAATGCATAGATTATTCAAATTGATATAACTAGTTTATTTTTCAACCAAATAATATGAAATTTGTTCTGTTATGTTAGTTAAATAGTATAAAACCTGATTCTACAAAAATACTTAGGGTGTACCATGCATCTTTTATATTTTAATAGTTAGTGACCTTTGTTTGAATCAAACTCATAAATAGATTGGAAATAAGTTGGTAAATAATCATGCTTATTAAATACTACTATAGTTCAAACACAAATATAAGCAATAATACATGAAGAACCTGTTATGGATGATTCACAATACAAGACCATTACAAGAATGATTAGACTCAACTCTAGCCTACGATAGTTTTAATTTGTGCATTAGAACTTCGTAGTGTACCTTTAGCCCATAATTAACATATGATTTCGCATAATAGATATAACATAATAGATGGACTAATATGACCCAAATGTTAGAGAATTAATATTGAAATGTCCTTAAGGTCAAGACCCTATTAATCTGCAAGAATAATTGCATATCATATTTAGTCGCAAACATGAGGTATAACTATCTATAACTCAAAGAATGATTAGAATATCACCGTTAAGTACTAGTACCTATAAGAGCCAGCTTTAGAATACTTCCTAAAGCTAGACTATTTCATTATGTAAAAGTAATTATATTATAATTTGCTTTGGATCTGAATCCTATTCAAACATAGCCATGTACATTTGGAGCCCTAAAAGCCCATCATATATAAATAAGTAACTATGTTTAATAACTAGTATCATAGGTTGAGCTCTACAAGCATTAACGATTAATTGTTAAATGCCTGGTGTTTACTTAAATTGAACCATGCATGCACTAGTGATCAATTGCTGATGTCTGTTATTACTTAAATTCAATAATGCAAGTTATACCTGCCTCCAACCTGTGGTTTTATGTCATAATTTATATTAATATAAACAATCTTAGCTTCTTGAATTCGTAAAATAAAATAGAATGAATCATAAGGAACAGGTGTTTGTGTGATGCAACCCTCAAACCGTTAAACAATAGTAGAGACTATAGCGTAGAAGTAACACACTCGCTTATACGGTCTCGAAACCCTGAACCGCAACCCATGCTTGTTTTATGAATGTTTTATATTTGATGTTTCCATCTGATTTCCTTTTGCCCTTATTGAAAGTGTTATTTGCTATTTGCAATCTTTTCCGTTATGCGACGTATAGAATCCGACGTCTCGGACTTCGCCCTCGACAACTTCAAGACTACGTCTTCGAATCGCCGCTGAAAACAAAGGATAGCAAGGCAAGCACTCATGTAGATCCCAATTTTCTTTAACAAGAAGAATCTAATTAAAACTTGCATGCATATGCTATATTTTGTATACACTGCTATATTATGGGAAGAATGGTAGATATAACCTTCATTGATGGTTTTCCTTAATCAGTAGTGATAGATGAAACCCTAGATTGATGATGGATACTCAAAATGGGTATATCCGATTATTACTTGCATATGCTTAGCCCTGCTTTAGATTGGGAACACGAACAGCGGGATATACTGTTCGCGATAAACTAAAATTGTTGGACATGTTGAACATTAATCTTGAACCTGTTGGAATAATGTGGTTATTGATACTTTCGTTTTCTGGAAATAAAACTATGATTTCGACGTGGGTGATTATTGGCAATAGCCGGTTGTAAGTGTTTTAACATGTACGTAGATAGGGTGAAGTATCGCCCATGTCACTTTGAGGACCGAACATAGTGTCCCGTGATCCAAGATTACCCGTACAACCACAATGCCGGTATGGTGACGGCTATAACCAATTAAGTTATTAAAAACTGACCTTGCATTATGGAAGGTTGTAGTAGCACGGGCATTTCGGATATAGGTTTGCTCGAGGGAGGTGCCATCACCGAGGTGTTGACACTTGCCGATGCAACAGTATACGCCTTACTAATGGAGAGAAATGATTCGTATACACGATGTGCTTCTACCGCCATTTTCCAATGGGGAGGAATGATGTCGGGACCCCGAATTTGCAAATCCGGACCCTCTGTGTATTCAGCACTAGTCCAGGAACGCGCTAGTGCACACAGTTTTAACATTGGTAAATATCACAATCATACCATTCGGTACTAATAAAGTACTTTTATTTAAATAACCAAACTGGTTACTCGACTTTATGGTCAAGCCACAAATGTACGCCACGCAGGGCGAAACTTATTAAGAAAGAAATAGTAGCAGCGGAAAATCAAATAACTTCGTGGCGCCATCCAGTATACCACAGGCAACTGACTGGGCTCGCTCCCTAAGTAGATGGTTCCTCGTGGAGCTCCTCCTCCAAAGCTGGTGTAGTCTCCTCTTCAACTGGTGTTGTATTGTGGCAAGGGTGAGTACTTGGTACTCAGCAAGTCATGCACAGAATGCAAGCTAATATACTACATGCATGGCATGTTACAAAGGAATGGATCAAGGTATATTTGCAGTAAACAACATTTGACAAGTAGCATAAGTAGATTCGAAAGCAGTAGAAACAAGTATAGCATAATTAACTTTTCTAGGAGTTTAATAAACATCTTCCCCATCCTAATCCACATTTCCATCAACAACATTATTTAACCAAACCCAACCTTTCAAATCCAAGTTATTTTTAAGAAAATCTAACCCTTGACTGTAATTCCCGAGCGATGTCCAATACCGCGGACACGGCTATTCGAATAGATTGTACACTCTGCAGAGGTTATGCACTTTACCCACAAGATACAGTCAAACACCACAAAGGCGAGTTCCCGTAACAAAGTCTTTCGGAAACTTCTAACAATACAAGTGGTCCTCCCCGGTTATTGCACACTAACCCTTCCCTTAGCTAAGGCGAAGTCTAGGCCAATCAACCGTTAGATGGGTACTGGCCTCGGCCAGACGCGCTCCCCGCACAACTTACACAAAGGGTGTAGTTGACCTCCCGAGGTCCCACATATGCGTTATTAGCAACTTAGTCAACTAGGTCCGTCCCATTCTGAGACATGTGGTTGCACGTTAGACCCAGTTCAAAGGCTTGCAAGGTGAAGTCCTTAGGGTGACCAGGGCAAGACTACCCGAAGAACCAAATCAACATCCCTAGTGCCACAACCGCCCACCTGATCATTCTTGCCACATGCCCCGGTCGAAAACTATTTATCAAACCCCAGTTGATTACCATGCACCACGTGCCATCAACATCACATGATACCTTTCCAAAATAGGTTCAATATATCATTAAGTCAATATTAACATTTGATTGTCCAAATCATGTCATGAGCACGAAAGGTGTCTAAGCAAGATACTACAACGGTCTAAAACCCATGTTGGCAATTTAATAATGTCCAACTAGTAATCCACAACTAGGGTGACAAGGGTCATGGCACATATTTAAATAATCAAGGTGTCATACAGCAAATTGGTATTTATCTAACCCCCATATTTAAATAAAGTATTTTTCTAATTGAACTAGCATGCAATAGGTTAAATAAAAATAGATTTCAAAATAGGATCAACATGGTCAAAGCACAACTTGCCTTCAAAAAGTACTTGTTCTTGGTCTTGAGTTGGATTCTGAGTCAATACTTCTCCTTCGAATCCTTCCGGCACTTCAACGTCTACTCGTAAAGCGTGCAAATAGCAATACACGAATAAACAATAGGCAAAAAGTGTCCAAACATCCAAATAAAATCCATAAACAGAGAGAACATAATTTTATGAATTTTTAGAAACTGGAATCGTCAAATTTGGAGTTAAAATGCAAAAGTTATGATTATTTAAAGTTTAAATAATCAATTAAATAATTTTACAGATTTAGAAATTTGAATCACTCAAATCGGAATTGAAACGCAAAAGTTATAAGCGTTTGAAGTTTGAATCAAAATCTGAAATCATTATTTCGAATTAATAAATCATTTTATTTTTCGGAAATTAATTATTGCGTCAGCCTGGACACTTGTCAGCCTCTGATTGGTTGGCTGACGTCAGCCGGTCCATGGACTTGGTCCACGCTCGGCTCGTGTCTACCGTGGACTCGGTCCACGGCTCCTCGTAAGACTGACATGTGGGTCCGCCTCGGGTGACGTCACTGGCGGCGTCGTGAGGCTCGGCCACGAGTCTTTGGCAGTGGGACAGCTGACGTCATTCTTGGCGTCGGCGCTCGGCCGAGACGATCGGCCCGACATGCGGGCCCGCCATGACGTTAGTGTGACGTCATGGTGCAGGGTGGCTGGGCCGCTGACATGCGGGCCCCGCGTGTCAGCGTCACACGCACGCAGCGTGACGGCCCGACCGCGGTCGGCCTTTCCCGACGCGTGGTGCAATCTCGGCCGTCGATTTGAAAATCAACGGCCCAGATTAGATCTCGCTCACGCCGTTTGGGTTAACGCGTTTGATCTCGACCGTTGAATCTAGATCGGACGGTCAAGATTGGATCTAGTGGTTTTGGACGGAATCTCACCGTGAGATGACGTGGCGCAATCTGGGACGTTGGATCTTGATCGGACGGCCGAGAAGCTTTGAGCGGCAGCGATGGCGTCGGCGGAGCTACTGGCCGCCGAGCCGGGACGGCGACACGGCAACGGCGTTTTGGCTCCTCCGGCGAGTGAGAGGTCCTTCGTGCGTCTCGTTGCGGTGAGTCGGATCTGGGTCAACGCGGCGGGGGACGGCGACGGCGGCGAGCAAGCAAAACCGCGGCGGAGGAGTGCTACAACTCCGGCGAGCGACATGGCGCGTCGGCACCGCGGCGGCGACGGCTAGGCAACGGCTGCGCAAGGTCAAGGTGATCTCGGTGTGATCCGGGCATTAAATAGCCTCGGCTTCCGCGCGGAAAACGGAAACCTAATCCCTCACGGCGGCGGGCGCGGCGGCGGAGTCCGGCTCGGACTCGGGCGGAGACGACGACGGAGGACCGTCCACATGGCGCGATCAACGGCCACCATCGCGCGGGCGCGGTCGGATCCGGCCCGAACTCAGCTCAACCGGTGCGATCCAATCTGGACCGTTGGATCTCGATCCAACAGTCGGGCTCGAATAGGGTTCGGTCAAGTCACTTGGTTCGGGTCGGACTCGAGTCGGACTCGGACTCGGGTCCGGTCGGATGAACAGTACTTGACCCGACTTGATTTTCCAACGATTTAATATTTAAAATAATTCCCAGAAATTCATTTAATTCATTAAAAATATCAAAAGACTCAGAAAAATTCTGGAAAATACTTTGGATCATTTTGGACTCAAATAAAATATTTCCAACAAAATTTTATTTGCAAAGTTTAATTCTTTAATTATTTCAAAATGGAATAAATTCAAATAAATTCCAAATAAATCCAAATAAATTCCAGAAAATTCCAAAAATTCACCAAAGTGCCAAATCACACATGAATTTAAGAAAAGCAAAATTTTGGGGTGTTACAAACCTCCCCCCCTTAATAGAATCTCGTCCCCGAGATTCAGGGCTTACTCTGAGAATAGGCTTGGAAACTCTTTCTTCAAATCCTCTTCACGCTCCCAAGTTGCTTCACTCTCCGCGTGGTTGCTCCATTGAACTCTGCAGAAACGGGTTGACTTGTTCCTCGTCTCTCGATCCATGGTGTCCAAAATCTTTACGGGATGCTCCTTGTAAGTCAAATCTTCTTGCAACTCAATTGATTCTAGCGGTGTCTGTTCCTCAGGAACTCGGAGACACTTCTTCAACCGGGACACATGGAATACGTCATGTACTCCTGCTAACGACTGCGGTAGCTCTAGCTGGTAAGCAACTTCGCCTCTGCGGCTCAAAATCTTAAATGGTCCAACATAACGGGGTGCGAGTTTCCCTTTAGCATGGAACCTCTTAACTCCTCTGAGCGGCATAACTCTGAGGTATACAAAGTCTTCTGGTTCAAAACTCAAATCCCGGCGACGATTATCAGCATAACTCTTCTGTCGTGATTGGGCTATCTTCAACCTTTTCCTAATCATGGCAATCTGCTCTTCAGCCTCTTGAAGAATATCAGGCCCGAAGACACGGCGCTCGCCGGTCTCATTCCAATTCAATGGCGTCCGACTAGGGGTGGCAACGGGGGCATTCCCCACCGGGGAGTGCCTCCCCATCCCCGTCCCCGTGACATGAAATTTTTCCCGTCCCCGTCCCCGTTCCCCGTCTCGGGGGAGAAAATCCCCCCGTCCCCATCCCCGTTCGGGTATCGGGGCCCCGTCGGGGACCCATCCCCGCGAAGAGTTCACACAAGAGAAGAGCTCTTATAGCCATTTTAACTCTAAAATTATATCAACAGGCAAGGAAAAAAAGAATGCATGCATTCATTGAAAATTATGTCGTTCCGTTTATGAAAATGTGATTATGATGGGCTAGAGAATATGTTTGCAATCTAACAATTAAATTAGACTAAACTAAATTTGGGTCCCCAACCGGGTCCCCGCGGGGAAAGAAATTCCCCGTCCCCGTCCCCGCCATCCCCGATGGGGGAATCATTTTCCTGCTTCCATCCAGCTGGGACAATTTTTTCCCATACCCGTCCCCTAATAGAGGAATTCCCCGCCGGGGATCGGGGAACGGGTCCCCATTGCCACCCCTACGTCCGACAGGGTCGACCATACAGTGCCTCAAAAGGTGACATCTGTAAACTAGCCTGGTAACTATTGTTGTAACTGAACTCGGCATACGGCAAACTCTTATCCCAAGAGGTAGCATAAGCCAAAGCACATGCTCTTAACATATCCTCCAGAATCTGATTGACTCTTTCGGTCTGTCCATCCGTCTGTGGATGATAGGTCACATCTTGAAGTTTAAACGGGTTCCCAAGGCTTCATGCAACTTATTCCAGAACCTTGAGGTAAATTGGGTACCTCTGTCCGATACAATCCTCTTTGGCACTCCGTGCAAACAGACGATCCTGATCATGTACAACTCCGCTAACTTATCTCCTGAGTAAGTGGTCTTCACGGGGATAAAATGGGCTACTTTGGTCAAGCGATCCACTATAACCCATATGGAGTCATAACCTCCTTGAGTCTTAGGCAAACCGGTAATGAAATCCATTCCGATTTCCTCCCACTTCCACTCAGGTATTTTCAGCGGCTGTAGCAATCCTGCTGGTCTCTGATGCATTGCCTTGACTCTCTGGCATACATCGCACAATGCAACATGCTCGGCTACTTCACGCTTCATGCTCGGCCACCAGAATCTTTCCTTCAAATCCTGATACATTTTGGCGCTTCCAGGATGAATTGAGTACTTGGAGTCATGGGCTTCTTCTAGAATCAACTGCTTCAGCCCCTTTTTGTTCGGCACACAAATGCGATCCTTCATCCATAACGTGCCTTGCTCATCCAACCTGAAGTCCTCTGCCTTGCCTTCCTCCTTGATGGACTTAATCCTGCGGATCTTGTCATCATCCTTCTGTCCTTCTCGGATCTGGTCCTCTAGGGTAGGCTTTACTTCCAATGCGGCCAAGAATCCGCTAGGTACCACCTCAATCTTCATTCTTTGAAATTCCTGGCATAGCTCATCCCGATTCGTGGCTATCAACATATTCACGGTATGGCTTTTCCGACTCAAGGCATCGGCAACTACGTTGGCCTTCCCGGGATGGTAATGGATTCCAACATTGTAGTCCTTGATCAACTCTAACCATCTCCTCTGCCTCATGTTCAGATCCGACTGGGTGAATATGTATTTAAGGCTCTTATGATCCGTATACACTTCACATCTGTTCCCGATCAGATAGTGACGCCATATCTTCAAGGCATGCACTACGGCAGCTAACTCTAGGTCATGCGTCGGATAATTTTCCTCATGCGGCCTCAATCGCCTTGATGCATAAGCGGCGACCTTTCCATTCTGCAGACAAAGACACATCCAAGTCCTTGGCGCGTCGTCACAATAAATATCAAAGCTTTGATTAACATCGGTAGAACTATCACCGGTCCGATGTCAATCGCTTCTTGACTCCTCAAATCCTTTCTCACATTCGACGTCCATGCAAACTTCTTCTCCTTTTTCAGCAATTGCGTAAGAGGTTTCGCAATTGTCGAAAAGCCTTCAATGAAACGGCGGTAGTATCCTGCCATTCCAAGGAAACTCGGATCCGGGTCACGATCTTGGTGCTCCCAATGTAACACGGCTTCTACCTTGCTTGGATCAACGGCGATTCTTCTTCGCGGTCATTACATGTCCGAGGAATTCTACCTTGTCCTTCCAAAAATCACACTTGCTGAACTTGGCGAAGAGTTGCTGTTCCTCGGCTTTTCCAAGACTCGCCTCAAGTGTTCGGCATGTTCATCCTCTCGTCTTGGAGTAGATTAGGATATCATCTATGAACACGACGACAAACTTGTCCAAATATTCCATGAACACCTTATTCATCATATTCATGAAATATCTTTGGCGCGTTAAATCGATCCAAAGGACATAATCAGAACTCGTAATGTCCATATCTTGACGAGAATCTTGTCTTTGGAATATCCTCTCGATCGGATCTTCAATCGATGGTATCACGATCTCGAGATCAATCTTGGAGAAAACTCCGGCTCCTCTCACCGGTCAAACAAATCATCAATCCTGGTAGCGGGTACTTATTCTTCACGGTGACTTCATTGAGTGCACGGTAGTCAATGCACATCCCGAAACTCCGTCCTTCTTCTTGACAAACAAAACCGGTGCTCCCACGGCGACGAGCCTTGGCCTCGATAAATCCTTTCTCCATTAACTCTTCTATTGCTTTCTTCATCTCTACCAACTCCTCGGTGGACATCCGATAGGGTCTCTTTGCTATCGGTCTTGTACTGTACAAGCTCTATCACAAACTCTATGTCCCCGCCTGGTGGCATACTGTAGATCTTCGAAAAAACATCTGCGTACTCATTCACTCTCGAGACATCCTCTATGCCGATTGTCTTGGTACTGTTAACCATCATCTGTCCGTCTCTAACCGCAGTGGGCTTGAAATTCCACTTTCTTTCCACACGGGCTCTCAATCGAGATAGTCCTTCGTCCACAATCCAATACGGCCTTGTGCTTGGATAACCAATCCATTCCCAAAATAACATCTAAGGTCCGGGTCTCCAAAATAATAAGGTTCGCTAGGAACTCTATTCCATCTATTAGTATTCTCACCGGAACATCCTACTTTCGCTCGGAGTTCGGAACTGTGGGTTTGAACTAAAAGCATGCATTTAAGCCTTGCAATCCCCAAATCATTTCTAGCAGCAAAGCCTTGCGAAACAAGCGAATGCGAAGCTCCGTAATCAAACAAAATCAAGGTGTATCGAGTTAACTAGCAACTTACCCAAGACGATGTCCGTAGCATTCTGCGGTGCATCCGCGGTGACATGGTTGACTCGGCCTCTAACCACGCCGGGGTGTGGCTCTGTCTTGGCGTCCTAGCTGGGTGTTTCCTAGATTGAAGTGAGCGGGTCACTCCTGCTGTCTTCTTTGGGCATTTGTTGGCAAAGTGTCCTGGCTCGTTGCGATTGTAGCGGCGTCTCAGTTCCTTCTTGTTGACGCTCGAGCGGCGTTTCTAAGCGAAGTGAAGTGCAGTAGTTTTGATTGACGGTTCTTGGTGCCGTGACGGTGTCCTTGTTGCATTTTGTGGCTGGAATCAAAATCGATTTGGTGCAACTCTCGGTGTTGTTACGTTCCTGGCGTGATCCTGTTTGTTGCATCCTGCGCTTCTGTTCTCATCCAGTTCCTTGCGCTTGTCCTCAAGAATAAGCGCCTTATTCACCACTCTTGGAAATCCGTAAAGGTGTGGGTGATCAATCCCACCTGCAATCTGAGTTAAGTCCCTTCATAAAACGAGACTGCCTGGCTTTATCTGTCGCTACATCCTCAGTGCGTAGCGTGCCAAGCTGTGTGAACTTGTTCGGTATTCGACCACCGGTGATTACCTTGCTTCAGTGCTCTAAACTCCTCCTTCTTGAGGTCCATGATTCCTTTAGGCACGTGATACTGGCGGAATGCAGCCGTGAACTCTTCCCAAGTGATATCTTGAGGGTTCTCTTGCGTGGCACAGAAGTTCTCCCACCATTCGGCGGCTATTCCTTCCAACTGATGAGAAGCGTAGAGTACCTTCTCATTTCCTATGCATTGAGCTATGTGTAGCTTCCTCTCAATTGACCTTAACCAATCATCGGCCTCCAATGGATTGGCATTCCCGGAGAAAGTGGGTGGGTGAGTTCTCATGAACTCTGACAGTCTTGTATTCTGGCGTTGTCCCTGATTGACCTAATTAGCAGTGGCCTTTGGCGTTGACGTGCTGCATCTGTTGCATCATAGCATGCATCAATCGAGTCTGAGCAAAGAAGAAAAGCTCCAAATTGTGCATATCCATGGCGGTCTTTGGTGCTTCATCATTGGGGTTTTCTGTTGGGCGAGAACCACTCCCATTGCCTCCAAAGTTTCCACGGGTGTTCACCATCTGTTGATTTGCTCTAGGTTTTAGAGATGAGAGGGAAACAAGAATAGACAAGTAATAAGGAACTTATGCGGGGCGAAAGGTGTAACTTTAAGGTCCGACTTTATTATTGATATTAATAACTTGGTATGGTTGCTTACAATGCCTAGGGGCCTTGCAACACATACTGCACACTCAGCAAACAATGAAAATCCAATCGATCTAACACTGGAGTCTAACGCCTAATTGGTGACTCTTTATTCTATGACGCGACTCGGCGAAGGAGTCTCACTATAAAACCTACGCTCACTCATCGAGAAAACCTCCACGGCCTGGGTACAGATGCTGCGGCATAGGCGCAAAACGATTGCCATGTCCAGCAACTGTGTCATCTGTGGTAGTCGAAGAAGTAGTGTCCTCATCGAGATCTGACTCCTCCGGATCTGGTTCGTGTAGCTCGAGTACTAGCTCTGGTTCTGGTCCGTACAAAGCCATCTCCAACTCGTCAATCCTTCGCAGAAGGTGTGACACATACTCTTGAGCTTCCCGCCATCTGTTCTTCTCTGTCGTGATCTCCTTGCGGGCCTTCTGTAGCTCCTTGCTTGTATCATCGAGTACATCCTCCTGGGTGACAACAAGTCGTGCCAACTGTGTAACCATGGCATTCTCATCCTGAATCGCCTTCGGGTCAAGAAGGTTATCGCTGCGTGGATGATAACGGAACACCGTGCTCTCCAACTCTCTGGCGTAGATACGGGTAATGTGCCGCATTGCTCGTCGTGATACTTCTTGGATACCCATCTGCATTGTAGACCTCCTGGCAGTGCAGTGTATCGGGCGATTGCCTGGGCCTTTCTTCCTAGCAGGTACCACAATCTTCACGTCACAAGCCTTGATCAATCCTGCTTGTCTGATCACTTCTACTTGGTATTGCGGCTTCTCAAAGTCTCCGAGAGTCTGTAGCATACGCCAAAGTTCTGCGGCGTGACCAACCTCCAGATCGACGTAGTTGAACTCTCCCTCCATCTGTCACCAGAGTGCTCACGTAAGAACTCGAAATTTTTAAATCGTGATAAGGTAAGGGAAAATTCAGCAATAGACAAGGAAAGAGAGAAGGGGGTAAGTCGAGATATCATTTCTTATCTTGATAACCTTTTAGCTTTTAGAAAATAGGTTTTAACCTCTCTACGACCATTCTAGCTATGGGTGAGCCTACAGTCAGTATGGCTCTGATACCACCTCTGTCGGGACCCCGAATTTGCAAATCCGGACCCTCTGTGTATTCAGCACTAGTCCAGGAACGCGCTAGTGCACACAGTTTTAACATTGGTAAATATCACAATCATACCATTCGGTACTAATAAAGTACTTTTATTTAAATAACCAAACTGGTTACTCGACCTTATGGTCAAGCCACAAATGTACGCCACGCAGGGCGAAACTTATTAAGAAAGAAATAGTAGCAGCGGAAAATCAAATAACTTCGTGGCGCCATCCAGTATACCACAGGCAATTGACTGGGCTCGCTCCCTAAGTAGACGGTTCCTCGTGGAGCTCCTCCTCCAAAGCTGGTGTAGTCTCCTCTTCAACTGGTGTTGTATTGTGGCAAGGGTGAGTACTTGGTACTCAACAAGTCATGCACAGAATGCAAGCTAATATACTACATGCATGGCTTGTTACAAAGGAATGGCTCAAGGTATATTTGCAGTAAACAGCATTTGACAAGTAGCATAAGTAGATTCGAAAGCAGTAGAAACAAGTATAGCATAATTAACTTTTCAAGGAGTTTAATAAACATCTTCCCCATCCTAATCCACATTTCCATCAACAACATTATTTAACCAAACCCAACCTTTCAAATCCAAGTTATTTTTAAGAAAATCTAACCCTTGACTGTAATTCCCGAGCGATGTCCAATACCGCGGACACGGCTATTCGAATAGATTGTACACTCTGCAGAGGTTATGCACTTTACCCACAAGATACAGTCAAACACCACAAAGGCGAGTTCCCGTAACAAAGTCTTTCGGAAACTTCTAACAATACAAGTGGTCCTCCCCGGTTATTGCACACTAACCCTTCCCTTAGCTAAGGCGAAGTCTAGGCCAATCAACCGTTAGATGGGTACTGGCCTCGGCCAGACGCCCCCCGCACAACTTACACAAAGGGTGTAGTTGACCTCCCGAGGTCCCACAGTGCGTTATTAGCAACTTAGTCAACTAGGTCCGTCCCATTACAGACATGTGGTTGCACGTTAGACCCAGTTCAAAGGCTTGCAAGGTGAAGTCCTTAGGGTGACCAGGGCAAGACTACCCGAAGAACCAAATCAACATCCCCAGTGCCACAACTAGCCCACCTGATCATTCTTGCCACATGCCCCGGTCGAAAACTATTTATCAAACCCCAGTTGATTACCATGCACCACGTGCCATCAACATCACATGATACCTTTCCAAAACAGGTTCAATATATCATTAAGTCAATATTAACATTTAATTGTCCAAATCATGTCATGAGCACGAAAGGTGTCTAAGCAAAGATACTACAACGGTCTAAAACCCATGTTGGCAATTTAATAATGTCCAACTAGTAATCCACAACTAGGGTGACAAGGGTCATGGCACATATTTAAATAATCAAGGTGTCATACAAAGAAATTGGTATTTATCTAACCCCCATATTTAAATAAAGTATTTTTCTAATTGAACTAGCATGCAATAGGTTAAATCAAAATAGATTTCAAAATAGGATCAACATGGTCAAAGCACAACTTGCCTTCAAAAAGTACTTGTTCTTGGTCTTGAGTTGGATTCTGAGTCAATACTTCTCCTTCGAATCCTTCCGGCACTTCAACGTCTACTCATAAAGCGTGCAAATAGCAATACACGAATAAACAATAGGCAAAAAGTGTCCAAACATCCAAATAAAATCCATAAACAGAGAACATAATTTTATGAATTTTTAGAAACTGGAATCGTCAAATTTGGAGTTAAAATGCAAAAGTTATGATTATTTAAAGTTTAAATAATCAATTAAATAATTTTACAGAGAAAAACTTTAGTCCAAAAATTAAATAAAATTCATAATTAGGTAGATCTCAATTTTATACAAATTTAGAAATTTGAATCACTCAAATCGGAGTTGAAACGCAAAAGTTATAAGCGTTTGAAGTTTGAATCAAAATCTAAAATCATTATTTCGAATTAATAAATCATTTTATTTTTCGGAAATTAATTATTGCGTCAGCCTGGACACGTGTCAGCCTCTGATTGGTTGGTGGCGTCGGTACCGATCCATGGACTTGGTCCACGCCGGCTCGGGTCTACTGTGGACTCGGTCCACGGCTCCTCGTGAGGCCCGACATGTGGGTCGCCTCGGGTGACGCCTCGGCGTCGTGAGGCTCAGCCCACGGTGCTGACAGGTGGGACCCACTGTGACGTCATTGCTGACGTCAGCGCAAGGTCAAGGTGATCCTCGGGGTGTGATCCGGGCATTAAATAGCCTCGGCTTCCGCGCGGAAAACGGAAACCTAATCCCTCACGGCGGCGGGCGCGGCGGCGGAGTCCGGCTCGGACTCGGGCGGAGACAACGACGGAGGACCGTCCACGTGGCGCGATCAATGGCCACGATCGCGCGGGCGCGGTCGGATCCGGCCCGGACTCAGCTCAACCGGTGCGATCCAATCTGGACCGTTGGATCTCGATCCAACGGTCAGGATCGAATAGGGTTCGGTCAAGTCACTTGGCTCGGGCCGGACTCGAGTCGGACTCGGACTCGGGTCCGGTCGGATGAACAGTACTTGACTCGACTTGATTTTCCAGCGATTTAATATTTAAAATAATTCCCAGAAATTCATTTAATTCATTAAAAATATCAAAAGACTCAGAAAAATTCCAGAAAAATTCTGGAAAATACTTTGGATCATTTTGGACTCAAATAAAATATTTCCAACAAAATTTTATTTGCAAAGTTTAATTCTTTAATTATTTCAAAATGGAATAAATTCAAATAAATTTCAAATAAATCCAAATAAATTCCAGAAAATTCCAAAAATTCACCAAAGTGCCAAATCACACATGAATTTAAGAAAAGCAAAATTTTGGGGTGTTACAAATGATCCGTGCATACGATGTTCTTCGGCCGCCATTAGTAAGAGTCTGTCATACTAGACTGGTGCAATGTCAGGTTTTAGTAATGTAAAGGTTATATATGGTTTTTCCCTGGCGAGACACCAAAGGAAGTGTGTAATTATCGATTGCAAAAAGGGAAGTCATTATTTGTGGGTAAAGCTGTACAAACTCTGCAGAGTCTAAAACTAATCGATTAGCCGTATCCACGGTTATGGATGACTTGGTAAACCCACACTAAGTTAGTTGTTTTTATAAAATGTTTTGGTGAGTTTACCCTTACAGATGATTCAATACTTGACATTACGTTGGCAAGGATGAATTCAGCTGTTGTGCCCTATGTGGACAAAAATTTAATCTCCAGATAATATTTCATATGATGGGACTGGACGTTTATCACTCACGAAAGGATGTGGGTATTTTGTTACATTTTAATCATGAAGGGATGTGAGTTATCTATCTCTTATTATTACTTTTCTGTACATACTTGTTACTTTACTCCTTTATTTACTTATACGATTTTCGCTTTCACTCTACTATTCAGTATTTAATAATCCAATTTGGTTCCAAGCAAAAGTTAACCGTAGAAGCTTGATTCTAGGATCAGCCTGCATTCCAAACACACAACTCAAGTCTTGCTGAGTACGAAATGTACTCACCCTTGCTATCATTATTGTTTTTAGGTGAAGATGCAGGTATCTCGATGAACTTTACTTTGACGCAGGATTACGGGATTATTAACGACAGTTCTTTCTAAGGCTTTACGTTGTTAGTTGCCTGTGGATTATGTGGCAAACTACAAGTCATTTGACTCTTTTGTTATATTGTAGTCGACCTCATCGGTCATAATGTAATAATCACTACAAGAAAAGTGATTATCTGTGATGAAAACGTTGTGACGTTTTCAACTTTTGTCACGGAAAATCTATTTTCTGTGACGACTTTTTTATGTTCGTCATTAATTGTATCAAGCGTCGTCGCCCCATGTACTTTTGTGATGAAACATAAAATTTCGTCATGAAACCATAATACAAATCGTCATAGAAAATTAATGATGTTTTTTCTCTCGTTGGGAAGTGCTCGTTTTTCCCTGGTGAGTTTTTCAAAAAAGTAAAGGCGCTGTAATAAGCTGGCATGCCCTACCACTAATTACGGGTACGCACATCAGATCAGATCATCCTAGGAGGCGAACAGCGACAGCCGTTCGTTGGCCTCCCCACGGCCCAAAAGGCTAGAACGGCAAGTTGATGTGTTGGTAATCTCATTCTTCCACTATAAGATATCTTGAATTTAACGACGTTTAAATTTAACCCGGTGTATAGTCTAAACGTCCCCAAAACAAGTCTAAGCCGGCGTTTAATGATATTCAGGGCATTTAGTTTTTATGGCATATCTATGCGCCGACATAGATTTTTCTATGGCATATCTATGCGCCATGCTATTTGGAATAATTTGGGGCATTTATAAATGCCGAGATACATCCTACTGCGGTGTGTATATACGCTGAGGAACTTTGGTCTAGTAAGGCGTTTATAAATGCCGTTATTAGAATGTATCTTGGTGTTTATAAACAATGGAGAAAAATTAATCTAAGATGGTGGTTATATACGCCTGAGAAAATCAACCGTGATGTTTAAATAAAATAAGCAGGAAACCAAAACAGTAGGCGCGAGTTTTTTTGGTGCATTGTAGGGGTGGGCACTATTTAACCGAAACCAAAAAACAGATTTAATGTTTGCATATGTGCACAAGGCCTCTGTGTGCACAAGATATGCTCCCATAAACCAAACCCAAATTCACCGGTCATTATGCTGAGTCGCTGAGAGCCTTAGACCATCTCCAACCATATTCCCTTTATTTCATTCCCTTCCCTGTTCCCTTCCCTGTTCCCATTCCCTTTATTTCCCCTCATCTCCAACAGATTCCCTTTAAAGGGAATTGTATAGGAAAAGGAGAGAGAATCCCTTGCTGGAGGGAATAGGAGAGAGAATCCCAGGCTGAAGGGAATACTAAAGGGAATCCGTTGGAGCGCTGAAGGGAATGGGAATCCCTTCACGAAGGAAAAATGGGAGGGGAAGGGACATGGTTGGAGATGGTCTAAGTCGAGAGTCCAGACCGAGACCGGAGGGGCGGAGAGCAAGAGCACAGCAAAAATCCCCAATTCTCTAATCGAATCGAATCGGCCATTATTCGGCCTGCCATTCTCGATTCCCCGCTCGATCTTCGCCGCCACCGCCTCCGCGGACACGTCCTCCTTGGTACCGATGCTTCCTTCTCCGTCCGTGTTTTGTCCCTCGGCGTCGATGCTTCCTTCCTCGCCTCCCTGGCTCCCTCAGATCTGGTGCCCCGCTTCTGTACATGGTGACAATGCTGTTGTACATGGGCTCCATCTCTCTTGACAGCGTGCCCTGCATCATCTCGCGCCCAGCGCCCGGATCGCTGTACCGCAACCCGCAGCTGTACAC
This sequence comes from Rhipidocladum racemiflorum, assembly GCA_036346355.1. Classification (NCBI taxonomy): domain Eukaryota; kingdom Viridiplantae; phylum Streptophyta; class Magnoliopsida; order Poales; family Poaceae; genus Rhipidocladum; species Rhipidocladum racemiflorum. The sequence continues at coordinate 29,801,634 of CM070592.1, read as the reverse complement.
CCGCCTGCGCGCCGGCATGGACACCGACAACGCCACCGACGTGGTGAGTGGCTCCTTCTGCTCGTCTCCGGCCCGGTCTATTGGACTGGGTATTTATGTCTCCGATGAAAGTATTTGGCTGTTTTGGGTGATGAGTGAGTTTAATGGATGCTCGGTTGTCTTAAGTGTGGTGTTGGGTACTTGGATCATTGGATGTGTGCTAAGTTTCAGAGTATTTGCAGAGAAACTGAACTGTGTGGCTGTATGCTAGTGGTTAGTGGCCGGTACTTGTTCAGATTATTTTAGTGTGTGCTGATTAGGTCGGATTTGGGTTAGCTTTCCTTCCAATTGCAGGAGAATTTCAATAGAATTATAAAAATCTGTGTGACACATTGGTTTTATTTATTTCTACAGTTATTTTAGGCATTTGTGGAGTGGATGACAGGGCAAATTAATGGTTTTTCACCAGTTGAAACCTACTTCAGATTCGTGGAGGTCCTAGAATATTAGTCAACTAGGAGGCAGTGGTTAGCTTTGTCAGAATGAGATTGTTGGAATTGGGAATTTACCAGATCAACTGCTGCGCGTGATAACATATGTGCATGTTTTTACATATCATCTACTGGGATTGTACATTGAATCACAAGCTATGATGTGTGTGCACGTGTGTGTGCGTGTGTGTGCTGCTTATTGGGATTTGGGAGTTTGTGAAGTACAGCTCATTTTTATTTTTGTTCACTATTGTTATCAGTTAAAGCACCTTCTTAATTTCTTCCTTGATGAAGTGCCAAATTCAATATTGTTGAAAAACAAAGTAAGATTTTTAAGATAATAATAAATATTTTTTTATTCAAAATGCATGGAACTTGTGTATATCTGATGAACTTTCAACCCCTCAGCACCTGGTTTCTTCGTGGTAACTCAGGATTTACCCTTTGTTAAAGGGAAATGGCCTAGGTTAGTATCAGCCAATAAGATATGCAACTATACTTTTGCTTTGACACTCAAGAAGATGGAGTATGTGTTATCTTCACAAAGGGAGTATAAATAAAGATCACCGTGCAATTGTGGTATAATGTAGGGTTTAGTGATTGTTTATTGTTATCCCTTGGGGATACATGTATTTCCCTATCCATTGGCCTTGATGTATTTGCTGACATTAAGTATCAGTTGTTCCAATGTGATCTAGTAGAGCAACATGTTCGTGCTGTATGTTATAGAACATTAGTCTTTTGTTCTATTGGTTTGGGTATTTATCATTTGCTTCATCTTGTGCCCCTATATGTTTGTCTCCTCTTAAGTTAACATGTGTGTTTTGCATAGATGTTATTATTCTCATATTGCTACATTTTTGTAGTTAGCAACTATATGGCGACATGCTTACAAAGGTGGTGTTTGGCGACCTTGCATAAGTAATAGCACCTATGGTAAAAATCATGTTTGGAAGAACAGTAATACTCAAATTATCCGTCTTCGGTCTTAATGCATCTAAGGGTCCACGTATATTGTCATATTGTTGTGTGGTTTGCATTCTCTTGCTCCGGAAGAGCTGCATTAACAAATGTAGTTGCAGAGTACTATCTTATTTTGAAGATTTTGCAATCTGACAGCTTGTGTATGATGAATATGTTTGGACAGATATATCTTATGCTTACTAATCTTATTACCCTTTCTATTAGTTTCTCTGAACACAAGCATGCTGAATTATGTATTAATTAGACTCTATGTTGGAGTACGTGTGTTATTCAACTCTATGTGTCGTATTATATCTTAATTTGGCTCTATGTGTTGAATTATGTGTGATAATTGGACCATGTGTCTTAGTTAAATTATTTTTATCACATACTTTGATCCTAAGTAGTTTGCGTACAATTCAACTAAGTACCCGTTATCCGTATTGTACCCGTCCGTAAAATATCTGGTATCCGTTTTCTATCCGTTCGTAAATACCCGGTATCCGTATCCTACCCAATTTTTTTGCAGGTGAAGAATCTGATATGGGTATATGATGAATGAATGGTGACTTGATCTCATATTGGAAATGTGGACATTTCAATCCTCCAGACCAAACTTGATGAGAATCTTCCTATTTTGGTCTATGCTAATAGGTGAGATCCAGATACTCATTACTTATTTATTTTAGTATTTATATTCTCCATCAAACCTAGCTTGAACCATATGTACCATATATTAGGATGCGGGTGATGCTAATGTTTGAAATTTAGCTCCAGAAATTATTGATTCATCTACAACTTTGTGTTAAGACTGAAGATGGTATGTAGTATTTCTGTCAAGTTCGAAAGTATTTCTGTCAAGCTCGAATGTTCCATTGATAGGGTTGGGGTTCGATCTTTCCCAGAGTTAGTAGATATATTTTGAACAGCATATGATTGTCATATGATTGCTATTGCTGTTTTTTCTGTCAGATCAATCAGCTATACAGGACCTTAGTTAGAAGCTGAGAAACATTTTTCATATGATTGCTATTGCTATTTTTTTGTGTCAGATCAAATAAAACACTTATGTGGAAAACTTAGAAGACTTGTGGTCCTTTGTAGTAAAAAGAAAAAGGTTGAGTATAGCTTACATGCTCCCAAAACATGTTAACTAGATCTAGGGTCTCGCCTCTGTTTTAGATCATCAAATTTGCCCTCAAGGGCACGGTACTCAAAATTACGGACTTCTAGTTGGTATAAAAGCCGCATGGGTTTCTTTGTTTACAAAAGGAAAGTAATTCAACACATGAACATGTCAATACTGCTGGAACTACAAGCAGTGAATGCAAGAACAGTAAGCATTAGGAAATGAAGCATGCAGGGAAGAACAGTATGGCAAAGAATCATTAATGACCAATTTATCAATTTCATACATCTTAAGGTAGTCTGAACATCATCTGGCACAATATATACCGAATAGATTTCTAGTTAAAATGCATGCAGCAATTTCTACCCAATGAGACCGTAGAAACTGTAGAATGGCGATTTGACAACCTGTAGAAGTGTGCCAGTCTGAAATATGCAAGTGGTTGTCAGTTGTAAATGCAATTTCTCCTTGGTTTCATACTTTCCATCTGTTTTACTCTACTTATTATCTACTGCCATGATCAGTAGCCTCTCATGCACTTCAAATATTAATATAACAATGTGCTATCCTATTGTATTTGTTTGCGTGTATTGATGACACCTAACTTATGCAGTTATCTTATATGTATTGATGACACCTAACCGATCAAAACCCAAAAGGAAATGGAGGATATAAAGAAGAGGCAAGAGGAGAATGATGCAATTATTTGCCGTCTCATGCGAATGGCTGGTCAAGCCAACTTGTGAGTTTATGAATCTGTTCACTGGTAACCTGTGGATCTATTTTAGACAAGGATACTTATTTTGCATGGCTGGTAACTTGGCTCACTGGTACTAGCTTCAACTAGTTTAGGTAACATGGTCAAACTTTGTGACCTGTGGATCTGTTTTCAAAACTTGATATTAGCTTGAAGTAGTGGTACTAGCTTGAAGTGGTATTAGTTCGATCTATGGTACGTAGTAGCTTGAAGTGGTGGTTTAAGTACTGTGAACAAAGTTTGTGACTCTTAATGTATCTGTGCAATGTATTGATTGGTTTTCTGAAAATATAGTGTGTTGTGGCTGTAAAAATGGATCATATGTGGGCTGACAGAAGTGTTAAATGATGAAACTTCATGTTGATGCTACATCTATCTCTGATGAAATTATTCATCACAGAAAATGACAGATTATTACTTCCATGACGAATATTCATGTCCACGTGACAATCATCAGTGACAAAACATTTGCGTCACAACACGTGCCACATCACCTCACACCCTGGTTGCTGACGTGGCACTGGACTATTCAATGATGAAAATGCATGTCCACGTGGCACTCATCTGTGACGGAACATTTGTGTCACAAGATGTGCCACATCACCTCACACCCTGGTTGATGACGTGGCACTGGGGTGTTCCATGACGAAAATGAATGACGTTTTGGGTACAATTAATGATGGTTATATTCGCCATACAAGTGACATCTTCGCTGACGGAAATGTAATTCGTCACAGAAAAGTTGATCTTTTATGACGAAAATAAGCAATTCGTCATTGAAAACTTTCTATGACGCACTTTCTATGACAAGTTGAATTTTGTCATAAAGTCGTCATAAAAAACCTACAATGACAATTTCGGGACTAATAATGATGAGTTTGGATCGTCATTAAAAAATACTTTTCTTGTAGTGAATACTTCCGCTGTAATAAAATATGAAACTTTTGTATGGTTGTGATTCCAAATTGTGGTTGTGCGTGCTAGCTACTGATCATGGGACTAGCACAGTATGCACATTAGAACATTGCTTTTATGTTTGCACTGTAGCATAAAAGTGAGGGTCTCACAATATGTTTGTGAAGTAACTCTTAATCTTCAACTTTTAATTTGGCATTGCTGCTGCTCGAGTGGCTTCATTCATATACACCGAATTTTGATGTGTGATATGTTCTAGCTACTGTTATGCTGTCTATTTTATAGAAAATAGGCAGGAGTATGCCGTGTGAGTAGTAGAGCTTCTTTTATTGCTACTGGTATCTGCTTATTTTGTTGCCAATTATCTTTCTATGATCATACTTTGTCTGACCTAAATAATGATTTTGTATATATGTAGCCGAAGCAGATACATGAGATCAAGGATTTCCTTCTCACCGTGAGGAGGAAGGATGCCCGCTCTGTGAAGATCAAGAGGAGCAAAGATGTTGTCAAGTTCAAGGTCCGCTGCTCCAAGTACTTGCACACCCTCTGTGTCTTCGACTCTGAGAAGGCAAACAAGTTGAAGCACAAATAGTTTGTGCTTTGATAAAGTTTGCTTGGAATGTTTATTCTTTGTGTTAATGGGCATGCTTTTGTCTTCCAATTAGATAATTTTTTCTCTACTTGTTTTTCATTGAGTTGATATTGCATTTCTAAGTTATATAATGTCTGTCAAGTTGATGTCCCTGTGAAGATAAAATTTTGGTCCAAAGAAGATTATTGCATTCTGACTCGATGATTCTTATTGCCAATTCCAGTTCAGATTTACCTTCAGAACATTGCTTGGATACGTGAAGTTGTTGAATTTTTTTTGTCCAACAAAGGTGTACTGATTCCTTCATGTATCAATAATTCATTAGTATGTAAGATGATGATAAATTAAAAAGTGTGGGAAAAAGCGTAGGGGACTATAAATGTCACATACTGAAAAAACCAAAAATCCCTAACAACATTTGCTTAACAAAAATGAACGCATTACAGTAGGGAGTCAATAATGTGACTCTGCTTGAACATGTCCCGCATGTGCAATTTAATTAGTCTGCAACTGACAAGTGACAACCTATCTATGTTTCTCCCATGTACTAGTACATACGGTAAATAGGTTCAACACATTGCACCCCTAATGGCTAATCTTGCACGAAGAAATTTGTTTTGTATAATTTAACTCTATGTGTTGGACTTTATGTGTTAAACTATGTGTGCGAATTTCAATTCATGTATTGGACTTTGCGTGTTTGTTGAACTCCATGTGTTTGATTATATATTATTTGAACTTTTTGTTGGACTGTGTATGTTTGTTAGACTATACGACATTATCTATTGTATTATGTGATGTACTAGTATGATGGTTGGATTGTTTTCATCGCATGTTTTGATCCTATGTATTTCATGTGCTACCCGATGAAGTACCCGTTGTCTGTATTATACCCGTCCGCACACTACCCGAAATCCGATTTCTACCCGTTCGTATAAAATACTACCCGTTACCCGTACCCTACCCGATTTTTACTACCTGTGCCTGTACCCGTACCCGGAGAAAAAATAATAGGGTAGGGTATGGGATGACCTACTACCCGCCCGCACCCGACCCGTTTACACCCGTAGCGGGAAGGGGCACGCCGGTGGAGCAAGCCGCACGTACAGGCCATGGAACACCAAGCGTAGCCACCGACTAGGGCGATCTCGTTGTCGATGACGACCTCGCCGCTGTATCTAAGAGAGCGAGGGTGAGTGGGATGAGGGAAGCGAGGAGGAGGCAGAGGCGCTGGTGGGTGTGGATAGGAACGGGGGATGGGGGTGGGGGCGATGCGGGCACAGGCTCGGGGACGGGGTTGATGGCGAGGGCGAGCGTGCGGAGGGGAACGGTGGATGCGGCGGCGACGCATGCAGGTGGAGGAGAGTAGGAGGGAGGGAGAAGGGCGACGGTGGTGGAGAGTTGAGGAGATTGTGCGAGCGAGCAGTTTTTAGTGGGGGTTGTGCGGCGCGCGGCTTCTCTTGGCACGCGTGGCTTTCGGCTTTACGGAGCGGACGATGCAGGGTAAACTCCTTTTATTAGTTAAGACTAGTAAGTTGCCTGTGCGTTGCAACGGGTCTCAAGAAAATAGTCACCCCTTCTTCAACATCTGATCTATTCTAATAGAAAATGTTTTTATAAAAATATATTAGAAATTCATTTAAATCACATGGAACCAAAACATTATAGATGCAGTTATACATACAGATACATCAGAAGAGTGTCCATCGTCTTACCACCATTCTTGGTGTTGAAATCATCGAAGAAATAGTCAAAGTGAGGTTCATACTTCTGGTCAACTTCATATACATACAGATACATCAGAAGAGTGTCCATCATCTTACCACCATTCTTGGTGTTGAAATCATCAAAGAAATAGTCAAAGTGAGGTTCATACTTCTGGTCAACTTCATAGTGCAGAACTTAAGAGTTCCTCTTCATTTTCTATAAGCCAGCGTGAAATAATACTATTGAACAAATATAACAAGACCTACAAACTATGTTGTTGGATTGCATGTTACTAACCATGATCAACAATAGTGAATATAACTTCACCTCAAAACCATTGAGAATTACCTAAAATAATCTCATTTTAATTATCGAAGGATCCACAATTTTTTTTCCCTTCACAGGGGATAACATCATAATCCATTTGCATGGCTGGATCTACCAGGCGAGATAAAAAGGAATATACCAATTCAAAAAATCACAACAAACTGAACTGCAAATGGCTAACACCAGTCAAAATAAAAGATACACACATAAGTTGTAATTTTGTGTAGATATAATTAAAACAAAACAATGGAAAATAAAGGAGTAAACATGTGTGGTATGCCAGCATAAAAGAACAGTAAGAGGAAGCATAGTATAACTGTGTGATGCATAAGAGGGAACTCAATAAATTCTAGAGATTACAATATTTCCTTAATTAATACATCAAGTTGCTCTGGCCGTGCTCGGCCTGCACCACACCCCGAGCTCCGCGCTGCCTATCACAGCTCCACCTAGCCTATGTAGCGCCTCCGCTACCATGGTTAGCCTACTTCACACCCTCAGCTCCACATAGCGCCTAGCTAGCATAATGTTGAACAAACTTAGAACGGATTAGCTGCAAGGACATGTATACAATATTGTGCACATGATGCATCTCAAGTCTTAATATTCCAAATTCTAAAAAATAAGTCTGAATATTTCAACAAGACATACAGCTTGAAGAAAACAAATAGCAGAAAGAGTTTACAAAACATCTTTTTCACCTGAGATCTGGATGAAGCAACTACATCTTATGCTACTGCTAGTTATTGCAACCGAAAAAAATATAAGCTGGAAACTTTTCGCTTAAAGTGAGAACTGAAGGCTACTGACATAGTAGCAGTCAAGTATAAATTAACAAGCTATAGTTTTAAAAAAAGAGAGTAGAAATTAAATAGAGATTGCATGCATGCTTAATTTAATAGAAACATCAGCTTACAAGCTTCCCAAATCCAACTCATTTTACATCATTTGTATCCATATCTACAAATGAGCAACCAAATTTGTATGTTCCGCACTACTGTCTTCTAATCAGAGTAGCTATTAATTACCAACGATATCGATCATTTTATTCTGTCAGCACATTTGGTAAGCAAATAATTAATCTCACCTGTAGGTGGAGGGCCGAACTGATTGTGGCAGCAGCTGGTGTTGAACACCTTGAAGATGAGCATCGCTTTCTCACGAAATACCAGGAACCATGCACAAGATACCATTGCTACGAAGCAAAATAAAGCAATCAAAGTCTCGAATTCAAAATCCAAAATAAAAAAACAAACCTGATGATGAGCAAGTGAAGCATAGGGGTGGATCGACGACGAGGGTCGGCTGGGCTCCGGATGGACCTGCGCTGCCATTCCATTCCTCGAGCTTCTTATTCCCCATTGCCGATGGAGAGGCGGAAATCGATGGCTAGGAAGGATATTCGGCCGGTGGCGTGGTGGACTTGGTAGGGATCGATGCTGCCCAGTTGCCACTCGCATCCAGTGACGAAGCATAAGGAGGTGTTCGTGCATGGATTCGGCAACGGCAGTGCGGGGAGGTCAATGTTGGAGATAGAGTCCTATTCCTATTCCTATTTCTTGTCCTCTTGTACATGTATATATATAGGCCCTTTGGCCTCATGATAAATACAAGTGCTATTCATAACATGGTATCAGAGCCAATCTAGGGTTAGGGTTACCTCCTTCTTAGACGTTGCACTTGCGTTGATTCCTTCACCGACTCTTCCCGTCGGTTCTACTTGTCACGCGCCGGCCGCCGTCTCGTTCCTCGGGCGCCGCGCTGTTCCTCTGGGCTTCGGACGCCTTGATTGCCGCCGAAGCTATCTTCGGTCACCAAGCCGCCGCCGATGCGGGCAGCATCGTCTCTGGGAGCCGTGCAGCTTCCGGCTGCCACGGGCCGCGACGCCTCCGGCCACCACTGGACCGCCGCCGTCGTCGAAGCCCTAGCCGCCGCCGCTGCCGTCCGAGCCAAGCCGCCATCGCAGCGGGTCGCTTCGCCTCTGTGCGCCGCGCAGCTTCCGGCCGCCGCGGGCAGAGTCGCCTCCGGCCGAAGCCCTAGCCGGCGCCGTAACGTTGTCTCCTCCGGCTGCCGCGGGCCGCGTCGCCTTTGGACGACGTGCCGGCTTCGGTCGCCATGGGCCGTGTGCCTTCGGCTGCCTGCTGTGGGCAGCGCTGCCTCTGGCGCCGCGGCTGACGACGTTCCGACCGCCTCTGGTCGCCTCTGGCCACCTCTGGTCGCCGTGGGGCTCCTTCCTCTGTGCTGCTCCTTCGTGGGGCCCCTTATCTCTTGGTTCCAGTTGGAGAAGCATAGATCGGAACTCAAAAGTCTGTGCTTAGTTGGTTAGAAGATTGGGTTCCAGTAAAAAAAATGGTGTCATCTTCTGGTTCTTCAGGGACTGTCTTTGTTCCTCGATGCCCGGTTATTTTCGATGGTCTCAATTATCGAGACTGGGTTCTTCACATGCGTGGTCAGCGTCTGTGGGAGTTTCTTACTGGTGAGCTATCTTGTCCGCCTCGTTCAACTCCCCCTGTCACGCCTGTTATTCCTAAGGAGGCTGATGATGATGCTCGCCAGAAGATCACCGATGATTATACTGATGCTGTGGAGTCTTTTCAGACTCAGTTTGCTGCTCACAAGACATGGATTGATGAAGATGCTCGTGCCTCTGCTATTCTGGTTGCTAGCATGGAGGTGCATCTTACTGGAGACATTGTTGCTTTGTCTTCAGCACAGTCGATGTGGGCGCATCTTCGCGATCGCTATGAACCTGCTGGTGACTCCCTTTACCTTGCTGTTGTGCGACAGGAGCAATCGCTACAGCAGGGTGATTCTACTGTGGATGAGTTCTATGCGCAGCTATCTTCTGTGTGGCGTCAGATTGATTCCTTGGGACCGGAGGTTTGCCGCACTTGCCAGTGTTGTCAGCGTCAGCACTCTCATTTGGAGCTTCGCCGCATCTACGACTTCCTGACACATCTTCAGGCTGAGTTTGAGCAGATTCGTGCCCAGCTGCTTGCTCGTCATTCTCGTGTGACTCTGTTGGAGGCCCTTGCCGCTATTCGCACTGAGGAGACTTGTCTTCGTGGCGCAGGCCTGCTAGTATCTCCCTCAGTCTTGGCGGCACCACGCTCTACTCCTCCGACAGTGACGCCTGCTCCAGTTCCAGCTACTAAGGGGGGATGCCTTCACTGCACCTACTGCAATAAAAACGGACATGTGGAACAGTTCTGCTACAAGAAGAAGAAGGATCATGCTCGTCAAGGTGGACGTCCTTCTAAGGGTCCTGGACTCTTGGGCGCCTCACCTCAGCAGACTTCTGTTGGTTCTGACTCTACTCAGGAGATTCTTATGCTACTGTGTCGCATGGCTGCTACTACACCGACAGGTTCTGCTGGTTCTGCTGGTTCTGCTACTCAGTCTTCTAATGAGAAACCACCATCTTCATCAGGTATCACACCATGGATTCTTGACTCTGGAGCTTCTTTCCATATGACATCTGATCCTACTTGTCTACATTCCATCAGTCCTCTTGTTGTTCCTACCACTGTGCATACCGCAGATGGTACTTCTCTCTTTGTTGCAGGACGAGGCAATCTTTTGTCATCCTCTTTTCGTGTTCCTGCTGTTTCTTATGTTCCCAAACTGACCATGCAGCTCATATCCGCTGGCCAGCTCACTGATCATGGTTGTCGCGTTATTCTTGATTCTGACTCTTGTTGTGTTCAGGATCGCCGCACGGGGACTCTAGTTGGGACTGGCCCTCGCCGCCATGACTCTCAGCGTCTTTGGGAGCTTGACTGGCTTCATCTACCTTCCGCTGCCTCTGCTAGTCTCTCTGCTTCCTCCACCGCTTCAGCATCCGTTGCTTCTTCTACCGGGACTTTTGCTCAGTGGCATCACCGTTTGGGCCATCTTTGTGGTTCACGACTGTCTTCTTTAGTTCGTCGTGGTCTTTTAGGCTCTGTGTCTGGTGATGCTTCTTTACACTGTACGGGTTGTAAGCTTGGCAAACAGCTACAACTCCCCTACCATTCTAGTGATTCTATATCACAACGTCCTTTTGATCTTGTTCATTCTGATGTCTGGGGTCTGACTCCTTTTGTTTCAAAAGGGGGTCATCGATATTATATTCTTTTTATAGATGATTTCTCTCGCCACACTTGGATATACTTTATGTCCTCTCGTAGTGAGGTTTTATTCATCTATAAAACTTTTGCCATCATGAGCCGCACTCAGTTTGATTCCCCTATTCGTGTTCTCCGTGCTGACTCAGCAGGAGAGTATCTGTCAGGAGCTCTTCGAGCTTTTCTTGCCACACAGGGCACTCTTTCTCAGTTTTCTTGTCCTAGCGCTCATGCTCAGAATGGTGTGGCTGAGCGCAAGCATCGTCATCTTCTTGAGACAGCTCGTGCTCTTATGCTTGCTTCCGTTGTTCCACCACACTTCTGGGCTGAGGCCGTTTCCACTGCTACCTACTTGACCAATATCCAACCTTCTTCTGCTCCGAAGGGTGGGATCCCAGTTGAGCGTCTTTGTGGCATGCCTCCTGATTATTCTGGACTTCGTCTCTTTGGGTGTGTGTGCTATGTTCTTCTTGCACCTCGTGAACGCACCAAGCTGACCGCTCAGTCTGTTGAGTGTGTTTTTCTGGGATACAGTGCTGAGCATAAGGGATATCGTTGTTGGGATCCCGTTGGCCGACGGATACGGATTTCAAGAGATGTCACTTTTGATGAGTCTCGTCCCTTCTACCCTCGTTCTTCTTCCTCTCCCACTTCCCTTGTTGAGCCACTGTCTTTTCTGACTTTTCATGACACTCCAGTTGTCACTTTTCCTTCACGATCGGCGTCTCCTTTAGCGCCGGTTTCTTCACCACCGTCCTCTCCTACACAGGTCTCTTCAGATGTTGTTTCTCCCTATCCTCTCCACTACACTCGTCGTCCGCCAGCTGAGGACTCTTCTGATGTGCCATCTTCTTCTTCTGATGAGCCATCTTCTTCAGTGTCTCCTCCTCGTTATGCTCTTCGCGATCGACAGTCTATTCGGCCTCTTGAGCGTTTTGCTTTTGTTGGTGCAGCTCTGGCCGAGCCGACTTCTTACCGTGATGCTGTTATTCATCAGGAATGGCAGCATGCGATGGCGGAGGAGATTGCTGCCCTTGAGCGCACTGGCACGTGGGATCTTGTTTCACTTCCTCCACGTGTTCGTCCCATTACTTGTAAGTGGGTCTATAAGATTAAGACTCGCTCTGATGGTTCTCTTGAGCGCTACAAGGCTCGTCTTGTGGCGCGTGGTTTTCAGCAGGAGCATGGTCGTGATTATGATGAGACCTTTGCCCATGTGGCTCACATGACCACTGTTCGCACTCTTCTTGTTATTGCCTCTGTTCGAGAGTGGTCCATCTCTCAGCTTGATGTCAAGAATGCCTTTCTTAATGGTGAGCTGCACGAGGAGGTCTATATGCAGCCACCACCAGGGTATTCTGTTCCTGAGGGCATGGTGTGTCGGCTTCGTCGCTCTCTTTATGGGCTCAAGCAAGCCCCTCGTGCTTGGTTTGAGCGTTTTTCTTCTGTGATCACTGCCGCTGGTTTTTGTGCCAGTACTCATGATCCTGCGCTCTTTGTTCACACCTCTTCTCGTGGTCGGACTCTTCTCCTTCTGTCTGTTGATGACATGATCATTACTGGCGATGATTCTCAGTATATTGCCTTTGTAAAGGCCCGTCTCAATGAGCAGTTTCTCATGTCCGATCTTGGTCCTCTCTGATACTTTCTTGGGATTGAGGTTTCTTCCACCTCTGAGGGCTTCTTTATCTCCCAAGAGAAGTATATCCAGAATCTTCTTGATCGTGTCTCTCTCACTGATGAGCGTACAACCGAGACTCCCATGGAGCTCAATGTTCACCTTCGACCTACTGATGGTGAACCTCTTGAGGATCCTACTCGCTATCGCCATCTTGTTGGGAGTCTTGTTTATCTTGGTGTCACTCGTCCTGACATTTCTCATCCAGTTCATATCCTGAGTCAGTTCGTTTCTGCTCCCACTCAGCTCCACTATAGTCATCTTCTTCGTGTTCTACGATATCTTCTTGGAACCATCTCTCGCCGTCTTTTCTTTTCGCGCTCCAGCTCTTTACAGCTCCAGGCATACTCTGATGCTACATGGGCTAGTGATCACTCTGATCGTCGGTCCCTTTCTGCTTACTGTGTTTTTCTTGGTGGTTCTCTCATTGCTTGGAAGACTAAGAAGGCATGCCAGCTGCTCGAAAGTGCCGAGGGTCGAGTTGCGAGCCATGGCTCTTTTGACAGCAGAGGTTACGTGGCTACGGTGGTTGCTTGAGGATTTTGGTGTTTCTGCTTTACACCGACTCTCTTTATCCGACAAAGACAAGGGCTATCAGCATTGCGCGAGATCCAGTGAAGCATGAACTCACCAAGCATATTGGTGTTGATGCTTCATATATGAGGTCACATGTACAGGATAAGATTGTGGCTCTTCAGTATGTGCCTTCAGAGCTCCAGTTAGCAGATTTCTTCACGAAGACACAAACTAGAGCGTATCATAACTTCTTTCTCTCCAAACTCAGTGTTGTTGATCCACCATGAGTTTGAGGGGGGGGGGGGTGTTAGAGATAGAGTCCTATTCCTTGTATGTTGGAGATAGAGTCCTATTCCTATTCCTATTTCTTGTCCTCTTGTACATGTATATATATATGCCCTTTGGCCTCATGATGAATACAAGTGCTATTCATAACAGTCAAAACAGGTCTTGTAATTCTGCAACCAAATATCTTTCCCAAAGGAAATTCTTCAGACTAAATCTTATTGGCTAAACAAATATCCTGACTGGGATTCTAAATTAGTAGTGCTAAGTAACAAAAGATAACACATAGGAAAAAAGGAAACAAAAGGAAGCATTCTAATCGCTTATCTGAAAAAACAGGTCCAGTGCATTGTACTGATGTACTCTGTTAAGAACGAAGTAACTGGACTACATGTGTACCTGAGAAAGGATTCAAAGGCAAACCATTAATGAGAGGCAGGAATGTGCGATCTTCAAACCAGAAGAGTTAGTACATTTTTGGAACCGGTCATGAAAAGTCAAAGCCTTCTAAAATTTTCATGTAAATGTGTTCGACACAAAATATTTCAGAGTTTTTAATGATATCGAATGATTTTTTTCCTAAATATATAGCGGAGTGTTCCATCGCATGAGCTTTTGATTTACCTTAAATTATAAGGTTCTGTGCTCCTCCAATGAAACCATCAAGAATATATGATCCTGCAATCCACCAAACTATTTACATGAAAATATTGCATATTAAGCGTTTTATCTATGTGCAATATCTGGTTTCCACTATCACTTCTTTGAAAGAGCGGTTTGTGTAACTTTTCTTTTTGTGCACTATCTAGAGTAAAAAATCACCACACTTGTAGAATAACAGGACTAAGTGCTTCTATGCTCTTCCTCCTAATACAAGTTGCACAAATCTTGAAGCAAACGAAGGGGTAAGTAATCCTCATCTACCCTTCATTCATGCTTTAATATTTGTGCAACTTTAAAAAGGAAGAGCATAGAAGCACCTCTCTAACAGTAATTATGCAAATGCTAAGTAACTCTGAAACTCTGAAAAACAAAATTATGTGAATTTAAATCTTGAGTTGTCGTTTATTTGAGATCTGTTGCAACACATGGGCCCTCTACAATTACGAATAAAAATTAATGTTAGTTGGAGCACATCAGGGGCGGACACAAGGCCCGGCTAGCCTGGGCCCGGGCCCGGGCTCAGCCCATGTAACAAACATCTAAATCTCATATTCACGCAACCTGACAAGTACAATCTTCAAATCAGAAACGAAAATATAGAGCCTGAAACTACAAGCTTTACTAGCATCTTGTAAAAAACATCCTAAATTGTATAAAAAATTAGCAACTAAAATTTAAATAGCTTTGAACTTGTTGTCCTTCTTTAAACGTGCTCGGGCTCTAAAGAATTCCTGGGTCCGCCACTGGAGCACATGCTATACCATGCTACAAGTTAGGCTATTACAGAAATGGCACCAAGCATATGGCATTCTCTATGATAAGAAGGTGCCGTAGAAGCTAAAAGGTAAGTTTTATAGGACAAATATTAGACCTGTGATGTTGTACAGTGCAGAATGTTGGCCTACTAAAAGGCGACATGTTCAATAGTTAAGTGTTGCAGAAATGCGTTTGTTGCATTGGTTTTGTGGTCATACAAGAAAAAACCGAATCCAAAATGATGATATATGTGATAGGCTAGGGGTAGACCAATTGAAGAAAAGCTTGTCCAACACCGGTTGAGATGATTTGGACATCCAACAGAGACCTCCAGTGCGTAGTGTAATCCTAAGGCGTGACAATAATGTAAGGAGAGGAAGGGGTCGGCCGAACTTGACATGGGAGGAGGCAGTAAAAAGGGACTTGAAGGAGTGGAATATACCCAGAGTTTTGTCCTTGACAGGAACACGTGGAAATCAGCTATCCACGTACCTAAACCATGAATAGTCTTTATATATATATATATATATATATATATATATATATATATATATATATATACCCACACACATAGTCTTTTTTTCTCTTTCCTTTTTGGTGATGGCTCATGTTGGGTTCAGCTCTAGCCTACCCCAACTAGATTGGAACTAAAAGGAAAAGGCTTCATTGTTGTTGTTGTAGCATAGTTTTAAAGATATTCCACTTCCATAAAATCACCGTTCTTGAGCGAAAATAACATCGTTCATATTTTTCATATTACTAACTGTAATATTACAAGTTATAAAATTGGCAAATTCTTAATCATTGGCAAACCATAAAGTAAGCATACAACTGAAATTTTACTAACTGAAATACATTACAAGTTCATAAAAATTGGCAAATCAGAAAGTAAGCAAAGTTGTACCTGGAGTGTAGAAGCCCATGTAGGGAACAACATTGTTGATGCCATTGTCCTCGCGTACGTACCTTCCTCACCCGATTGGACTTTAGATCAATACTGAATAACCCATCAGCTGTCCTCACGAAAAAGACATCAAGGCCATGCACAAAGCCAACCACAGAGATCAAGTGGGCCTTAGTAGGGAGCATCGTCTCAAGCTCAATGGCTCTACTCTGTGCCCATCCTGAATGTCAGTTGGGACCTACAGCCTCCCTTGACCAAGTGGAGTCTTGAGTGTTAAAAAAGCCACCATGTTTGGTCTAGAAATTACCACGTTAATCGGTGAAAATAGAGAATTATCTATGCTGTTGATTATCGTGGGACTAGATTATAATGGCTGAGATTGATTTGATATAGATGGAACTAGTGGTGATGTACATCTCTATCTAGTTTAAGATAGTTTGCACCTATTACTTTTACGAAAAGGTCGAGATTGATTTGAAATAGATGGAAATAACATATGCATATCCTAATATTCCATATTAATTTCAACATCGGTGAACAACTGAAGTATGTTTATAGCTGTTCATCACATTATAGAACCTATGCTTGTCTTGTGTGCATTGCCAGGACAGGTACCTGGAGTGCATATCGGTAGCTTACACACCTTGAAAAAGCAAATGTCAGTTGCTTCAGCCTCCATGCATGCTCGAGATGTTTCTATAGACTTTCGTCCCGGCTGCAGGTCACGATGACACAAACTGGGCTGGTACATCTTGCGTGCTGAACGGCGACCACATGGATGGACGCCGCTTAATCTATATTTTCCACGCAGGAGGTGCAAACGAATTCGAAAAGCCTCAAATTTAAACAAAGTGGTCCGGATCAAAGACCAGAGCAGCATCGTTCCATTAGCTGGGCTCACACTGGCAGCAGCCCATCCAAGAAAAACTGTGACCATCCGGTGTATTTCAGCCCGGCCCAACGTGCATGCATCCCCAAAGAGAAAATAGACACGTGCCCATTCACCAAAATTTTGTGGTTAGATGGTCAAGTCAAAGATGTTTTGGTGAATGGGTCGAAACGGAGAAAAGCAACGGATACAGATAGCCCATAAAATTTAACAGAAAAAAAAAATTAACAGAAAATGCCACTGAGGACGGAGGCGGCTGGTCCCACGGCACGGAGGGGCAGCCATGGATCATTGGGGGCTGCATGGGTTTCTGGGATGCCGTGGAGAGAGCCTGGACATGGCTAAGGTCTTTTTATTATTATTATATTTGCTTAATATATTTTATACGGTAAAAATGTGTTATAGGTGTATACGAATAATATTGGTTTTTTACAGGCATTATGCAACAAGCGATCGCAATATATGAAGAATCTGATAGGTAGCGATGACGGTAGACAATTCAGCAAAGAAACATCACAGCAAAAGTTGTTTCTGTATCTGTCTTGCGCAGCGAAAAAGCATCTATATGAAAATAAGTATTATACATATTATTTGTACATAAGGAAGTTCATATATGAGGTTGGAGTATAGATAGATAGATCGATCACGCCGAGACAAAAGTAGGAATTGTAGAGCTTTATGGGGTCTGTTTGTTTCTTCGTATCATTGGTTGCAGTAGATGGCTGTGTGTTCATTGCTTTGTTTGATCTTTAGGAAACATTTAGATATGAGGTTCTTTATAGGCGAGGAGGTCCTGCAGAAATGGCTAGCATAGTAATGTAAGTTGGCAGAAGGGCACGATCTGAGGTAAATACACTGCAGAACGCACAGTGCAAGAAGACAATATAGATCTCAAAAATAGAATTAGTGGTTAATAATAACTGATAAAATAGTGGATTACATGATTGGTTACTTTTCTGTATGGGAAGCAGTTTTATCAGTTTTTTTACTGAAGGTAAAGCAATCCTTATTGGTGTTTTAATTTATATTGTTGTTGATTATTATTGGCTGTTTGCTGATAGCTTGTAAACATCTGAATAAACTAGATTAATTAAGGTAAAAGATCGAAAGTTTGCTAAGTTGAGCAATCGGAAGGTCGTCATATATAATAAGACAGTATATCGGGCTAAAAGCAAAATGATGAGACAGAAATCTAACCAAAAGTATACAGATCAGAATTTGCATGCCTCTTCCGATAGCTGATTTGTAATGTAGGCAGCAACCTGAAAAGGGGAGAAAATTTTATGTTGGTGAGACGGTTGAAAAAATAGGTTGGTTTTTGAGAAAGCAATAAACATAAGCGTATTCGCTGAATAGATAATATTCTAGATGTGTAATCGAATTTACTCTTATTAAACGGGAAATCATGTAATGGAACCATGGATGCAGAACAGTAGCAAGAGCGATATGACATAAGATGACAGCGGTGGAAATTAATGGTGATGAGGATAAAATTCGTAAGGAGTAAGCTATATTGTGCACTCTGAATAAGAGAAATGGGTTGTAGTGTGATAGCATCTTTATAGTGCTGTGGATAGGTTTTACACATGCAGAACAAAAACTGTAACAAAAATTGTTAGCAAAATGAGCGAAGGAGTATGGAGTAAACAGTAAGCAATATGAAAAGAAAGCAGCAAAGGGTATATGTACAAACAACAGACGAAGCATGTCTCCAATAGGCAAGATGGTAGTATTCACTACACATAAAGAAAAAATATTAGAAAAAAAATGTGACAAGCTTTCTTGCGTGTTTTCATCTTACCCGAATAAGTGCAACTTTAATAATGGAATGAGGTTGAAAATTTGAATTTTTTAAAATAATATTATTTTAATGAATATTTTCAAAAGCAATATGCCATTTAAAAAATAACAGAAATATCCCCTGTAGCTATTTGAAATAGCGACATGCCCTCCGTAGCCATTTTAAATGGCGAGATAGTCTATAGCCAATTGAAATGGCTATAGGGGTTCTAAAACAAAACGACGACAGAGAGCTGAATAGCAACGGTCAGCTCTCCCTCGCCGTTTGAAATGGTGACAGAGGGCAAATTTCATTTTTACCCTCTATCACTATTTCAAATGGCGATAGGGGTGGAAAATTTGCTCAAAACAGTAGGAGCAGGAGCTCCTGGCGTGCGGCGCAGCAATGGAAAGAAAAAAAGAGAAACTTTACAGTGCAATATACTGGTAATTGGTAATATATAATATCTAGTAGAAATCACATGCAGCAGTAGTAGAAAAACAGCTCTTGTCAGCAGCCGTGCAAGAAAAGGATGTAAACAGAAAAGAAAGGAGAAGGAAAAGATTTAAAAAATTAAGAAAAATTTAAGAGAGCTTTTATGTAAAATAATTTTTGTGTGTGTTCGGCATTCAAAATTTGAGAAATAAATCGGTGAGTATGGATTCTGATCTAATAGTTCTTTTTTTTTTCAAGTTTTCACACAATTGCCTTTTAGTTTACTTGTTTAATCTAGTTTTTTTTCATGGCCTTAGATTCATTATCTTATATTGATTCTTTCAGTTTGATCATTATTGTATTGTATTAAGAAAAATTCATAAAACTTGGACACATCATAGGTACATGCCTCCGGTGAAGGAGTAAGCCACAAAACCATGCATAAAACTTCTTAAGGTAAATTACAGCAAGTAATCATTTAGAATAATTAAAAATTTTGACAGCATCTCCTTTGTTTATGCATGAAACTTAACAACATAACATCATTTTCAATAAGTAGGATAAACAAGATCTTCACACGCAGCGATAATGATAACTCATCATCAACTAAAAACATCAATAAGCATCGCTAGCAAAAGAATAAGCATCAACTTAAGTCTAGGAAGATATAACAATTCACTCCATAGCCCCACATGATACACATGAGGGAAACCACCAACATAAGGATCATAAACTAATGATTATTGCAATGTCTCCAAATCAGGTGAATTAGCTAGATTATGATACTACGTGGAGGAGTGTAGCTAAATCCCTTTCCCGCGCGCCGATTTCATGGTACCTAAAGAAACAAACAACGAAAAACACAAGCGTGAGTTCAAAACTCAGCAAAGTGTATTGTAATGGATCAACAAGGATCAAGACAACAAACCATCATCCCAGTCTCCACAGTTATACCACAACACATCATATTTGACATTATATACACTCTTTAAAACAACATGATAATCATCTCATGAGCATCTCATGAGTACTCTCTTCATCATCTCATAAACATCTTCATTTATGTATATCATTCATGCAATGCAATGCACATGTCTCCTGGAATTCTCATACCGGTATGGTTGAGTGCACACCCATCGGCATGCACCCTTTTCCCCCTTCCATCCCGAAGATGGAGGGTGCCTATCACTCGCTTCCATTCACCTCGGTGATGGAATCACGATGTAGGACTTACTCAAAAGAATAGCCCCGGACTAGTCATAACGGTTCTCACCGACCCTACCGGAATAGTTATGACTTATCTCACCGGCCGGCCATGAAAATATGCCATGTATGCAAAATGGACAGCCACGTATACATAAATAGAAATATTGCATATCAACATATGGCATCTCAACATGTAAGACCGTAATCAACAATCGACAGTAACCGTTCAAAACATGGCATGTGAATCATTTATCAACAACAAGCATTTTTAATCATAGCATGAGGACACCATATCATCGACAACATTTAAATCATGGCCTAAGGACATGCTATCAATTATCACATGTAATTCATGGCAAGACAACATGTTATCTAGTCCAAATACTACCAAGCAATTCTAGCAACACTTATAACATACAATCCACGCAACACACTTACCTTCAACCACGGGCAACGGAGTGACGAGAGGTTGAGGGCACTCCCAGAGGCACACCACCTGCAAACACATGCCACACACTCAAATCGAGTCCACAAAACAGCACACATAGAACCCACTACCCCGACTTCGCTTACAACTCCTAAAATCAGAAAACAGCAAATCTGTCCCGTCGGGACAGCAGCCTTCCAACGGGCATAACTTCTGTTCTAGGACTCCAAATTGAATAAACGAGTACATCCTCGCGTAGCTTAGGAAATTTCCCAACTTTTTCTAGTTATATGGAAAGACTGATTCGGACTCTAATGTTGTTTAATCTACAAGATACCGTGATCTGTTCCAATCACGTCACAGATTTTAACACGCTCGGTAAAACAGTCATAACTTTTAAACGGCTGGACGGAATTTAACTTTATTTATATCCACAGAAAGATAATTAAATTATCTACAACTTCTTCAACATTCGTACGACAAGATTCCAACTCTAAATTCGCGAAAACGCCTGCCCTAGTTCGGGTTCCCAATCTGCCTGAACAGAACGTGAATACATCTCTAGTTTTCATTAGATCTAACCCATGGCAGCACCTCCCTTGATCTAAAAGCATGGTAAACCACCACTACACAGCATCTAATCGATCCCCAAAGGTTTTCCCCATTACCTTCTTGAAGATCCACCAATCTACCGCTTCTCTTCGTGCGATCTCCATCCGATCTCTTCTTCCCACCGGATCTCCTCGTCGCGGATCCTCCCACCGGTGAAGGAAGCACCGTGGCAAGGCATGGCAGCGAGGGGGACGCAGCAAGGGCACGTGGTGGTGGGAGAGGAGGCGCAAGGAGGAGGGGTGGTGCGGCTTGGGGGTGTGGAGGAAGAGGAGGAGGGGCTAGAGAGGGAGGAGGAGATGGGGAAAGGGGGCTGCGCATGGGGGTGGGGAGAGCTAGGGCAGCAGGGTTTTCTGCCCCCCCCCCTCACCCCCACATGGGCCAATGGAGTCCCACCATCCGGCCCACGAAGTTTCCCTCAAGCCCAACACCTCCCCGGAGCGGCCCGAAACGCGTTAAAACGAGAAATCTCAGGATTTTAGTTGCAAAATCCCCAACTTAACCCATTTTACCACATTTTATAACCTATTATCACAAATTATAAAGTCTCAACATTCCGTAGTATCACATTGACCCACGAGAGTCAAGGCATTGACAGTGTGTAGCTTGCAACTGAGGGCATCTGCAACCACGTTAGCTTTGCCTGGATGATAATGAATCCCCATATCATAATCCTTGATCTGCTCTAGCCATCTGCGCTACCTCAGGTTCATATCTGGTTGGGTGAAGAAGTACTTCAGGCTCTTGTGCTCGGTATATATCTCACATCTGTTCCCAATGAGATAATGACGCCACAGTTTTAGAGCGTGAATTACTGCTGCCAATTCCAAATCATGAGTTGGGTAATTGGCCTCATGAGGCTTAAATTGACGCGAAGCATAAGCTACAACCTTGCCCTCCTGCATCAATACACAACCGAGACCCTGACGCGATGCGTCGCAGTACACGTCAAAGCCCTTGCGTATATCTGGCAACACAAGAATTGGGGCAGAGGTAAGTCTTCGCTTCAACTCTTGGAAGCTTGCCTCACAGGCTGTTAACCACTCAAATTTATTCTCCTTCTTGAGTAATTCCGTCAGCGGCTTAGTGACTTTGGAGAAATTCTCATTGAATCGCCGATAATAACCGGCAAGACCGAGAAAACTCTGGATCTCAGGATCAGTCCGGGGCTGCTCCCAAGCAATCACATCCTGCACCTTGCTTGGATCAACTGCAACTCCACCTCCAGAAAGAACATGACCCAAGAATGCGACTTCCTGAAGCAAGAATTCGCACTTACTGAACTTTGCATACAGTTGATGCTCGCGAAGCTTGTCGAGCACCACTCGCAAATGAAACTCATGTTCTTGCTTACTGCTGGAGTAGATGAGGATGTCATCAATCAACACTACCACAAATTTATCCAGGTATTCACGAAAGGCCTCCTTGAAATCCTCCCAAGTGGTAATCTGTCCAGCGGGACGAATTGCCTTGTAGCTGTCCCACTAGGCTGCAGCGGGACCTTGCAGGTAGTATGCAGCATACTGGACCTTCTCATCGTCAGTGCATCTCGCCAGCTCGAGTTTGCACTCGACATCATGGAGCTAATCATCCGTGTCTAACAGATCTGCAGCCGATGAGAAATTTGGTGGTTGAGTCCGTTGGAATTCTGCCAACCGAGTCTGAGGCTGCACCACCACCACACCACCATAGGCAGCGGCGCGTAGATTCTCAGAATTCTGCACCAACCGCTCGAGTAAGCGGGTTTGCATCACTAACACTTGTGCCATCGATGGAGGCGGGGGGTAACTCCTCACTTTGAGCTTCGTGATGGCTATGCGATACTTCTACCCCACCAGCCGGTAAATTGGAATGCCGGGATACATGGCTATGTGATCACTGTGGCAGTGGATTAAGATGAGAGGGGTTCGGCTCTGCTGCGGCCGGATTCGGCTCATCTCGAGCTGCGCCACCAGCTATGAGTGCACGAACTGCACGTCTCTTTGGCATCCTGCTGAACATAAAGACTTATCAACATGTACAACAGGTGCAAATCAAGAGGTGAGACGAACCAGAATAAATGTTGCGGGAATTCATGCATTCATCAAGATTCACGACAACACAAGATAATTAAGCATGCATTGCGACAAAAGGATTGCATCGGTGATAGATTTACAGACAATGACGAAGCATGTCTTTCCGCGCTTACAGTAAGGTTATATTACGTCATCATCATACTATCACAAGTTCCCACAGAACCTCTGTACAACAAAAGTACTTCACCAGCCAACTCGTATCTATGACAAAAGCGAGCTTCAGTACTACCTATTACACAAAGGACTTAGAAGATCTACATCTACTCATCTCCACCGTTCTCGGCAGGGGCATCAGAAGGGCCTGGAGCTGCAGAAGAGTCAGGCGACTCCTCCGGGTACATCGGCTCGTACTCGCGACCGCCAAATACGAGGCGTTGACTCGGCGCGGCACTCAACGAAGCTCCAGGGCGCACGGCTGAGACGCGACGGCGGCTGCTGCCACTCACGGACATCCTGGCATTGCGGGAGACCCGACGGTAGGATCCGTAGGGGCGAGGAAGCTCCTCAGCCGGCTCAATCTCATCATTCTCCCTGTAGATCATCTCGGTGGTAAAGAAGCCATGATTCACAAACGGTGCCATATGGCTCTCCAGCTCCGAAATGCGGCTACGAGCAAGCAGAAGCTCATCCCGTAGGCGAAGCAGGTACTTGTCAAGGGTGCTCACGTACCTAATCTGCCAAGCCTCCACGGGGTCCATCAGGGGGTTCACCGAAGCATAGAGGTTCGCCTGGCCGTCCGGCTCACAGGAGGGAAAACTAGGGAACATCTGCGACATCTCCAGAAGATCAAAACGGAGTTGGAGAATCGCCATGTACACCCCATCCAGCAAAGCTGCGAGTGGACTCGGAGCCGTGCCTTGATAGAGGCGCGTCTGCTCTCCAGCGTGGCGACCACGGATAGTGACCTCGGCCACATAGAGAGAGGAAGCTGGGCTGAGTCCAGCACACGCGATCATGTACTCCGGTGGCTCAGTGAAACCTACACGGCGCATCATCTCCCAAAGGGTTGCCTAAACAGAACCCTTTAGGATAGCACGCATGAAAAAGCGAGGCTCCCAGCGACCCGATATCTATGAGAAATAAAAGGATCCAGTTAGCAAGGGCCTTAAATAGGCAGGAACCAAATAGGTCGGGGGAAACACAGCAACAAGTCAAGCCAAGCAAGAAATCTCAACCTAGAGTCTTAACCTTACGGCTACCCGATACTTATCTAGTTTTCGAAATAAGTAAGACTCCCCAAAATTCTATCTCTAGGTTTTGAGTGAGAAAGAGAATAGAATAACCCTACTTTCTCGCTTCACTCTTACCCAAGAAATCGGAACTTGAAGGTTAGATGAGGTGAAATTCGTTTTGAAGATTCAAAATCAGAAAAGATGCTATAGAAGGGAAAGAATGGCATTCCATCTTTTCACAATTAAGACTTAGTATTAAAATAACTTTTTAGGGGAAACTCATTCGTATACCTACCGGTTAGCTATCTGAACATCCTTTCAGCTTTTGCATGGCTCTAATACCACGCCTGTGGGGGCTCCAGACTAGGATTAACAAACCCACTTGCTGTGGCCACAGAGGAAGTCCGCTAGTGGTCCCTACGGGCTCCCACTAGCTTTACTGGCCCATACCTGCCCATAGTAAGGAAACCAACCGAAACCATATCCATATCCGAACCGTATCCATTCCAGACAAGCCCTAGGCTTGTGATCCAATCCGAAACCAATCCATTCATCCAACCACAACCATCAGCCAAACCAACCTTTCCATCACCAACATCTCGCCCGCTCTAAACTCACCAAAATTTCCATTTTACTCACGCAATCATCCCTTTTCCAAATAAAACCCTATCACCAGCCGAATCCAAACCAAATCCACCCATTCACCAAATTAGTTCCAGGAGTTTGTAATTGAGAGTATCACGATCTCCTGCAACCAATATCTACTGCTTAACTAAGCTAATGCAATTAATGTTCATTAATACCCTCTTGACATTTGCTAATATGTCTATTATAAGTCTAGGATCTGTTAAGGTTCACTGTTCAAATCAGATTAAGGAAATCCACCATTGATATGTTTAGCTATCATCTCCACAAACTAACATTATAATGAACATACAAGCATGCATAATAGTTTTGACAATCAGCAAATATAATTTGCAAATATGGGATTCAAAATGGTCAAGGAGGTGCTTGCCTGTTTGCTCTTCGGCGAAATTGGTCTCTGGGACGTAGTCTGGATAGTCAACGGCGTTTGATGCGTCTACGTCTACACGAAAAGCAATGAGACCAAATCATCGATCAAAAACAGGTAAAGAAGCAATTAAATACCAATAAGAGTCAAAAACGAAGGACGGAAACCAACTCGGAAAGAAATCTCAGAATTTTGCTAAGAGGCCGGCAGTACCGGCTGGCCTGCCCGGTAGTGCCGCTCGCATGGGACCGAAAAGGGGTGTCCTCTGGAAATAAGCTACCGGCTTGCAAATCTCGGTACTACCGCACGGGCGGTAGTACCGGCCTTGTAGCCCGGTAGTGCCGGTCGCCAGAGAAATAAACGGGTGCTTCTCTGGTTTTTAACTACCGGCAATCAAAATTCGGTAGCTCCGGCCCTCCGGCAGTACCGCGCCTACACCAGCGGTAGTGCCGACTTTTCTAGAGAAGGATTTCCCAAAAAGTGGGTTTTTGCGCATTTGAATTCGAAACTCCGACGTAAGCACATGAATAGGTTCCTAGGGACTCAAGGGATCCATTCACGCAGGTTTCGCCAAGTTTCGAGCTCATTTGATCAAAATCTCGCTTTTTGACTAATCAAACCCCGGAATTGGCATGAAAACGGATTTCAACCCAGAGAGTGTCGAAACTCGAATTTCTTCGCGACAATGGGTTCTCTACGGCACTAGGGACTCATACGCGTTAGACTTGAGAGCTTTGGGACTTCGGAACGCAAAATCACTCCGAATGCCCAGAGTGCAACTTTTGCAACTCTACCAGAGTAGCGGATTTGCAACACGCGTATAACTAAGTCACTGAGTCGATAAATCGCTGAGTCGCTAAATCAATGAACCGCTGAGTCGCTAATTGCTAAGTTGCTGAGTCGCTAAGTCGCTAAATCGTTGAGTCGCTAAATCACTGAGTCGCTGAGTCGTTAATTCGCTTAGTCGGTGAGCTAAATCGTTGAGTCGCTAAATCACTGAGTCGCTAATTCGCTGAGTCGGTGGATCGCTGAGTCGCTGAGTCGCTAAGTCGCTGAATCACTAAGTCGCTAAGTCGCTAATTAATCTAATCACTAAATCAATTAAATTCAAATGAACACAAAATATACCTGCAAACGACCGCGCTCCTCTTCCTCCTCCTCCTCTCTTCTTTCTTTTCTTTTCTTCTTTCTTCCTCTTCTTCTTCTCTTCTTTCCTCTCTTCTCTTCTTGGTTGGTTTGCGCTGCTGCTGCGACCGGCCAAAGGCTTAAAGGGTCCCTATCGCCCATGTGTTGGGCGATCGCCCTTTAATGCGGCGATATCTACCACGACACTAAACGGCCTGCCACGGCGCTAAACGGCATTAACAGCAACTGAGAAAAGCTGCCACGGCAGACCTGCTATCGCCCGAGTGACGGGCAATCACCCCAATAAAGGGTGATAGCAGGGTACTTTTGTAATTTGTTTTTCCGTTGATTAGTTTTAAAAATAAGATTTTAAAAAATATTAAATGAAAAAAATTCCTTGGTTTCAACGGTTCGGGCCTAATCGGACCATTCCAGATTTTGGGCCAACCCTAGAGATCCAATGGAGTAGATTTACGGAGCAGGCCATCGGATAAATGTATCGAACCTAAGCACTGCCAGGGACATGATTTGCGGCAGTTGCAAGAAACAAAATCTGACTTACTACCACAAGCCGGGAGTTTCGTCCGGCAGACCGAGCACATTGGCTTCTTGATTCTGAGGAGAAGATGAGGTCCGTCGTCGGCACAGCGGTGAATGGCGTCGGCAACTTCCTCTGGAACGCCTTCGCCGCGTCCTGCGAGTAAGTTCTGACGATATATGCTGAATCCGTAAGAACATTTCATTAATTTGCTGAAAGTGCTATCACGAATGGTGTATCCCGTCGCTCTTAATTGTCAATTTGTTCTCTGGAAATGGTTAATTGCTTGCTTGCCTTGTGAGTATGATATTTT
This sequence comes from Rhipidocladum racemiflorum, assembly GCA_036346355.1. Classification (NCBI taxonomy): domain Eukaryota; kingdom Viridiplantae; phylum Streptophyta; class Magnoliopsida; order Poales; family Poaceae; genus Rhipidocladum; species Rhipidocladum racemiflorum. The sequence goes on along the minus strand of CM070592.1, from coordinate 29,774,282 downwards.
TTCTTCGCTTCTCAACTGTCAAAGGGGCGTTTGCTCGGGCACATGGGATGTGGGTTGCTTCATCGTGCACCTTTGCGTCTCAAGTTTGGCAAGGCTTCTCGTCCTCACCTGGATCGGTGAGTCACAACACTCCCAGCCCTTCCACGGTTCCACAGTAACATATTCATACATTTTAAATCTTAGAAAGAGTTAAATATCTGTGTCGTCCAATCCTAATCCCTCTGCTGCTATCTTCCATGCAGCGCTGCTCTTCGTGTACGTCCTGTGCAAACTAGGCATCATCAAGTACTGTATAGTCAAGAACGCCTGCAAGATAGCGTGGGGAGCCTGCTTAGGCTCCTATCGCGCGCTGGGGGCCACGTGCTGCCTCCTCTGGCGCAAGCTGCGCAACACCAAGAGCGTGTACCGTGGCCGCCGTCGAGATGTCGAGGAGCGGGAGCTCAGCCCGAGCTACGCCGACACTACAGGTTCCTCTTCCTACGGCGGTGACCGTGGGAGCGTCGTAGCGGGCAAGTATGTTATACGATTTTTGTAGTTCAGTTTGGTCTTCTCATTTTCCAAATATGTATGTCTTTTTGACAATGTGTTATAAGAACCATGGAGATATCTTTGATAGTTTAAAGTTGCATTATTTTTAGTGCCTATTGCCTTTATTAATTTGCATATAGCTGTATCAAAAGATACAAGTCACTTTACTGCCTAGAAATATTTATACAGTGCCCATTTGATATTTAAGAACTACTATTTTGCATTATGTAATTGTATACTAAGTGTGAATATTGCATTTTATTCTCGTAATGATGGAAAAGAAAAAAAAACTATGTGATGGTACACTTTTTTTTCCGTTACAACGCATGGGCACCTTACTAATTTGTACTTGGTTCGTGTTGTAGTCCCAAGCATTCACCGCCGGAGCCGGAGCTGATGGACGACCTCATTCACGAGATCCTCCTCCGCCTCCCGCCGGACGAGCCCGCGAGTCTCGTCCGCGCCTCCGCTGTCTGCAAGCACTGGCTTGGCCTCCTCTCCGACCCCGCCTTCCTCCATCGCTACCGAGCATACCACCGAGCGCCTCCCCTGCTGGGATTCCTCCACAACCTCGACGATCCCAACCACCTCGATCGCTTCATCCCCACCGCCGGCCTACCAATCTCCCCGCCGGCCCTCAATTTTTCCGGCTGGGTGGTCCTTGACTGTCGCCACGGCCGTGCCCTCCTCGACTCTTACCCTACAGCCATGGATCTCATTGTCTGGCACCCCATGACCGGATTACTACAGCAGCTGCCCCATCCCAACCTCCCCGACTTCATGTACTACGCCGCCGCAGTCCTCTGCTCCGCCGACGGTTGCGACCATCTCGACTGCCTCGGAGGCTCCTTCCTTGTCATCGTCGTCGGGAGCACCTATGAGGACAACATGATATTGGCAACCACGTACTCATCGGATTCCGACGCGTGGAGCCCACTGACCTCTGTTCTCGGCGAAGACCCTGATTTGGACATTGACAAGAAGCCCGCTGCCCTGATTGGAGATTCGCTTTACTTCGGCCTTATAGAAGGTGCTAGAATCCTCAAGTACGACTTGGGAAATCATTGCCTTTCTTTGATCAACCCGCCAGTTGTGTACTGGTGGGGCATTTTACTCATGCGACTGGAGGGCAATGTGCTCGGGCTCGCCGGCGTGGAGGATTATAGCCTTTCTCTGTGGTCAAGGAAAGTGAGCCTCGGTGATGTTGCGAGTTGGGAAAGGCGCAATGTCATCGAGCTAGACAGCCTGCTACCAAGTAGTCTTGATCACTCATTAGGCCCACTACTACCAATTGCTTTTGTGGAGGGTGCTAACGTCATCTTCGTGACAACAAATGCTGGCATCTTCACCCTTGAACTCAAATCAATGTCTATCAAGAAGGTATGCGAGGAGGGGTCCTTCAATGCTGTCATGCCATATATGAGCTTCTACACTCCAGATGTCCACCTCCAGTAGAACAGAGCTCTGTTTAGTAGGGAGCGAGCACGGCGGCTGCAGGCTACTACATGGGGTGAACCTTTGCTGACCATTTTCTTTGATTTCCTTATGAAGCTGTGTATACCATGAAAAGATGAAGTGCATACTGAACTTGGATGTGTTCTTGGTTCTGATTCTTATGCTGAAAATGATCATCACGCATTGTTAGGTTGTGTTTACCAATCTAGTTGTGTTTAGAATCTTCTACATGGAAACAAAGAACATGTGCCACAAGAAATTATATAATGCATGTGTTGGAAGGTGAAAATTGTTTGGTTTCAACGCAATAGTCCTGGTGTTCTCTTCTGACGAACAGATTACCCACATGCTAAATTTAGGAGAACCTTCCCATTTTGATCACATGACCATTCCTGCTTTTCGGTTGTTGAGAGATTCCAGATCCAAAATGGAGCTACATAAAATTGTAAGAGGACTACAACTCTGCAGTCAGATGTAAAACCAAACCAGGTTTATTAACAGTTTCTTTTTTTTCCCCCTCCTGAATCACCTTTCTGTTCAGCGCAATCATCGGCAGCTTTCCTGTAGGAAAATTTCGTTAAGTCCGCAGCTTGCTTGAAGCAATTAGAGAATTTGCAGACAGATATAGATTTTACCTAGTTTTTTTGGTATAGTTTGCAGAGCATGATGACTAACTAGTCTTGCTTCCACGAACGGGTTGGTACAACCCAACTATACCTGAAACCTTCCAAAATATTATGATCTATGTTTGATTTTGACCCAAGATATCATGCTTGAAAAAGTTGGTGTTTATGTTGGAGAACCATAGTAGTAGCCATAAACAGGCATAGGCATAATATCAAGAAGCACAAAATATGATAGGGGAATGCATCTCAGGCTGGTCTGATTTATATTGAACAATTTGACATTATCCTGATATGTGTGACATAGTGTTCAATAACTTCAGCAGACACAAATTTATGCACCTACTGCATGTTTGAATGTCTTTCAGTCGAGTACTGCGCATATATCTTTATAATTTTAAGGAACAGATGGAGCATGAGTGCATGACACAAGTATATCCATACTTACATCCGAACATTATAAAAGCATCAAAACTTAAGAAACAAAAAGTTTGGACATTGTCGCCTAACTCTCTTTGGATTGTAGTTCACAGCCAGCAGAACATATGCTAGAGAAATTCGTCAGGCAGATGACTGCAAGAACCAAGTAATAGTAGTCAAGGTGCCCGTCATCTAACTTTGGTGGAATCCACCCCACCTACCCTCCTGCCGTAGTCAAAACCGAAACCAGAGTGACTATTTGTGAGTTCAGTAAATTCCCAAACGAGATTGATAGGAAGAACATTGCTGTTAGTGTGCTTCTCATTGACTCCGGGGACTGGTCATAGATTAACACGAGCTGGCTGGTCCTAATGAACCAATGCCCTACATCTAGGGTTAAGTGCTGAGGAAGCTGCCAACTTATATCCATCAACTGCCAAGAGCGATCCGATCCTGGGAGGCTGATTCCAACAGCCAGTTGCTGCCACCAATTTGAAGAAAGCCAAAGATGCTGGTGGTGACCACAGGCGTGGCTGCGTGGGAGTCGCAGCCGACCTAATGAAGGAGGTGTTGGCGATCAAGGCAGACTGGTGGAGCTCAGCACACTCCCAGTGCCGCCTTAGTCAGTTGCGTGCTGTCTTTTGGGTCCCTCTCCCTCTGTCCCAGCTCTGTCTTTCCAGTGTCTTACTCCAGGTTATGCGCGTCTTAGTCTGTTGTCGGCATTTTGGCGGGGGTTGGGTTTCCACCCCTCTCCTCAGTACTCGCTTGCTGTCTTTTGTTGGGCTGGCGCTGCGCGCCCTTAGGCCAGTTGGGTTTACCTTAGTAAGCTTTTTAATCTTTAGCAGGGTGTCAAAACCTCTTCATGTCCACTGATTGTAAAGTGCTTAGCTGGAATGTACGAGGTCTTAATTTCCCTGCCAAAAGAGCGGTAGTAAAAAATTTGGTCCAGCAAACCAGGGCCAATATTGTGTGCCTTCAGGAGACTAAGCTTCAACTTGTTAATAGCAGCACCATCGCAGAAGTGTTGGGAGCAGCCTTCCAAGGCAACTTCGCTGTGCTCCCAGCTTCTGGAACCAGAGGAGGTATTCTGCTTGCGGCAGATATCCACGACTATAGCGTTTCACGGGCAAGGTGCACCAATAATACTATCACCGTGCTGTTAACGCCCACTCAAGAGGGCCAGGCAGCCTGGTCTTGCACAGGGGTCTACGGACCGCAGCTAGATGCAGAAAAGATTGAGTTCCTCCAAGAGCTAATTCAGATACAGGGGGAGGTCGAGTCGCAATGGCTGTGCTTGGGAGACTTTAACTTGATTTACCAGGCGGCGGATAAAAACAAAGGACCCATCAACAGACTCATGATGCGGCGTTTTAGAAACGCTATCAATGCGGTAAACCTTAAGGAGATCCGGCTCCTGGGAAGAAACTTCACCTGGTCGTCTGGCACCTCCAACCCCACTCTAACCAGGATCGACAGGTTCTTCGCCTCTCACGACTGGGACTGTGCTTTCCCGGATGTCTCCTTGCAAGCTCTTTCCTCTTCGGTTTCAGATCACTGCCCCTTACTTCTCCAGAACTCTACCCTACGTAGGACGGCCCAATTTCGCTTTGAGTCCTTCTGGTTCAGGTTGCCGGGGTTCGCCGAGGTGGTGCAACAAGCGTGGACCGTTCCCACCTTCTCCTCGAACCCTTTTAAGAGGCTTTTCATCAAACTCGCTAGAACTGCAAAGGCGCTGAGGAGGTGGGGTAAAAGTCAGATCGGAGACCTAAAACTACAGCTTGGAGTAGCGCATGAAATAATTCGTCAGCTAGATAGGGCGCAAGAATTCAGGGTCCTCTCCTCACAAGAACTCAAGTTAATGAAAGATCTCAAGCTGAGGATTTTAGGCCTAGCAGCAGTTAACAGATCTCGCCTCAAGCAAAGAGCCAGGTTGACTAACATCAAGGAGGGAGATGCAAACACAAAGTTCTTCCACCTAATGGTCAATGGCAGGAAGCGCAAACATACAATTCTCTCCCTCCTTGTGAACCAAGGGTTGGTCACAGATGAAAGGCATAAGCAAGAGATTGTTCATGATTTCTTCAGCCGGCTCCTAGGAAGAAAATTCCAAAGATCGCACTCGCTCAATTGGGATCTTTTGCAGAAGCCGCACGTTGATCTCTCTTCTTTGGATCAACCGTTTCTTCTGCCAGAGATCAAGCGGGCGGTGTTTCAGCTACCGGCGGACAAAGCGCCGGGTCCTAATGGTTTCATTGCCAACTTCTTCAAGGTGTGCTGGAGCTTTGTAAGTGATGACCTCTTAGCTGCCGTCTCCGCCTTCTCAGGAGGAGGGGCGGCGAACCTACACCTTTTGAACTCGGCTTACTTGATTCTCCTGCCCAAAAAGCTTGATGCTGCTAGGGTGTCGGATTATAGACCCATCAGCTTGATTCATAGCTTCGGAAAGCTTATTGCCAAGATTCTTGCCAACAGGTTGGCGCCAAAGCTACAGACTCTGGTCTCCTGCAATCAAAATGCCTTCATCAAAGATAGGGTGATCCATGAGGGGTTCCTAAATGTCAAGAACTTCCTTACTGAGCTCCACAGAAAGAAGCAACCCTCTTTGTTTGTCAAGCTTGACCTGGCCAAGGCCTTCGACTCGGTTAGTTGGGAATACTTGTTGGAAGTCTTACAGCAGTTTGGGTTCCCGCAAAGATGGAGGGATTGGGTCTCAACCCTCCTAGCAACTTCATCCACCAAGGTGCTCGTCAATGGAGTACCTGGCAAGAGGATTGATCATAAACGAGGGCTCCGTCAGGGTGACCCCCTTTCACCGATGCTTTTCATACTGGCTTTGGAACCTTTACAGCTTTTGCTTTAGTTTCTAGGAGGCCAGGTTAATTGCTGTCTTTTGCGTTGGTGTGAGTAGCCTGCTACCCCCTCGGTCTGTCGGGATTTGGTAGCGGCTGTTGCTTTGTACTTTGAAGTGTTTGTCCTCTTTTTCTATCCTCTTAATTGAATAGGCAGAGCTCCTGCCAGCAAATTCGAAAAAAAGATGCTGGTGGTATGAAGAAGGAATTTATTATCCTGGTGTCCATTTGGCCCCCCTGTTGAACAAAAGTGGTGCTCAACTGGGAATATCCAGCACAGTACACCAGAGTCATGGCCCATATGGCGAACAAGCAGAGTTAGAGAATAGATTATGGGTCTTTCAGATGGCTAACATAATTGCCCAACAGTTTCAGGTGTTACGTATCAATCAGCATTTTTTTTTTCAAAAGATTGGCAGCAGCTCAATCTTTCATTCAAGGGGAGAAAAACAGAAACATAGATACAACCTGCGGGACAAAAGTCACGGCAGAAGCTGAAGAAAGATTCAGCCATGACAACAACAACTGGATAGCACTAAACCTTAGAACAGCCTAGGATAAGAGAGACATAAACACCACCGAAAGCACTGATGGAGTAAATAAGTGTCCTGAAGCTAGCAGTAGTATCCCAATTCGCAGCCATTATTTTGATTGTTTGCTTGGTTGATGTATAGTTGCTGAGTTCCATATGCTTCGTGGTGAGCAATTGTTATATTGTCCTCTTCTCTAGATTGCAGCATGTACAGATGACGACACCAGGGAGACATTTTCTTCCGCCATTTGGAGATCCCAGCTGAACAATATCAATCAGCATTTCTTGTGTTGCTTTTATTGCAGATGTTTTTTTTTAATGAAGTGGAACAGAAAAGAGATACTCCATTGGGCGAGTGGAATCTCCTGAACTTGTCAGTATGATCTAATAATCTCTATTTGCCAGATATGAGAAAGTATTAACATCCTCCTCTTACAATGCACTAGCATCGACAGGTGCTCTCAAGTATGCTTTGCAGGAGAATGCAGTTAAAACTTGCAAAAGTCACAAGTAAGATATACGATGATTGGAATTATCCATGATCTACTACCTAGAAGACGAGTTCGTTTTAATAAGTAAATGAACAATGTTACACAGTAACTTCAGTAGGTATCATCACATTCCTTGGAGTTAGCCCTCGGATAACGAACTTCCCTGCAGTTATTTTTTGCAATATTCTCCGAAACTACGTTTATTTTAAGAGGATTTTTACCATCTTGGGAGGTATTAAAATTTACATTGAGTTAGTACTAAGAGTTATAAAAAATTTAAAAGGTGGAGGCATCAACTTTTGATACCTCTTGGTACTATTTTAATGTAAATTTTGGTACCTCTTAAGATGAAAAAAATCTCTAATGTTAGACTACAATAAAATCTCCATCGATTAATAAAAAATTTAAGAAAGTGTGCAAAGAAAGCCTACCATCACAAGTATGAGAAGGAAACAAGTGACGTCCTGTATTTTCCCATAAGAGTCAGCTCAAACAACATCCAACACGGGCATTAGGAAACTTATCCCAAGCCAAATACTGACAGCGGCCGCATTTGAAGCATTGTTGCCATGTAAGACAGGGTGGAGATACACAACTAAGTTGGTGGAGACCCCAAAGAAAGCAGTTGTTTGCAAGTATTCAATGCCTAGAACATCAGAATCAAGATCAATTCACTTCCTTTGTAGCATGAGTAGAAATTATGGAGCAGCCTCACCTATGAGGCTGTCAAATATTCAAACATTAAATCACGAATAGATGACTGACATCATTTGTTTTGTTCATTTTTTCTAGTACTTCATGAAATTATCTTCATATAAGTTTGTTCAGTAGTTTCTGCCAGTTCTTTCAAAAAATAAGTTTGTTTAGTAGTTTCAGAACAAAATGTTTATTGGATGGTCTGCACCAATAGTTATCTTTTTACTCAAAATGATTGTACATGGTCTGCACCAATAGTTATCTTTTTACTCAAAATGATTGTAGATGGTCTGCACCAATATCTTCTTTTTACATGTTGCTCTTGAACTTTCAGTGGCATGCCACTGCCACCACATCCATGTTCAATCAAGGCAGGGACCTGGAACCAGAGAGAACGGTTGATTTTGCTTAACCATGTGCTCAAGTGCGGAACGGAACAAGAAAGAATTGCTCTTAACTACATCAGAATCCAGCCCATAACCATTTTCTCCTAGATAATTACATAATTCCAGTAAAAAAAAGATCATGAGGAGTCGGTTTAAGATTATTTTTTAAAAAAAAAAACAGCACAATTCCCCATTACGCTGCCACTTGCAATTAAGGCCACATTTACAGAAGCAGTCGTCGCCGTCGTCATCATCATCGGAATAGTCAGTCGTCATCCTCCTCGTCCTGATCTTCTAATGCTTGTTCTTCTGCCCTGGTTCTTCGGTCTTGCTGCCAACCAAGTATAGTCAGACACTTAACGGGCACTGCCAAGTATAGTCAGACCAGACACACATGCACCAATAACACCTATTCATACGTACCCACGATATCTGCATGCTTCCAACCAAGTCTACCATGACTTGGTTCACTCCATCGGCCTCAACTCCCAACGGACACCAGGGAACGGCTTCACAAGCACCTCACGGTGACACCATACAATGCTGGGTCCAACGAGAAGCTGCATGTTAACTAATGCAACACCTCCTAGGTTTTAAGATTATCCAGTTTCAGGTGATACATTGTGGTCTGCGGAAAACTGCCCAAATCAATCCACATAGTCCCTCACGAAACACTTTGAAAAATATTGACCTGACATACCTACCACACAACTCAAAATATTTACAACACATGATAGAAAAGCTTGCTACGTTGAGTCTAACCAATATAAAATAATACTCTCTATTTCAATTAAATTAAAAAATTGCAACACACCAATGTTCAATTAAACTAGTATGAAATGCGCGCTTCGCCGCGCCGTCAAAATTGCCGATGCATTGCATCGCGGCGTCAAAATTGCCGGTGTATTGCATCAATAAAGCGTTGTGATTAGATAGGAAGGAAGATGATAAGATTATATAGTCGGCGTACGGTGTGTTTTGGGATTGTTTTCTCAGCCTGTTTGTGACATATGGCACACGTCCATACGATGTGCATACGTTTGTTGCCAACAACGGTAAAGCCATGTATAAGGCAGGGGGTAATGCATCAAATCTGGAGCCTTATGCTACTGCTAAGCAAGACTATTGTTCGCGCTAAAAACGTGAAGCAGGATCCTTAGCTTCGAACACACAAGACAAACACCGGGTTTGCAGAGCGTGCCAGTCAATTTGACCTGAAATTGACAAGGTAGAATTTGTAATTTGATCAAAGCCGATAGAGTAATGTTTATCGGCTTTTCGCTAGTCGGCTAGAAACCGATTAGGGGATAACTAGATCAACCAGTTACGGTTAATCCGGATACAAGGTAAAATCGACTTTGAGAAGGCGATGCGCAGCAAAACAAAGCAGATCAAACCTGGGTGAAATCGGCTAAAACCAACAATCGGCGATGCGCAGCTATGTTGATTCCGTCGACTTGCAGAGAGGTCTACGAATCTAAGAAAAACGACGTAAAAGGGACTTGTAAAAAGTAGTAGATGTGTGTTGGATAGATTATTTTTCCGCTTGACGTTCGCTCCCTTTTATAATATGCCCGGCCGATCCGAGTTGTATATGGACACGGTATGTTTTATCCGTATCGGCCTCCGATCTGATCTCCTTCCTTAGAAACGGATTCTTGTTCCGATTCGGTCACCTGATCTTTTTCCAAACGAACGCTTTTATCCGATTCAAACTGATTTCACTGTATACCGAATTTTGGTGCAAACATATGCCCCCCGTTTTTGGAAGATAACTTGTTATTTTCCAAAAAGAATTTATCGGCTTTTCGTCCGTATCGACTTTTATAGGAGAATCTTTTTCGGGAACCACCCCATTAACTGCGCCGTAAAAATCTCGGTGCGTTTTAAACGCACAACTGCTCCCGCCCGTTCGCCTTCTTTTCACCGTGGTATAAATATGGGGGTCCCCCCACGGTCATTTGCACGCTTTCAAGCTCTCAGACTCACGCATCATCGGCTTTTCGTCATCTTTCTCTCATTCTTTCGAAATCGGCTGAAATGGACCCTTCGCAGGTATTCATCCCAATTCCTCAAAGTTCAGATCAATTCTACTTAGGACCGGTAGGTACCATGTCGGCCGACACAGTTATTAACGACGAGATCCCTAGACTCCCATTGTCGGCTGCTGGGTATAATATTTCCGAGTGGGGAAAAAGTTTTAGGGCCTGGCCTACAAACTTGAAGGGATGGAGGTCTTGGTTTATTAGGGTGTCGGCTCAGAAGAGGGTAGAATGGGAGAGAATGGGTATAGCCGAATCTTTATCTCTGAGTTTAGCCGACCCTGAAGCCAACGAACCCTTGGTAGCTGCATCCTGTTATTTTTGGTCGGATTCTTTTAATGCCTTTTCATTCCCGTCTGGCCCAATCGGCCCTACTTTGCTCGATGTAGCCCAATTGTGTTGCCTTAGGCCAGACGGGGTTCAACTATCGGCTTTTAGCGAAAAACCTTCTTTTAAATTAATCCGCAAGAAAGGCGAGGGCTGGCACAAATATATCCAGAATAACAATAGAGTTACCGGTTCGGTATCGGCTGAAGAGCATGTTGCTTTTCTTAACCTTTGGTTGGACCGATACTTGTTCTGCGGTGCTTCCCTTGGCCCCACCCAATCTTTTCAGCTAATAGCGGAACGCTTAGTAGAGGGTCATCAACTTGCTCTATGTAAGATGTTTCTGGGGGCGGTATATCAAATGATGTACGTAATCCGCAGCCGACTCTTTTCTGGTTTTGCCAAACATGTTGTCGGCAATATAGGGGGACCCTTGTGGTTTATCCAGTCGTGGCTTCATTGTATGTTCAGCCGATCCATTCTATCTGAACCTTCGGGGAGTTCAAACTTCCCTAGAGAAGATTATTTAGAACATGTAGTCCCTCAATATAGAGCTAGCCGATCTTATGGGGAGAGATTTATCATGTCTTCGGCTGGTGAACTAAAAATAGATCCAGTCGGCTTGCACAAATACCTCAGCTTTTTCCTTACCCTAGACAGGACTTCCTTCGGCCAACAGGACTTTTTCCGATATACTGATGTAGACGATTGCCCATACCCATCGTTCCTTCACTTAGATGCCGATAGCTCTTCAATGCCTCAGTCCACTTTAGATTTGTACAAAATCATCCTGTCCCCTTGCATTCTTCATGCCGGTTTGAATACACGCAATCGGACTTTTCAGCCATCCTATGAATTTTATCACCCTTCAATCTATGCCCGTCAATTGGGTTTTGGGCAAACCATCCCCTCCTTTCCTCTACTATCTTGTGTCGAACCTCGAGCTCGAGTCTCTAACAGCGTCGCTGCGGAGATTATTCTTGAGGTAGCCGATGGATCGCAAATCCTCTCGACACCACGTTTTGTCCTTAATTCCCGTCGGTCAGCTGCATTCTCGCAATGGTGGGCTAGAATATCAGAAGCCGTACTCATGGACAGGACTCCGTCGGCTATAATCCATTTAATTTTACCCGATTTTCACGAGCCGACGGTAGCTTCTGGGTCCAGCACGAGCTCTGGTTATAGCGACTCCTCAGTAGCTGTAGAGGGTACCGGTGTCTTTTTGTTTTATCTCTGTCTCCATGTTGGCTATCGATTTTTGTTAAAAAAAACAAAAATGTCTTTGATCCTTTCAGGGTGGTACGGCTGCTGGCGAGCAAATAGCCGATCCTCATGTTTCCGCCAGCAGTGGCCGACAGAGATGTCCGGGTCAATCTGTCGGTACTACAGGATACACTTCGGGTACCTTGGGTATCCAAGGTCCATCCCTGTCGGACCTAGCTCGTCAGCGTGCTCCGAGTAAGTTACTTTTCTTGTATCGGCTACTATGTCCTTTGTTTTATCAATGTTAACTTGAAGTTACCGCAGAGAGGAGGAAGAAATCTGCTAGGCGCTCGCCCAAACCTATGAGGCGCCAACCCGATGGTTCTCCGGAGCACTCGGCTACTGATGTGAGTCTTGTCCATTTAGAGTAACATTGCTTTGCGTTTGTTTCGTATTGCTGACTTGCTTTTGTTCTCTAGCAATCTCCATCAGTACAAATAGCGGGGGTTATAGCCGATCTCCAAGGTGCTACATCGGCTATCCCTCCATCGCTCCTTCCATCGCCTTCCATCGCCACCGGCAGTACCGCCCCCGACGATCGATATTTCTAATCCTGATCCCAAAGCGCCATCAACTGATCTGGCCGATCTGCTGGGCTTTACTTTGGATGAGCTTGATGACCCGGAGGTTATGGCTACTGATGACTATCCAGCCGATATTCAACGCATAATAGCGGCCTCCGCGCCAAAGATCGGCCGAATATCTTGTTGAGCCGGGCATGCAAGAGCGACTCAACCGCCTCCTAGACGAAGTGATGCAGCCGGAGGCGGCCCTTCTGGCCAACACCCAACCTTTGAGAAACGCTATGGCAGCCATGCAAGCCGATCTTCCTTCTGCAGCTATGAATGCTTTGCTAGAGGTATGCCACTTAGACGCTCGTCGGCTGGACGTAGAATCAGCCAAATTAAGGGTTGAACAGAGGGAGGCCCAGCAAGCCGACCAACAGATCTTGGATAAGCTTATAGCGGACGCCAAACTTCGGAAGGGAACATTTGACCAGGGTGCTGCTACGCTTAAATTGGCTAAGAATAGGACTCAAGAGCTGGAGTCGACCAAGAAAAAACTTGAAGAACAGTTGGCTTCAGTCACGAAAGAACTTGCAGAATGTCAGATCGGCATCAGCGACGCAGCGTCTTCACTGGCGGTTCAGAGGCGGCAAATTGGCGAGGTTTTTGCTCAAGTTAAGAACCAATCGACCAAGATAGTTCCAGTTCCGGGTGATGCAAGGGCCGATCAACAACTAATTGATAGCGTCCAAGCTACTATTGGCAGGGCGGCAGCGGCACTATCGGCTTTGGGAGCTCATCTGCCTGGTTCTGGGCTCCATTGATTTGAAAACAGAGCGTTGTCTTTCTTGATGAACTGATATGAAGTGCCGGCCATGTAGCCGATCTCTTGTAAACGATGTTTAATCCGTGATGGTTGTTTGAACGACTGACTCGGTCGGCTGTATGACCGATTTTATATGCATGTGTTTTTGTAATCAATCCCTGATGCTCTCTTCCTGTAGTTAGGATCCAATCCATATACTTGGGTGGTATGCCTTCAGATATTTTCCATTGATTGCTTTAGGCAGTGCGAACCCGTCTAAGGACTCCAGTATATACGAATTCCTGCCAATCGGCTATTTTATCTTATAAGGCCCTTCCCACGTTGGAGACCATTTGCCGAATCGATTATCCTTAGACCCGATCGGCAACACGGTTTTCCATACTAAATCGGCTTGATTGAAGGATTTTAAAATCACTTTTTTATTATAAGCCCATAAAGCTTCCGATAGCATTGAATGACATCTCCTCGGTTCTTCCTCAATTTTCCTTTTTATTAGTTTTATCAATGTCTTGTTCGACGACTCGGCCTGTCCATTGGCCTGAGCGTAATAAGGAGAAGAGTTGAGTAATTTTATCCCAAGACTTCCCGCGAAACTTTTGAATTCGTTAGACATGAACACAGTCCCTTGATCAGTAGTAATCGTCTGTGGAATTCCAAACCGATGGACGATGTGTTCATTTACAAACTCGATCAGCTCTTTGCTAGTAACTCTCTTGAGTGGTACAGCCTCAACCCATTTTGAAAAGTAATCGGTGGCTGCAAGGATAAATTTATGTCCTTTGCTGGATGACGGAAATATCTGGCCGATTATGTCTATGCCCCATCCCCTAAACGGCCATGGCTTGATGATCGGGTGTAAAGCCGATGCTGGCGCCGACTGTATGTTACCAAACTTTTGGCATGTTTGGCATCCTTTATAGTATTTGAAGCAGTCTTCTAACATTCTTGGCCAAAAATATCCCGTTCGTCTCAGTATCCATTTCATTTTATGGGCCGATTGATGTGATCCACAAATTCCCTCATGGATTTCTCCCATCGCTATTTTGGCTTCTTCAGTTCCCAGGCATCTTAACAATAAGCCTTCGAACAAATTTTGCACCCAGCAAAACGTTCAAAACATGCGAGGAGAGCAGATATATCTAAATCCTTTTGTTTCATTTTTACTAAGAACAAATTCAAAGCATAAGAGTATGCACTTAGGTCTTATAATTGTTTTTTCATATGTTCAGAGCAAATAAACCCTAATCATATATGAAAGGCAATCATCATTATCAATTATCACCAACCAAACCAGCATGCACTTACCAGGTTGAGAACCATCACCAGCCAACCGCATCTATTATTTTAGGTAAATATTGCATAGCTGAAAGCGCAAGGAGGTAGTACAGGTCTTTAGAAGACAACTAACAAAAATTGATATAAGCAAAATGGTAAAAAGACGGTATGAAATAGATTAGAAGAAATGCAATGTATTTCATTGAGAAACATATGTTTTTGTAAACATGATTAAGGACTACTTTAAAATTGAATCTATTGATTATTCTTCTAGTGGTAGAATCAATTGAGTAGACCATAGAGAGATAAGCACGATAAAATAGGGGCTGAATCATTGTAGACTGTAAGGAGTCGGCATTAGGATACATCAAGCAGTAATAATAGTAGCAGGAAACGTTAAATATAAGCAAACATTTGTTGCTATACTATATTTTTTTTAGTGTAGGAGAACTTATGTCTATCTTCAGTTAATATCTTTTAACAGCATGCATATTAAAACTTAAAATGATCTGTATTGTCGGTGCGGTTTTATGCAGGATGTAATAAAACTAAAAAAGTGAGCTACTTCAATAATTAAACCATTGAAATCAAACTGTTGATTTATATCATCTTGCAAACCTTAACAAACTACTCTAATGTATATAGCTGTACACTCGAAGTGCCACAGGATCAAACGGCGGATCTACCTATCAACATTTTGGCACTCCCAAAATCACATATTTTGACTTGGTGAGTCAGAGGATCCACCTATCAAAACCAATAAAGTGAGAATCAGCATATATAAGACATTGGTGTTAACGAAAAGCGATGAAAAAAGGTCAAGCATGGAAAAACATACCAAAAGATTCTGAGGCTTCACATCCTTGTGGCAAATTCCAGGTATAGTATGAATGTAAGCTAAACCCCAAAATATCTGCATGGAAAGACCAAGCAACATCAATACCACAGCATCAAACTATGGTGATTCTATATATAAAAAAAGGCACCAAGAAGCTCCAAAAATTAACAACATCCTTACACCAGAGAAATGCAGAAGTTTAATAAGTGCATACAGCCCAATAGCAGTGACAGTTGCCATTCACCTAAAGGTACTTGTCAACTTGAGCCTTCATTCGCTTTGCCTTTAAAACACGATCCATACCAGACATGATTTTTTGAGCTACCGAAATCTCAGCTAGCAGATCAATCTGTGTTAGAACAAAGAGCTGGAGTT
This sequence comes from Rhipidocladum racemiflorum, assembly GCA_036346355.1. NCBI lineage: Eukaryota > Viridiplantae > Streptophyta > Magnoliopsida > Poales > Poaceae > Rhipidocladum > Rhipidocladum racemiflorum. The sequence goes on along the minus strand of CM070592.1, from coordinate 29,758,850 downwards.
CATCAGCTATATAAAAACATGGTGAGAGTATGCAAGCACTATGCCTTCACAGCCAGCAAATACCTTTGAGTTAGGAGTAGAGGGATCTAGAAGTCTCATGTTGCGTGGAAAAGCACTAAGAATAACATCACGCATTTCAATGCAGCCTGAGGGAATCATATCACAAAAACTGAAGTGAGCAGGAACATACAAACACTAAGCATCATTTCATTGAGTGCAAAACAAAACTTGGTACAGTGCTTACAAACATTTGAGAATCTCAATTACAACAATATGTATTGGAAGGACCATATTATTTAGTGGTCATGAAGCATGAAATGCGAGGAAGAAGACAATCACAACGAATGGGAAAACTGGCAACCAAAAAGGACATGACAAACCTTCATAATTCAGATACTCAGCTCCTGATGAAATGGAATACACATTTTTCTATAAAGCATATATTATTAACAGCTGCAACTAAAAAGGATACGAAGTTAGAATTCTATACATCAACAGGAAACCATAACAATATTAGGTCTGAACATAAATAAGATGACCAACAGCGTGATAAGGACAAGAGAAAACAAATACGACAATATTTGTTTGAAAAGGGAAAAGAGTGGTGCAGATTAAACTATAGCTTCTCACATGGAAACCTTTTATACATCTGCTCTCACAAGGTTGATTAAATAAAAAGTGTTGTTAAGAAAACTGTCATATAAGGTCTCTAGGGAGGATTGGCTGTGCCACATAATAAATAAGCTTGAACAAAAATTAACGAACTAACAGACCTATCACCGAACAGCAATGATTCATATTAACAGCCTCTACTAATCACTTTTAATCAGTTATTTTACAGTGACATAAATGATTTAATCTTGGAAGGTTAATCGCCAATTATTCAAAGCAATCAAATGTGAATATATCAAACTGACTCAATTAATCGCAAAGGAAATTAAACAAACATTTCACCGCTGAATTGATCACACAACTATCTAAGGTGTACAAAAACTGAAGCAGATTTTGGTAGCAATAACCAATTTGGTTGCCTCATGTTAATCGCCCATGTTCTTTTTCTTGTTTTTCCCTTTGTTGTTTGAGATAAACAGACATTGCTTTACGACTTGCGGGGGAAATAAGATTTTATCATGAATGTTTAGCAAGGTTCAGGTTGTACCTCATTGGTGTGTATCTAAAGAATCATCCTCAATGCATCGGCCACCATCTCCAGGCCATACACAAGATAAGCCAGATGAATCAATGAACACATCAATGCTTGAGCTAAAAAGCTAAGGTCAAGGTTAACTCACTGTAGTACGTAACATGCGTCGTAGCCATCCTCAATGCATCGACCACCATTTCCATTTGTGCGCGGCCGAGGAGCACGCCTTCTCACGCCGCAGTTTTGATAGAGGCGCGGCAGTTGCGGCGGGCGCAGCGTGGGAGAGGTACTTGGGGGCGATGGTGGAGCCGAGCAATGGTGCGCGGCCGAGGAGCACGCCTTCTCACGCCGCAGTTTTGATAGAGGCGCGGCAGTTGCGGCGGGCGCAGCGTGGGAGAGGTACTTGGGGGCGATGGTGGAGCCGAGCAATGGCATCGGGGAGCCACCGGCTGGCGAGGACGGCGCCGGAGTCGTTGGGAATGGCGGATCTGGCTGTCGATCAAGAAACCGAGGGGAGGGGCGGTCGCCGGGGACCTAGCGGGCTTGACCTCCCTACCGGATCTAAGAGGGTGAGACTTCGGCCATGGCGGGGTCGGAACGGGGGAGGAGAAGGGAATGGAGGGGAGGAAGGGAGGAACCGGGGAGAGGCTGGCGGCTGATGCCACCGAGGAAGCGAAGGAGGCGGGTGCGCGAGAGGAACGGAAGGAGGTCTCCGCGACGACGACGGCAAAAAGTGAGGCCGGTCCTCGAGGGGGAAATTGGTTATATGCCACTGTGAAGACTGGGTCTCACATATTTGTCATCATCGTCGTTCGGTTCGGTTTAATACCCTTTACAACGGTGACACCTTGTGCCTTTGCCATTACAGCCCAATTACTCTTATTTTACAGGATTTCACATGTTTTATCGTGGGCCCGGGCAAGTGATTGGACCATACTGCCCCCCTCGGTTTGTGTTCTTCCCCATCCTCACCTCGCCGGTGCGGTGGCGGTCGAGGGCGCGGCCATGAGGCGACTTTCACGGCGGAAAGGTGAAGGCCATCGTGGCAATGTAGTCGGACCAGGGCGAGGCGACGAGGCGCGAAGTTCAGGGCGAGCGGTGGTCATCGCGACGCGGCGTGGTCGCGCCACACGCTCGCAACCACCGCGGGCGTGGCGGCGGGAAGTGGTGGCGCCGGCGAGGCGAGGTGCTTGCCGCCGGGTGGAGAGGAGGATGGTAGTGACGGGGCGCGCGAGGGGTCGTCGTGTTCGGCGCCGGCGAGGCGAAGCGGAGGTGCTGTCGCCGGTGGAGAGGATGATGGTGACGGGGGCGCGCGAGGGGTCGTCGTCCTCGGCGACGGCGGCCGTGACGGGAGTGGCGGAGCCTGTGACCTCTCTCTCTCTCTCTCTCTCTCTCTCTCACACACACACAGTTCGAAACCAAGCGTGTAGGTCAGGTATTTGGGTGTGCTGCTACTGCTGGTAGGGGTAGTATCGTCCTTACACTCGCCTGGGCCCACGATAAAACATGTGAAATCCTGTAAAATAAGAGTAATTGGGCTGTAATGGCAAAGGCACAAGGTGTCACTGTTGTAAAGGGTATTAAACCGAACCGAACGACGATGATGACAAATATATGAGACCCAGTCTTCACAGTGGCATATAACCAATTCCCCCGTCCTCGAGGGTTCCGCGGGCGGCAATTCCATGGCCACGAACGGGCTAGCGGTCGGGGAGACGGGGACACGCGGACGGATGATGGATGGGAGGCAGCTGATGGACAGCGGCGGCAGCGCCAGCCCAGGGGATGGACCCGGACGCAACCAGCGAAAATCGAGAGGACCTGTCCGCGAGAAACGATGATGTGGCATAGCGCAGGGGCCTCCTTTGTGTTCCCTTATACTCCCTCCGTTTCTTTTTATAAGGCGTATTTGGTTTCGTTAGGACAATACTTTGACCAACGATTACTTTATTAATATATCATTTATGCAATACAAAATCATAATTATATACAAGTACTTTTGAATACAAATCTGCTAATATCAATTTTGTGTCATAAAAATTATCTGTAATAGAGTAATTGTTGGTCAAAGCCTTGTCCTAACGAAACCAAATACGCCTTATAAAAAGAAACGGAGGGAGTAGGTTAGTAAAATATAATATAATATAATATAATATAATATATATATATATATATATATATTACTAGCTAGAGCTGCTCCGCCGCGCCGTGCCAAATTTGATCCAAGTTTTTATCTCTAAAAAAAGGCAGGAATATCCGATTTTTTTGTTCGCTTGGGTATTTCTTGGAAAAAAGGCGCTAGGTAAGAACCAGCGAAACAACGGCTCTTTTTGGGAGAAAAAAAGAATAATACATGTTTCGAGAAATATTAGATCCCAAACCACAAAAAAAAAGCTATAGACGCCGAGCTTAACACCCTATGCGGTCAACGGGCAATAATACATGTCTTAAAAAATATTAGAGATCGAGCCGCAAAAAAATTTTAGATGCCGAGTTTAACATCCTATGCGGTTATTTTCCCGTGAAAATGAGGAAAAAGGGGGGAAAACGGAGAAACGACGGACGAAGAACAAATTTCCATTTTTTTTTTTGGAAACGGCCAATGAAAACATTTTTTCCATGGTCTGGAGAAAAAATGAATCACGAAAATATTTTTTTCAGGCAAAATGGAGATAGAAAACGGTCTCCCGTATTTTTTTTGGGGGAAATAGCCACCGAAAACATTTTCCCTATGCTCCGAAGGAAAAACGGATCACGAAAACATTTTTTCCGGACAAAACGGAGAAAGGGAACGGTTTATCCTTTTTTTTGGGAAAACGGCTATCGAAAACATTTTTCCCATGCTCCGGAGAAAAAACGGATCACTAATTTTTTTTCCAGGCAAAACGGAGAAAGGAAATTGTCTCCCATTTTTTTGGGGGGAAATAGCCACCGAAAACATTTCCCCCATGTTCCGGAGGGGAAACGGTCAAACGGATCACGAAAACATTTTTTCTGGGCAAAACGGATAAAGGAAACGGTTTTCCATTTTTTTTTGGAAAAACGGCTACCGAAAATATTTTTCGCATGCTCTGGAGAAAAAACGGACCACAAAAATATTTTTTTCGGACAAAACGGAGAAAGGACCCGAACGTAAAGCGCGAGGACCTATTTGTTATTATTTTGGACTTTTTCGCTATTTTGAAAAATTAGGAAAAGGCTCGCTCGCGATTCGTACTTAACGGGAGGTCCTCCATGCAAAACGGCGAACCAGGGACCTAAACGTGAACCAGGAAAAATATTTTCCTCTCACATAAAATCGCGCAGGGACCTAATTGTAATTCGGAGAAAGCCGAGGGGTTTTTTTCAAAAATTCGTGAAGGTGACGTGTCTCCCCTGGCTGGCCTCCAAGTCTAGGGCTTATAAGGTAGTTAATTACTAGTGAGAGCCGCGCGCTTCGCGAATTTTTTTCAAAATAAATATTTTTTAATCGAAAAATTCAAAAATATACTCGAAGGAAAAAAAATTTACAAAAGTGTCCTCCAGCCGGGCCACGGTGGCGAGACTGAGCACAGTCGCGCCACGTGGCAGCGACTGGCATGGATGACGTGCCATTTTCCATTTAATTCATTCTATTTAATTCAAATAATTCATATCGGATGCTAGGAACCCCAAAAAATTATGAAAAAATTTCTAGATTTTTATTACGCTATAATCATTCACAATATATTAAAAAAAGTAGCATGTTTCATGTAAATTTAAAATTTTAAAATCAGGTTTACTAAAAGACCATTTTAGGTATTATGAAGAAACTATATAAACCATGGCTCCAAAAATCTTGGAAAAAAATTCTAAATTTTTATTAAGCCATAAGGATTCATAATATCTCACAAAAAATACTATGTTCCATGGAAATTTAAATAGTTAAAATCAAGTTTAGTTAAATACCCTTTTATGTATTATGAAGAAACTATATAAACCCTGCGTCCAAAAATCATGAAATAAATTTCACCTGTTCTTAGGGTCTAGATGAACAGGTGAAATTTATTTCATGAATTTTGGACGCATGGTTTATTTAGTTTCTTCATAATACATAAAAGGGTATTTAACTAAACTTGATTTTAAATATTTAAATTTTAATGGAACATAATATTTTTGGTGAGATATTATGAATCCTTATGGCTTAATAAAAATTTAGAAAAAATTTTCATAATTTTTCGAGGTTCCTAGCATGCGATATGAATTATTTGAATTAAATAGAATGAATTAAAAGGAAAATGCCACGTCATGCATGCCAGTCGCTGCCATGTGGCGCGACTGGGCTCAGTCGCGCCACTGTGGCACGACTGAAGGACACTTTTGTAATTTTTTTTCTTTCTAGTATATTCTTGAATTTTTCGATTAAAAAATGTTTATTTTAAAAAAAAATCTGCGCTTCGCCGCACCGTGCGAAATTTGATCCAAAAATGAGGAAAAGCGGGAAAAAACGGAAAAACGACGGACGAAAAACGAATTTACATTTTTTTTGGGGGGGGGGGAAATGGCCAACGAAAACATTTTTCCATGTTCCGGAGAAAAAACGGTTCACGAAAATAATTTTTTCTAGCAAAACGAAGAAAGAAAACGGCTTTCCATATTTTTTTTGTGGGGAAATAGCCACCAAAAACATCTTCCCCATGCTCCGGAGGAAAAACGGATCACGAAAACATGTTTTCGGTGCAAAACGGAGAAAGGGAACGGTTTTCCATATTTTTTGTTTTGGAAAAACGGGCAACGAAAACATTTTTCCCATGCTCCGGAGAAAAATCAGATGACGATTTTTTTTCCGGGCAAAACGAATAAAGGAAACGGTCTCCCAATTTTTTTTTTGAGGAAATAGACACCGAAAACATTTCCCCCATGCCCTGGAGGGAAAACTGATCACGAAAACATTTTTTTCGGGCAAAACGGCAGAAAACTGATCACGAAAATATTTTTTTCGGCCAAAACTGAGAAAGGAAACGGTTTTACATTTTTTTTTGGAAAAACGGTTGCCGAAAATATTTTTCACATGCTTTGGAGAAAAAACGGACCCCGAAAACATTTTTTTCGGACAAAACGGAGAAAGGACCCAAACGTAAAGCGCGAGGACCTATTTGTTATAATTTTGGACTTGTTCGCTATTTTGAAAAATTAGGAAAGGGCTCGCTCGCGATTCGTACTTTACGGGAGGTCCTCAACGCAAAACGGCAAACCAGGGACCTAAACGCGAAACAAAAAAATATCTCCCTCTCACATGAAATCGCACAAGGACCTGAACGTAATTTCGAAGAAACCGGGGGGTTTTCGCAAAAAAGCGGGTGCCACGTGGGGCACCCGGTTGCTCTCGGTTTTCTTCCCCTATAAGGTGTTTACGATTACTAGTGAGATCTGCGCGCTTCGCCGCGCCGCGCGAAATTTGATCCAAGTTTTTATCTCTGAAAAAGGCAGGAATTGGGGTTAAGGTTAGAAATCTCGCACCCACAGAAGGCAAGCACGGAGACAAGAAACTCAGTTTCGGGCAAATGGAGCCCAATGATGGCGCAGATCTCGCAGGAGATGATCTCTCCCTCCCGCGGCTCTGGCGCCTCTTCGCGACCAGGCGCTCGGGCGGTGTTAGGGTCGACGTGGCCGTCGTCCACGAGCGCCTGAAGTCTCCTCCGATTCATCTGGCTAACTCCGAAGCGCGCCATCGCTAGAAAATGGCGAGGAATGGGGATCACTGAGGAGTAGATGGCGACGAGGAGGAAAGGGCGCTAATGGCTTGGAAAAAGGTCTGAGCAAAGTGCCGAGCAAAATGCGAAGTGGCCTCATCTGAGCCGTATCCAGGGGTTAAAAAGGGCGCAAAAGGGCGCGTTAAATGCCGCCACGACCTTTCGCGAAACGACGCCTGTCCGTTATGGCAGAAACTGCCCAGTAAAAGCTCGTTTCCCAAGAAACTGCTTTACCGTTACAGAGAGGCTTCTCAGAGAAGGAATCGAAATAACCAAACATCGCGCCACCACAGCGTGAACGTGTGACCGGCAAGACAAGACACTGAGGTCGTCTCCCGACATGAGATGGTCGTGAGACACGATCAAGGAAATCTAACCCCTCCTTCGATTTTTTCAGGCTCAAGGGGAAACACGAGCTTGGGTAACTCCCCACTTGAGCCTCGGGGGCTAGCTGTCGGGGATTGACTATTCACTAAAAACGACCATTTTACCCCCAAGGACCCAAGAGCGCGGACCACGCGGTCCTCCGCAGAAGATGTTCGGGAAAGTTGCCCGGGCAGCCAAGAGGCTCGAGCTCGTATGCTCGGGAACTCGCCCGTGACCATACAAAGGACCATGTACGTGTGTCCTGCATGGATGGTCGGGGGATTTGGTCAAACCATTAAAAGGAAGGTGGCAACTAATCCGCCGAAGATCAAGGGAAGACGCACCCGAAATTCAAATAAAGCGCAGATCAAGGGCGCCGGATCGTGGGCACCACGGTTATGGAAGCACGGCGTAATTCTAGGGGGTAGTTACCTTCTTTGTATCTTCAGCTTTTGTACTTAAACCCCCAAGAGCATCTGCGAAGGAGGATCTCTTTGTTGACCAATCATAAACACAATACACTGGAGTATGGCTATTATCTCGACGGTGAGAGGCCCGAACCAGGATAAACACCACGCGTCTTTCTCCCGAGTTCGCGTTGCTCGGACGAACACCCTGGCTCGCACGACGGGGCCCTGTTGATCCCTCGTTCAACAAGTAAGCTCGGCGGGAGCCCGTTCTCCAATCGTCGACACAAATCTTAAACCATCAAAATTAGAATAAATTCAATCAAGAAATTTGATCCACGGAAGATATGATGTCTTCATATTTTTTTAAATTTTTGGGGTGCCAGTGCAAACCCGGCAGCCTCGCCCGGGAGGGAAGGTGGCGGAGGAGTGGATGGCTGTGCTTAAGGAGGCCTATTCATGTCCTAAACAGGTTCGTTGACCATGAATTATGGAACGGACGAAAATGCCATTCAGAGATACATCGCGAATAAGATCCGCGATGTAATTTTCCGTCGCACGTCACCGACCGATTTTTTTTTAAATATTACTAATTAAAATCGAAATTGCAAAACTATACATTGGGACAACGAAATTACAGAAATGTATGTCTGTCGCCCGTTAGTTGGGCGACAGCATGATATCGTCTAACCAACGGGCGACAGAACAAAATATCGCCGAACAAATGGGCGACATTTAAATGTCGCCATTTTAATAGGCGACGGTATGAAAGTCGCCTGATGAAACCGCGATTCCTTTATGTCGCCCAATGAATGGGCGACACAGACCATTTTTGACTTTTTTTGTTAGTTTTATTATGCTCCAAATAGAACGAAATAAATTTCTAAATTTATATTAAGCAAGTAAATAGGGAATCGCAATAACCCTAAGTATTATTGTCAACGATAACTTCTAACCCTTTTCGGTAGCCCGTAAAATATCTAATTTGGATGTAATTTTTGGCAACAGTACAGCATGTTGGCGGTTTGCTATATGGAGTACCATATTCTGGAGAAATATGTTATTTACACCTTTCTTTGATACGCAAATAGACTGTCGTAATAACCCTAAGTATTATTGTCAACGATAAGTTCTAACCATTTTCGGCAGCCCGTAAAATATCTTTTTTGGATGTAATTTAGCCATTATATGAATAGTTCAGCACAAGAAAACTTTAGCCAAAGTGTCTAAATCATTGCAAGCATTGAGAAAAGCATGTAGATGCAGCCAGTAACTTTTGTACGCAAACTCAACCTTAGTAGGGCAGATACAACGAAAGTTCAGATGATATTATAAGGATATTACAGCAGTGACGACATTGCTAGAAAAAGTGCGGATTACACTGATTGTCATGGTGGAACAAGTGATCGTTCCGCCTATGTTCGTAAAGTGGGAAGGACGCGCAACATTTTCTACATATTACATCACCCGTCAATGTTGTGCGATTTGTTCTCGGACACCGCTCAATCTCTCTTATGAAAGAGCTCCATGGCCGTGCGCAGTGCTCCCAGCTGCTGCCGAATGGGTAGCCTATGTCATACGTCTCTAGGGCATAAAAAGTAACTTGTTTGTGTACATTCTGTGGAGTTCTGCCCTTCCATATGGGCATGCCATCCCGATTTTCAGCACCTCTTATATTAATACCACCCGGGTTCCCGGATGGTCTTCGTAATGCGTCAATGATTTGTTGCGTACTGCGGACCTCGGCCAGCTGCTTCCCCTTATCCCTTTCTCTTCGAGAGGACGAACCTTCTTGCCCTTCGGGAGACTTGCCGAGACGCCTCCTCTGTTTCGGCTCGCACTCCACTATATGGTGCAGGAGGTGTGTGTTGGGCTTCTTGTTGTACAATCGAAAGTGTGCCCTGCAGTCAATGCAGCATGCCTGCTGTGGTGGTTGAAGAACACCGTGTGCGTACTCGGGGTCCGGCTTTTTTGGGAGGTAGTAGCACCACGGTGAGGGTTGCTCTCCCCAGTTATCCCAGACGGGAAGTTTGAGATGTGGATGGTACGTCTCCGGATCCACCTAGTTGAAGTAGCAGCACCATTCATCCTCGGGCAAAGGGCACCGGTAGAATTTTTGGTCCGCTAGATCCTCGTGGTAGGTGTCAACCACTGCCTGCAGGCCGTGGTCGCACAGTTCGGGGCTTTGGGGTGGCCCTTCAGGAGGATGTTCCTGCCTGGACTCGAGCAATTTCGCATGCTTCTTTTTAAAGTCCTGTATGCGATGAACTGGTTTAGAATGACTACTTTGTGACTGAAACATGTGCATGTCGCATGAAACTCACCGATTGGTTCATCCCTTGCCCACCGACCCTGAACTCCGGTCGATCCATATAGGGGACATATCCCGGCGGCCTCTCCCACCGAATGAAGTTCTCGGGTGATGTGGGGTAGGCGTCGTGGCAATTGTAGACAAATTCGTAGTCACATCGTTCCGGCCCGTCGATCCATTGGAAGAAGCAACACCGGCCCTTGTGCTAAAAAAACAAAGAACAATGCATGAATTGGTAGTGTTACCCTAATTTGTATTGACACCAATTGGTTTACCTCGTAGCCGTGGCCACAACAATAGTGAGTGCGGGCCGCCGTATTTGTGTGCGTAAACTGCATCATCTTCATTTGGAAGGTTGCGATCGCATTCGGCCAGGGCAACTCCGGAAGATCAAGGCGTCAACGCTACTCTCATCCGGGTATTTGGGGAGGCTTAATTTTCGCTTGCTGAAGAGGCGATGGTAGAACGACATCGTGGCCTAATGTGTGTAAAGTCGGCTAATGTTTATTGTAGTTTTGGCAGTGTGATGCACATATCCCGGCCATAGGCTTGCACTAAAAGCACCCGGTTCCATCCCCGTTGCTCTGTTCCCCTCACATATGATCTCCACGATGCGGTTCCTTTCAACTCAACTAGCTCCCAACAAAATGGATTGTTCTGCATACTACAGAGGCAAAATACCTTCAGCTGCCACTTCTCTTCTTCCATCCGAAAAGTATAATACAACCACTTCAACACTGAAGAAAATGTGCGCTCTTCGACCCTACTCAAACTTCTGTCCACATACTGGAAGTTACTTAGATCTGCACCCTCCGAAACATACATTACAACCCCTTCGCCATAATATATTCTAAATAGAACTCGTTCTGCCATATCTGCAAATCCATTCATTCACCCACGAATTAATTACTTTCCGTACAAAATATTATGACCCCCAACTTTGGTACATCTATATGCTACAAAAATACATATTTATTCGTACAAAAATTTGCTACATTTCTAACAATACATATCTAGGTTCGTAACAATCGCTATCTCTGCCGTACTACATTCGTAAGAATTGAATATGTATATGGATGTATTCGTATCGGTATACAATATCTACATTCACTAGATCTACTACTAAAGAATTAAACAACTACTCTAACTACATTCTCTACGATTAATTTCTACTCGACGTACACCAAACTACTTAAACAACTACTCTAACTACATTCTCTACGATTAATTTCTACTCAACGTACATCAAACTATTTTCGCTATATGTACCCAACTACATTCCTAAGAAATGAATACTTCTATCCGTTCAAAGTATCTACATTCAATATATCAACGCACACAAACCTAGATCTAAAATCATTTCTACTTAATCATAACTTACTGCTAAAAAAATTAAAACGAGTAGTTCATACCTACATCAAACTAGATTTGCTAGATCTATCTACACATAACTAGATTTGCTATATTTGCTATGTCTGTAGTACATCTAACTAGATGAACTACATCTAACTAGATGAACTACATCTAACTAGAGACTAGGTTTGCTAAATCTTTCTACATCCAACTAGATTTTCTAGATCTACAAATACAAAAAATAAAGAATGAGAAATTACCTGAATATGAAATGCAGTGACTCAAAAATCGCGCTCTCCTTTTCTTCCCTCCTCTCTTTTTTCCTCTCTTCTTCTCTTTTTTTTCTCTCCTCTTCTCTCTTTTGCTTCTGCTGCTTCTGCCGGCCGGCCGAGCGCGCGCGCCGATTTATAAAATAATCATGTTGCCCGTTCATCGGGCGACATATATCCCGCATCCTTTATGTCGCCCATTGATTGGAGGATTTTTATCCACTCGCCTTTTCATCGGGCGATATAAGCCTATCGCCCGTCTAACAGGCGACATACACACGAAAGGTCTCCTGTCGCCCGATTGACTGGCGACAATATTATATCGCCCGTTGGACCGGCGATAGACGTATAAAACTGAAATTTCTTACTGCCGACGTTTACTTTTGCAATTTCGAATAAAATATAGTTTATTAAAAAAAAAATTTCGTCACCGACCTCCATCCACATAACTCAGAAAGGAAATCGCGAGCGCAGTTAGCGGCACATCCCTACGTGGGCCCTTAAATGTGGGCACTCTGCTAAGTGGGTCATGTAATGGTGGGCCTTTTCGTTGGCCTGGTGACTGGTGAGCTCGGTTTTTTTTTTCATCAATCCCGGCTTCATCGTTCCTCACAAGAAGCTCACGAGGGTTCGTCTCTCCCGTCCCGAGTCGCGATCGCGAGTCCTCAAATCTGCCCCCATTTCCCCTTCCCTCCTCGACATCTTCCCGACAAATACGACGCGATGCCGCCGAGGAGGAAGCCGCCGATGCCGCCGAGGAGGAAGCAGCCCGCCGCCGAGGAGGAAGCAGCCCGCCGCCGACGCGCCGTTGCAGGAGCGGCTTCGATGGTTCAATGACCAAGAACGTACGGCGCCTCCAATCCCTCCTCCTCCTCCTCCCCCTCCCTTATTATGCGTTTACGCTGCACGAAATTGTAGTTCCGTTTGATGTGTTTTGTAAGTGGCATGTACTTTAGCGTTCTAGTTTCTGTAACTTGGGGCAATACTGGGCTGTGATTTGCGATGCGGTTGGTTATTAAGAATTGCTTAGCTTTGCGATTGATAGTAGTGGTCTAGTCTAGTGGATGGCTCGGTTGGCTTGGTTTCTGATTAGCTCATACTATTGGATATTTGTGGACCACTGGACCTAAATCAATAATATGAAGTTATGGGACTCGGAGTATACATATTTTTTTGTTTGCGATTCGTTTGTTAAAAATATGTAGTCAAAGATGCATGGCGTAGGCAGTTGGCTTACTTGTTTGCATACGCACATGCTTTCATTTTCACGCAATATCCCACTGATTCTGCTGCTATTTGCTGATGTTGTTTGACATTAGGATTGCTGCATTCCTTTGAGATATACCATCAGTTCTATATGTCTACTGTTTCATCTATCACAAGACAAAGTGAGTTACTATTAATTTGTGGTTGGTTATTAAGAATTGGTTAGCTTTGCGATTGATAGTAGTAGTCTAGTCTAGTGGATGGCTCGGTTGGCTTGGTTTCTGATTAGCTCATACTATTGGTAATTCTTTTTTAGCTTCTAAATGGTTTGAATTTTTTAGATTGTTCTTTCTTAAACTTCAAAGTTTGAATTCCTACTTGACAACCTTTTTATCTGTAACTTTGAACTCTGTAATAATTGTTAGGCTGTGTGCACCCCAGTATGTAGCGGCCAGAAGATTAATATATTCTTCCATTATCTAAAAAAAATTGGTAATTCTTTTTTAGGGATTTGCAAGTATCATGTACTTCATTTTATCCAAAAATTAAAAGCACATTTTGGAGGGCTAACAAAAATGTAAGAGTTATTATTATTCTTAGTTAATTTGAGTTGTGCTATTGGTGTAAGAATCATCAGAAAATCCAAAGGTTCAGTGAAGCAATCATAAGAACAACATGCCTATATAGAAAATGGAAACTACTATTTTTGTTTGTTGCTGATTTAGAAGAGATGCTTGTAATTTCTTTCAAAAATAGTAAAAGATGCTTGGAACAAGATAGTTGAAGTACTAAACTTTAGGAAAATGTGGTTTTATATACACCCACTGCTGATATTGAGTTCCGTTGGTCCTGATGTTGCCTTCGCCCTACAATTTGGATGTTCGTAATCCTTCTTACAAAATTCATATTCTGAAAGTCGACCATCACATCACATTTTTTCTTTTGAAAAGGGATAACCCCCCTATTTCCTTTCCGGAAACAAAGATTCACAAGTTTCAGAGAACATAAACCAAGGCTTTTGCCTCCTGCTAATCCAGAGAGCAAAAGCGCAGGAACTTACATGAAACCAAAAGACACAGCTTTACTAGAGAATGAAACAAAAAAAAAGGACACAATGAACTTGTGAAAATTGGAAGAAAAAAAGAGCACCAGTTGCTTGCATCATGTCGAGTAGGTACACCTGAGAACACCTCGATCCACCAGAACTAGCGCTCCTTTGCTTACCAGCCCTTCTTCAATCCTGATTCCTGAGTCTTAACCCCTGTATTGCATTTGTGCCTTACCTCGTTGGCTCAAAATCTTAGGCATTTGCAAACTGCAGTACTCAGTGTAAGAAAAAGAGCAAATTTTGTGCACCACCACTCCTGGTTGGCTGGCTCTTTGGTAGCTTTCCAATCAAAGTAAGCACTCTTTACTAATCTCAGTGCTGTAATTTTATACTAGTAGTAATATGTCTTGATCCAGATTCCCAGCTCCCTCCTTCCAGGCAGATAGCTGTAATTTCATACTAGTAGTAATATCTCTTTACCTGAATCATCACATAGCTAGAATAAAGCTTGCTTAGTTACTTGTTACTAAGCTCGTACAACTTCAGTGAACGGTTTAGCTCAACCACCTTTCTTGCTCACATCAGAAGTAGTGTGTCTGACATCACTGTTGTAAACTTTGTGCAAGGTTCAAAAAAGCGCTAGGCGGTAGGCGGGCGGAGGCCCACTGCCTAGCACCTAGTCGGCTTATGCGGAAATCGTAAAACATAGCTTAAAATATCAATTTTCACACATAATAGTCACAAAACATATAATATAGGCACAAAACCAAGTCTCACACTCACACATAAGTCATAACATAGTCACAAAATTAAGTTCCACACATTATATGGTCACAACTCACAAATGACAAAACATAGTCCCACAAAAGAGTGAATGACAGACATAAAAGATAGAATATGATAAATGAGCCAATGATCATGAAATGATCAATCCTCTAAAGGATAGAGCTTTCGTGGCAACACTCCTCGAACTCAACAGCCACCTCTTCCTCATTGCCCTCCTCTTCTTCAGATTGGAAATCATCATCATGAAGCTCTCTCACTCTTGCACTCCTACGAAGTTCAAGTTGTTCACTAGTACCCATAGCTTCATCAATTACTCCTCATGGTATACCGGACACTACCTCTTCCTCATCCTCAGCCCTAAAAACAACCAATGCATGATTATCCCCTCCCTCATATAGAAATCCTTGAGCTTTGGAAGCATCACAACACAGGAGGACATTAATGTTCTTCTTTGCCATGATCCTTTCTTTTTTGGCCAACATTCTAGCATTGAATTGTATGTAAACTAGATTGTTGAGGCAGGCAGTGGTTAGCCTATTTCTTCTTTTGTTATGTATCTACGAATTGCAAAGTAGATTTATATATTATGACATTATGTTATATTGTGAATTGAGACTTTAGAGTATTGAATATTGGGACTTTAGAGTAGAGACTAACCGATTCAAAAGTGCTCCAATTTCTTTGACAACCAGAAGAGCTTGAGGTTAATGAGAGGAGTCTTAAGGCCATCTTTTGTAAATCCGGTGTTTGGCCTCCATATAGCCTCCACCAAGATGCTATCAACAAGAAAAGCAAGAATAATTTAGTATATGTTAGCATGCATTGCAAAATGAAGGCATGAATTAAGCACAAGTTCAATTCATGCCTAGTTTCTGCCTAGTTTCTGCCTAGACGCGCGTCCTCTGCCTAGACGCCGCCTAGTTTCGCCTCCGCCCGCCTGGGCGTATGCTCGCCGCTGACCACCTAAGCGGCACTGAAATCCGCTTTTTGAACCTTGACTACGTGCTATGCTTCTTTTTCTTTGCTTCTGTAATGGTTGGTTAATGTGCTCTTAAGTATGACAACTCCTAATGTAACACCCTGAATTTGTAATTAAGATAATTATGTGCCTAATCGTGCTCTGCGTGATATTGGATCTTAACTAGGTTCTTAACTTGGTTTTGGACGTGTTAGGGTTTAGTCGTCCGAGCTGTTTCGACCGATTTTGGCACGAAACCCTGAGTTTCGAGTTCGGCCGAAATCCTTCGAAATCTTTAGTAACCCAAATACTAAAGCCTTCCATTAGAGTCCCAAAACCTTTCTCTTGTGTTCCTTGAGATCGATTCCAAGCGCCGAAGCAAAATCACGAAGAAACCCCGAAGTTGCCTGGCAAAGAAGATCGCCGCTGGCAGATTATCGGTTGGACGGCAGCATTCACTGGGCGAGCCAGATCACGGCCGAGGGGTATTGGCGCCAAGACAAAGATCGCCCATTCTGGCGACTGTGCCGCCCATGCCGCCACCTCACCGATCTCTAGAGGCTTCTTCACGCCTCTATACACCCCCCAGTCTCACTCACTCCCTCACTCTCCCCTCCACTCTCCCGTGTTCTCTCTCTCTCTCTCTCGTTCTTCCTCCTCCATCCGATCTCTCTCCCTCTAATCTTCGGCGAGTTTGAGCACAAGTGGAGCAAGGAGAAGTTGAGCCAATGTGTGGAGCATCCTCAAGCCCTAATCAAGCTCCAAGATCAGAGGAATCAAACCCTAATTCGAATCTTTAGGTTTTGAGCTAAACCCTAGCCTTTTCTCTTTTCCCCTCTCTTCTTCCTTTCGAATCTAGCTCTAGAAGTTGTTGCTTGAGGTGTAAATCAAGTTGTCGAAACCCTAGTTGCCCTCTAAGCCGAAGTATCGACTCCCCAGTCGATCCATTAGGTTTTTGAACTCAAATATCTGAGTTCTTAATTCTTTCCTTTAGTTCGTCGCGTAAATCTCGCATTAGAAAAGTCTAATCGGTGTTAGAAAGGTTCATAGACTTGAGTTAGGTTTTGTGGAACCTTGTTGTGCAAAAAGGATTAATAGATCATTGCAAATCCTTTTGTTTCGAATCGATTTGCAAAAGTGCAATCTTGTGCTTTTCAGTGTTACTCCAAGTTCCGAGGTTCTGAAAATCGCAAGGGTGGCTTGTATTAGTTCTTAGTGCCGTCGAGGTTCCATTCTCGGAAAAAAAGAGTCGACCCGGAAACCTAAATTCAATCTTTGTCGGATTTATTCGTTCAAAAAGTTAATTTCTTGAGTTTTGGAGTTATCCTTGAACCCCGCTCCAAAAGCCAAGGAAATGACCCTAGAATATATCCGATGCCGTTGGAGTTCAATTCTCGTGAGAAGAATTGGGTTTGAACTCGATTCGCGCTGAAAATCGAATTCTAGCAGTAATTAGGGTTATCGAGTTCGAAAAGGTGGAAGTTAGGTTAAACGAACTCGAAACGTAGTGAGACCTGCGTGGGTGGGTCCCTGACGTCACTAGTAACCTAACCGTGTGATCGTCTCGAAGTTTCGAATCTGTTTGCGCAAAATCCCAATTTTGCAAACCCTAATTTTGCACTGAGGCTGGCACTACCGCCCTCTCTGGGCCGGTACTGCCGGGTGGCTGGAGCTACCGCCCGTAGCACTCCGGTACCTTTTTTCTATAGAGCGCCCGTTTTGGTCCCCGGCCGGAAGTACCGTTGTTTGTATGTCGGTACTGTCGGGTCTTCAGAGGCCTTCAGTTCTAGTTTAGCTTAATTATTTGAAGCTCCTCTAGTTCGAATAGTTAGGTGTTTAGGCACGTAAATCTAGTTCCTAGGTGACGTGTTGTCGACTCTAGCACTAGGTTGCTTATCTCTTTTCGAGTGAGTTTCCTTTTTGCCTTTTATTCGATTTCTTTTGCCTGTTTTGATTCGCTTTGTCGTTCTTTCTGCTATTTGATCGTGTAGACGTCGACGTATCGGAAATCGCCGACGAGGATCTCAACTTCGTCCCCGAAAGCGTAATCGATCAGGAGCAAACATGCAAGCACCCCCTTTGATCATATTGATTCCATAATTGCAAAGTTTATTTTTGTTTCGTCAAAACTATTATGCATGTGCGTATGTTCTGTAAATTTGCTAAATTGTGGGAAATGGTAGATAAACCCAAGATTGGCGGATTACCTCAATCATATTTCCCTCGAGAACCTTGCTAAATACTAAGTTAGAGTACGACTCTTATGATAATGTCGAACGGGTATAAACGATTAGTACTTGCATAAGCTTAGTTATGCCGTAGAAACGAGAATATCATTTTGGTGGTTCAATGCAATCAAAATTACTATTTGGACTATAAACTCGATTTGGAAAATGGTGGTTTGGTCGAAAATGGTTATGTTGGTAAAAATGGAAAACAAAAGGGGCAAAAGTGTGTTTTAGACCGGGCGGATGTTTGAAGGTCTCGCCTATGTCCCCCTAAAGAAAGAACTTGATACTATCACCTGAGTTTAACGTGCAACCACATGTGCTAGTATGGGATAGCCTTAACCTAGTACAGTAGTTGGAATTTAGCCTTGCATTTTGGAAGGCCGAAGTAGTACGGACACTCTTTGAGTGGTGTGTTCTAGGTACTCCCTCTTCGAGGTGTCGGGGTCGGAGTATTCCAATACAATAGTGTATGCCTCGTTATGGTTTAAGATGTGATGTGGGCATTCCATCGCGGACCTATGTGGTCGTGTCTAGATCAGTGCGACAGTGCCCAGCTGTGTGCTTGTGGCCATCGCCGAGCTTTGTGCTTGCAGTCCTGCGTGGACGAGCTGAGTTATCCGACCATAGCAAGGAACGCGATACTGAATGTGCATCACCGGTGCTGGTGCAAGGTTTCTAAACTCTAATGATTGGAAAGGTTTTGTCACAATCTAGCAAAACGGGATTGGAAAGGTATTGGGAGAATTTGCCCAAGTTGCGGCAATGGCTTTGGTGGATTGGATTGGGATTGGAGATTAGAAACTGGAGTGGAATTTGAATTATGGATATTGGAATGGTTGGTTGAATGCTAAATAGATGGAATATGATCGATTTACTAAAGCGATAAAGCAGAGCAATATTGAGGATTGGTGGCCTCATTGGTTGGATTACGATTTGGATTTCGGATTGATGATTAAAATGACTAATTATGTTATAACTACTTTAATTACAATCGCTCTTACAAATTCCGAGGTGAATTCGAAATTATTATCCTATTGCAAATAAATCTTGCTTCTTGCAAATAGAATTTAGAGTAGAAACCTGTTTCTTGAAACAGCCTGCATTCTATTATACTTGCAAACACTAAAGTCTTGCGAGTACATACGTGTACTCACCGTTTGCTCGAAATTGATTAACAAGCATAGAAGACGGTGCCAAAGGCGATGAAGATGATCCCGACGAAGGATTCTACGATTCGGAGCTCGACGAGTTTTGAGGCGGTTACCTGGGTCTTTCTCCTCAGTCGGTGTTGGTTGTAGGGCTCTAAACGGGTCGAATTCGAGCGAGCCTGGGGCTGTCAGGCTCGAGCTCGGTAACGCTAGAGCCGAGCTCGAGTTGGGGTTCGAGCCTAGATCTAGGCTCGAGCTCGGCTCGGTCCAAGCTCGAGTAGGCTCGAGCTCGGCTCGAGTAAGCTCGGTAAGCTGATAAGCTCGAATAAGCTTGGTAAGCTTAGTAAATTCGGTTAATTTGGTAGGTTAGGTAGGCTCGGTAACAAGCTCGAGTAAGTTCGGCTCGAGTAAGCTCGATAACAAGCTCGAGAAAGTTCGGTTCACGGAAGCTCGATCCAAACTCGAGTAGGCTCGCGAGCTATTCGAGCTCGGCTCGGTGGAGCTCGCGAGCTCGAGATCGAGCTCGAGTTCGGCTCGTTTGGAGCTCGAATCGAGCTCGAATCGGGCCTAAACCGAGCCGAACTCGAGTAGCTCGCGAGCTCAAGCTTTTTTTACAGCCCTAGTTGGTTGCCTTTGGGTATGGGAAGGCACACCGCTGCCGTTGCTACATTATTTACTTTTATTCGGCTTTACAGCCAATCGGCTGAATTGCAAACTTATGTTATATTCAGTTGTAAGCATACCAATACTAATGCATCCATTACTCTTATGTATGTGAAATGATGCGTCTTTGTGGAATGTTTATGTGGGTGCTAGGCTACTGATCCAGGGAACTAGCACAAGACACATATGCGGGAAGCTCGGATTGGAATAAACCGGTTCGCATATGACCGCTGGCAACGCATGTCGTGCCGACTAATTGGCCTCAATCGGGTCCGGTTTTGGAGAAGTGATTAGGTATCTTACGTGTTGCGCTAATCTCCAGTCCGGCGCAACAGTAATGACTCGAACCACTGTTCTAGGACCGGAGCCCCCACACCTAACATGATTATGGGTGCAGCACACACCAATCTTAAAGCTTGCTTAGCTGCTCACATAACTAGAATAAAGCATATAATTTATATAAAGCTGTACGAAGCAATATTTCAAGCTATCTTGAGCAAGCAACATAATAATTTCATGTTGAATTTGACTCAAGCCTGCTTTGAAGGATTTACCATCCACAATTTGTTTAAAGATGTGATGGAAGCATTACCGTTGTCCCCAAAATAAGTAGGCTACAGCCTACACTCTGCAATTGAGGTTGATATTTGAAATCCAATGTTAATGGAAAGGTTTGAAATCTAGGCACATAAATTATGATATATAGCTCTAAGTCTCTTGGCTTTATTATGTTCTATTGAACTCTAACTACTGCCGTTGAATGCCACTACATTATTTTTCCTGCTGTCTTCTCCAGTATTCAATACATCAAGAATGCATGGCATAAATGCACTGTTTATTTTACTTAATGTAACGATCAGGATTCCAGTGCTAATTCAGTGTCCTCAATAAATAGTTGAACGTCGGACTGCTGCCATCAAAGCTATTCAAGCAGCAGAAACTGAGAGCGTACTTTCTCGGTTGCGATTGGTGCAATCCTTCATTTCCAAGGAGCAACAAGAGATGTGTGCCTTGCAATTTTTTCAGGAGAACTTGCCCAACTTATCAGTTGTCTGGAACGAAAAGCAGAATGAACTTGAGTTGAAATGGAAAGACCGGGAAAGTCGCATTTTTGGAGATCAGAGGGATGACGTGATCGCGTCATTGCCAAATATTGGTCATCTTCAATTCTCAGGGGATTCAGGTTCAACAACGCTCTCTACCTATTGATGATTTACTTCTATAGACACCGAATAATAAGCAGCCGATTTAAATGGTTTTGTCATCCTATATGATGCGTGCAGTGCAGACAAATTTCATCAAGAGCACAGGTTTTGATTTCAATGACTTTGTAAGTATTTCTTTGTAGTTCTTATAGTGATATCAGATATTTCTGCTCTACCACTACTCTTACTAGTTACCATTATCTGTTGCTTTGAAGGCTTTAAGTGACCTACCAAAAGGTAAAGGTCAAATGGCGGGAGCAGCAAAATATTTACAGACACCTGGGGTTTGTATTCTACCCTTTCCACATTTGGTGAAATGCTATATTTCATTATAACTCTGAAGAATCATGTTTGCCCCAAATGAATGATTCAATTTTGAATCACCTTTTGAGCTTACCTGTTGCATTGTAACATAATCCTGAACAGGCTGTGAGTAATCAACTCTCTTTTGGCATGACACCGAAAACTGTAAGGTTACCCAAGAATGGTGAGATGCTCTTATCTGTGGACGGCTCACCTCTCGGAGTGTACAACGACGACAATTTGGCAGCTATTCGTGGTATTTATTATCTTTTGCTTGCTCTTGATATCATAATGATCCCTTATTGTGGTCCGTTGACTAACCAAAAAAATTGTCATATCCCTTGGCGCTCAGGTTCGGCATGTGAGACAGCTTCGATATCGGCAGCGTTTGAAGAGAAGATCCAGAACAGAAAAGAGACGAAAGAAGTAGAATAAGAAGGAGAAAGGGAATTCCCCAAAAGCAATTCAGGTATATCTCATAATAGCCTATCCTCTTGTGTGTTCGGTTACAGGGTATTTATACCCGTACTGGCTTCCAGGCCACAACTCCCTTTTACCTTTAACAACTCATTTTCTACCCCACTTTCCCCTTCTGTATCTATTTTACCGGTAAGTACTATTCACCGTCATCTGTATTGTCTGAACTCTCTCTTTTGCCATCCGACTCCATGCCACTCGTTACAAAAATGTTGCAGAATCTGGGAATGGAAGTCAAGATGCTGCCTCATAGTGACAGTGGCCATCTATAGTAATAGTAAGAATGCAGTGTGATTGATCCACTCTTTTTGTTTAGTCTTCTATATATCTGGTGGATGATGTTGATCTTTGTTTCCGTTGCAGGATCTTAACAGCCCTTGACATAAACTTCAGGGGTTGGATGTTTCTTCTGTGTTGACCGGAGCTGGGATACTCACCCAGAATTAGGACCCCAGTCACTAGTTCATTAAGCTGAAATCGTGTCTCAAGTACTCTAGCACAGTGTTGTTGCTAACTTCCCTGCCAGTAAGCCGGCAAAATCAGTTGGAAGTTTTTGTGGTGCCTTTGTTCGTTCACTCAAAACTGTTAAAGGCTTTGTTAACTGAGACGAGATGTGACAAGGTGTGCTGTCACTTGCTATTACGGTATCCTTTTTTTAAGGTGCAACATCGCACTTTCAGAATTCATCCACATTTCATTTTTGAATCACAAAATGAAGCAAAAACAGGGTAGATCACTAATCTTATTTGTTTTAACAATTAATATAGTTCGTGTGTTTATTTATGTATATATCTACAAAACAGCTGGTTTTATTAAAAGTATCTCCGCTTTAGTTGATTAGAAAATCCCACAATAATCCTTAAATAAAAAAAGTAAAATTCCTAGAAATTTTTTCATTAATCAATAGGAAAGAAGGATATTATGCATCCATCGGATGGCCCACCATAACTATAACGTTAAGGATCTGTTTATCTCACTAAAGCGAAGGAGCCCTTAATTAGCATAAAAGAGTTTAAATCTATCCGGTATATAGAGTTAGAAAATGTGATACCCTAGAAAATCAATTAAGCAGATAATAGAATTAGTGAGTAATTAGTATAGTAATTAGCGTATTTTGCTTATTTCAAAATAAAATAACGAATAGATTAGAACGGGGATTGCCGTCAGACCCGCATGCAAGGTATTGATCACCGAGATACCAGACCAGTTGGAGCCGAGTCAGCACCTCTCGCTAGATCGGGTTCATCCTTCGGCAATCGTAACTTACCTGGTAAGGATTGCGGGCATCCTTAGCGTATGGAACTTTTACCTTGTCACCAAGTGGTACAACAGTAAAAGGGGCAATAGTGCACATGGTAAATTTGACCAGCCATCACAAGCTCAGCACAATAGTGCACATGGTAAATTTGATCAGCCATCTCAAGCCCAGCACAGGAGGTGCATCTCCCCTAGAGCAGCATGGCGAGCGAGGCAGCCATAACCATTTACTCACCGGTCACAAAGGAGCAAAGCAACCAGCCTCCATTCCCTTCTTAATCGAGAGAGCAAGGCAGTCTCTCCCATTCTTTCCTTCCTCTCCAACCAAGAGCCACCGGAGCAAGAACCATCGAAGGCAAAACCGAAGGAACCAGAAGAAGCAAGTCGGAACGAGGAGGAGACGGTGAACCGCGAAAAAGGAGCCAGGAGGACGAGGTCATTAGCAGGAGCAAGGGCACTCTAGGAGAGGAACCTCGACTACCTCTACTTCCCCTACGACACCAACCCCTTCCTCATCCCCAATCGATCTCAGGTGCACAACCATTTCTAGTAGTAGTAGCAGTACTACTTCCTTGAGTGCACAAATGGATAGATCGGGAGGGAAACTAGAGGTCTCAGTATTGAAACTCTAGGGTTGCATAGATTCTTATCTTGCCGTCCCTCTAGAGCATGCATCATCGACCAAGATTGCAAATCAAAGGTAGAAGCAAGCGATCAAAATAGACACAACGCAAAGAGATCGAGTAGTTTCTGTTCTTATTCGGCCATTAGAGCAAGGAGTAGCCAGGCTAGGTTTCGGCCAGGAGGGAAAGAAGAGAAGAGAGGGAGGGGGAAGGAGAGTAGAGGGGGAACCGTAGGGTGAAGGCGGTGGCCGAGGAGCCGGAGGCGCTGAGGTGAGGGGAGAGCAGATCGACAGAGAAGAGCAGGGGGAGTTCGGCATCTAGCCGGGTAGAGAGGAGAAGGGAGAAGAGGGGAGGGAACCAGTAGGCAGGAGGAGGAGGAGCAGCGCTGGCGTCGGCGGTCGGTGACCGGCGGTGGAGGCGTCGGCAGAGGAGAGCAGAGGGGAGGCGAGAGCCTGAGGCGTTGGTAGGAGAGAGGAGTAACTAAGATGAGGAAGAAATCGAAGGGTCAAGCCAGGGTGTCGGTCGAACAAAAGAAAAAGGGAAGAGGAGGAAAGAAAGAAAGAAGGGGAAAAGAAAAGAAAAAGAGAAAAGAAAAAGAAGAGAAGAAAAGAAAAGAGGAGAAAAAGAAAGAAAAAGGAGAGAAGGAAATTTTTGGAAAGTTCCATGCGATCCGCGATCCACATAGATTAAGGCCCCGTTTGGTACGGTTCCAGATTCTAGTAGAAACGGAAACGGTTCCAGATTCTTAGTAGAAACGTTTCAGATAGAATCAGAATCACTTTCTGCAAACCGTTTGGTACGGTTCCAGATTCTTGTAGAAACTAGTGAAACGGGGTTGAGGGTGATTCAGCCACAGCATGGAAAAAGAAGAAACGTTCCAAGGAGAATCGTTCTGAGTTTTAGTCCGTTTGGTTGGGTTTCTTCCAGATTCTAATAGAAACAGCTCGGTTCCAAATTGCCAAACAGGGCCTAAATCTTGATATTCTAATTGTAGGAAAAAATTTATTTTAATTTCTAAAAAGTGCGATTAAATAGATATCATTGTGTAAAATAGTTAAAACTATAAAATTTGTGCTGAATTAGAATTGCTGTAGTAATTATGGTTAAAATATTAAATTGGGGCTAATTAGAGTATTTTTAGTTAAGGGGATAGTACCCCTTTTGTTACCAGTAGTTTTCGTAGACAATTGGACATCGTAGGTTTGGTTGTAGATTAAACGCTGTAGTAATGCCTTGTTAATTGTCAGGTCCTGAATCGAACTTGCCAGACCATCCCCCAGCATTTCAAGCAAGGACGCACCTTTCAATTCTATTCCAGGCAAGAATTCCCCTGAGCAATTTTATTAAAAATCTTTAAATTGCTTTTAGTACATTAAGTGTATCACTCATGCATGGAAAATGATTATTTATCGAAGTGAAAAACCTTAAATCATTTGAGAATGGGAATGTGGTTGAGGAAAGTGGAATTGATGTTGTGTTATAGTTTGTGAAGTATTGAATTGGCTCGTCCAACGAATGGAGTCGTTGGCTTATAATTAATTTGGTGGGTAGAGGGTGCCGATGAGGATGTCACCGGTGGGGCCCTCTACATAGGTTAAGGATAAACAAACTACACTTGGGCAATGAGCCGTAATTACAGTATCAACAATAGTGTGTGGAATCGGTCAGAAAAGGTTGTCCTATGAAGGTCTTAGATCTCCACATTGGGTAAGTTTTATACGGCGTATCCCTGGGATATGCCGAGAGGCTCGTGGGGGTACAGGTCCCAATGAAATAGCGGTATATTTGAAGCCAGGGTAGAGTTACTGCCGACGATCGACTGTCGAAGTACAACTACTATCTGCGAGTCTGGTGGGACAACCCGGGATGGGTGTCTCCGACATCGAGTAGCAGGGTTGGAGATCTATTTCTGGATTAGTGATAAACATTCTAGGGCCTCTCTTATGAGGATCACTATGGGTAAAGTGATACAAACCTGTTGTCGAAGGTTAGAAAATCGACGGTAAATTTGTTACGAGGACCTTCGGGATTCGCAGGGTCAATGGGCACAGGTGAACAAGATTTATACAGGTTCGGGCCCCAAGAACGGGTAATACCCTACTCCTGTTAGTTGGCACTATCAGCGAAGTACAAAGCCGAGCGGAGATTGGGGAGGTACAACTTTCGCTCTAGAAGGAGAAACAGGAAAACTCTAGCACTAACCCCTCAACTATGCCCTCTACTCTGTATCGTGTCTTCTCTCTCTTCCTTTGTGCATCCCCCTCCATCTTTATAGCTGGGCATGCCGTCTTCTGGGGATCTCGCTGGATAGGGACTTCGAGTTGTCTTCAATCAGGATTCTGTGTTTCGGGATCCTATCACCTTCCCTTCTTGTCAGGCGTACTTGATCCGGTCTCCTCACGGCTGGAGCAAGATCAAAAACTTCCTGACAGGGGGATATCTTTCCCCTTTGGACTTATCTCCTGTAGGGACAAATTCCATGAGGTGTATGGTTTTATTTCTACTTATCTAATGCACGTGCATATCCAATATTTAGATATTCGACAATAGCCCACGAACTCTGTCCAGCGGAGGATCTTTACCGAGGATCGTGGTCGGTTACTGGCCAAGACTAAGCTTGGTCGAATAAGGTCACGCTTGCTCACCCACCCAAGTGCCATCGAGCTGGGTGACCCTTCGCGAGTCGAGATGAGGTGCGAGGTCGATGACTCGCCTTGCCAGCCTTACTTGAGTTTTAGTCCTTCCCTGCCTCCTGGCTTTGGAGGATTTCGATGTTGGACAGAGTTAAGACTATATTCAAAGTATCGCCGTTTCGGGAATGCGTGACTTTAAATGCGGCAGTTTGCAAAAGTTGCGGCGCTTCGCGCGCTCGCCTAATCTTTTCAACTGCTCTTCCGATTGACGCACCGCGTTGGGGTGGACGAAACTACCCGCCCTTGGCATGAGTCCGTATAACTTCCTCTTTCCTGGGTAAGGGGATTGTCGTACTCTGAGGACACCGTCTGAGCTTCTCCCCTCTCCTTCGCTTTCTTCGCCAAGGTTTTGCTCCTTTCGCTCCAATGGCCTCTCTTTCCCATACGAGACCCACCGAGGGCGATGCTCAGTCGAGGGATCCGGCGACCACCGACACCGGGTATGAAGATGAGGGGCACAAGAAGAACTGGCAGCCCTCGATCATGTCTCCATGATATGGAAAAAGTGTTGGGGAACACGGTATGCTACACTAGCACAAATTAAAATTTCTACCGCATACCAGAAAAGCTACTCGCAAGAAGGGGATCATAGATCTATTACCACTAGACGCGCAGTAGCGGAATCCTTCGCACGTCGTTGTAGTGGATCGTCCTCGCCGTGGATCGTCCTTGCCGCGGATTGTCCTCGCCGCGGATCGTCCTCGCCGCGGATCGTCCTCGCCACGGATCGTCCTCACTGCGGATCGTCCTCTCCACGCCGCAGTAGCAGCAGCGTCACCACAGCTGTCCACACGCCCGGGGATGGAACGTCGTGCATCGGTGTGCAAGCACCGGGTCGCTCGGCAGGGGCAACGAGGGGAGGTGGCTAGGGTTTCTGGCGAAACACCTCTAAACCGCACGAAAGTGTCTTCTGCGTCTAGCCTCCTCCCCTCCTTATATAGCCACGAGGTGAAACCCTAGGCAGTTAGGGCCCATCTACACGCTAAGCCCACGATGTCCATTAATTACGGATCCAATCCGAATTAATGCGTCCCAGCCCGTTAAGTGTGTGACCCTATAGGTTCATGCGCATTTGGACATGGATTCGAAAAACCCTTTTTCTAATCCAATACTCGGTAGCGGCTCCTTGCAGAGCATGCCAACTCCCAAACGCATATGATTAAAGTACTTATGTAATAATCCCTTTGCCAAACTATATGAAGATCGAACTCAAGGCGAGAAGCATGTCATCCTTTGACAGTTCAATCCATCTCTCGTATCCGTGATATATTAATAAGTTGTGATTGACTTTTCAATCGCGGCATGGCCATGCACTTCCTTAATCATATCACACGAGTGGCCTAGACATATATCTCCGTTACATTGGAGTGGCAAATTCCATCTTGACTGCTCACTTCCCTCTGCATGTTTCATAGTAAACATGAAAGCTACCTTTATAACTATCCGGTTAGGAAATAATGTTTGGTAACCCCAAGGTAAACTATTACACATGTAGGGAATATGACAATCTCAGGTCTAAGGATCATACATCTACTATGTATGAGATACACTGATGACAAATAAGAATGTACTTCCTCCGTTTCTTTTTATAAGGCGTATTTGGTTTCGTTAGGACAAGGTTTTAACCAACTATTACTCTATTACATATAATTTTTATGACACAAAATTGATATTAGCAGATTTGTATTCAAATATACTTATATATAATTATGATTTTGTATTGCATAAATTATATATTAATGAAGTAATCGTTGGTCAAAGTCTTGTCCTAACGAAACCAAATACGCCTTATAAAAAGAAACGGAGGGAGTAACATTCTCGCAGTGTCCCATTGTGGGTCTATCTAACACATGTTCTTCAACATGCGTCCACAATGTATTGATGATATCTCCATATCCCATGATCTATGAAACATGATCATCGAACAATACATGTGCTGATCTATTCATTGTTGTCCTATACGATGATATCCGATCAGAGATATTTATCCAGTTATATCAATAAGTAAAGAGCTTCATAAACAAGTCACACACTTGTTGATCAAAACAATGATATACATTCATTGGACCAATAATCATATTATTATTCATAAACATAGTCATGTTACAATCACCCATATGATTGCCTCAAGGGCATAACACTAACAAAAAGAAGGCCTCCTTCCGCCCCGCGAGTTGGTCCATTGGCGACCTGCCGTTGGTGAGCCGTATCCGACCCCCCCTAAATGCGGATGAGACGGTTGTCTTTGCATCTTTTTTCCAATGCGGCTTGAATTCCCCCCCTTCTGCTTTTCTCCTTCAAGTGCTGGACTTTTACAAAGTCCAGCTTTTCAATTTGATGCCGAACTCGATCACGATGTTGAGCGTGTTCGTGCACCTTTGCGAAGCTTTCCTAGGCATTCCTCCCAGCCTTAACCTTTTCCGCCACTTTTACTTTCTAGCGAGGTCGAAACAGGAGGTGGTGGGAGGTGCTGGATTCCGCCTTCGGTCTGGTAAACCTGACCCCTACATTCCAGTTCTTATCATCTCTTCATGGCAATTTGATTGGAAGAAGAAATGGTTCTACATCACCTCCCCCGACACCGTCCACTTCCCGATTGGCTACCGTAACCTCCTGATTAATCCCACCGAGCTTTGGACTCGAGCTCCTCCAGCGACCGCTCGCAATGCATACTACATTCCGAGGATTGCGGAGCTGGCGAAGCAGGGCCTATCTGGCTGGGACATGGCCCACGACTTCGTTTTCAAGCGGATCAGCCCCCTGAAGGGTCATGATCATCTGGCTTGGGATTACGAAGGAGGAACTGACACCACCAGGTACTCTTCGGACGGTGAGTATTGGTAGTGTGTTGTCTTTTCGTCTGGATGGTACTATGCTGATTTCTGATTTTCTTGAAGCGTTGCCACAATCAAGCGTTGCATCCCAACTGGCCAAGTTGTTTCATGGCTCCGCCCAGTCACCAAGCAACATCGTGGGTTTTTCCAGACATTTTCCTTGACCTCAGGTGAGCATGGTATCCGAGCTATGCAATACGTCATCCGCGCATATGTAGCTCGTTGTTACCCGATATATCTTTCATGAACCGTCCTTCAGGGATGACAGCGGGTCGCCAGGGACCACTATCGTCCTGGAGGCCGATGATCCAAACTCAGTCACAGCCACCGAGGGAGGTTAAAACGTTCCTGAAGCCCCGCGGGGCCCTCCTTCTAGCGCCACGTCCGACCAAGAGCTCCCTCCAGTCGCACCTGGTGAAATCGGGATCGTCGGGGATCAGGAGCTAGGCACCGACCTTCAAGGTAGGGTGGATCCACCCCCGGAGATCCCTCGGCCCCCTAAGTGAGCTCGAACTTCGTCGTTTGCTCAGGTGACTTTTAATTCCTCGCGTGGGTGTTATGAATTGGTTCTGGTTTTATCCAACAACTGGTGGATGACCAGCGGAATGCTTTGAAGGGTGACCTTCAAAGGTTGTCCGCGTCTCCGCCGGTATTACCTCAAGACCTACTGCCCTCGTCCAGTGCTCAGGTGTAACACCCCAATTTTTGCTTTACATAAGTTTGAATGTTATTTTGCACTTTGGTGAAATTTTGGATTTCTGGAATTTATTTGGATTTAATTTGAATTTATCCCCTTCTGAAATGATTAAAGAATTTAATTTTTAAAATAAAATTTTGTTGGAAATATTTTATTTGAGTCCCAAATGCCCTAAAATGTTTTCTAGAATTTTTCTGAGTATTTTGCTATTTTTCTTGAATTAAATGAATTTCTGAAAATTAATTTGAGTATTTAAATCGCTGGAAAATCAAAACCGGGTTTTACTGTTCAAGCGACCGAGCCCGAGTCGGACTCGAGTCCGAGTCCGACCCGAACCGCGGTCGAGCCAAACCGAAGCCTGGCCGAACCCTAATTCCCGGCCAGTTGGATCAAGATCCAACGGTCCAGATCAAGCCACGTCGCCCGAGCCGTGCGCGCCGAGCCCTCGCACGCGACCGTTGGATCTCGATCCAATGGCCCATGTTGCGCCACGTCACCCAATCCGAATGGGATTCAGATTCCGCCGCCGCAGCAGGGTGGACCTCGGTCTCCGCGATTTCCACGGAAGCCAAGGTCCCTATTTAATGAGCCACCGCTGCCACTGTGTAGCCCTCTTCCGTGCGCACCCGTAGCCCTAACTCACCGAGGTCAAGCCGCCGTGGTTACGCTGCGGTTCCGTGCTGTTTCCGCCGCCGTCCGCCATCCTCCGCCGTCACCGAGCCCAGATCCGGAACCGCAAGGACGAGGCTGTAACGCCCCAAAATTTTGCTTTTCTTAAATTCATGTGTGATTTGGCACTTTGGTGAATTTTTGGAATTTTCTGGAATTTATTTGGAATTTATTGGAATTTATTCCATTTTGAAATAATTAAAGAATTAAACTTTGCAAATAAAATTTTGTTGGAAATATTTTATTTGAGTCCCAAATACCCTAAAATATTTTCCAGAATTTTTCTGGAATTTTTCTGAGTATTTTGCTATTTTTAATGAATTAAATGAATTTCTGGGAATTATTTTAAATATTAAATCGCTGGAAAATCGAACCGGTTGATTCTTGTTCAAGCGAGCCCGAGTCGGACTTGAGTTCGAGTCCGACCGCCACGGCCGCCGAACCAAGTCGCCGAGCCTAACCTCGACCATTGGATCAAGATCCAACGATCGAGATCAAGCCACGCCACCCGAGCCGCGGCGCCGAGCTCAAGACGCGACCGTTGGATCTCGATCCAACGGCCCGCTGCGCCACGTCATCGTCGTCTCCGTCCGAATCGCCGGCGGACTCCGCGCCGTGTGGGACTAGGGCTCCGGCCCCAGGCGCCGCATGCCGAGGGCATTTAAGGCACGGTGGTACCCGAGGACCGCCGTGACCCCGCGCACTTTTTGCCCTAACCCACCGAGCTCTAGCCGCCGTAGGTTGGCCGGAATCACTCGCCGTAGTTGCGTGAAGCGCCGCCACGGTTTTTGTCTCGCCGCCGCGCCCGCCGCCCTCCGCTGCGTCGAGCCCTGCAACCGTCCGACCAAGGCGCACCCGAGGTGGCCTTTCACTTCGCCGGAGCAGCCCCAGAACGCCGTCGCGTTGGTCGCCTTCCCCGACCTCGGTGAACCAGCCGCCGCCGCCGCCATCGTCGACTTCGAAGCTTTCTCGCCCGATCCGGATCCGATCGCTACGGTGAGCTCCACGCGCGCCTCTAACGCCGTTAGAGCTAGGTTAGATCCTAACCGTTAGATCGGGATCGAACGGTGTAGATTAGATCTAGTATTAGGGTCGGATCCATTTTGGACCGTTAGATCCGGATCTAACGGCGTGGATTGACCGCGTTAACCCAAACGGCGTGATAACCAGATCTAATCCGGGCCGTTGATTTTCAAATCAACGGCCGAGATTGTGCCACGCGGTGCCTAGCCGCGCCCACGCCGCTGGGAAGCGTGTCTTCGACACGCTGGGACCCGCGTGTCCGAGGGCCCACGTGTCACCGCGCCACGCTGCGGCGTGAGTCCCAAATGACAGTGGGACCCACATGTCGATGGATCGCGAGCCGTGAGCCGAGTCCACAGTAGACTCCGAGCCAAACCATGGACCACGCCCATGAACCTACCGACGCCAGGCCAATCAGAGGATGCCACGTGTTCAGGCTGACGCAATAAATGATTTTCCGAAAAAGAAAATGATTTAGTAATTCGGTTTAATAATTGATTTGAATTTCAAAACTTCAAACGCTTATAACTTTTATGCTTTCAACTCCGATTTGAGTGATTCAAATTTCTAAATTTGTATAAAATTGAGACCTACCTAAATATGAATTTTATTTAATTTTTGGACTAAAGTTTTTCTCTGTAAAATTATTTAATTGATTATTTAAACTTTAAATAATCATAACTTTTATGCTTTTAACTCCAAATTTGACGATTCCAGTTTCTAAAAATTCATAAAATTATGTTCTCTCTGTTTATGGATTTTATTTGGATGATTGGATACTTTTTGCCTATTGTTTATTCGTGTATTTGCTATTTGCACGCTTTACGAGTAGACGTTGAAGTGCCGGAAGGATTTGAAGGAGAAGTATTGACTCAGGATCCAACTCAAGACCAAGAGCAAGTACTTTTTGAAGGCAAGTTGTGCTTTGACCATGTTGATCCTATTTTGAAATCTATTTTGATTTAACCTATTGCATGCTAGTTCAATTAGAAAAATACTTTATTTAAATATGGGGGTTAGATAAATACCAATTTCTTTGTATGACACCTTGATTATTTAAATATGTGCCATGACCCTTGTCACCCTAGTTGTGGATTACTAGTTGGACATTATTAAATTGCCAACTGGGTTTTAGACCGTTGTAGTATCGCTTAGACACACTCGTGCTCATGACATGATTTTGGACAATCAAATGTTAATATTGACTTAATGATATATTGAACCTGTTTTGGAAAGGTATCATGTGATGTTGATGGCACGTGGTGCATGGTAATCAAGCGGGTTTGATAAATAGTTTTCGGCCAGGGGCATGTGGCAAGAATGATCAGTGGGCCATTGTGGCATTGGGGATGTTGATTTGGTTCTTGGGTAGTCTTGCCCTGGTCACCCTAAGGACTTAACCTTGCAAGCCTTTGAACTGGGTCTAACGTGCAACCACATGTCCAGAATGGGACGGACCTAGTTGACTAAGTTGCTAATAACGCACTGTGGGACCTCGGGATGTCAACTACACCCTTTGTGTAAGTTATGCGGGAGGCGCATCGGGGCTAAGGCCAGTACCCATCTAACGGTTGATTGGCCTAAACTTCGCCTTAGCTAAGGGAAGGGTTAGTGTGCAATAGCAGGGAGGACCACTTGTATTGTTAGAAGTTTCCGAAAGACTTTGTTACGGGAACTCGCCTTTGTGGTGTTTGACTGTATCTTGTGGGTAAAGTGCATAACCTCTGCAGAGTGTAGAATCTATTCGGATAGCCGTGTCCGCGGTATTGGACATCGCTCAGGAATTACAGTCAAGGGTAAGATTTTCTCAAACATAACTTGGATTTGAAAGGTTGGGTTGGATTAATAATGATGTTGATGGAAATGTGGATTAGGATGGGAAAGATGTTTATTAAACTCCTTGAAAAGTTACCTATGCTATACTTGTTTCTACTGCTTTCGAATCTACTTAAGTTACTTGTTAAATGTCACATCGCAAATATACCTTGAGCTATTCCTTTGTACCAAGCCATGCATGTAGTGTATTAGCTGCATTCTGTGCATGACTTGCTGAGTACCAAGTACTCACCCTTGCCACAATACAACACCAGTTGAAGAGGAGACTACACCAGCTTTGGAGGAGGAGCTCCAAGAGGATCCGTCTACTTAGGGAGCGAGCCCAGTCAGTTGCCTGTGGTATACTGGATGGCGCCACGAAGTTATTTGATTTTCCGCTGCTACTATTTCTCTCTTAATAAGTTTCGCCCTGCGAGGCATACATTTGTGACTTGACCATAAGGTCGAGTAACCAGTTTGGTTATTTAAATAAAAATACTTTATTAGTATCGAGTGGTATGATTGTGATATTTACCGATGTTAAGACTGTGTGCACTAGCGCGTTCCTGGACTAGTGCTGAATACACAGAGGGTCCGGATTTGCAAATTCGGGGTCCTGACAGAGGTGGTATCAGAGCCATACTGACCGTAGGCTCAACCCTAAGCTAGAATGGTCGTAGTGAGGATAAAACCTATTTTCTAAAGCTAAAATTTTTTTGTCAAGATAAGAAATGACATCTCGACTTACCCCCTTCTCTCTTTCCTTGTCTCTTGCTGAATATTCCCTTACCTTGTCACGATTTAAAATTTCGAGTTCTTACGTGAGCACTCTTGTGACAGATGGAGGGAGAGTTCAACTACGTCGATCTGGAGGTTGGTCACGCCGCAGAACTTTGGCATATGCTACAGACTCTCGGGGATTTAGAGAAGCCCCAATACCAAGTGGAAGTGATCAGACAAGCAGGATTGATCAAGGCTTGTGACGTGAAGATTGAGGTACCTGCTAGGAAGAAGGGCCCAGGCAATCGCCCGATACACTACACTGCCAGGAGGTCTACAATGCAGATGGGTATCCAAGAAGTATCACGACGAGCAATGCGGCACATTACCCGTATCTACGCCAGAGAGTTGGAGAGCACGGTGTTCCGTTATCACCACAAGAAGAATAACCTTCTTGACCCGAAGGCGATTCAGGATGAGGATGCCATGGTTACACAGTTGGCACGACTTGTTGTCGCCCAGGAGGATGTACTCGATGATACAAGCAAAGAGCTACAGAAGGCCCGCAAGGAGATCACGACAGAGAAGAACAGATGGCGGGAAGCTCAAGAGTATGTGTCACACCTTCTGCGAAGGATTGACGAGTTGGAGATAGCTTTATACGGACTGTAAGGAGCCAGTACTCGAGCTACACGAGCCAGATCCGGAGGAGTCAGATCTCGATGAGGACACTGCTTCTTCGACTACCACAGATGACACAGTTGCTGGACATGGCAATCGTTTCGCTCATATGCCGCAGCATCCGTACCCAGGCCGTGGAGGTTTTCTCGATGAGTGAGCGTAGGTTCTATAGTGAGACTCCTTCGCCTAGTCGCGTCATAGAATAAAGAGTCACCTTTAGGCGTTAGACTCCAGTGTTAGTTCGATTTGGATTTTCATTGTTTGCTGAGTGTGCAGTATGTGTTGCAAGGCCCTTAGGCATTGTAAGCAACCATACCAAGTTATTAGTATCAATAATAAAGTTGGACCTTAAAGTTACACCTTTCGCCCCGCATAAGTTCCATATTACTTGTCTATTCTTGATTCCCCCTCATCTCTAAAACTTAGAGCAAATCGACAGATGGTGAACACCCGCGGAAACTTTGGAAGCAATGGAAGTGGTTCTCGCCCAGCAGAAAACCCCAATGATGGAGCACCAAAGACCGCCAGATTGATATGCAGAATTTTGGAGCATTTCTTGCTGCTCAGACTCGATTGATGCATGCTATGATGCAACAAATGCAACACGCCACCGCTTTGCCACGCCTAATCAAGTCAATCGGGGACAACGCCGTAATACAAGACTGCCGAGTTTATGAGGACTCATCCACCCACTTTCTGGGAATGCCAATCCATTGGAGGCCGATGATTGGTTAAGGTCAATTGAGAGGAAGCTACACATAGCTCAATGCATAGGAAATGAGAAGGTACTCTACGCTTCTCATCGCTTGGAAGGAACATTACGAATGGTGGGAGAACTTCGTGCCATGCAAGAGAACCCTCAAGATATCACTTGGGAAGAGTTCACACCGCATTCCGTCAAGATCACGTGCCGAAGGAATCATGGACCTTAAGAAGGAGGAGTTCAGAGCATCAAGCAAGGTAATCACCGGTGGTCGACTACTGAACAAGTTCACACAGCTAGCACGCTACGCTTTGAGGATGTAGCGACAGATAAAACCATAGCCTCGTTTCATGAAGGGACTTAACTCGGGATTGCAGGTGGGATTGATCACCCACACCTTCCTGCATTTCCAAGAGTTGGTGAATAAGGCACTTATTCTTGAGGACAAGCGCAAGGAACCGGATGAGAACAGAAGCGCAGAATGCAACAAACAGGATCACGCCAGGAACGCAATGGCGTCGAGAGTTTCACCAAATCAATTCTTGATTCCAGCCACAAAATGCAACAAGGACACCGGCCACCAAAGACCAAGACCTCACAATCGTAACTACTGCACTCACTTCGCTTAGAAACGCCGCCTCCGTGCAACAAGAAGGAACAAGGAGACGCCGCTACAATCAAGCAACGAGCCAGGACACTTTGCCAACATTGTCCGAAGAAGACAGCAGAGTGACCCCGATTCGCTTCAATCTAGGAACCACCCAGCTAGGACGCCAAAGACCAGAGCCACACCCTGCATCGTGGGTTAGAGGCCGAGTCAACCATGTCACCGCTTAATGCACCGCAGAATGCTACGGACGTCAGATCGGGTAAGTTGCTAGTTAACTCGATACACTGCTTGATTTTGTTTGATTCTGGAGCTTCGCATTCGTTTGTTTCGCAAGGCTTTGCTGCTAGAAATGATTTGGGGATTGCAAGGCTTAAATGCATGCTTTTAGTTCAAACCCCTGGTTCCGAACTCCGAACGAAAGTAGGATGTTCCGGGGTGAGAATACTAATAGATGGGATAGAGTTCCTAGCGAACCTTATTATTTTGGAGACCCAGACCTTAGATGTTATTTTGGGAATGGATTGGTTATCCAAGCACAGAGCCGTGTTGGATTGTGGACGAAGGACTATCTCAGTTGAGAGCCCGTGTGGAAAGAAAGTGGAATTTCAAGCCACTGCAGTTAGAGATGGACAGTTGATGGTTAACAGCACCAAGGCAATCAGCATAGAGGATGTCTCAGTAGTGAATGAGTACCCAGATGTTTTTCCTGAAGATCTACCTGGTATGCCGCCAGACAGGGACATAGAGTTTGTGATAGAGCTTGTACCTGGTTGTAACATTCCTGAATTAATGGAACAGTAAAAATAAAATATTTAAATGTGAATTAGATTCATTAATATCTTTCTGTAAATTTAAAAGTTTTTGTTAAAAGATAATTGAATTCCTGAATTTAGGGAAGGAAAAAGTGATGAAAGAAAATGGTAAGAAAATAAAGTAAGTCAATTGCCATTTTCTGATCAACAATATTCTTTATCATTCCTGATCCAAATCATTCATTACATGAGTATTAAACAACAGCATTGTTGATTGTTACACCGTAGTTCACATTTACAATTCATAGGAGATACAAAGATCCTCACAAAGACATATAACAATTATCTGGAATACGACTCAATACAATCATTCGATTACATGCCCAATTACAATCACATAACTATCTAATTACATATCTGGTTACAAACTACATCTCAAAAAGTAAAATACAAAACTATAAACTACAGCTCCTATGCTGACTTGATCTGCATCTTGTGAATCTGCATATTCAGTTGCACATGTATAAGAATAAGAATAAAGTAAATGCGATAAATTA
Source organism: Rhipidocladum racemiflorum (assembly GCA_036346355.1). NCBI lineage: Eukaryota > Viridiplantae > Streptophyta > Magnoliopsida > Poales > Poaceae > Rhipidocladum > Rhipidocladum racemiflorum. The sequence goes on along the minus strand of CM070592.1, from coordinate 29,721,630 downwards.
AATACAATAAATAGATGAGAAAGAATTGCCGTCAGCTAATTAATTGATTGATCGCTCAATGAGGTACCCTAGATTGTCCGGGGGCCAATCTGGCTCCTCTCGCGATTAGATTTTTGCATCATTCGGCATATACAAACCTGTTTAAGCCGTAGACGCGAATATTCAGAAAATATCGCGAGCTAAAATATTCACCACAGTAAAATAGTAACTCCACATGGAGTAAGGTTAAAGCCAAGCTACGATTACACAGGACATCACGAGTTCTTTCGAGAACCACCGACAAGTCCAAATTAGGCCATATAAGCCACATTAGTAAAAGATAAATATGGAGGCAAGGTGAGGATGCCGACCGAAACCCCAGACACAATTGAAACCTCCAGAGCATGCCCAGGCCAATTCGGCGACCACGAGGAGTCATTCCGCCACAAGAATAAAATATTTTAGGACAAGATAATCCCAATCGAAAGTCCAGAACCTACGGCAAGATCTGGTACCAGTAAAGACTAGCTCCTTCCGAATACTATTGCACCTCCAGGCAATCTCCCACCAAATCTCTAGAGCTCAAGCAAAATAGCCACCCAACTCAAGACGCAAGGGGCAAGGCCACCGACCATATAGATCACGAGACCCGAACAATGCAATCGACAAGATGATTAAATGAGCAATTAAACCCGGTAGTAAGGACCCGACCACTAGCTCCATTTTCACACCCTGTTGTAATATCCCTACCAAGGGCTATAAAAGCCACCCAAGCTCTCATATCCCCATCAACACCCTTACAATTCCAAAGTAAGTCTCAGAAACTATCCAAGTAAACCCTGAGCAGGAACATTCAGAAGGCTACCACCAAATCAACAAGGAGGAGGAAGCCAGGATGGATAACAAAGAAGAAGAAGCCTACAACTTCGTCAACTCAACACCTTTGCAAACCAACTCACCTTAGGTAACAATCCAATCACTAGCAAAGAATCTTCTCCATTTTATTTCCTATCCAAGGCAATCATCCAATTCTTTAAATCATTCATATCAGACATAGATATACTCATAGAAAGAAAATAATAATAATAAGGGAAGAAACCAACCAGAGAGAAAATACTTAGATTGGTCTCAGCTTTGATCTTTGTTTATATGGGGGTTGCACCGTATGCTCCCTAAAGCCGTTCATGCTTCCCTACAAGACGACTAGGTTTAGGGCATCGTCGCGAGCCATCCAACCCATGTTTCATCCCTTAATTAATCATTATTATTTGCATCATCGACCGCAAGAAAATCTAAATCGCCTCGATTAGTGGTTGCAATCTAGCGACATCGTTCATCCTGCGGTGTTGTTTTACTCCCTATTGAGCAACAATAACCGTAGGTATCGCCACGATATCACTAAATGCCATCCAACTAAAGTTAACCAACATAACCACGCTTATTTGGCCTAGTATCAATTCATCATTTATCGAGCCAATCCATCCGTAAATAGAGTACTCCCACAAATATTTGTAGATCATGACATTCGGTCCCTCATTTCTTATATTGAGATCATGATCCATCGCTTTATAGTCATAGCTATTAAGCAACCAATGGCATTAGGATCATCATCTATCGTATAGACTATTCAAAGCCACTTTGTTAACATGCCTTAAGCCCATGTTTGAGAATCATCACCGATCCTCGACAAGAAATCAAACCATGTAAACTAACTATGCCTATAATGATTTTCAATGCATCGAATGTAGCACGAATCAATCTTCCCGACAAGGTAATAACAATCTTGAAAGGATCCATCCTGTTCCAGTCAAACAACTTTATTCCTTCTCTATTTCAAGTCTGAGCATATAAATAGCAAATAAATAGAATCCAATATATGTTGTCCTATGCACCAATGGGATTCAACACAAAAGGAAACGCTAGTCACTCATTAAAAGAAGTATGTGTCAGGTTAATGCTACACAATGGCCTGAACATCCATAATGAGCGAAAATTTTGTATCTTGATACTCCATCTATATGAACTCATAAAGGATTTGATGCAAGAGATTAGGCATACTATGAAATAGCATATCACAGCTTTGTGCATCCGGACAATGTTCTTATGGGAATAATTACTTACAAGGCATATAGTGCATAAATAAGTACTACGTATTCCCAAAATACAAAAACAGTATCATATAAATCCTTAAGAACTCAGATCGGTTGATGATGCATCTCTGATGAACTCAAATGGAATAATCTAAGCCATTCCCCTATGTTTTCTTTTCTTTTCGCTTGAATAAGCAAAACACCCACATTCGGAATTATTTGTATCCTAGACATGATTAGGTAAAGCTCTCAGTGTATAGCTCCAAAGATCATTCTAAGAAAGAAAGCAAACTCGAGCAAATAAATTACAACCTAGAACATGGACCTCATCTCTAATTCGTGGATCTGCAAGTACGCAATAAAGGAAACTACCACATAATAGAGAAAAGGAGAAGAAGCCAAGGATTACCAAACTCTAGCCAACCTCCATTACCGGCGAAAGGAAAGAACCAACCTGGGAGGCCGAGAATCCGCCGGCGCAAGAGTGAGTCGATGCGAGGTCAACCATGGACCAAGAGTTTAAGCGCAGCACCGAAGGGCCAAAGCATCGCAGGGGGAGCCAGACCGGCAGCGCGCAAGGCGAAAAGCCGGAGGAGGCCGGGAGGCCAATGAATGGATCGGCGGGGAACCGAGCCCGTCGACCAGATCGAGGGAAAGCAGAGAATGGGGGAGAGAATAGAAGAAAGATCCAGAAGAAGGGTTTCGATCGACCGAATAAGTGAGAAAAAGTGTAACACCCCGGCACCTCACGTGCCCGAAGTGCTACCAAAACCTATCTAATTTTCACTAAAAATTTTCGCAAGACCTCCCCTACTAAGTGGACATCCACTCAGCAGGCAAAAGAGATCACAATTAACAATATAGCAATAATTTCAACATGTCATGGAATCAATCAACCATCATGACATGTAGGCAATTAACAAATACCAAAAATCCATTCATTAACAACTCAACTTAAATACCACATGATTACACAAATAGATTAGCTAGTTACAAATTTACTAATTGATTCCAAAAGTTTGAAACACGTCGTGAGACACAGTGGAGGTGCAGCTACGCCCCAAACCCGGCAAGTCGTTCTTCCGAGTACCTAAAATATTAACAAACAAGCGTGAGTTCGAAAACTCAGCAAAGTGCATCAAATCAATATGAATAACAAGTTAGCAATTCCAACCCATCATTAAGAATGTAACTCTTACAAGATTCAACCAATACATAAACCATTGTACCGCTACCACTTACCTCATTGCCCTTTTCATACACATACCTCATTGAATCTTTTTGGGTGAGTCCACGACTCGGTCCCAACTCTTCACAACTCCATTTAACACACAAAACTCAATCGTTAGCGATGCAATGCACATGTATGCTCTTTTTAGATGCACGTCTGCATCGCCGAGTGCACACCCGTCGATGTGCACCCTCACGCCCCTCCCATCCCGTGGAAGGTGCCTACTCTTCTTGTCTCGCTCCGCTCACCTCGATGAGTGGGACTACGAGGTAGGACTTTCGTGTTCACTACGTGTGAACACAGAGGCCCTCATCAGAATGGGTCGCCTCTTCTTTTATGAATGCACAAATGCAATTAACACAATTAAATTGCATAAACAAACATTTCTATCCTTCCACATTGACATAAATGAATACACACGTGGCAATCCATTCTCATATTCATCAATATAATCATCAAATCAACCAAAACACTAACAAATACTTAACCTTCATATGCCTCTAATCGATTCACACACACAAGGGACAAATGAATAAATTTATGAACTTAACATTTGCATCAACATAAATATCAACATGATGAAAATCACCAAGCAAAGCATGATTCATTCCCTTTTACCACTTAATCGAAATGACACACTTGCCTTCTACCGAGAGGAATGGAGTGGCGGGAAGAAGAGGTCACTCCCGAAGCTACTCCATCTGGAAACATAGTTATAAACTCAATTCCACAAGTTCTAGAGTCAACAAACAACAACAAACCACAAAAAATACTCCCTAAGTCAAACTTGCCCCCAAATCTGAAATTTCATCCAAAACTGGTTTGGGTAGCCCACTTTGCCAAAGCAGAACTATTGCTAAACAACTCCAAATTGAGCAACCAAAGACATTTTAAGCATCTACTCAGAAAGTTCTAGCTATCTCTAGGCAAAATTAAATCCAAATTCTGCCTCTATCTTTCTCAAAATCACCACTCCAAATTGAATCTACTAATAGTTGCAATTTGGACAGCAAAGAGGTCAAACTTGCATAACTTTCTAATGGTTCGACCAAAATTCAAGTTCTTGGACTCTAAATGAGCACAAAAGGATAAACTACAGTTACCCCATAACCATTTATTCAATCATTGATTTTAAAGTCCTCAAACTAAAGTCTGAACTTTAGTTTAAAGTCTGAACATTTCAGAAGTTCATGTTTTAATATAGCAATTTCAACAAAGCATAACTTTTGCTTCAATTGACCAAATTGAGTAAACTTAGACTCTAATTAACCACAAAAGGGTCACCTTTAATTATTACAAACCCATTTATGTTGGTTCTTCATCAAACAACCCCAGATTTCAAAAGAATACGTGTCATTTGCATTGAGTTCAATTCCGGACAGCTTTTATTCAAATTATCATATCTTTTAATTGGCTAAACCAAAATTGGAGTTCTTGTGCTCTAATCGACCGCGAGACCACCATCTATCCATACATCAAACCCATACAAGCTAGTTCTTCTCCAATCACTACCAGATTTCAAAAGAGTGGCTTTCCCGAAATAACTTCTTCTCTGAATTTCAAACAGAAAAACAGTTTCGGTATCCCACTTCAACAATCCATAACTTTTGATTCCCAACTCCAAATCAATAAAACAAGTACATTTTAGGAAACTAGAGAAAATTTCCTACAACTCTCTAGGCAAACAGAAAAGCTCAATCGGTCTGCAGCTAGGTCTAAAACGCAGTTGAACATTTCAGCTCACAAAACAATCTACTCGGGACAGCAAACACTAAAAATGGCATAACTTTTAATTGGCTTCATGGATTTTCGACTTCTTGTACTCCATTTAAAGATAATTAGATTACCTACAACTTTTCCTTCTACCGAAAATGGATTTGGAGACTTTAACTACCCCAAAACCGAGCTCGAAAACTCGGGATCCAAAACACCCGAAAACAGGAAATGGATCCCAAACCCTAGAACCAATTTCTGTCCAAAAGATTTCACATCTAGCAACTCTAGAGCTATCTAGGATAGGTAGGGACTCCATTAGTGCAGAAAATAGTAGCTCAAAGCAAACTTTTTCTTACCCAAGAGGAGGAGGAAGAAGATGCAAGGAGCAGTTCGGTTGAGGGGGAGGAGGAAGGTGCAGCAGCTCTCCAAGGGGGGGCTCGCCGGAGCTGGGGCCGGTGGTGGCCGGAGTTGGAGGGGCGTGCTGCCCTGCTGCCAGGAGAGGAGGAGAGCACAGGTTGGAGAAGGGCACGGTTGGGGAAAGCTCCAACCAGTTTGGGGAGAGAGGAATGGGAAAGGACAAAGGAAGAAAAGAAAAGGGGAAGGAAAAAGTTAGGTGGATGGGTAAAATTGGAAATTTTACCTCTACACAGCTCCTTTTCCAACCTTGCAGCTTCAGACAGGAAAACAACACTTCCCACTGACACAAAACCGATAGAAAAGAATTACGATGAAACACCCGACTCCAAAAGAATCGGCGACGTTACATTCTCCCCCACTTAAAGGAATTCGACCCCGAATTCCCCGAAAGCCAACTCGAAAACAAAGGCCACAAGGGACCCAAACTCTTTGCAACTCAGAATAACCATGCAAGGATTTCTAACAGAAGCAAACGATAACTCAACTCTCAAAATCCAAGTAATAAAGAAGTGACTTGACTTAGCTCAACTGAGTGCAACCTGTCTAGATTCCACCTTTACTTTAATTTCTAACAGACGTTTCCAGGGACAACACTCCCTAGCAAACTAGATTCCAAGGAATTTTCCAACCCAGGAATTTCCCACAACCTTCCTCAACATTCAACCTCAAAGCATCTACTTAAAGACTCAATTAAATTAATTGATATACCGAATCCTCATATCATACCACTATAACGAAATGATTTGATGTAACCCAGACAACTTCCTTTGATATTACCAGATAAGACCTCATTCTTGAAAGACATGGTTCCAATTCTCAGCTTAACTTTCGTCTCCTTGTTTAACTTCAATCTAATCTCTCGTCTTAACCTTTTTATCACAATTCATCTTATTCAAGAAAACAAAATGATAGGAGGCTTTTCATTCTTTAATACCTCTAAACCAAACCTCAACCAATCAATCACGCCATCCGTTTAATCATCTAGGGTCCCAAACTTGAACCCCACAGAATCGAATACACAAACTCTCATCTTTTCAAATCGATTGACCCCTTTTTTTTTTTCAACAAAAGGACTTCAACCATCCAATGCCATTTATGGAAATGGCTCTCTTAAGCCTACTTTCCATTCCAATCACAAACCACGATACACGTTATCTCACACCCTCGAGACAACTAACCAAATTACATGTTCGTAACACCATCACAATCCACCTTTTCAACCACAATCAAAGCTTTACACTTAACCCAATTAGGGTTGCAATTCTTACCAAATCACAATCTGGTTCTTTTCCTAAGAGGGTTTCGCCCTCAAAATCTTTCATTCAAACAACCAATTCCAAGAGTATAAATTTCCATTATACTCTACAATTTCAAAAACATTCCATTCTTATCTCAAGCTAAAATGCCAACAATTAGCAATTTTCTTTAGCCAGAAAAACTATGTTCATCAACTTGTACCCACGTGCTACAAATCACATTGGAAATAATTCGATAACATCCAAAGATCACTCTTTTCTTTTCCTAAGTAAAGTCACACAGGAATCTCAAACCTCTTAAGACTCCAAAAACAACCACCCCCCTTTTATCACTTTCCAAACAATGCGATACAACTCTCATCGGGGAGCACTCAACTAGAAGAGAGACTCCACACAAATCTTGAAAGGAGCTTTCAACAACCAAAGACAATTCACTTGCTTACCAAAGCCAAACAACTTATTTTAACCTGAATCAACACTTTGGAAAAGAGAAAACCGATTCGCACAACTGCCAATAAAATGCCCCAAAGAGAAAGGGAAACTCCATTCTCTTACAACGCAAAGTCAAAAGCCAGAAATTACTCATTCTTGCTTCTCAAGCTAGAAAGCAAAGGAAATCTCGATTTTCTTTAACCACTCGATCCCGATCCAACACATTAAAACACGGCACATTTAGAAGAGAAAAGCCGCATGAAACCTTAACAAGGAAACTTATTTTCACGAAAGCAACATCAAGCTTTTTTTTTTTACCAAACCAAAACAGCTTTTAAACAACCACCGAGCACTTATGAACCGATCATAAGTTCCAACTTTAGAAACACTCGCAAACGACAACCATTCTTTAAGAGTAGAAAACTCAATTCCCTTATAATTACCAAAGTCACTTTAATAATTCCCAACTGACAACACTTCCCCAACACAATCACTTATGAAACATTCATAAGATTCACCCTTTTGTAACACTCACAAACACCACACACACTTTCGATTAAGTCCAACTCTCGTCAAAAGTAGCGTCACAAAGACTTCTCAACTCAAGATTTCCAACACAATCCATTGTGTCGGTTTGATTCCTTTAACTACCGATTCCAAAGATAATTCAATCTGCACGCTAAGAAGCGCGATCAACTCATACACTCTTGGGTATAAAACCCACTCTTCCTTTAATTACCTTTTTCCTATTCATATAACCATCACTTATCATAACATCAAACACTAACCCAAGTTTATGTCTTGACAATCAACGAAGAGAACCACGTTCTCGCTTCCTTTGCGCAATTAACCGATTAAATAATTCAACACAAACATGTGTCATCAATTTCCTTTGGTATACTAATCATGACAAACAATCATTCATATATTTGTTTATTCCAAACATAGAACACAACCCTTCAACATTTATCTCAACAGAACCAACAAGTACCCTTAGTACAACCCCGAAGTCATCATTTTGGCATCCCCAGTTCACTACACCGATACATACTTCTAACAACTCAATATCATTTCCACAAGGCTTATTTCACAAATAAAGTCTGAAGACAAACATTTGTCCAGGACAACTCAACCTTTCACACGATCATTCCATACCCCTATTCCTTGATTACACATCGATCAAGTCATTATGTCAATCCACCGTCTAATTGTCCCATAACAACACAAACCAAAAATCCCCCTGACATTACACCATCCTCTTGCTATCGCAAGTTCCTCAACCAAAACATTCTCAACCCTCTTAGTCGTAATCAATACCCACCGCACAGGAATACAAATCCTGAATTTCATGTTAACTCCATGACAAACACTAATTAATCTTCAATTTAGATCACTTACAATCTCTATTATTCCTTCTCTAACAATACGATAATTTAGGTTGTCTCTAAACAACCCACATCATCTGAAATTCTAACTCCTCATTATACACTTAACTTCTTGAAGATCCATGTGGGTCACGCACCCAACTCTTAAGGGAACCACAGTTTCTCAACAAAAGGTACAACACACAAAAACACCTTTCTTTCCAGAAACTCAACCCTAAATCATAAAGGAACTCGACTCTCGGGTTTCCAAACACTGACGTACAACCAAGCCTCAAACAAATCTCAAACTTACAACTTCCACGAAGGAAGATAGATGCAGGGGAAAAACCAAATAATCAACCAAATCTTTTTCTGGTAAAGACTTAACACTTAAGTCCACATGATTAAAGTTTTACACTAGAACTTCAGCAAACTCTTTCAAATTCAAAGAATGACGAACATGAGAACAATATCACCTTTCTCCACAAAGGGACCAACCAAATCAAACACCAAAACGGTAGCAATAGAAATCCAAAAGGATTCATCACAGAACTCTTTCTTCTTGTCTCGAACCATCGAAGACAAAAGAAACCGACGAAAGATCAATCAGCGAATACTCATCACCAAACAAATTTTCCTTGGTTTCCAACCAACAAAAACCAAAGAAGCCAACCAAACCGATCGCACAAACGGTAAGAGAAATCCGAAAGATTCATCACTAACCTTGCTATTTGAATCCAACAAATGAAACCAAGAGGAACCACAACTTCCATCCACTTTCTAAACCTTATCGTAAAAAGGCGACGACTCTGACCTATGAGAGACTCTAAACTTTCGGTTGTGGTTTTACCCGAACACAACCACCACCGCGGCCTCAACCATGGCCACACCACAATAGAAGGTGACCGAAACACTTCGGCACCACAAATCACTTAAACACAAGTACTCATTTAACTCTTACACAAAATAATAACAATAGACATCATGCATAATCAAAGCAATAGGCATCATCAAATTTAGCATTCGATATCAAAGCTTAAATGCAATATTTAAGCGCAAAGCAAGGATACCCGTACCCTTTCCTACTGTGCATCAAAGTGTGTCAAGTTTTAAATTAATTAACCATTCTATTTCAGATTTTAGGGTTATTGCCCTAAGGCCAAATTTTAACTAGTAGATACCTATGCCATGTTTCTACTTTTCAAAGTCAACATTTTAGTTTACTCTAGAGTAATTTGCTACATTCACATTCCACGGACCTAAAGCCCGCTCTGATACCAACTGTAACACCCCGGCACCTCACGTGCCCGAAGTGCTACCAAAACCTATCTAATTTTCACTAAAAATTTTCGCAAGACCTCCCCTACTAAGTGGACATCCACTCAGCAGGCAAAAGAGATCACAATTAACAATATAGCAATAATTTCAACATGTCATGGAATCAATCAACCATCATGACATGTAGGCAATTAACAAATACCAAAAATCCATTCATTAACAACTCAACTTAAATACCACATGATTACACAAATAGATTAGCTAGTTACAAATTTACTAATTGATTCCAAAAGTTTGAAACACGTCGTGAGACACAGTGGAGGTGCAGCTACGCCCCAAACCCGGCAAGTCGTTCTTCCGAGTACCTAAAATATTAACAAACAAGCGTGAGTTCGAAAACTCAGCAAAGTGCATCAAATCAATATGAATAACAAGTTAGCAATTCCAACCCCTCATTAAGAATGTAACTCTTACAAGATTCAACCAATACATAAACCATTGTACCGCTACCACTTACCTCATTGCCCTTTTCATACACATACCTCATTGAATCTTTTTGGGTGAGTCCACGACTCGGTCCCAACTCTTCACAACTCCATTTAACACACAAAACTCAATCGTTAGCGATGCAATGCACATGTATGCTCTTTTTAGATGCACGTCTGAGTGCTGCCGAGTGCACACCCGTCAGTGTGCACCCTCACGTCCCTCCCATCCCGTGGAAGGTGCCTACTCTTACTGTCTCGCTCCCGTTCACCTCGATGAGTGGGACTACGAGGTAGGACTTTCGTGTTCACTACGTGTGAACACAGAGGCCCTCATCAGAATGGGTCGCCTCTTCTTTTATGAATGCACAAATGCAATTAACACAATTAAATTGCATAAACAAACATTTCTATCCTTCCACATTGACATAAATGAATACACACGTGGCAATCCATTCTCATATTCATCAATATAATCATCAAATCAACCAAAACACTAACAAATACTTAACCTTCATATGCCTCTAATCGATTCACACACACAAGGGACAAATGAATAAATTTATGAACTTAACATTTGCATCAACATAAATATCAACATGATGAAAATCACCAAGCAAAGCATGATTCATTCCCTTTTACCACTTAATCGAAATGACACACTTGCCTTCTACCGAGAGGAATGGAGTGGCGGGAAGAAGAGGTCACTCCCGAAGCTACTCCATCTGGAAACATAGTTATAAACTCAATTCCACAAGTTCTAGAGTCAACAAACAACAACAAACCACAAAAAATACTCCCTAAGTCAAACTTGCCCCCAAATCTGAAATTTCATCCAAAACTGGTTTGGGTAGCCCACTTTGCCAAAGCAGAACTATTGCTAAACAACTCCAAATTGAGCAACCAAAGACATTTTAAGCATCTACTCAGAAAGTTCTAGCTATCTCTAGGCAAAATTAAATCCAAATTCTGCCTCTATCTTTCTCAAAATCACCACTCCAAATTGAATCTACTAATAGTTGCAATTTGGACAGCAAAGAGGTCAAACTTGCATAACTTTCTAATGGTTCGACCAAAATTCAAGTTCTTGGACTCTAAATGAGCACAAAAGGATAAACTACAGTTACCCCATAACCATTTATTCAATCATTGATTTTAAAGTCCTCAAACTAAAGTCTGAACTTTAGTTTAAAGTCTGAACATTTCAGAAGTTCATGTTTTAATATAGCAATTTCAACAAAGCATAACTTTTGCTTCAATTGACCAAATTGAGTAAACTTAGACTCTAATTAACCACAAAAGGGTCACCTTTAATTATTACAAACCCATTTATGTTGGTTCTTCATCAAACAACCCCAGATTTCAAAAGAATACGTGTCATTTGCATTGAGTTCAATTCCGGACAGCTTTTATTCAAATTATCATATCTTTTAATTGGCTAAACCAAAATTGGAGTTCTTGTGCTCTAATCGACCGCGAGACCACCATCTATCCATACATCAAACCCATACAAGCTAGTTCTTCTCCAATCACTACCAGATTTCAAAAGAGTGGCTTTCCCGAAATAACTTCTTCTCTGAATTTCAAACAGAAAAACAGTTTCGGGTATCCCACTTCAACAATCCATAACTTTTGATTCCCAACTCCAAATCAATAAAACAAGTACATTTTAGGAAACTAGAGAAAATTTCCTACAACTCTCTAGGCAAACAGAAAAGCTCAATCGGTCTGCAGCTAGGTCTAAAACGCAGTTGAACATTTCAGCTCACAAAACAATCTTCTCGGGACAGCAAACACTAAAAATGGCATAACTTTTAATTGGCTTCATGGATTTTCGACTTCTTGTACTCCATTTAAAGATAATTAGATTACCTACAACTTTTCCTTCTACCGAAAATGGATTTGGAGACTTTAACTACCCCAAAACCGAGCTCGAAAACTCGGGATCCAAAACACCCGAAAACAGGAAATGGATCCCAAACCCTAGAACCAATTTCTGTCCAAAAGATTTCACATCTAGCAACTCTAGAGCTATCTAGGATAGGTAGGGACTCCATTAGTGCAGAAAATAGTAGCTCAAAGCAAACTTTTTCTTACCCAAGAGGAGGAGGAAGAAGATGCAAGGAGCAGTTCGGTTGAGGGGGAGGAGGAAGGTGCAGCAGCTCTCCAAGGGGGGGCTCGCCGGAGCTGGGGCCGGTGGTGGCCGGAGTTGGAGGGGCGTGCTGCCCTGCTGCCAGGAGAGGAGGAGAGCACAGGTTGGAGAAGGGCACGGTTGGGGAAAGCTCCAACCAGTTTGGGGAGAGAGGAATGGGAAAGGACAAAGGAAGAAAAGAAAAGGGGAAGGAAAAAGTTAGGTGGATGGGTAAAATTGGAAATTTTACCTCTACACAGCTCCTTTTCCAACCTTGCAGCTTCAGACAGGAAAACAACACTTCCCACTGACACAAAACCGATAGAAAAGAATTACGATGAAACACCCGACTCCAAAAGAATCGGCGACGTTACATTAAGAAAAAGAAAGGAAAATGAGTAAAGAGAGGAAGAAAAAGAAATAAATAGATAATAATAAAGAATAATGATAAATAGACAATAAGAACAATGTTCTGTTATAATTAAAACTATTCCTTCAAATGATTTAAACCTAGTTAATTGAAACCTAATCAAATATCAATCAAATCCAATGCATATATGAATAAGCATACATATTGACTTGCTTTATATAATCCTTAGTTCGTAACCATTTTATGTTTAAATGACTAGACATAACCTTAGCCTGTATTAGTTTTATCTGTAAATTAAATCCTAGACATAGACTACACTCAATTAACTTACATTTGAAACATAAAATTATTATCAATGAGTGCTAATGCATATAGAATTATCGTTAGAATACTTAATAAAGCCTAACCAACCATTTCATGAAGGAACCTTTCTTGCTTAGCATCTGAATCCTATTAAAACAGGACCCTATAAGAAATAAACCGTAAGGTCTGTAGTAACGATGCATATACTTAAGCTTAACCCTACAATTTGCAATTACTTTCACCCTTATTGTTTTATGTACTAATTGATATTAGTACAAACAACTTCACACCCTGAAAATGAATTATAGTATATTTAATCTTACAATCTTAGCTTCCTGAATTCGTAAAATAAAATGAAACAATTCATAAAGAATAAATGATGTGTGTTGTTCAACCCATACCATTAATAACAGTAAAGATCGCAACGTAAGATATTATACACACGCACGAAATCACGAACCAACCATACTTGTTTTATGTAATGATTACTTATTTGATTTTCCATCTGATTTCCTTTTGCCCTTATTGAAAGTGTTATTTGCTATTTGCAATCTTTTCCGTTATGCTACGTGTAGAATCCGATGTCTCGGACTTCGTCGTCGACAATCTCAAGATTACGTCTTCGACTCGTCGCTAAAGACAACAAATAGCAAGGCAAGCACCCCCTTGATCATATTGATCCCAATTTTTAATAATTAACTAAAATGTTGATTAAAACTTGCTTGCATATGCTATGTTCCATAAAATTGTATTTGGGTACCGGTAGATATACCTTATCATTGATAAACTTCCTCAATTGACATTGATATGTGAACCTTGATAACCCTAGCTCGTGGATAGACAATTGATGTCAAAATGGGTATATTCGATTATTACATGCATATGCTTAGCCATGCTTTAGACTGGGATACGAACAGATGGTTTTACTGTTCGTAATGAATATTTGACATATTGAAGAAAAATGATGAACCTGGTGAACTTTAATCTTGAACCTGATGGAATATTGTGATTCTAATGTTTTATTCTTTCTGAAAGTCAAACTATGATTTCGACGTGGGTGATTATTGGCAATAGCCGGAAGTGCAATTATTAACGCACGTAGATAGGGGGAGTATCGCCCATGTCACTTTAAGGACCGAACGTAGTGTTGCATGATCCAAGTAAACCGTACATCCACAAGTACTGGACTGGGACAGTCTTAACTTATTAAATTATTTGGGAATTAGCTTTGCACATTGGTAGGCAGTTGTAGCACGGGCATTCCGAATATTGGTTTGCTCGAGGGAGGTGTCATCACCGAGGTGTTGGCATCTGCCGTTGTAACAGTGTACGCTGGCTATGAATTTGGGGTCATTTATTATTCTGGTGGGTCACTAACTCCGAATTTCTATTCCTGGTGGGTTCTTGACTCAGGAATCCCTTTTACCTTTTAGCTTCCATCATAGTCGGGAGTAACGTCATTGGGCTAGTGCAAAGTTAAGGTCCAAGTAAGCAGTTTCGTTATGAACTCTCTGGCGGCACACCAAAGGAAGTGTGCTAATGATCTGCCACAAAGGGAGGACATTTCTTGTGGGTAAAGCAGTACAAACTCTGCAGAGTCTAAAACTATTCGAATAGCCGTGTCCACGGTCATGGACGACTTGGCGAACTGACACTAGTTAGTTGTTTTATAAAATGATTTGGTGAGCTTACCCTTACAGATGATTCAATACTTGACATTACGTTGGCAAGGTTGAATTCAGCTGTTGTGCCCTGTGTGGACAAAAGTTTAATCTTCAGATAATATTTCATATGATGGGATTGGACGTTTCATTTCACTCACGAGGGGATGTGAGCCTCTTATTCTGTTTATGTTATTCTTACATATTATTTATGTATTTACATACTTGTTATTTCATTTTCTTTACAAGTTTCGCTTTCACTCTATTATTCAGTATTTATAATTCAAATTTTGCTTTATGCAAAACAACCATAGAAACCCACTTTCTATTCAGCCTGCATATATTTTAGGTTTTGCAAACACTACAAGTCTTGCTGAGTACGCAACGTACTCACCCTTGCTATTATTGTTGTTTTTAGACAGGATATCTCGACAATTACTCCGACGCAGGAAAACGGGATTATTGACGACATTTCTTTCTAAGGCTTTACCTTGTCAGTTGCCTGTGGATTATGTGGCAAACTACAAGACATCTGATTCTTTTGTTATGTATTTAGTCGACCTCATCGGTCATATTGTATCAATACTTCCGCTGTAATAAAATATGAAACTTTTGTATGGTTGTGATTCCAAATTGTGTTTTGTGCGTGCCAGCCACTGATCATGGGAATGGTACAGTATGCACATTAGAACCTTGCTTTTATGTTTGCACTGTAGCATAAAAGTGAGGGTCTAACAGTTTGGTATCAGAGCCATGCTGACTGCAGGCAAACCTTAGATAGAATGGCCGTTAGTTGAAATTTTAAAATTTGAAATAGACAATTTTATATTTAGGAATGAAAGTTGCTATATATATGTTATTAACCTCCTGTTGTTTTATATTATCTGTTATTAATTCTTTCCTCATCACATTATAGTCAAGTATTACTCTTTCCCTTAATTACCTTTGTTATTATTCTCCCTTATTATATTATCTAAATACTCTCCTCCCCATTAAACATTACGTATGATCATTCCTTTCGGTAGATCTTTCTTTCCTGTTCTTTCTATAAGAGTTCTTCCTCTTATCTACGTTCTTATTAAACCACCTTGATAAATCCTTCTTGAAAATAATAATCTTTATTTCTTTGCTAAAACACATAGTGCACCGCTACCGTTAACTTTAGGATATCGGTGATATATCATTATTCTCCTCCCTACATAACCAAGGAAGACTATTGCATCCACGCCGATAACTTCAGGAAGACAAATGCGACACTCCGTCAACTTCTTCTTTGTCGTAGAAGCTTGGATTGTCATCCTTAGCAAGTGATGCAAGAGTTCGAAGAAAATCGACGCTAAGTAGTCTACCTTAAGAGGCAATGTCCCCTAAAGTTATAAGTAGCTTAGACAATACATCCAAACTTGTTTTAAAAACCATGTACTACTAAGTTAAGAAGAAACCTTAAAATTTCTCTGTATTGTAGTTTAAGGGTGCGTTCTTTTGTTGTTGGAGATTTGTTGAAATCTTTTTGTGTTGCTCCTCGGGATGCACTCGTGAATGATTGGCATAAAGTTAAAAACTCCACGATGTCGCAACCCTTAAAGTAATAAGAAATTATAATTAAGAGATCTTGAATAGAACATTATCTTCTATAAAAGATAGACTTAGAATTTAATTATTTCTCTATATCTATCTTTTCCCTTCTAACATGTAGATATCCTAGTTGATTAAACCTTTAGAAAGAGGATTATTGCCCAAGCTTATGTGACAACTTATAAGCAGAAAATAGATTGGAATTTAAAAACTTCCCGTATAACTTACCTCTGCTCTCTGTAGAACTTCTCACTGTATACTAATTCGATTACTAATCTTCTCTAAGTCTTATATATATAACCAAACTCCACCACGAAGATAATAATGCCTTATTGTTTCCATGCTACTCACGCTAGACAGTAGGAACCTTGTCAGGACCAACTCCAAAGAATTAACACCATAATGTTTATCATCACCGCAATTATGATTGAGTCTACACTGTCTACAAATGAATCAAGATTAAGACTTCGCTATACTAGCAATCACAGAAAATACCTGAGCCACTTTAGATCCGTCACTATCCAGTTACTTCTATAAGTAACAACTGACCATACCTATGAACCCGAAAAATGTCCACCCTATCACCTTACTTTGGAAAGAACTCACAATGTTAAGTCACATCATATAGAACTAAATATTATTTGGATAAATAAAAGAGTTTTAAAAAAAAATAGAATAATGATTGAAAGCTTAAATATTTCTTTATGTGTCAGTTTTGAGTGTAATCTTTTGTATTGTTATTCATTGTGATGAAATTCATTGTATTAATATAAGGATTGCTCTCGCGAATATTAAACCTTTGGGTTGAAAATTCACGACGAGACTATCTTGATCAATAATAACAAATGTCAAATTGTATCGAATGGAAAGTAGGCCCAAATCAACTACCTCATCTCTTCTAAATTGTAGAAACTCTATTTAATAAAATTTTTAGGGAACGAAATGTTGCCTTATAACCCAATCGGATCTTGTCCTTTCTATCCTAACTATCCACCATTTCTCAATAGTTCTAATGAACCAGCATCTCAACCATAGTCACTCTGTTATATCAATAAGTTTGATAAGCAACCTCTTGCTATTTCAAACATGTTAACCAATTGGTTTATCCAAACCTAGTGAACTCATTATGCACCAGAAGCAACCTAAGGAACAATTGGACAACAAAGTTTGTTCTTCTCAATTTTCTTCTTCTTGGGTTAGTCCTATTCTTTTTGTTAATAAAAAGAATGGTAGTTTGCGCTTATGCGTGAATTATCATACTCTGAATGACGTCGCTATCAAATACTTCTTCCCTACCATCGACAACTTGTTCAATTGTAATGCCATTCGAGCTTACGAACGCTTTTTGTCAACCCTGACTTCATGAGCTCGACCATCCTACTCATGATCTGGAACTAGTTGCAACTGTTCGCGCTCTTAAAATTTGGCATCATTACCTCATCAGTAATTGATGCAGTTTTTAAACAGATCATAAGAGCTTGAAACAATCCTTTCCAAATTCCGAATAAAAGTGGAATGATACTTATATGGATTTCATCATTGGTCATCCAGGACCAGAAAAAGGCATAATTCCGTATTAGTTATCGCCGATTGGATAAATAAGGTTGTTCATTTTATCCCGATCGAAACCACGCATCAAAATGACAATGTTTCCAGAGCCTTGTCTAGAAAATATTGTCCATTTTCTTAGGATTTCCATGGACAATTATTTCTAAATCATAACATAATTTCGGAAAAGTTTGCAAAAATTGTTAAGGGCTAATTGAATCCTAACAACTTATCACCCTCTAATAGACAAGCAAATAAAGTAAACCGAAGTATTGGAGGACATGTTGAGAACTTGTGTGCTATCATATAACACTAACAAAGAGAAGCTATGCTTTCATCTCCTACAAAATAGTTTGTCAAACAAGCCTTCAATTATCATCTTTGAAGCACTTTGCTAAAGAAAGGTGCAAAATCCTTTCCCTTCGGTCTGAAATTGGAAAATAAAAAGATCTTTAGACCAAACCTTGTTTAGAAAACCTAAAAGTAAGTGGACATGATCAAGGGATATTTGAGGAAAGCTCAATCCCGACCAAGTTATGTCAACCATCATCGATACGAACTCAGTAATCATGTGAACTTGAATGTTTTCCGATTGCTGATTGATCATTGACAAAATCCGCAAAGATATGTTCCTTCGACCTATTGAACGATATCCGATTACTAAAAAGCTAGGTGAGATGGCATATAAGCTAAATTGCCACCTCATCCATTTGAAGTCCGTAATATCTCCTTTATATCTCAAAACTAATAAAAATCTTTGCCTACCCTCAAATCTCATCAATTCAGAAAACTCTTGATGTGCAAATTGATCATTGTATCTTTCCAAATAAGTAGGCAAATCAATTTAACACCCAACTTCCACTCACCCTTTTAACCCTGCGAATCTCGGGGACGAGATTCCTGTTAAGGGGGGTAGTCTGTAACATTCCTGAATTAATTGAACAGTAAAAATAAAATATTTAAATGTGAATTAGATTCATTAATATCTTTCTGTAAATTTAAAAGTTTTTGTTAAAAGATAATTGAATTCCTGAATTTAGGGAAGGAAAAAGTGATGAAAGAAAATGGTAAGAAAATAAAGTAAGTCAATTGCCATTTTCTGATCAACAATATTCTTTATCATTCCTGATCCAAATCATTCATTACATGAGTATTAAACAACAGCATTGTTGTTTGTTACACCGTAGTTCACATTTACAATTCATAGGAGATACAAAGATCCTCACAAAGACATATAACAATTATCTGGAATACGACTCAATACAATCATTCGATTACATGCCCAATTACAATCACATAACTATCTAATTACATATCTGGTTACAAACTACATCTCAAAAAGTAAAATACAAAACTATAAACTACAGCTCCTATGCTGACTTGATCTGCATCTTGTGAATCTGCATATTCAGTTGCACATGTATAAGAATAAGAATAAAGTAAATGCGATAAATTAAATACAATAAATAGATGAGAAAGAATTGCCGTCAGCTAATTAATTGATTGATCGCTCAATGAGGTACCCTAGATTGTCCGGGGCCAACTGCCTCTCTCGCGATTAGATTTTTGCATCATTCGGCATATACAAACCTGTTTAAGCCGTGAGACGCGAATATTCGTAAAATATCGCGAGCTAAAATATTTCACCACAAGAAAATAGTAACTCCACATGGAGTAAGGTTAAAGCCAAGCTACGGTGCCACAGGACATCACGAAGTTCTTTCCAGAACCAAATGACAAGTCCAAAGGCCATATAAGCCACATTAGTAAAAGATAAATATGGAGGCAAGGTGAGGATGCCGACCGAAACCCTGCACACAATTGAAACCTCCAGAGCATGCCCAGGCCAATTCGGCGACCACGAGGAGTCATTCCGCCACAAGAATAAAATATTTTAGGACAAGATAATCCCAATCGAAAGTCCAGAATCAGACTACGGCGATCTGGTAGTAAAGACTAGCTCCTTCCGAATACTATTGCACCTCCAGGCAATCTCCCACCAAATCTCTAGAGCTCAAGCAAAATAGCCACCAACTCAAGACGTTAAGGGGCAAGGCCACCGACCATATAGATCACGAGGCCCGAACAATGCAATCGACAAGATGATTAAATGAGCAATTAAACCAGCCGTAAGGACCCAGCCACTAGCTCCATTTTCACACCCTGTTGTAATATCCCCTACCAAGGGCTATAAAAGCCACCCAAGCTCTCATATCCCCATCAACACCCTTACAATTCCAGTAAGTCTCAGGAAACTATCCAAGTAAACCCCAGAACAGGGAACATTCAGGAAGGCTACCACCAAATCAACAAGGAGGAGGAAGCCAGGACTGGATAACAGCAGCAGCAAGCCTACAACTTCGTCAACTCAACACCTTTGCAAACCAACTCACCTTAGGTAACAATCCAATCACTAGCAGCAATCTTCTCCATTTTATTTCCTATCCAAGGCAATCATCCAATTCTTTAAATCATTCATATCAGACATAGATATACTCATAGAAAGAAAATAATAATAATAAGGGAAGAAACCAACCAGAGAGAAAATATTTAGATTGGTCTCAGCTTTAATCTTTGTTTATATGGGGTTGCACCGCATGCTCCTAAAGCCGATTCATGCTTCCCTACAAGACGACTAGGTTTAGGGCATCGTCGCGAGCCATCCAACCCATGTTTCATCCCTTAATTAATCATTATTATTTGCATCATCGACCGCAAGAAAATCTAAATCAGTCTCGATTAGTGGTTGCAATCTAGCGATATCGTTCATCCCTGCGGTGTTGTTTTACTCCCTATTGAGCAACAATAACCGTAGGTATCGCCACGATATCACTAAATGCCATCCAACTAAAGTTAACCAACATAACCCTGCTTATTTGGCCTAGTATCAATTCATCATTTACTGAGCCAATCCATCCGTAAATAGAGTACTCCCACAAATATTTGTAGATCATGACATTCGGTCCCTCATTTCTTATATTCAGATCATGATCCATCAGTTTATAGTCATAGCTATTAAGCAACCAATGGCATTAGGATCATCATCTATCGTATAGACTATTCAAAGCCACTGTTAACATGCCTTAAGCCCATGTTTGAGAATCATCACCGATCCTGACAAGAAATCAAACCATGTAAACTAACTATGCCTATAATGATTTTCAATGCATCGAATGTAGCACGAATCAATCCTCCGCACAAGGTAATAACAAGATTGAAAGGATCCTCATGTTCCAGTCAAACAACTTTATTCCTTCTCTATTTCAAGTATGAGCATATAAATAGCAAATCAATAGAATCCAATATATGTTGTCCTATGCAGCTCAATGGGATTCAACACAAAAGGAAACGCTAGTCACTCATTAAAAGAAGTATGTGTCAGGTTAATGCTACACAATGGCCTGAACATCCATAATGAGCGAAAATTTTGTATCTTGATACTCCATCTATATGAACTCATAAAGGATTTGATGCAAGAGATTAGGCATACTATGAAATAGCATATCACAGCTTTGTGCATCCGGACAATGTTCTTATGGGAATAATTACTTACAAGGCATATAGTGCATAAATAAGTACTACCCGTATTCCCAAAATACAAAACAAGATCATATAAATCCTCAAGAACTCAGATCGCTTGATGATGCATCTCTGATGAACTCAAATGGAATAATCTAAGCCATTCCCCTATGTTTTCTTTTCTTTCGCTTGAATAAGCAAAACACCCACATTCGAATTATTTGTATCCTAGACATGATTAGGTAAAGCTCTCGATTGTATAGCTCCAGTATCATTCGGCAAAGAAAGCAAACTCGAGCAAATAAATTACAACCTAGAACATGGACCTCATCTCTAATTCGTGGATCTGCAAGTACGCAATAAAGGAAACTACCACATAATAGAGAAAAGGAGAAGAAGCCAAGGATTACCAAACTCTAGCCAACCTCCATTACTGGCGAAAGGAAAGAACCAACCTGGGAGGCCGAGAATCGCCGGCGCAAGAGTGAGTCGATGCGAGGTCAACCATGGACCAAGAGTTTAAGCGCAGGCACCGAAGGGCCAAAGCATCGCAGGGGGAGCCAGACCGGCAGCGTGGCGCAAGGCTTAAAAGCCGGAGGAGGCCGGGAGGCCGGCCGACAGAATGGATCGGCGGGGAACCGAGCCCGTCGACCAGATCGAGGGAAAGCAGAGAATGGGGGAGAGAATAGAAGAAAGATCCAGAAGAAGGGTTTCGATCGACCGAATAAGTGAGAAAAAGAAAAAGAAAGGAAAATGAGTAAAGAGAGGAAGAAAAAGAAATAAATAGATAATAATAAAGAATAATGATAAATAGACAATAAGAACAATGTTCTGTTATAATTAAAACTATTCCTTCAAATGATTTAAACCTAGTTAATTGAAACCTAATCAAATATCAATCAAATCCAATGCATATATGAATAAGCATACATATTGACTTGCTTTATATAATCCTTAGTTCGTAACCATTTTATGTTTAAATGACTAGACATAACCTTAGCCTGTATTAGTTTTATCTGTAAATTAAATCCTAGACATAGACTACACTCAATTAACTTACATTTGAAACATAAAATTATTATCAATGAGTGCTAATGCATATAGAATTATCGTTAGAATACTTAATAAAGCCTAACCAACCATTTCATGAAGGAACCTTTCTTGCTTAGCATCTGAATCCTATTAAAACAGGACCCTATAAGAAATAAACCGTAAGGTCTGTAGTAACGATGCATATACTTAAGCTTAACCCTACAATTTGCAATTACTTTCACCCTTATTGTTTTATGTACTAATTGATATTAGTACAAACAACTTCACACCCTGAAAATGAATTATAGTATATTTAATCTTACAATCTTAGCTTCCTGAATTCGTAAAATAAAATGAAACAATTCATAAAGAATAAATGATGTGTGTTGTTCAACCCATACCATTAATAACAGTAAAGATCGCAACGTAAGATATTATACACACGCACGAAATCACGAACCAACCATACTTGTTTTATGTAATGATTACTTATTTGATTTTCCATCTGATTTCCTTTTGCCCTTATTGAAAGTGTTATTTGCTATTTGCAATCTTTTCCGTTATGCTACGTGTAGAATCCGATGTCTCGGACTTCGTCGTCGACAATCTCAAGATTACGTCTTCGACTCGTCGCTAAAGACAACAAATAGCAAGGCAAGCACCCCCTTGATCATATTGATCCCAATTTTTAATAATTAACTAAAATGTTGATTAAAACTTGCTTGCATATGCTATGTTCCATAAAATTGTATTTGGGTACCGGTAGATATACCTTATCATTGATAAACTTCCTCAATTGACATTGATATGTGAACCTTGATAACCCTAGCTCGTGGATAGACAATTGATGTCAAAATGGGTATATTCGATTATTACATGCATATGCTTAGCCATGCTTTAGACTGGGATACGAACAGATGGTTTTACTGTTCGTAATGAATATTTGACATATTGAAGAAAAATGATGAACCTGGTGAACTTTAATCTTGAACCTGATGGAATATTGTGATTCTAATGTTTTATTCTTTCTGAAAGTCAAACTATGATTTCGACGTGGGTGATTATTGGCAATAGCCGGAAGTGCAATTATTAACGCACGTAGATAGGGGGAGTATCGCCCATGTCACTTTAAGGACCGAACGTAGTGTTGCATGATCCAAGTAAACCGTACATCCACAAGTACTGGACTGGGACAGTCTTAACTTATTAAATTATTTGGGAATTAGCTTTGCACATTGGTAGGCGGTTGTAGCACGGGCATTAGAATATTGGTTTGCTCGAGGAGGTGTCATCACCGAGGTGTTGGCATCTGCCGTTGTAACGGTGTACGCCTGGCTATGAATTTGGGGTTGTTTATTATTCCTGGTGGGTCACTAACTCCGGAATTTCTATTCCTGGTGGGTTACTGACTCCGGAATCCCTTTTACCTTTTTAGCTTCCATCATAGTCAGGGGTAACGTCATTGGGCTAGTGCAAAGTTAAGGTCCAAGTAACGAACAGTTTCGTTATGAACTCTCTGGCGGCACACCAAAGGAAGTGTGCTAATGATCTGCCACAAAGGGAGGACATTTCTTGTGGGTAAAGCAAAGACAAACTCTGCAGAGTCTAAAACTATTCGAATAGCCGTGTCCACGGTCATGGACGACTTGGCGAATCGACACTAGTTTTTTGTTTTATAAAATGATTTGGTGAGCTTACCCTTACATATGTTTCAATACTTGTAATTAAGTTGGCATGGTTGAATTCAAATTGTGCCTGTGTGGACAAAAGTTTAATCTTGAGATAATATTTCATATGATGGGATTGACGTTTCATTTCACTCACGAGGGATGTGAGCCTCTTATTCTCGTTTATGTTATTCTTACATATTATTTATGTATTTACATACTTGTTATTTCATTTTCTTTACAAGTTTCGCTTTCACTCTATTATTCAAGATTTATAATTCAAATTTTGCTTTATGCAAAACAACCATAGAAACCCACTTTCTATTCATGCATATATTTTAGGTTTTGCAAACACTACAAGTCTTGCTGAGTACGCAACGTACTCACCCTTGCTATTATTGTTGTTTTTAGACAGGATATCTCGACAATTACTCCGACGCAGGAAAACGGGATTATTGACGACATTTCTTTCTAAGGCTTTACCTTGTCAGTTGCCTGTGGATTATGTGGCAAACTACAAGACATCTGATTCTTTTGTTATGTATTTAGTCGACCTCATCGGTCATATTGTATCAATACTTCCGCTGTAATAAAATATGAAACTTTTGTATGGTTGTGATTCCAAATTGTGTTTTGTGCGTATACCCATCGATCATGGGAATGGTACAGTATGCACATTAGAACCTTGCTTTTATGTTTGCACTGTAGCATAAAAGTGAGGGTCTAACAGTTTGGTATCAGAGCCATGCTGACTGCAGGCAAACCTTAGATAGAATGGCCGTTAGTTGAAATTTTAAAATTTGAAATAGACAATTTTATATTTAGGAATGAAAGTTGCTATATATATGTTATTAACCTCCTGTTGTTTTATATTATCTGTTATTAATTCTTTCCTCATCACATTATAGCTGTTACTACTCTTTCCCTTAATTACCTTTGTTATTATTCTCCCCTTATTATATTATCTAAATACTCTCCTCCCCATTAAACATTCTGTATGATCATTCCTTTCGGTAGATCTTTCTTTCCTGTTCTTTCTATAAGAGTTCTTCCTCTTATCTACGTTCTTATTAAACCCTGCCAGTAAATCCTTCTTGAAAATAATAATCTTTATTTACTGCTAAAACACATAGTGCACCGCTACCGTTAACTTTAGGATATCGGTGATATATCATTATTCTCCTCCCTACATAACCAAGGAAGACTATTGCATCCACGCCGATAACTTCAGGAAGACAAATGCGACACTCCGTCAACTTCTTCTTTGTCGTAGAAGCTTCGGATTGTCATCCTTAGCAAGTGATGCAAGAGTTCGAAGAAAATCGACGCTAAGTAGTCTACCTTAAGAGGCAATGTCCCCTAAAGTTATAAGTAGCTTAGACAATACATCCAAACTTGTTTTAAAAACCATGTACTACTAAGTTAAGAAGAAACCTTAAAATTTCTCTGTATTGTAGTTTAAGGGTGCGTTCTTTTGTTGTTGGAGATTTGTTGAAATCTTTTTGTGTTGCTCCTCGGGATGCACTCGTGAATGATTGGCATAAAGTTAAAAACTCCACGATGTCGCAACCCTTAAAGTAATAAGAAATTATAATTAAGAGATCTTGAATAGAACATTATCTTCTATAAAAGATAGACTTAGAATTTAATTATTTCTCTATATCTATCTTTTCCCTTCTAACATGTAGATATCCTAGTTGATTAAACCTTTAGAAAGAGGATTATTGCCCAAGCTTATGTGACAACTTATAAACAGAAAATAGATTGGAATTTAAAAACTTCCCGTATAACTTACCTCTGCTCTCTGTAGAACTTCTCACCTGTATACTAATTCAGTTACTAATCTTCTCTAAGTCTTATATATATAACCAAACTCCACCACGAAGATAATAATGCCTTATTGTTTCCATGCTACTCACGCTAGACAAGAGGAACCTTGTCGTGACCAACTCCAAAGAATTAACACCATAATGTTTATCATCACCGCAATTATGATTGAGTCTACACTGTCTACAAATGAATCAAGATTAAGACTTCGCTATACTAGCAATCACAGAAAATACCTGAGCCACTTTAGATCCGTCACTATCCAGTTACTTCTATAAGTAACAACTGACCATACCTATGAACCCGAAAAATGTCCACCCTATCACCTTACTTTGGAAAGAACTCACAATGTTAAGTCACATCATATAGAACTAAATATTATTTGGATAAATAAAAGAGTTTTAAAAAAAAATAGAATAATGATTGAAAGCTTAAATATTTCTTTATGTGTCGCTTTTGAGTGTAATCTTTTGTATTGTTATTCATTGTGATGAAATTGTGTATTAATATAAGGATTGCTCTCGCGAATATTAAACCTTTGGGTTGAAAATTCACGACGAGACTATCTTGATCAATAATAACAAATGTCAAATTGTATCGAATGGAAAGTAGGCCCAAATCAACTACCTCATCTCTTCTAAATTGTAGAAACTCTATTTAATAAAATTTTTAGGGAACGAAATGTTGCCTTATAACCCAATCGGATCTTGTCCTTTCTATCCTAACTATCCACCATTTCTCAATAGTTCTAATGAACCAGCATCTCAACCATAGTCACTCTGTTATATCAATAAGTTTGATAAGCAACCTCTTGCTATTTCAAACATGTTAACCAATTGGTTTATCCAAACCTAGTGAACTCATTATGCACCAGAAGCAACCTAAGGAACAATTGGACAACAAAGTTTGTTCTTCTCAATTTTCTTCTTCTTGGGTTAGTCCTATTCTTTTTGTTAATAAAAAGAATGGTAGTTTGCGCTTATGCGTGAATTATCATACTCTGAATGACGTCGCTATCAAATACTTCTTCCCTACCATCGACAACTTGTTCAATTGTAATGCCATTCGAGCTTACGAACGCTTTTTGTCAACCCTGACTTCATGAGCTCGACCATCCTACTCATGATCTGGAACTAGTTGCAACTGTTCGCGCTCTTAAAATTTGGCATCATTACCTCATCAGTAATTGATGCAGTTTTTAAACAGATCATAAGAGCTTGAAACAATCCTTTCCAAATTCCGAATAAAAGTGGAATGATACTTATATGGATTTCATCATTGGTCATCCAGGACCAGAAAAAGGCATAATTCCGTATTAGTTATCGCCGATTGGATAAATAAGGTTGTTCATTTTATCCCGATCGAAACCACGCATCAAAATGACAATGTTTCCAGAGCCTTGTCTAGAAAATATTGTCCATTTTCTTAGGATTTCCATGGACAATTATTTCTAAATCATAACATAATTTCGGAAAAGTTTGCAAAAATTGTTAAGGGCTAAGCTGAATCCCAGAACAACTTATCACCCTCTAATAGACAAGCAAATAAAGTAAACCGAAGTATTGGAGGACATGTTGAGAACTTGTGTGCTATCATATAACACTAACAAAGAGAAGCTATGCTTTCATCTCCTACAAAATAGTTTGTCAAACAAGCCTTCAATTATCATCTTTGAAGCACTTTGCTAAAGAAAGGTGCAAAATCCTTTCCCTTCGGTCTGAAATTGGAAAATAAAAAGATCTTTAGACCAAACCTTGTTTAGAAAACCTAAAAGTAAGTGGACATGATCAAGGGATATTTGAGGAAAGCTCAATCCCGACCAAGTTATGTCAACCATCATCGATACGAACTCAGTAATCATGTGAACTTGAATGTTTTCCCGATTGCACAGTTGATCATTGACAAAATCCGCAAAGATATGTTCCTTCGACCTATTGAACGATATCCGATTACTAAAAAGCTAGGTGAGATGGCATATAAGCTAAATTGCCACCTCATCCATTCGAAGTCCGTAATATCTCCTTTATATCTCAAAACTAATAAAAATCTTTGCCTACCCTCAAATCTCATCAATTCAGAAAACTCTTGATGTGCAAATTGATCATTGTATCTTTCCAAATAAGTAGGCAAATCAATTTAACACCCAACTTCCACTCACCCTTTTAACCCTGCGAATCTCGGGGACGAGATTCCTGTTAAGGGGGGTAGTCTGTAACATTCCTGAATTAATTGAACAGTAAAAATAAAATATTTAAATGTGAATTAGATTCATTAATATCTTTCTGTAAATTTAAAAGTTTTTGTTAAAAGATAATTGAATTCCTGAATTTAGGGAAGGAAAAAGTGATGAAAGAAAATGGTAAGAAAATAAAGTAAGTCAATTGCCATTTTCTGATCAACAATATTCTTTATCATTCCTGATCCAAATCATTCATTACATGAGTATTAAACAACAGCATTGTTGTTTGTTACACCGTAGTTCACATTTACAATTCATAGGAGATACAAAGATCCTCACAAAGACATATAACAATTATCTGGAATACGACTCAATACAATCATTCGATTACATGCCCAATTACAATCACATAACTATCTAATTACATATCTGGTTACAAACTACATCTCAAAAAGTAAAATACAAAACTATAAACTACAGCTCCTATGCTGACTTGATCTGCATCTTGTGAATCTGCATATTCAGTTGCACATGTATAAGAATAAGAATAAAGTAAATGCGATAAATTAAATACAATAAATAGATGAGAAAGAATTGCCGTCACTAATTAATTGATTGATCGCTCAATGAGGTACCCTAGATTGTCCGGGGCCAACTGCTCCTCTCGCGATTAGATTTTTGCATCATTCGGCATATACAAACCTGTTTAAGCCGTAGACGCGAATATTCGTAAAATATCGCGAGCTAAAATATTTCACCACAAGAAAATAGTAACTCCACATGGAGTAAGGTTAAAGCCAAGCTACAAAGTACACAGACATCACGAGTTCTTTCCAACCACCGACAAGTCCAAAGGCCATATAAGCCACATTAGTAAAAGATAAATATGGAGGCAAGGTGAGGATGCCGACCGAAACCCCCAGACACAATTGAAACCTCCAGAGCATGCCCAGGCCAATTCGGCAGCCACGAGGGAGTCATTCCGGCCACAAGAATAAAATATTTTAGGACAAGATAATCCCAATCGAAAGTCCAGAACCAGCTACTCAAGATACCAGAAAGACTAGCTCCTTCCGAATACTATTGCACCTCCAGGCAATCTCCCAGCCGAAATCTCTAGAGCTCAAGCAAAATAGCCAGCCCAACTCAGTACGCAAGGGGCAAGGCCAGCCGACCATATAGATCACGAGGCCCAGAACAATGCACTGACAAGATGATTAAATGAGCAATTAAACCAGCCGTAAGGACCCAGCCACTAGCTCCATTTTCACACCCTGTTGTAATATCCCCTACCAAGGGCTATAAAAGCCACCCAAGCTCTCATATCCCCATCAACACCCTTACAATTCCAGTAAGTCTCAGGAAACTATCCAAGTAAACCCTGAGCAGGAACATTCAGAAGGCTACCACCAAATCAACAAGGAGGAGGAAGCCAGGATCGATAACAAAGAAGAAGAAGCCTACAACTTCGTCAACTCAACACCTTTGCAAACCAACTCACCTTAGGTAACAATCCAATCACTAGCAGCAATCTTCTCCATTTTATTTCCTATCCAAGGCAATCATCCAATTCTTTAAATCATTCATATCAGACTTAGATATACTCATAGAAAGAAAATAATAATAAGGGAAGAAACCAACCAAAGAAAAAAATACTTAGATTGGTCTCAGCTTTGATCTTTGTTTATATGGGGGTTGCACCGCATGCTCCCTAAAGCCGATTCATGCTTCCCTACAAGACGACTAGGTTTAGGGCATCGTCGCGAGCCATCCAACCCATGTTTCATCCCTTAATTAATCATTATTATTTGCATCATCGACCGCAAGAAAATCTAAATCAGCCTCGATTAGTGGTTGCAATCTAGCGATATCGTTCATCCTGCGGTGTTGTTTTACTCCCTATTGAGCAACAATAACCGTAGGTATCGCCACGATATCACTAAATGCCATCCAACTAAAGTTAACCAACATAACCCTGCTTATTTGGCCTAGTATCAATTCATCATTTATCGAGCCAATCCATCCGTAAATAGAGTACTCCCACAAATATTTGTAGATCATGACATTCGGTCCCTCATTTCTTATATTCAGATCATGATCCATCGCTTTATAGTCATAGCTATTAAGCAACCAATGGCATTAGGATCATCATCTATCGTATAGACTATTCAAAGCCACTGTTAACATGCCTTAAGCCCATGTTTGAGAATCATCACCGATCCTGACAAGAAATCAAACCATGTAAACTAACTATGCCTATATGATTTTCAATGCATCGAATGTAGCACGAATCAATCCTCCGCACAAGGTAATAACAAGATTGAAAGGATCCCTCATGTTCCAGTCAAACAACTTTATTCCTTCTCTATTTCAAGTATGAGCATATAAATAGCAAATCAATAGAATCCAATATATGTTGTCCTATGCAGCTCAATGGGATTCAACACAAAAGGAAACGCTTAGTCACTCATTAAAAGAAGTATGTGTCAGGTTAATGCTACACAATGGCCTGAACATCCATAATGAGCGAAAATTTTGTATCTTGATACTCCATCTATATGAACTCATAAAGGATTTGATGCAAGAGATTAGGCATACTATGAAATAGCATATCACGACTTTGTGCATCAGGACAATGTTCTTATGGGAATAATTACTTACAAGGCATATAGTGCATAAATAAGTACTACCCGTATTCCCAAAATACAAAAACAAGATCATATA
The DNA here is from genome assembly GCA_036346355.1 of Rhipidocladum racemiflorum. NCBI lineage: Eukaryota > Viridiplantae > Streptophyta > Magnoliopsida > Poales > Poaceae > Rhipidocladum > Rhipidocladum racemiflorum. Next base: position 29,690,846 of record CM070592.1, on the reverse strand, counting down.
AATCCTCAAGAACTCAGATCGCTTGATGATGCATCTCTGATGAACTCAAATGGAATAATCTAAGCCATTCCCTATGTTTTCTTTTCTTTTCGCTTGAATAAGCAAAACACCCACATTCGAATTATTTGTATCCTAGACATGATTAGGTAAAGCTCTCGGTGTATAGCTCCAGATATCATTCGGCAAAGAAAGCAAACTCGAGCAAATAAATTACAACCTAGAACATGGACCTCATCTCTAATTCGTGGATCTGCAAGTACGCAATAAAGGAAACTACCACATAATAGAGAAAAGGAGAAGAAGCCAAGGATTACCAAACTCTAGCCAACCTCCATTACGGCGAAAGGAAAGAACCAACCTGGGAGGCCGAGAATCTGCCGGCGCAAGAGTGAGTCGATGCGAGGTCAACCATGGACCAAGAGTTTAAGCGCAGGCACCGAAGGGCCAAAGCATCAGCAGGGGGAGCCAGACCGGCGTGGCGCAAGGCTTAAAAGCCAGAGGAGGCCGGGGAGGCCAGCGATGAATGGATCGGCTGGGAACCGAGCCCGTCGACGGATCGAGGGAAAGCATAGAGTGGGAGAGAGAATAGAAGAAAGATCCAGAAGAAGGGTTTCGATCGACCGAATAAGTGAGAAAAAGAAAAAGAAAGGAAAATGAGTAAAGAGAGGAAGAAAAAGAAATAAATAGATAATAATAAAGAATAATGATAAATAGACAATAAGAACAATGTTCTGTTATAATTAAAACTATTCCTTCAAATGATTTAAACCTAGTTAATTGAAACCTAATCAAATATCAATCAAATCCAATGCATATATGAATAAGCATACATATTGACTTGCTTTATATAATCCTTAGTTCGTAACCATTTTATGTTTAAATGACTAGACATAACCTTAGCCTGTATTAGTTTTATCTCAGAATTAAATCCTAGACATAGACTACACTCAATTAACTTACATTTGAAACATAAAATTATTATCAATGAGTGCTAATGCATATAGAATTATCGTTAGAATACTTAATAAAGCCTAACCAACCATTTCATGAAGGAACCTTTCTTGCTTAGCATCTGAATCCTATTAAAACAGGACCCTATAAGAAATAAACCGTAAGGTCTGTAGTAACGATGCATATACTTAAGCTTAACCCTACAATTTGCAATTACTTTCACCCTTATTGTTTTATGTACTAATTGATATTAGTACAAACAACTTCACACCCTGAAAATGAATTATAGTATATTTAATCTTACAATCTTAGCTTCACGAATTGTAAAATAAAATGAAACAATTCATAAAGAATAAATGATGTGTGTTGTTCAACCCATACCATTAATAACAGTAAAGATCGCAACGTAAGATATTATACACACGCACGAAATCACGAACCAACCATACTTGTTTTATGTAATGATTACTTATTTGATTTTCCATCTGATTTCCTTTTGCCCTTATTGAAAGTGTTATTTGCTATTTGCAATCTTTTCCGTTATGCTACGTGTAGAATCCGATGTCTCGGACTTCGTCGTCGACAATCTCAAGATTACGTCTTCGACTCGTCGCTAAAGACAACAAATAGCAAGGCAAGCACCCCCTTGATCATATTGATCCCAATTTTTAATAATTAACTAAAATGTTGATTAAAACTTGCTTGCATATGCTATGTTCCATAAAATTGTATTTGGGTACCGGTAGATATACCTTATCATTGATAAACTTCCTCAATTGACATTGATATGTGAACCTTGATAACCCTAGCTCGTGGATAGACAATTGATGTCAAAATGGGTATATTCGATTATTACATGCATATGCTTAGCCATGCTTTAGACTGGGATACGAACAGATGGTTTTACTGTTCGTAATGAATATTTGACATATTGAAGAAAAATGATGAACCTGGTGAACTTTAATCTTGAACCTGATGGAATATTGTGATTCTAATGTTTTATTCTTTCTGAAAGTCAAACTATGATTTCGACGTGGGTGATTATTGGCAATAGCCGGAAGTGCAATTATTAACGCACGTAGATAGGGGGAGTATCGCCCATGTCACTTTAAGGACCGAACGTAGTGTTGCATGATCCAAGTAAACCGTACATCCACAAGTACTGGACTGGGACAGTCTTAACTTATTTGACCCCATCTCTTCCAATTATTTGACCCCTTTTCACAAGGAATCAAAATTTACTAATGTCATCTTCGTTCATAGCCTACATCGACCATACTTTCTTTTCGACTGCCAACCACGTTACACTTTTCATTCTATACTCTCCCAGGCATAACGCACACCCAGGGACATCTAGCTAAGACAATGTCCACGACAAAGCATTTTACATCACAATTTCTATAACATTTGCTTCCACCCAACGATACCTTCAACCAAATACAAACCACGACATCATCAACCTCCATCATCATCCACCCTCATACCACTAATGTCCAGCACCTAGCCCAAGCTAGGACCGTAACTCATTACCAAAACTCAATTAGCACTTTTCCCAAGAGGATGTCGCCCTCACAAACAATTCACACAAACAACGAAACCCACGAGTATAGCTCTTAGATTATACTCAACAATAACCCGAGACCCTTCTTATTCTCACTCCTATCAATAGTGCAAAAGAAGTACGATTCTTTTGAATCCAAGTAGACCACATACAACAACTCGAACCTCAAAGCGCCACAAATCACTTTGAAAAGAACCCGATAACATTGAAAGACCACCCTTTTGCTTTTCCTAAGTCAAGCCACAAAGGAAAACTCAAATCTCCAATCAATGTGATACAATTCGCATCGGGGAGCACCCAAACAAATAGAGACTCCACACAATTCTCTTGACAGAGTTTCCCTTTCTCGACTCGCTTTCACCACAGCCAAACTTTTCATTTTAACCAAAATCAACATCTTGGAAGAGAACTGCCACGAAAACTCTCGAAGAGAAAGGGAAACTCAAATCCCTTGCATAACATAACCAAAATACCAAAGATTTATCCATTCATTCCTTTTCATGCTAGAGAGCAATGGAAATCTCGATTCATAACACGAATGCAAATTCTTCAAGAGCACTCCGGATTAGTCATATATCTCTATATGACTTTCTCACCGTCCTGGCTCAACAACTATTTTATGCTTATAAAACGATGTCATGAATCTTTTCACCATTTATTCGTCATGTAACCACGATACCCATTAACCAATCACAAAGAGACTTCATTCTCTTTGTCACGTGATTGACACCCAACAACATCGATGGTTGCTCAAAATCGCATAAACTACGGCGGCGTTAACCTAAAAATACCATATCGCATCACAACCCAACAACCATCAGACGCAATGCGCAAAACATCGCATTTTAACCAAAGCCAATAAATGTAAGATAGCATCAACTCTCAAATCAAACATCTACGTCTAATAACCGCTACCAATTCTCTTAAAGAGAAAGGAAACACATTCCCGCAGGAACATTTTACCAACAAAATCACTTATGAAACAATCATAAAACTCACCTTTTGAAACGCTACTTAAAAACCACACACGTTTCCCAAATAAATCCAACTCTAGTCACGATAAAATTACAATTTAAGCGCTTAACTCAGTGTTACCAAAGATAAATCAGTTGAACGCTAAAGAGAGCGTCCCACTCCAACGCTTTGGGTGTTAACCCAAACTCATAGCATAGACTAAACAGATTAACCCAAATCCAATGATTGGCATGGTTCAATACCCCACCACATTTGGAACTCATAAGCGGTTACTTCAAATACTACTCTTTCATCCATATTTCCAATCATCTGAGTCAAGTTTGTAACTTGACAAAATGCCACTTAATCGGGGAGATTTTATTGCACACTAATCAAGACGCCTAAACAAAGAGAGGCACTCCCAGAAAAATTTATACATTCATTTGAATCAGTAAACCTTCAAAAGAAAGTTCGACTCAAATCCCAAGAAGTCCAACAACTGTTGCACACAAGCTACAACATCCGCTCTTAATAAAAATCACTTTTCACTGCTCATATAACCACAATTGATTATATCACCAACGAACCGTAGACCATATCTACCGTATGACAACCAACAAGGAGAACCACGTTCTCACAACTCCAGCACAATTACCTTATCAGTTAATCCAACATAAGACGCATATCAACAACTTCTTTTGGTCTACTAACCATGACGAACCATTATTCATGCAACTTATTATCCCAAGCGTAGCACACATCTCTTTACAATTATTCCGGCGTAATCAACAATTACCCTGGATATAATCCCTAAGTCACATATTCCATCTCACAAGTTCATTCCACCAATTATTATACTACCCATGCGACACGATCTCCACTAGACATTCCTCATAAATACGGATCCTGCATGCACCTCTGTCAATAATAATTCAACCTTTCCTACAATCATTCCATATATCCCCATTAATTGATTACACGAATTTTAAGTTATATTGTCGACCCACAATATTAATCGACCCACCACTACAATAGGCGTAATTTCACACCATCTTCTTGCTATAACAAGTTCATCACCGAGACATTCTATGCTAACGAATCTCATACATCCATTAGATTCCTTAACCCGCATCACTTTGCACACACCACTAATCAACTTTCACTTTGGATCACCCTGCCTCGTTTAATCATCTCTTATCAACACAATATTTTAGTTTATCTTTAAATCAACAACCAATTCACTTTAACCGAACCACTAGCTCATATCAACGAAAACTCTAACTTCTCGTCATACACTTAACTTCTTAAACATTCGCGTGAATCACGCACCCAACTCTTAAGGAAACCATAATTGCTCCGTAAAAGAACAACACTAAAACACCTTTCCTTAGGAAAGCTCATCCATAAACCACAAGAGAAGTCAACTCTTAAATTCCCAAATGCCGACACGCAACTATTCCCCAACTCTCGAGATCAACAACTTCCACGAAGGAAGATGGTTGCAAGAGGGAAAACCAAGCGATTAACCAAAAAAAAATTTTAGGCCATAACCCCAAACTTCAAACTTTCACGAAACAAACGGTTTTTCAAAGATGAATTCCCAAGCAAGTCATCATTGCAATCACACACGACTTAGGCCCCGACAACAAGATTTGGCATAACACCGCAATAACTCTTTTAAACCTCGGAAAAAGACAACCACAAGAATAAATTGAAAACTTTCTCCGCAAAGCAACCGATCAACCACATTCTTTCCGACAAAACCTTGACACCTAAATCCATGCGACTTAGATTTTTCATCGGAACTTCAATAAATTCTTTTTTCAAATTGGAGAATGGTAACCCAAGAATCAATCTATAAGTTTCTCTACAAGGCAAACAACAAATCAAGGCCAAAGCCGACTGTGCAACCAAAAGAGGCGCAACCCGAAATTCTTCTTTTGCCTTCAACCAAAGAAGACAAAACCAAAACCACCAAACGAACCATCGGTGAGTATCCAAAACCGAACACTTTTTTTTTTATTTCAACCAACCAAAACCATTCGTCAAACCGGCAAAGGAAATTCGGAGGGTCATTCCACAACTCTACTACTCGACTCCAACCAACTACCCAATCTACGACAGAATGGATAAGCACTCTCCCAACAGGAAGTTAAAAGTCCATCGGTGATGGCACTAACCGGCCACACCGTCAAACCCAACATTACTACAAACAATGAAGGTGACCGAAACCCTTTCGCACCACAACCCACATAATCTCAAAAGTATCAACACAATCAATTCTTTCATAAACATAGCAACATATATTACCAAATGTAACATTCAACATCAAAGCTTAAATACAACATTTAAGCGTAAAGCAACAAGATACCCATACCCATTCCTATCAGGCAACAGAGTGTGTCAAGTTTTAAATTAATTATTCCACTTACACAAGTTTTAATGTTGCTATCCTATGGCAAAGTTTTAAGTAAAACCTAAGCCATGTTTCTAGGTTATCCCACTTCATATTTTAGTTGAACCTATAGTTATGACACTAAATACACATTCCAGGGACCTACAGCCCGCTCTGATACCAACTGTAACACCCCAGCTTTTACTAAGCCCAGAATGTCACCAAACATAGACCATAACACATTTAATACCATAATTTAAGGTAAATTACAGCAAGTAATCATTTGGAATAATTGGAAATTTTGGCAGCATCTCCTTTGTTTTTGCATGAAACTTAACAAAGATAGCATCATATCAATATGTAAGACAAACGAGATATCCATACGCAGCGATAAGGATAGCTAAACATCAACTAAAACATCAATAAGCATCGATAGCAAAATAATAAGCATCATCTTAAATCTAGGAAGTTAAAACAACTCCCTCCCATAGCCCCACATGATACACATGAGGGAAACAACCAAACATACTTATTGTAATGCTTATTGTCGTGTCTCCAAAACAGGTGAATTTGCTAGATTATGATACTACGTGGAGTAGTGTAGCTAAAACCCTTTCCCGCGCGCCGATTTCATGGTACCTAAAGAAAACAAACAACGAAAATACAAGCGTGAGTTCATAACTCAGCGAAGTGTAATACAATGGAAACAGAGTGCAAGACAACAAACCATCAACTTCAATCTTCATAAGCATTACATATCACATCATTACCATTCTCACGTACACGACATGGTAAAAACATCATAATCATCTCTTGATCAATATGGTGTTCGTCTCATGAACTCATGAACAATTCAACAACATTCTCATTCATAGTTTCATTCATGCAATGCAATGCACATGTCTTCTGGAATACTCATACCGGTATGGTTGAGTGCACACCCGTCGGCATGCACCCTTTTCCCCCTTCCATCCCGAAGATGGAGGGTGCCTATCACTCGCTTCCAGTCACCTCGGTGATGGAATCACGAGGTAGGACTTACTCAAACGAATGGCCCCGGACTAGTCATAACGGTTCTCACCGCCCCTACCGGAATAGTTATGACTTAACTCACCGGCCAGCCATGAAAATATGCCATGCATGCAAAATGGACAGTAACGTATTCATAAATAGAATATTGCATGTCAACATATGGCCTCTCAACATGTAAGACCGTGATCAACAATCAACGGTAACCTTTCAAAAACATGGCATGTGAATCCTTTATCAACGACAAGCATTTTTAATCATAGCATGAGGACCCCATATCATCGACATTATTTCAATCATTGCCTAAGGACATCCTATCCATTATAACATGTAATCCATGGCATGGCAAGACAACATGTTATCTATTCCAAATACTATCAATCAATTCTAGCAAGCACGCATAACATAAAAACCACGCAAAACACTTGCCTTCAACCACGTGCAACGGAGTGACGAGAGGTTGAGGGCACTCCCGGAGGCACACCACCTGCAAACACGTGCCACACACTCAAATAGAGTCCACAAAACAGCACACATAAGAATCCCACTACCCGACTTCGCTTAACTCCAAAAATCAGAAAACAGCAAATCTGTCCCTTCGGGACAGCAGCCTTCCGATGGGCATAACTTCTGTTCTAAGACTCCAAATCGATTAAACGAGTACACCATCGCGAAGCTTAGGAAATTTCCTAGCTTTCTCTAGGTATTGGAGAAAGCCAATTCGGCCTCTAAAATTGTTTAATCTAACGTTGAACACGAACTGTCTCAATCTCGTCACAGATTTGACAGCGCTCGGTAAAATAGCTATAACTTCCAAACGGCTGGGCGGAATTTCAATTTCTTTATGTCCACAGAAAGATAATGAAATTATCTATAACTTCTTAGAAGTCCGTACGGCCAGATTCCAACTCTAAATTGGCGAACACGCCTGCCCTAGCTCGGGTTCCCAATCTGCCCGAACCAGAACGCGAATACAACTCTAGTTTTTCATCAAATCTAACCCATGGCAGCACCTCCCTTGATCTAAAAACATGATAATCCCCCTCTACAGCAGCAAGAGATCTACCCCACAAGATCCCCCCATTACCTTCTTGGAGAATCACCAATCGACGATCCAACCTTCGCGTTCCTCCCCCGACTTCCTTCCACGCGCCGTTTCCACCAATCCTCCTCGTCGCAGCCCCTCCCAACAACTTGGACAGCGCCATGGCAGCGAGGAGGAGACCTTGGGATGCGCCCACAAGGGAGGAGAGGGGTGGGGCGGCAGCACCTAGGAAGGGGCGGTTGGGAAGGGAGAGGAGAGGTGAGGTGAGGGAGATGAGGGAAAAATGGGGAATGAGGGGAGAGGAGATGGGGCTGCGCATGGGGGTGGGGAGAGCTAGGGCAGCAGGGTTTGCTGCCCCCTCACCCCACATGGGCCAAGTGGATCCCACCATCCGGCCCGCGAAGTTTCCTCAAGCCCAAAACCTCCCGGAGCGGCCCAAACACCCGAAAATGGCCCAAACGCGTTAAAAGTGAAATCTCAGGGTTTTAGTTGCAAAATCCCCAACTTATCCCATTTTACCACATTTTAAAACCTATTATCATAAATTAGAAAGTCTCGACATTCCGTAGTATCACATTCTACCCCCCTTAACTGGATTCGACCTCGAATCTTACACTTCAACTCTAAAACAATGTCCACTAGGGACTCATCTTCTTTACGAACTCCACACACCCACGCAAAGACTCAAACAAAGGGCAACGACAACGCAATTCTCCAAATCCATCTATTAACAAGAGTAACTTGACTTAGCTTAACTAAGCACAACTTGACATGATTCCTCATTTACTTCAATCGCTATCATGATTCATAAACTCGTAATGACACAATCATCATGAAACACATCCCTTTTACCATTAGCATTAAAGCGGTCAATCGAGGTTCCAAACTTGAACCCCCCAAAAGACCATTTACGCAAAACCCCATCTCTTCCAATTATTTGACCCCTTTTCACAAGGAATCAAAATTTACTAATGTCATCTTCGTTCATAGCCTACATCGACCATACTTTCTTTTCGATCGCCAACCACGTTACACTTTTCATTCTATACTCTCCCAGGCATAACGCACACCCAGGGACATCTAGCTAAGACAATGTCCACGACAAAGCATTTTACATCACAATTTCTATAACATTTGCTTCCACCCAACGATACCTTCAACCAAATACAAACCACGACATCATCAACCTCCATCATCATCCACCCTCATACCACTAATGTCCAAAGACCTAGCCCAAGCTAGGACCGTAACTCATTACCAAAACTCAATTAGCACTTTTCCCAAGAGGATGTCGCCCTCACAAACAATTCACACAAACAACGAAACCCACGAGTATAGCTCTTAGATTATACTCAACAATAACCCGAGACCCTTCTTATTCTCACTCCTATCAATAGTGCAAAAGAAGTACGATTCTTTTGAATCCAAGTAGACCACATACAACAACTCGAACCTCAAAGCGCCACAAATCACTTTGAAAAGAACCCGATAACATTGAAAGACCACCCTTTTGCTTTTCCTAAGTCAAGCCACAAAGGAAAACTCAAATCTCCAATCAATGTGATACAATTCGCATCGGGGAGCACCCAAACAAATAGAGACTCCACACAATTCTCTTGACAGAGTTTCCCTTTCTCGACTCGCCACCACAGCCAAACTTTTCATTTTAACCAAAATCAACATCTTGGAAGAGAAGCGCCACGAAAACTCTCGAAGAGAAAGGGAAACTCAAATCCCTTGCATAACATAACCAAAATACCAGCATTTATCCATTCATTCCTTTTCATGCTAGAGAGCAATGGAAATCTCGATTCATAACACGAATGCAAATTCTTCAAGAGCACTCCGGATTAGTCATATATCTCTATATGACTATCTCACAGTCATGGCTCAACAACTATTTTATGCTTATAAAACGATGTCATGAATCTTTTTCACCATTTATTCGTCATGTAACCACGATACCCATTAACCAATCACAAAGAGACTTCATTCTCTTTGTCACGTGATTGACACCCAACAACATCGATGGTTGCTCAAAATCGCATAAACTACGACGGCGTTAACCGAAAAATACCATATCGCATCACAACCCAACAACCACTGCACGCAATGCGTGCAAAACATCGCATTTTAACCAAAGCCAATAACAGAAGATAGCATCAACTCTCAAATCAAACATCTACGTCTAATAACCGCTACCAATTCTCTTAAAGAGAAAGGAAACACATTCCCAGCAGGGAACATTTTACCAACAAAATCACTTATGAAACAATCATAAAACTCACCTTTTTGAAACGCTCGCAAAAACCACACACGTTTCCCAAATAAATCCAACTCTAGTCACGATAAAATTACAATTTAAGCGCTTAACTCCAAGTGTTACCAAAGATAAATCAGTTGAACGCTAAAGAGAGCGTCCCACTCCAACGCTTTGGGTGTTAACCCAAACTCATAGCATAGACTAAACAGATTAACCCAAATCCAATGATTGGCATGGTTCAATACCCCACCACATTTGGAACTCATAAGCGTTACTTCAAATACTACTCTTTCATCCATATTTCCAATCATCGAGTCAAGTTTGTAACTTGACAAAATGCCACTTAATCAGGGAGATTTTATTGCACACTAATCAAGACGCCTAAACAAAGAGGCAGGCACTCCCAGGAAATTTATACAATCATATGAATCATTAAACCTTAAAAAGAAAGATAGACTCAAATACAAATAAGTCCAACACTGTTGCACACAAGCTACAAAATCTGCTCTTAATAAAAATCACTTTTCACTGCTCATATAACCACAATTGATTATATCACCAACGAACCGTAGACCATATCTACCGTATGACAACCAACAAGGAGAACCACGTTCTCACAACTCCAGCACAATTACCTTATCAGTTAATCCAACATAAGACGCATATCAACAACTTCTTTTGGTCTACTAACCATGACGAACCATTATTCATGCAACTTATTATCCCAAGCGTAGCACACATCTCTTTACAATTATTCCGGCGTAATCAACAATTACCCTGGATATAATCCCTAAGTCACATATTCCATCTCACCAGTTCATTCCACCAATAATAATACTACCCATGCGACACGATCTCCACTAGACATTCCTCATAAATACGGATCCTGCATGGACCTCTGTCAAGAATAATTCAACCTTTCCTACAATCATTCCATATATCCCCATTAATTGATTACACGAATTTTAAGTTATATTGTCGACCCACAATATTAACTGACCCACCAGCTACAATAGGCAGAATTTCACACCATCTTCTTGCTATAACAAGTTCATCAGCCGAGACATTCTATGCTAACGAATCTCATACATCCATTAGATTCCTTAACCCGCATCACTTTGCACACACCACTAATCAACTTTCACTTTGGATCACCCGGCGTCTCGTTTAATCATCTCTTATCAACACAATATTTTAGTTTATCTTTAAATCAACAACCAATTCACTTTAACCGAACCACTAGCTCATATCAACCGAAAACTCTAACTTCTCGTCATACACTTAACTTCTTAAACATTCGCGTGAATCACGCACCCAACTCTTAAGGAAACCATAATTGCTCCAGAAAAGAACAACACCCAAAACACCTTTCCTTAGGAAAGCTCATCCATAAACCACAAGAGAAGTCAACTCTTAAATTCCCAAATGCCGACACGCAACTATTCCCCAACTCTCGAGATCAACAACTTCCACGAAGGAAGATGGTTGCAAGAGGGAAAACCAAGCGATTAACCAAAAAAAAATTTTAGGCCATAACCCCAAACTTCAAACTTTCACGAAACAAACGGTTTTTCAAAGATGAATTCCCAAGCAAGTCATCATTGCAATCACACACGACTTAGGCCCCGACAACAAGATTTGGCATAACACCGCAATAACTCTTTTAAACCTCGGAAAAGACAACCACAAGAATAAATTGAAAACTTTCTCCGTAAAGCAACCGATCAACCACATTCTTTCCGACAAAACCTTGACACCTAAATCCATGCGACTTAGATTTTTCATCGGAACTTCAATAAATTCTTTTTTCAAATTGGAGAATGGTAACCCAAGAATCAATCTATAAGTTTCTCTACAAGGCAAACAACAAATCGGGCGTCAAAGCTGACCAGGCAACCAAAAGAGGCGCAACCCGAAATTCTTCTTTTGCCTTCAACCAAAGAAGACAAAACCAAAACCACCAAAAGAACCATCGGTGAGTATCCAAAACCGAACACTTTTTTCTTTTATTTCAACCAACCAAAACCATTCGTCAAAACGGCAAAGGAAATTCGGAGGGTCATTCCACAACTCTACTACTCGACTCCAACCAACTACCCAATCTACGACAGAATGGATAAGCACTCTCCCAACAGGAAGTTAAAAGTCCATCGGTGATGGCACTAACCGGCCACACCGTCAAACCCAACATTACTACAAACAACAGAAGGTGACCGAAACCCCTTTCGGCACCACAACCCACATAATCTCAAAAGTATCAACACAATCAATTCTTTCATAAACATAGCAACATATATTACCAAATGTAACATTCAACATCAAAGCTTAAATACAACATTTAAGCGTAAAGCAACAGTACCCATACCCATTCCTATCAGGCAACAGAGTGTGTCAAGTTTTAAATTAATTATTCCACTTACACAAGTTTTAATGTTGCTATCCTATGGCAAAGTTTTAAGTAAAACCTAAGCCATGTTTTTAGGTTATCCCACTTCATATTTTAGTTGAACCTATAGTTATGACACTAAATACACATTCCAGGGACCTACTGACCGCTCGATACCAAGCTGTAACACCTGACTTTTACTAAGCCCAGAATGTCACCAAACATAGACCATAACACATTTAATACCATAATTTAAGGTAAATTACAGCAAGTAATCATTTGGAATAATTGGAAATTTTGGCAGCATCTCCTTTGTTTTTGCATGAAACTTAACAGCATAGCATCATATCAATATGTAAGACAAACGAGATATCCATACGCAGCGATAAGGATAGCTAAACATCAACTAAAACATCAATAAGCATCGATAGCAAAATAATAAGCATCATCTTAAATCTAGGAAGTTAAAACAACTCCCTCCCATAGCCCCACATGATACACATGAGGGAAACAACCAAACATACTTATTGTAATGCTTATTGTCGTGTCTCCAAAACAGGTGAATTTGCTAGATTATGATACTACGTGGAGTAGTGTAGCTAAAACCCTTTCCCGCGCGCCGATTTCATGGTACCTAAAGAAAACAAACAACGAAAATACAAGCGTGAGTTCATAACTCAGCGAAGTGTAATACAATGGAAACAGAGTGCAAGACAACAAACCATCAACTTCAATCTTCATAAGCATTACATATCACATCATTACCATTCTCACGTACACGACATGGTAAAAACATCATAATCATCTCTTGATCAATATGGTGTTCGTCTCATGAACTCATGAACAATTCAACAACATTCTCATTCATAGTTTCATTCATGCAATGCAATGCACATGTCTTCTGGAATACTCATACCGGTATGGTTGAGTGCACACCCGTCGGCATGCACCCTTTTCACCCTTCCCTCCCGAAGATGGAGGGTGCCTATCACTGCTTCCAGTCACCTCGGTGATGGAATCACGAGGTAGGACTTACTCAAACGAATGGCCCGGACTAGTCATAACGGTTCTCACCGCCCCTACCGGAATAGTTATGACTTAACTCACCGCCAGCCATGAAAATATGCCATGCATGCAAAATGGACAGTAACGTATTCATAAATAGAATATTGCATGTCAACATATGGCCTCTCAACATGTAAGACCGTGATCAACAATCAACGGTAACCTTTCAAAAACATGGCATGTGAATCCTTTATCAACGACAAGCATTTTTAATCATAGCATGAGGACCCCATATCATCGACATTATTTCAATCATTGCCTAAGGACATCCTATCCATTATAACATGTAATCCATGGCATGGCAAGACAACATGTTATCTATTCCAAATACTATCAATCAATTCTAGCAGCACGTATAACATAAAAACCACGCAAAACACTTGCCTTCAACCACGGGCAACGGAGTGACGAGAGGTTGAGGGCACTCCCGGAGGCACACCACCTGCAAACACGTGCCACACACTCAAATAGAGTCCACAAAACAGCACACATAAGAATCCCACTACCCGACTTCGCTTAACTCCAAAAATCAGAAAACAGCAAATCTGTCCCTTCGGGACAGCAGCCTTCCGATGGGCATAACTTCTGTTCTAAGACTCCAAATCGATTAAACGAGTACACCATCGCGAAGCTTAGGAAATTTCCTAGCTTTCTCTAGGTATTGGGGAAAGCCAATTCGGCCTCTAAAATTGTTTAATCTAACGTTGAACACGAACTGTCTCAATCTCGTCACAGATTTGACAGCGCTCGGTAAAATAGCTATAACTTCCAAACGGCTGGGCGGAATTTCAATTTCTTTATGTCCACGGAAATATAATGAAATTATCTATAACTTCTTAGAAGTCCGTACGGCCAGATTCCAACTCTAAATTGGCGAACACGCCTGCCCTAGCTCGGGTTCCCAATCTGCCCGAACCAGAACGCGAATACAACTCTAGTTTTTCATCAAATCTAACCCATGGCAGCACCTCCCTTGATCTAAAAACATGATAATCCCCCTCTACAGCAGCAAGAGATCTACCCCACAAGATCCCCCCATTACCTTCTTGGAGAATCACCAATCGACGATCCAACCTTCGCGTTCCTCCCCCGACTTCCTTCCACGCGCCGTTTCCACCAATCCTCCTCGTCGCAGCCCCTCCCAACAACTTGGACAGCGCCATGGCAGCGAGGAGGAGACCTTGGGATGCGCCCACAAGGGAGGAGAGGGGTGGGGCGGCAGCACCTAGGGAAGGGGCGGTTGGGAAGGGAGAGGAGAGGTGAGGTGAGGGGAGATGAGGGGAAAAATGGGGAATGAGGGGAGAGGAGATGGGGCTGGCAAGCATGGGGGTGGGGAGAGCTAGGGCAGCAGGGTTTGCTGCCCTCCCTCACCCCCACATGGGCCAAGTGGATCCCACCATCCGGCCCGCGAAGTTTCCTCAAGCCCAAAACCTCCCTGAGCGGCCCAAACACGAAAATGGCCCGAAACGCGTTAAAAAGTGAAATCTCAGGGTTTTAGTTGCAAAATCCCCAACTTATCCCATTTTACCACATTTTAAAACCTATTATCATAAATTAGAAAGTCTCGACATTCCGTAGTATCACATTCTACCCCCCTTAACTGGATTCGACCTCGAATCTTACACTTCAACTCTAAAACAATGTCCACTAGGGACTCATCTTCTTTACGAACTCCACACACCCACGCAAAGACTCAAACAGTGGCAACGACAACGCAATTCTCCAAATCCATCTATTAACAAGAGTAACTTGACTTAGCTTAACTAAGCACAACTTGACATGATTCCTCATTTACTTCAATCGCTATCATGATTCATAAACTCAGAATGACACATCATCATGAAACACATCCCTTTTTACCATTAGCATTAAAACGGTCAACCGAGGTTCCAAACTTGAACCCCCCAAAAGACCATTTACATAAAACCCCATCTCTTCCAATTATTTGACCCCTTTTCACAAGGAATCAAAATTTACTAATGTCATCTTCGTTCATAGCCTACATCGACCATACTTTCTTTTCGACTGCCAACCACGTTACACTTTTCATTCTATACTCTCCCAGGCATAACGCACACCCAGGGACATCTAGCTAAGACAATGTCCACGACAAAGCATTTTACATCACAATTTCTATAACATTTGCTTCCACCCAACGATACCTTCAACCAAATACAAACCACGACATCATCAACCTCCATCATCATCCACCCTCATACCACTAATGTCCAGCACCTAGCCCAAGCTAGGACCGTAACTCATTACCAAAACTCAATTAGCACTTTTCCCAAGAGGATGTCGCCCTCACAAACAATTCACACAAACAACGAAACCCACGAGTATAGCTCTTAGATTATACTCAACAATAACCCGAGACCCTTCTTATTCTCACTCCTATCAATAGTGCAAAAGAAGTACGATTCTTTTGAATCCAAGTAGACCACATACAACAACTCGAACCTCAAAGCGCCACAAATCACTTTGAAAAGAACCCGATAACATTGAAAGACCACCCTTTTGCTTTTCCTAAGTCAAGCCACAAAGGAAAACTCAAATCTCCAATCAATGTGATACAATTCGCATCGGGGAGCACCCAAACAAATAGAGACTCCACACAATTCTCTTGATGAGTTTCCCTTTCTCGACTCGCTTTCACCACACCAAACTTTTCATTTTAACCAAAATCAACATCTTGGAAGAGAAGCGCCACGAAAACTCTCGAAGAAAGGGAAACTCAAATCCCTTGCATAACATAACCAAAATACCAGCATTTATCCATTCATTCCTTTTCATGCTAGAGAGCAATGGAAATCTCGATTCATAACACGAATGCAAATTCTTCAAGAGCACTCCGGATTAGTCATATATCTCTATATGACTTTCTCACCGTCCTGGCTCAACAACTATTTTATGCTTATAAAACGATGTCATGAATCTTTTTCACCATTTATTCGTCATGTAACCACGATACCCATTAACCAATCACAAAGAGACTTCATTCTCTTTGTCACGTGATTGACACCCAACAACATCGATGGTTGCTCAAAATCGCATAAACTACGACGGCGTTAACGAAAAATACCATATCGCATCACAACCCAACAACCATCAGACGCAATGCGTGCAAAACATCGCATTTTAACCAAAGCCAATATGAGAAGATAGCATCAACTCTCAAATCAAACATCTACGTCTAATAACCGCTACCAATTCTCTTAAAGAGAAAGGAAACACATTCCCAAATAGGAACATTTTACCAACAAAATCACTTATGAAACAATCATAAAACTCACCTTTTGAAACGCCGCTTAAAAACCACACACGTTTCCCAAATAAATCCAACTCTAGTCACGATAAAATTACAATTTAAGCGCTTAACTCGGTGTTACCAAAGATAAATCAGTTGAACGCTAAAGAGAGCGTCCCACTCCAACGCTTTGGGTGTTAACCCAAACTCATAGCATAGACTAAACAGATTAACCCAAATCCAATGATTGGCATGGTTCAATACCCCACCACATTTGGAACTCATAAGCCGGTTACTTCAAATACTACTCTTTCATCCATATTTCCAATCATCAGAGTCAAGTTTGTAACTTGACAAAATGCCACTTAATCAGGGAGATTTTATTGCACACTAATCAAGACGCCTAAACAAAGAGGCACTCCCGAGAAAATTTATACATTCATTTGAATCAGTAAACCTTCAAAAGAAAGTTCGACTCAAATCCCAAGAAGTCCAACACGTGCACACAAGCTACAACATCTGCTCTTAATAAAAATCACTTTTCACTGTTCATATAACCACAATTGATTATATCACCAACGAACCGTAGACCATATCTACCGTATGACAACCAACAAGGAGAACCACGTTCTCACAACTCCAGCACAATTACCTTATCAGTTAATCCAACATAAGACGCATATCAACAACTTCTTTTGGTCTACTAACCATGACGAACCATTATTCATGCAACTTATTATCCCAAGCGTAGCACACATCTCTTTACAATTATTCGGCGTAATCAACAATTACCCTGGATATAATCCCTAAGTCACATATTCCATCTCACCATTCATTCCACCAATAATAATACTACCCATGCGACACGATCTCCACTAGACATTCCTCATAAATACGGATCCTGCACGGACCTCTGTCAAGAATAATTCAACCTTTCCTACAATCATTCCATATATCCCCATTAATTGATTACACGAATTTTAAGTTATATTGTCGACCCACAATATTAATCGACCCACCAGCTACAATAGGCGAATTTCACACCATCTTCTTGCTATAACAAGTTCATCAGCCGAGACATTCTATGCTAACGAATCTCATACATCCATTAGATTCCTTAACCCGCATCACTTTGCACACACCACTAATCAACTTTCACTTTGGATCACCCGGCGTCTCGTTTAATCATCTCTTATCAACACAATATTTTAGTTTATCTTTAAATCAACAACCAATTCACTTTAACCGAACCACTAGCTCATATCAACCGAAAACTCTAACTTCTCGTCATACACTTAACTTCTTAAACATTCGCGTGAATCACGCACCCAACTCTTAAGGAAACCATAATTGCTCCAGAAAAGAACAACACCCAAAATACCTTTCCTTAGGAAAGCTCATCCATAAACCACAAGAGAAGTCAACTCTTAAATTCCCAAATGCCGACACGCAACTATTCCCCAACTCTCGAGATCAACAACTTCCACGAAGGAAGATGGTTGCAAGAGGAAAACCAAGCGATTAACCAAAAAAATTTTAGGCCATAACCCCAAACTTCAAACTTTCACGAAACAAACGGTTTTCAAAGATGAATTCCCAAGCAAGTCATCATTGCAATCACACACGACTTAGGCCCCGACAACAAGATTTGGCACAACACCGCAATAACTCTTTTAAACCTCGGAAAAAGACAACCACAAGAATAAATTGAAAACTTTCTCCGTAAAGCAACCGATCAACCACATTCTTTCCGACAAAACCTTGACACCTAAATCCATGCGACTTAGATTTTTCATCGGAACTTCAATAAATTCTTTTTTCAAATTGGAGAATGGTAACCCAAGAATCAATCTATAAGTTTCTCTACAAGGCAAACAACAAATCGGGCGTCAAAGCTGACCAGGCAACCAAAAGAGGCGCAACCCGAAATTCTTCTTTTGCCTTCAACCAAAGAAGACAAAACCAAAACCACCAAAAGAACCATCGGTGAGTATCCAAAACCGAACACTTTTTTCTTTTATTTCAACCAACCAAAACCATTCGTCAAAACGGCAAAGGAAATTCGGAGGGTCATTCCACAACTCTACTACTCGACTCCAACCAACTACCCAATCTACGACAGAATGGATAAGCACTCTCCCAACAGGAAGTTAAAAGTCCATCGGTGATGGCACTAACCGGCCACACCGTCAAACCCAACATTACTACAAACAACAGAAGGTGACCGAAACCCCTTTCGGCACCACAACCCACATAATCTCAAAAGTATCAACACAATCAATTCTTTCATAAACATAGCAACATATATTACCAAATGTAACATTCAACATCAAAGCTTAAATACAACATTTAAGCGTAAAGCAACAGTACCCATACCCATTCCTACTGTGCAACAGAGTGTGTCAAGTTTTAAATTAATTATTCCACTTACACAAGTTTTAATGTTGCTATCCTATGGCAAAGTTTTAAGTAAAACCTAAGCCATGTTTCTAGGTTATCCCACTTCATATTTTAGTTGAACCTATAGTTATGACACTAAATACACATTCCAGGGACCTACAGCCCGCTCTGATACCAACTGTAACACCCCAGCTTTTACTAAGCCCAGAATGTCACCAAACATAGACCATAACACATTTAATACCATAATTTAAGGTAAATTACAGCAAGTAATCATTTGGAATAATTGGAAATTTTGGCAGCATCTCCTTTGTTTTTGCATGAAACTTAACAAAGATAGCATCATATCAATATGTAAGACAAACGAGATATCCATACGCAGCGATAAGGATAGCTAAACATCAACTAAAACATCAATAAGCATCGATAGCAAAATAATAAGCATCATCTTAAATCTAGGAAGTTAAAACAACTCCCTCCCATAGCCCCACATGATACACATGAGGGAAACAACCAAACATACTTATTGTAATGCTTATTGTCGTGTCTCCAAAACAGGTGAATTTGCTAGATTATGATACTACGTGGAGTAGTGTAGCTAAAAC
This sequence comes from Rhipidocladum racemiflorum, assembly GCA_036346355.1. NCBI lineage: Eukaryota > Viridiplantae > Streptophyta > Magnoliopsida > Poales > Poaceae > Rhipidocladum > Rhipidocladum racemiflorum. Next base: position 29,670,945 of record CM070592.1, on the reverse strand, counting down.
CCTTTCCATACGCCGATTTCATGGTACCTAAAGAAAACAAACAACGAAAATACAAGCGTGAGTTCATAACTCTTGAAGTGTAATACAATGGAAACAGAGTGCAAGACAACAAACCATCAACTTCAATCTTCATAAGCATTACATATCACATCATTACCATTCTCACGTACCACGACATGGTAAAAACATCATAATCATCTCTTGATCAATATGGTGTTCGTCTCATGAACTCATGAACAATTCAACAACATTCTCATTCATAGTTTCATTCATGCAATGCAATGCACATGTCTTCCGGAATACTCATACCGGTATGGTTGAGTGCACACCCGTCGGCATGCACCCTTTTCCCCTTCCATCCCGAAGATGGAGGGTGCCTATCACTGCTTCCAGTCACCTCGGTGATGGAATCACGAGGTAGGACTTACTCAAACGAATGGCCCGGACTAGTCATAACGGTTCTCACCGCCCCTACCGGAATAGTTATGACTTAACTCACGGCCAGCCATGAAAATATGCCATGCATGCAAAATGGACAGTAACGTATTCATAAATAGAATATTGCATGTCAACATATGGCCTCTCAACATGTAAGACCGTGATCAACAATCAACGGTAACCTTTCAAAAACATGGCATGTGAATCCTTTATCAACGACAAGCATTTTTAATCATAGCATGAGGACCCCATATCATCGACATTATTTCAATCATTGCCTAAGGACATCCTATCCATTATAACATGTAATCCATGGCATGGCAAGACAACATGTTATCTATTCCAAATACTATCAATCAATTCTAGCAGCACGTATAACATAAAAACCACGCAAAACACTTGCCTTCAACCACGGGCAACGGAGTGACGAGAGGTTGAGGGCACTCCTGAGGCACACCACCTGCAAACACGTGCCACACACTCAAATAGAGTCCACAAAACAGCACACATAAGAATCCCACTACCCGACTTCGCTTAACTCCAAAAATCAGAAAACAGCAAATCTGTCCCTTCGGGACAGCAGCCTTCCGATGGGCATAACTTCTGTTCTAAGACTCCAAATCGATTAAACGAGTACACCATCGCGAAGCTTAGGAAATTTCCTAGCTTTCTCTAGGTATTGGGGAAAGCCAATTCGGCCTCTAAAATTGTTTAATCTAACGTTGAACACGAACTGTCTCAATCTCGTCACAGATTTGACAGCGCTCGGTAAAATAGCTATAACTTCCAAACGGCTGGGCGGAATTTCAATTTCTTTATGTCCACGGAAAGATAATGAAATTATCTATAACTTCTTAGAAGTCCGTACGGCCAGATTCCAATTCTAAATTGGTGAACACGCCTGCCCTAGCTCGGGTTCCCAATCTGCCCGAACCAGAACGCGAATACAACTCTAGTTTTTCATCAAATCTAACCCATGGCAGCACCTCCCTTGATCTAAAAACATGATAATCCCCCTCTACAGCAGCAAGAGATCTACCCCACAAGATCCCCCCATTACCTTCTTGGAGAATCACCAATCGACGATCCAACCTTCGCGTTCCTCCCCCGACTTCCTTCCACGCGCCGTTTCCACCAATCCTCCTCGTCGCAGCCCCTCCCAACAACTTGGACAGCGCCATGGCAGCGAGGAGGAGACCTTGGGATGCACCCACAAGGGAGGAGAGGGGTGGGGCGGCAGCACCTAGGGAAGGGGCGGTTGGGAAGGGAGAGGAGAGGTGAGGTGAGGGGAGATGAGGGGAAAAATGGGGAATGAGGGGAGAGGAGATGGGGGCTGCGCATGGGGGGTGGGGAGAGCTAGGGCAGCAGGGTTTGCTGCCCCCCCTCACCCCCACATGGGCCAAGTGGATCCCACCATCCGGCCCGCCAAGTTTCCCTCAAGCCCAAAACCTCCCCAGAGCGGCCCAAACACCCGAAAATGGCCCGAAACGCGTTAAAAAGTGAAATCTCAGGGTTTTAGTTGCAAAATCCCCAACTTATCCCATTTTACCACATTTTAAAACCTATTATCATAAATTAGAAAGTCTCGACATTCCGTAGTATCACAATTACTCCGACGCAGGAAAACGAGATTATTGACGACATTTCTTTCTAAGGCTTTACCTTGTCAGTTGCCTGTGGATTATGTGGCAAACTACAAGACATCTGATTCTTTTGTTATGTATTTAGTCGACCTCATCGGTCATATTGTATCAATACTTCCGCTGTAATAAAATATGAAACTTTTGTATGGTTGTGATTCCAAATTGTGTTTTGTGCGTGCCAGCCACTGATCATGGGAATGGTACAGTATGCACATTAGAACCTTGCTTTTATGTTTGCACTGTAGCATAAAAGTGAGGGTCTAACACTGGTACAACACCGATAGCAAAGAGACCCTATCGGATGTCCACCGAGGAGTTGGTAGAGATGAAGAAACAGCTGGAAGAGTTAATAGAGAAAGGATTTATCAGACCGAGCTCGTCGCCGTGGGGAGCACCAGTTTTGTTTGTCAAGAAGAAGGACGGGAGTTTCAGGATGTGCATCGACTACCGTGCACTCAATGAAGTCACCGTGAAGAATAAGTACCCGCTACCCAGGATTGATGATTTGTTCGATCAGCTGAGAGGAGCCGGAGTTTTCTCCAAGATTGATCTGAGATCGGGATACCATCAGTTGAAGATCCGATCAGAAGATATCCCGAAGACTGCATTCTCGTCAAGATATGGACATTACGAGTTCTGATTATGTCCTTTGGATCGATTTAATGCGCCAAAGATATTTCATGAATATGATGAATAAGGTGTTCATGGAATATTTGGACAAGTTTGTTGTTGTGTTCATAGATGATATCCTAATCTACTCCAAGACAGAGGATGAACATGCCGAACACTTGAGGCGAGTTACGCATGGGTAAGCCTCACGTGTTACGCTTTAGATCTAATCTCAGCCGTTGGATCTAGATCCAACGGCCGGGATCGAGCCGCGTTCTATGCATGACTTGCTGAGTACCAAGTACTCACCCTTATCAAATGCTGTTTTACTGCAAATATACCATGAGCCATTCCTTTGTATTAAGCCATGCATGTAGTATATTAGTTGCATTCTATGCATGACTTGCTGAGTACCAAGTACTCACCCTTGCCACAATACAACACCAGTTGAAGAAGAGGCAACGCCAGCTCTGGAGGAGGAATTCCAGGAGGAACCGACAAGCTACGGGGAGAGCCCAGCCAGTTGCCTGTGGCATATTGGTTGGCGCCACGCGTTTTCTTTATATATTCCGCTGCAGATTTTTATTTGAATAAGTCTTTCGCCTTGCGAGGCGTACTTTTGTAACTTGACCATAAGGTCGAGCAACCAGCTATATTTCCTTTCAATAAAGTACTTTAATATTTCGTTGAGTATGATTGTGATATTTACCAATGTTGAGACTGTGTGCACTAGCGTGATCCTGGACTAGTGCTGAATACACAGAGGGTCCGTATTTGCAAATTCAGGTCCCGACAGAGGTGGTATCAGAGCCATACTGACTGTAGGCTCACCCATAGTTAGAATGGTCGTAGGGAGGATAAAACCTATTTTCTAAAGTTAAAAGCTGACAAGACAATGGATGAAATGTCGACTCACCCCCTTCTCTCCCTTCATATCCCTTTTTGCTGAATTTCTCTTGCTATCCGTTGGTTTCAAACTTTTGAGTTCTTACGCGAATATCTTTTGGCAGATGTTGATAAAGAACAACTACGCCGAGCGTGAGGGAGGCTACGCTGCCGAGTTGTGGCGTATGCTGCAGTTTCTTAGAGGTTTTGAGAGACCGCTTGTAGGATCGAAGTATACGAATATAGCAATCAGAGGGGGGGAGGTGAATGATTGTGCGGAAGTGAAAACCAAATTTTCAATATAATAAAAATTCACCCCAAAACATAACCAAATAATTGCCTCGTATTCGACAAAAACAGAATGACAGAGGTTCGGTAAAATGCAAATTCCTGGAGATCCAACCATTATATAGATCTAAAATTTGTACGCAAGAAACTAGATTCCAATACGAATTGAACCTAAAAAGAATCAGCTCGATCGGACTTACGGATCAAAAGTTATGAGCTTCGCAAGCTTGCTGTTCCAAAACTTAACGAAAATCAATCTAATCAAAACTTGTAGATAAATCAAGAACAACAAGAGATTAATCAATAAAACTTTGAGGAACTCTATATCAATACCCTAGAAAGGTTTTTGATGGATCAGATCAAGATGAAACTCAAAGAACAAGAATCAATCTAGAACAAGAACAAGCATGCAAACAAGAACCAAAACAGAAAACACTGTAGCAACGTGGTTACTATAGCACGCAAGAATCTTGGAAGAATTGATCTTTATTTCTTTTGTCTAAAGTACTCCCATTAAAAGAGTACAAACCCTAAAACTGAGCTTGAGGCTCTCAATACGCCTTGCTCACCTTGATTGATGCCCTTCAACAGGAGGCAACCCCTCCTATTTAAAGGAGCAAAACACAAGGAGTCCTAAATACAATTCCTAATCCTAGTAGGAGTCCCACTCCTAATCCTAGAAAGAGTATGTATTCAACACAACTCCACTTGGCTCAATCTGGCCAAGTACAACTCTTGCACGTGTATGGCAACCCCACCATACTCACGTGACTAACACTTTGCACGCGTATGGCCACCTGCCATACTCACGTGACTAACCATTCTTCATGTGCACAATTCTCTTAGCCCGAACGTCCCGCATGACATCCTTGACCACCAAGACCTCAGTTCCTCCTGAACCTAGTCCCGAACCTCAGTTCCTCCATGAACCTAGTTCCGGTCCCGTCATCGACTACGTTCGCCCTCGGGCAATACCTGCACATGAACAAACCACAAAACGATTTCGAGCACAAGTCCACGATTTGACTCAAGGTCAATCCATGCAACTACTCACACGAGCATTGCATAAAATCCATTTCAAAACAAGCATCATGAAATTCACATGAATTTCATAATCTCAAAGTCAAACCAAAAACTCAATTCCAAATCGCTCAAAACCCTAATCGAGCAAAAAAACCATTCACGCCGGACCCAAAAAAATATGGTCTGGCGTACACATGAAAAAGTCACTCAAAAACCCATTCACGACGGACCAAAAAATTTGGTCCGGCGTACATGTAAAACTTACTGTTTTTCATGAACTTGGTCTAGCACAAAAGGACTCAGATTCATGTTTACGACAGACCAAAAAACTTGTTTTGTCGTACATGGGAAAATGAGGTTGCCAAAAACATGTTTACGATAGACCAGAAAACTTGGTTTGTCGTACATGTAGAACTTACTGTTTTTCAAGAACTTGGTCTAGCACAAAAGGGCTCAGATTCATGTTTACGACAGACCAAAAAACTTGGTTTGTTGTACATGGGAGAATGAGGTTGCCAAAAACATGTTTACGACAGACCAACAAACTTGGTTTGTTGTACATGGGAGAAACGATGTTTCTGAATTAACTTGAATCCTCAAAAACATGATGATGGCGGACCAAAAAATTTGGTCCGGCGCAAGGCGAAATTTGGTACGGCGCCAAAAGAAGACTCTGTTTCTGAATTCAAACACGCACGAGCACTAAAGCAATATTTCGCAAATTCAAATATAAGCCAATTTTTCAGCACATGATTTCACACCGCTCTACCGAGGGACTACACTCGTGCAGGCAGGACTGGTCATAGGATGGGACGTCAAGATCACGGTGTATGCCCGAGAGAAGACGAAGTTCAGTCGCCCTTTTCACTTCACCACTAGGAGGTCAACATTTGAGATGGGAATCCAGGAGGTGCCTCGTCGAGCGATGCAGCAGATTGCTCGCACTTACTCCAGGGAGCTGGAAGGCACAGTATTCCATCACCACCCACGCCGAGACAGCAGAGCTCAGCGGAAGCCGATAGAAGAAGAGGATGCTACTGTCACACACTTAGCCAGATTCGTCGTCGCCTAGGAGGAGCTTAGCGACGACACAGTTCAGGAGTTGATGAAGGCTCGCGAGCAGGTCAAGGAAGGGAAAAAGCACCTAGAGAATGCTCGTGAGTACGTCGCCCATGCTGCGGAAAGGATCATAGAGCTGGAGACCGCATTGTACGGGCAGAGCCCCGATCCAGTGTTGCAGTTGGACGCCCCAGAGCCAGAGGAGGACCCAGAAGAGGCACCACCTGCACCCGCGCCACAGCCACAGCAACAGTCAGATCCCGAGCCAGAGGAGGACGCCGCGTCGTCAATCACAGCTGCAGTTGCAGGGCATGGCGATTGCTTCGCGCCTATGCCGCCGCACCCGCCCCGAGGAGGTAGTGGAGGTTTTCTCGACGAGTGAGCGTAGGTTTTGTAGTTGAGACTCCTTCGTCGAGTCGTGTCTTAGATTAATAAGAGTCGCCCTCTAGGTGTTAGACTCCAGTGTGCTAGTTTAATTTGGATTTTCATTGCTTGCTGAGTGTGCTGTATGTGTTGCAAGGCCCCTAGACATTGTGAGCAACCATACCAAGTTACTATTAATTAAATAATAAAAGTTGGATTTTGAGTTACACCTTTCGCCCCACATAGTTCCCTACTACTTGTCTATTCTTGTTTCCCTCTCGTCTCTAAAACCTGGAGAAATCGACAGATGGTGAACACCCGTGGAAACCTTGGAGGCAGCGGCAGTGGTTCTCGCCCAGCAGGAAACCCCAACGATGGAACACCTACACCCCAGGCAGCACCACAAGTGGACATGCAGAACTTTGAAGCTTTCATTGCTGCTCAGACTCAGTTGATGCTTGTGATGATGTAGCAGATGCAGCAGATTACTGCCCAAGCTGTAACACCCTAGTTTTCGCTTTCTAGAGAAAAACCTAATTTAAAGAATTAAATTCAAAACTTGGAGTTTCTTTGCTGTTTATATTAACCTGGCATCCTTTCCTCTTTGAAATCGGGATTCAATTCCCTTCCGATTGAAAAATCGGATTTTCCAGTTCCACCGGTACCCGAAATTTCACCCGAGTCCAAAAATCCCCAAACCACTTCAAGTGTGTTCCAAATATTCCAAGATGATTTTAGGAATCATTCCCCGGATTTTTGGACCTCCGTTCCTATTTTATCTAGCGCGACTTTTGTTTAATGCCTACGATTCGCTCCCGAATATTCAATTCCACAAATTTCATCCAAATTCAACCAAACCAATTTTATTGGGTCCCAAATATTCTAAAATGGCTCTAGGAATTTTTCCGAAATTTTTAGGCCATTTTTCCTAATTTTTCTCTAGGGCGAATCATTTACGTAAAGGAGGACGAATGAGAGAGGGACACGTGGCAGTGAACAGTGTTCGTCTTCAACCTCCAGCCAACTCAAAGAACAGAGAAGCTTCAACTCCTCTCCAATGGAGGTCTCCCTCTCAAATGCCCATAACTCCCTCAAATCAACTCCAAATTGCGAACGGCCGGTTCCGTTGGATTCGTAGCGTCGCTCTCTTGCTATTCCCCATCATCTTTAATCCCAAAGCTCGCCGGAAGTTGAACAACCGAGCAAAAACCGAAGTCCACTCAAATGCCATTAACTCGGGCGTTTCTCCTCCAAACGCCGCACCACCACCTCCATTCCCTCCGTATAAGAGTCCCCGTTCCGGGAGTGTGCTCCCCTTTCCCTCTACTCCACTCATGTGCCCGTGAGATCAAGAAAACCGAGGTTGGGTTAAACTTTTTCGGTGTTCTTCGTGTTCATGCTTGTAGATCTCTCCACGGTGGGTCATTCTTCGTGCCACTTGGTTCCTTGTGATCGTGATTGAGTCTAGAGTCTAACCCAACAATCAATTTTAGGATCCCTCAAGTTTTGGAGACGAATTTCGGGTTTTTGTCATTTCGGCCGAAGCTCCGTTCGTCGTCAAATTCGTCACCTCCGGTGAGAATCAACTCAATTCCTTCCTCCTTTGAGTCCCTAAGGATGTTATCTAGAGAATCCATGATTTTATTTGGTCCAAATCCATGCGAAAATAGGGCAAAAATCCGTTTTTTTGGAAGAAAAGGGGGCGTTGTAACTTTGGTTCAGCGGTGGAACAATTTTTCGCGAGTTACTGTAGCAAACAGTACCTTTTTCTTTTTTTCCTTGATTTTCCATCATTTTCCAACTTTGAACGCTTATAACTTTTGCGTCCGAACTCCGATTGACTCTGTTCAAGTTTCTAAATTCATCTAAAATCAAGATCTTCCTGCCAGTATAACTTTTATAATTTTTGGATTTTATTTATTTTCTTTTATTTATTTATTGCCTCGATTTGCGCGTAGCCGGGGACCCCGACGCGATCGCCGATCCCGCCGCCGGACTTCAAGTGTTCAACATTCTCGCTGTGGCTGAGGCAAGTCTCCTTGACACATGTTGATCCTACAAATTACAACTGTTTTACCACTGTTTTATAAAGTGCGTTGCTATTTATATTAAATGGATGATGTTAACGTTAGATTATTAGTTATGCCTGTTGTTCCTACCTCCTTGACGTTGTTATCCCTGACCCTTTGTCGCCCTAGTGTAGTAATCCACCAATATAAGTGTTTTTGGGAAAATATTCTGTTATTAGAGAAATGACTGTTTGGAAGACAGTTTGGATGTAATATATTAGTATAGAACGTAGATTGAAGCTAGAACCCCATTTGATTGGAGATTACATGAATATTAGTGTTGATGGGGATTGTTAGTTATGAAGTTGATCTATGAACGTTGATGATTGAAATATTGTGAAGTTGGATTATTATAGGAGTTCACATTATAATGGATTGGGGGAAATTTTGGAAGAGGTATGGTATTGTGAAGTATTCTTGTTGGATTAAATAGGTCAGTATAAGTATATACTATGTTGAATTGGATTTCTTGGGTTGATAAAATAGTATCAAATGAGAATCAGAGTTAGTTGGATTATTAGTGCTTGTTGGGGAATTATTACTAACTGATCGATTAAGAAATAGATGATGGTGGAAATATAGATATGTGATAATCATTTATGGAGAATTGTGAATGATCCAGAATATTTGGTGGTTTAGTAAATGATAATATTCCGTATTCTTGGTGGATTAAAGTAGATGATTTAGAGGTGATAATGTGAAGGATTAAATATATGCTATTATGAAGTATTATCGGTGGATTATATTCTAGATGATTAAAGATGATGTTGTGAAGTATTCTCGGTGGTTTAGTGAATGATTTTGTGAAATATGGTCTTGCGATACCCATTTATGTGGATTTATGAATAATGTGGATTATGTGTGATTTGTTTAAGTCGATCGGATGTCACTATGTATGAAGATCATTATAGTCGATGAATTAATAAAGTCTTGATTTCGGGAGTCTTTGTTAAAAGATGCTTGGGGATGAGATTGTGAATTATTCATGGTGGATCAAGTAGATTACCAAAATTAATCGATGTCTGGATGATGGGTAATCGATAATGAGAATTATATTTTGAGGAGATTGTTTCATATACAAATATGATTGTGGTTTAATATGATTTTGGAGTTATGATAGTACCAGGATATACTTCCTACTTGCGGATACTATATTTGTCGACGATTGGGGAACAGGCCCCCGCCGAGCTTACTTGTTGGTGGAGGGACCAACTGTGACCCCTTCTTACGTGAGGGATTACTCGAGGAACGGCTCACCAGATTTCAACGAGCGTGGACACAGCAGTTTACCCTGGTTCGGGCCTCTCAGGAAAGAGATAATAGCCCTACTCGGCTCGTTTACTCTTGCAATGTGTCTGAGTCTTACAGTGTGTGTGTTACAGTCTGCGTGTTGCCGTATGTGTCCCCCTCACGATGGGGACCCTTTTATAGCTTACAAAGGATCGAACTCCACGACTCCACTACCCGCACGTTTTGGACCTCGTCCAAACGTGGCAACTGGTGGATCCTATCTCTCCGCCACGCTCCCACGGGAAACGTAACGGGCCAACGGAAGTTACGCTCGGGTGGTTATTCCCACCGAACCCGAGACTACGTAAGGTCGGCCGGTGGCCGGCACCGAGCTCGGACATCTTACCCGAGCTCGAGCTCGGAATCGACTGGAACATGTGGCATTCTCGGTCCCACCCGAGCCCGAGCTCGGAACTGACCGGAATGCATAGCCCTCCGAGTTCCGATTAGACAATCCAGGGTAACGACCTCCTGGTGGCTCGGGCGGGAGCGAACTTGGTCGTTGGTGGCATCCGAGGTAATTTATGGAAATTACCCGACCCCCCGACAGCTAGCCCCCGAGGTCCAAGTGGGAAAAGGTCTAAGGAAGGCCTTCCCCTTGGGCCTACCGTCCTACGAGCATGTCGGTTCTGCGGCGGACAACTGCCGCGACCAACGAGCTATTAACCTCCTCCGGGAACGAGCTTGTTGTTCCAGCTCGTCGTGTTTCGAGCGAACAGAAGTGGGCCCCCCTCATCGGTTCCTTCTCCTGGAAGCCTGAACTGTCCTTCCTGGGGAACCGCCTTTTCTGGCAGGACGGTTTCGATTTGCGTGCCCACGTGTCGTTCTCCGGATGGCGAACGCCTCAACTGCCCTCTGTGCCTCTAGGGCTTCCTCGACCATAACGGCGGGAAGTCCTTTCGCTTCCCCATCTCCTGGAGGAGTTTTTAAACACTCGAAGAGAAAACCCTCAGACTCACTTGGCCATATTGCGATCGCTGCGTCTCACACTCCTCTGCTTCGGCGCTCATCCTTCTTCTTGATCATCTTCCTCATCCTCATGGCGAAGTTCGGCGTCAGCAAGCTCGACAGGCGCAGGCTGGAGGTCCTCGAGCGGGTGAAGTACCTCGACGCCGGTACATGGAGAGCCCCCGGCGACGAAGAGAGCCCGCAGCCGGAGGAGGGGGAGATCGTCTCCACCGAGCTCTACGCCATGAACGGGCTCCGGACGCCCGAAAGTGAGTTTGTCGAGGCCGTACTCGCCTCCTGCGAGTGCGAGATCGCTCACCTCCATCCCAACTCCATTCTCATTATGGCCATCTTCACCCATCTCTGCGAAGGGTTCGTGGGCGTCGAGCCCACTCCCAGTCTCTTCTTCCACTTCTACACCCTTTCTCGCAAGACGCCGCAGCCGGCTGCCTCTATTTCGCTGCGACCTACCCGACCATATGAGTACCCGAGCTTCACGCTCAAGGACTCGGTGTCGGGTTGGGCCGACTCTTGGTTCTACCTGAGGAAAGCAGAAGGCGGCACGCTTTCCTACTCCGGCGCCAGAGGTCGCGCCGTCGAGACGCCCCGACCGCCCGTGGAGCCCGAGGAGGAGAAGATCCTCATGACGATCAACGAGCTCACGTGCCTGGGGCTGACCGGCCGGGACGTTACCCGGGACTACGTCAGGAGCCGGATATCACCCCTTAGGAGGAGGGAGCATCCCTTCTTCAAGGTCGAGGGGTGGCAGGACATCACCCGGGAGTCACGCTCAGGTATGTCATCGTCCCCGACTTTCTTTTCCGAGCAGAGGGTGCCTCTTCTCACGACCTCTCCCTTGGCTGGTATGCAGCTCCGCCAGAGGACTGGGTGGATGTGAGGGTGTCCGAGATGTTCGGCACCCCTAAAGGCAAGGAAATCATCGAGGGCCGCCAGATCCCGAACAACGTCCTTAACCGGACCGAGGCGGTAAGTTTCTGATTCGGACTTCTTTTCGAAGCTTTTGTCCGGACAGGCTTCGCCGGGGGCCTTCCGACCTCATTTGAGTTTTTCTCTTTTTCAACAGGAGAAGGTTGCCCTCGAGGTCGCCGTGTCCCAGCTGGGATCCCAGTTGGCGGGACGGGGTCGAAAGACCAAGGGACAGGCGGGTCGCAAGCGTCGCGCTCGATCTCCGTCGGCCACGCTGCCCTCGCCAGCAAGACACGCAGCGCCCCGCCGACGACCGCTCACCCCGCCAAAGACTGGAGTATGCGGACCGGCAGGAGGTGAGTGAACTGAGATTGTGGATGGACGAGTACACGAAACAATCCCGAGCCGATGGCTCGCTTATGCGCCAAATTGCTACGGCGAAGAAGGAGGCCGCAGCCGCGTGGCCCAAATGGAAGGTCGAGCTGGAGGGCCAGATCGCGGCCCTTCAGGTGGAGCTCGCGCGGGTGAGCTCGAGCCCGGCTCCCGGGGACCGCGAGGAGGAGAAGGACGAGCTGGACCCCGCCCCCTTGGTCCCGAGGTCCCGCAGGTCGTCTGCCACGCCTCAACCGCGCCCAACGCCGACTGTCTCCGAGGTCGGCTTGGAGGAGGTCGACCCTTCGGTCGCCAGGGCCGACAAGGCGCGCACGGACATGGCCGCCCTCCTGGCCCGCGCCCGAGCTCAGCAAGCGGATGCCGAGCAAGGTCAGTCTCCTGCTCCCTTCTTGTTTGTCTCTTTCCCCTCCGGCACCATACTAACCCCACATCGTCTATAGTGGGTGTGGCAGTTGGTGCGGAGTTATGTGATTTCGAAGCGATGGCTGACGATATTCTTGACCTCGTGCTAGAGAGGGAGCTAGCCCGGGCTGCCGAGGTCGTCATGGGCGACGAGGCCGAAGTGGGAGCAGAGGCCGCGGAGGCCCAGCCCCCACGGGCTGCCGGTGGCGACGACGTCGAGGTGGGGGAGTCTGTTGCCGCGGAGCCCCGGGACCCGGAGGTCGTGTCTCCCGAAGAGGAGGCACGGAGGAAGATTGCAGCCGCCGATGCCCGGGCCGCAGCGGAGGGCATCCCCCACATCATAGTCGTGGAGTCTGACGGTGATGAGCAGGCCGCTGAGACTCCCCGCGAGGATTCTTCCGGCGCCAGCGACATCATCACCGCGACTCTCCAGGAGATCGCCGAGGTCTCCCCCCGGGCTCATGACATCACGCCGGGTCCCAGCGCCGGCCCGGCGTCGGGGGACCTCAATCCTGGCGGGAGCTCGTCCGACGAGGAAGAGCCAGCTGCCCCGCTGGTTGGGGAGACGAGCCCGGCCACCGTAGGTGAGCCGGGGCAGCTTCCAGACGGAGGGGATCTGCCGGGCACCGAGGCTGCTCCAGTCGAGACCGACCTCCCGGTCGTCGACCCGGTGCCCCCGGTTGATCCCGCGCTCGGGGACGCTGCTGCAGCCCAAGGGCCGGATACCGACCCGGTGTCCCCGGTTGCTCCCATGGCCGTAGACGCCGAAGTGGTGGAGCCCCCGGTCGAGGAGGCGGAGCCCCCGGGCGCAACTTCTGCCCGGGAGGAAGAAGAGCGGGAGGTGGTCCTTGCTCTTGAGGCCGTCCCTCTCCAGGAGGCGGAGGTCGTCCCCCAGGACAAAGCTCCTTCGCCCTCAGGGGACGGGGGAGCTCGAGCTCAAGCCCCCGCCTCCGATCAAGGAGAGGGGATCGAGGTGGGAGATCCCTTGCCTGCCCAGGGGGAACAGGACGAGATAGAGGACCCCGCCAAGATGTTCCAGCAGGGGCTGGAGGCTCGGCTTTATTGGGTAAGTACTCCTGACTCATGCGTTTTTATCAAAAGAATTCGATCACGACCTGAAATACCTTGCCGCGCAGGTGCTGGAGTCCACCATGAAGGACTTCCATGCCGCCACTGTGCCGCCAGAAGTTGTCGCGGAGCACCGAGCCGAGCAGGACGCCAAGATCGCGGAGCTCGAGCGCCGGGTTGCCGAGCTGACATCTTCTGAGGCCGAGATCCGGCGGAAGGTGGAGGAGTCCGTGCCGCAGCGCTCGAGGCGCCTCGGCCGGAAGCGGCGAGGCAAGGTCGAGCCTTGAAGCCACGGTGGCGACCTTGCGCGACGCCGCAAGCGCTGAAAGGACAATCGACCAAAGAACGGAGGAGTCCAGGCGACTTCGACAAGCGGCAAGCGAAGGTCGGGAAGCTCGCCGGCGGGTGCTCGACCTTGAGTCCGAGCTTGACTCGGTGCGGGACGAGCTCGTCGCTTTGCAGGACGAGAAGCGTGCCGGGCTCCTGTAATTTTCTTTTTTCTGTCTTTACCTGTAAAAAACTTAAGGAGAAACTGTCCAGTTGAATATAGAAAGAGTGTTGTTTTTAATGGACGTTTTTTGTTTTTCTCCGAGATGTCAACGATTTGTTTCGTGCCGTGGTCTTACGCGACTTAGTGGTCAATCGTACGAGGAAATGACTATCTCGCGCGAAAGTTGCACGAGGTCGAGGTGACCATTTCGCGCGAAAGTTGCACGAGGTTTGCACGAGGTCGAGGTCGTGGCCACATGGTACCTCTATAGCCCCCCGCCGCCAACGGAGGTCGTGGGCGTAGACTGCGAGCACGACTTCGTTGGCGGAGTAGATTTCTGCGGAGACCGTGTGGCCCTTAGGGTTACGGTGCGTTGGCGCCGCCCACCGGCCGACCTGAGCTCGGAACCGTTCAGAAGGGTGTCCTGTGCGAATCTTTACTTGCGGCGGAGGTCTACCGCGAAAAAAGATGGTCGTCTTACGAGGAAGGAAGCCCTCGAGGTCGAGCTTTTGTCGTACGGTGTTTTGCCCCAACGACCGACCTGCCCCCGACACTTTGTCTGGGTCGAGCTTAATCGTAGAATGGGGAAAGAGAGAGAGAGAATGGGAGGGTAAGGTGACAAAGTTTATTAAAAAGGTAAAAACGGGTGAGGTTAGACATGGAACTTACGCAGTTGGTCGATGTTCCAAGTACTAGCTAGTTCTCGACCATCTTCCATTGCAAGGCGGACAGCCCCCGGGCGTGCTGTTGAGACGACGGTGTAAGGACCTTCCCATCTTGGCGTTAGCTTGTTGGCTTTTGACAGGTCTTGGACCCGTCGCAGAACGAGATCGCCGACGTGCAAGGTCCTTGGTCGTACCGATTTAGCGGCGTGCCTGCGAAGAGCTTGCAGGTAAACCGCGGATCGCAACAGAACCCGTTCACGAGTCGCCTCCGCGAGGTCGAGGTCGAGAAGGCGCTCGCCTTCTGCGTCGATGTTATCGGCCAGGTTCACCCTTGGGGATCCTAGGACAACCTCGACGGGTAGGACGGCTTCCGCGCCATATCTGGCTGAAAGGGTCTCCCGTAGCTCGGCTCGTCGTGGTCTTGGTGACGGAAGGGCGGGGTAGTTCGTCCACCCAGGCCTGACCATGCCGATCGAGGCTCTTGAAGACTCTCTTCTTGATTCCTTGGACGATCTGCCCGTTCGCGCTCGGCGCCCCATTGCTCTGTGGGTGGGCCACGGATGCGAAGCATATCTTGGTCCCGACCTCCTCGCATAATAAGCCTGAAACGCCTCGCTTGTGAGGCGAGTGCCGTTGTCGGTAATGAGGCGACTCGAACGCCAAAGCGGGTTACTACATTATTGCGGAAGAACCTTTTAGCCGCTTTGTGCGAGATGGTTGATATAGGCTCGGCCTCGATCCATTTAGTGAAGGTGTCGATTGCGACGAGCAGGTATTTACAACCCCTCCTTCCTGGGAAATGGACCGAGTATGTCGATGCCCCAAACCGAGAATGGCCAGGTCGGCGGCATGGTGCAGTAGCGCGTATCTTGGTGATGGACCTTCCGAGCATGGAACTGGCAAGATCGGCAGGAGGTCACTATTGAGCGTGCGTCGGCCAAGGCCGTCGGCCAATAGTAACCCAGTCGGAAGGCTTTGCTCACCAAGGTCCTAAAGGACGAGTGAGCTCCACACATCCCGTCATGGATATCCTTGAGGAGATATTTGCCTTCCTCTTGGGTGATGCACTTGGAGAGGACGCCAAGCGCGCCTTTGCGGTACAAGAGACCCTCGACCATTTTATAGGTCAAGGAGCGTCTCACTAGCCGGGATTTCTCGGCTTCCTCCTCGGGCAGTGTCCCGTGCACGAAGTATTGGATGAATGGCGTCATCCAATTCGCGTCCTGCTCGAGGAAGGAGACGGTACCACCCGTCTCGGTTGCCTCTTCCCCGGGGGGTATGGAGGGCTTATAGAGGTGCTCGATGAGCACCCCCGCTGGAGCGGGAAACTGGGCGGAACCGACCTTTGATAGGTGGTCGGCCAGGGCATTGTCCTTCCTGGGGATGTATAGTACTTCGAAGTTTCTGAAGTACTTTTCCATCTTCCTTACTTCAGCCAGGTAAAGCGCCATTGAGTCATCGGAACACTGATACTCCTTGTTAACCTGGTTGACGACCGGTGCGAGTCGCCCTTCGCGATTAGCCGTTGGACTCGGCGCTTTGCATGCCGCGATCCGGCTAGCGAACAACCGTATTCTGCTGCGTTGTTTGTTGCGCCGAAATGCGGTTGGAGGCGTCGATCCGCTCCCCACGAGGGGACTTCGAGGACCACTCCGGCCCGAGCAATCGTAAGCTCGGGATCCGTCGAAGTTCATGACCAGCGGCCGTGCTCGGCCGGTTGGGTTCGGGTTCGGACGGGCGGGGTTTGTCCATTCGGCTAGGAAGTCCGCTAGGACCTGGGATTTGATCGCGGTTCTAGCCGAGAATTCGATCTCGAATTCGGCGAGCTCCATGGCCCATTTCGCGATCCGCCCGCTTGCGTCCTGATTCCCGAGAATTTCTCTCAGCGGGAAGTTGGTCGGGACTTGGATTTTGTGTGCCTGGAAGTAGTGTCTTAATTTCTTCGAGGCCACGAGGAGCGTGTAAAGGAGCTTCTGGACCTCGGGGTAACGCTCCTTTGGTCCGTGCAGCACCTCGCTGATGTAGTAGATTGGGCGCTGTATCCCGTCCCGTTCTACTGTGATGACGGCGCTTACCGCATGGGGTGTGGCGGCCAGGTAAAGCAAGAGGACCTCTCCTACCCTGGGCGTGGTCAAGACCGGGGGTCTTGACAAATATAGTTTAAGCTCTTTGAAAGAGCGGTCTGCTTCATCTGTCCAAGTGAAACCGTCGTGCTTCCGGAGCGCCTTGAAGAAAGGTAGGCCGCGTTCCCCGAGCCGCGAGATGAAACGACTTAAGGCCGCCATTCTCCCAGTCAGGGACTGGACCTCCCGAGTGCAAGTCGGTGGTCGCATGTTCTCGATGGCTTCTATCTTCTCTGGGTTGGCCCCGATTCCTTGTGGGCCGATCATGTATCCGAGCACCTTGCCAGCTTTGACCCCGAACACACATTTTTCCGGGTTTAACTTTATTCGATGCTTATTGAGGTTATGAAAAGTCTCCTCTAGATCGGATACATGGTCGGAGGCCATTTTGCTCTTGACGACTATGTCGTCTACATACACTTCCAGGTTCCGACCTATTTGGCTCGAGAAGGTTTTCTGCATAAGGCGCTGGAAGGTCGCTCCAGCGTTCCTTAGACCGAAGGACATGGTCGTGTAGCAGAATGTGCCAAACGGCGTGATGAAGGAAGTTTTCTCCTCGTCGTCGGGCGATATGCCGATCTGGTGATAGCCTGAGTAGGCGTCCAGAAAGCTCATTGCCTCGGAGCCGGCCGTCGCGTCGACCAACTGGTCTATCCGAGGTAGCGGGAAATTGTCCTTCGGGCATGCGGCATTCAGCCCCGTGTGATCGACACACATGCGCCACTTGCCTCCTTTCTTCATCACGATGGTCAGGTTGGCCAACCAATCGGAATGGTCGACCTCCCGAATGAAACCGGCTTTGAGGAGCTTGTCGGTTCCTCTCGATGATGGCTTGCTTCTCCGGAGAAGCGCTGAGCTTCACGCCGCAGGCTTTTGTCGAGCGAGCGCTAGCTTTGTGCTCGACGACCTCCCTTGGGACTCGGGCATGTCGGACGGTTCCCGAGCGAACGTGTCCGCGCTTCTCCGGAGGAAGGTCACGAGCTCGAGTTCCTATTTAGGATCTAGGGAAGCCCCCACGTGTACGACCTTGTCTGGCTTTGCGTCGCACAACGGGATGGCCTTGGTTTCTCCTCCAGCTTGGAGGCTAGCCTTGGGCCGGGAACTCCTCGGCTCTTGCTCGGGCCCGCGCTGGGGCAGTTGACCGATCATGTCTAACGCCCTCTCGTCGCAGTTTAGAGCTGCTTTCGGGCTTCCCTTGATCGTGATCACGCCGCCGGGGCCGGGGACCTTCAAGCATTGGTACCCGTGATGAGTGGTGGCCATGAATTTGGCGAGCGCCGGTCGGCCCAAGATGGCGTTGTAAGCCGACTCGAAATCGACCACTTCGAACGTGATTAGCTCCGTTCGGAAGTTGCTCGGATTGCCGAACGTTACTGGCAGGACGATCTGGCCAAGTGGCCTGACCGACGTTCCGGGCACTATCCCGTAGAACGGGACCACCAAGCTTTTGATCTTGGAGCGAGGGATCTGCATCTCGTCCAAGACCTTGGCAGATATCAGGTCTAGGGAGCTCCCGCAATCCACAAGGACCCGACCTACTGCGGTGTTGCAGATCGTCGGGCTAACGACCATCGGAAGCCTTTGGGGTTTCGTCATCCCCAGAGGGCAGTCGTCCTTGGAGAAGGTGATCGGCAGCTCGGACCACTTGAGCTGCTGAATAGGAGGCTTCCCCTGAGTGACACGGAGCACTTCACGCGTGGCCTCCTTCAACTCCCGACGCGACCCATAGGCGGCGGAGCCCCCGAATATCACGGCGATGTGATTTCTCGGCTCTTGGTACTCCATGTCGGTATCTTGCTCCTCGGCGGGCTTCTTGCCCTTGACATCTCCTTCCACCTCGGGGAGCGTGGGCATGGGACCCTTACCATTGTAGAACTGCTCCAGGCGGGAGGCCCACGTTCTGCAATTCCGAAGGTCATGCCCATGCGCCTGGTGGAGCGGGCAGAAATAGGCACTAGCCGCGCGTTGGTCGCGCGTTCTTGAGTCGTCCGGCTACGCTTTCGTTGTTCCATGAACGGTCGACCCCTTCCTTTCGGGGCTCCCCCTATCATCGCGAGGTCGGTCGTTGTCTTTCGATAGCTGCCACCATGCCGGAGACAGAGGATTTTTTCTTCTTTTTGATTTTTTTCTCGATAGAGCTTACGCTCTTCCGGCTTGACGCCCCTTCGAGCCCGGGCTGAGGGGGCAGCTTTCCCTCGTCCAGCAGCTTCTTCCACTGGACGGCCTCGTCCGCATTGGCATAGCGGTCAGCCATGCGGAACAGCTCGTTGGCCGTGATGTCCGGGTGAATTTCGAGGTCCTGAGTAAAGCGCACGTCTCGGACCCCGAACTTGAAAGCCCGGACGACCGCCTCGTCCGAGATGCTTGGAATGGAGTTGCGCACTTGCATGAAGCGCTGGACGAATTGGCGCAGGGTCTCGCCCTCCGTCTGTATCAGACGCTCGAGGTCGCGCTCTTTCCCCGGGCGGACGTAGCAGCTCTGGAAGTTAGCTCGGAGAGTGCTGCTTAGCTGGGCCCAGGACCGGATCGAGTTTTCTTTCTGGTTGAATAGCCACGTCCTAGCCGGCCCGTCCAGGACTGTGGGCAGAAAGTTAGCCATGACCCTTTCATCACCCCCGGCAGCTAAAATGGCCGTGGTGTAGATCGAGAGAAACTTGTCGGGGTTCTGAGTCCCATCGAATCTCTCGATGTGACCCGGCTTGAACCTTGTCGGCCAGGTCACACGTCGTAGCGACGTCGCGAACGCCCTGCACCCGAAGACGGGACTGTCGGGACGGTCTCCACGAGCGCGGCGGTCGGGGCGATCCCCACCAGCCGAGCCCGAGGTTAGTGGGCCCAGGCGAGAGAATATCTCCCTACGCCTGTAGGATGGAGAGTGGCCCGACGAGGAATGTTCGGCCCGGTTCTGCCCGTGGCTCGCATTCCGTTGGTCCCGAGGGAGCCCGGAATTGCTCGGTGCCCTCGAGCCGGCCACGCCGCGCCCGATTACTGCAGTGCGGCTGCGTGAGTCATCGGGTGTGGCGCTCGGACGCCCGGCGGCGGCGTTCCCAGGAATTGCTCTGGGCGTCCCTTTCCCGGGATGCTTCCGCCGCCTTCATGTCTGTGGCGATTTCCTCGAGGTCGTCGGCCACGGCCGCGCCCATGGCTTCTAGGTCGACCTGCTCAGGAAACTCTCTGAGGTTGCGTACCACCGTGGCCAGGGCTTGGGCGTTCCCGCTCGAACGCGGGGTGACGAGCTCGTTCGTCGCCGCGAACTCCGAGTCCGTCTGGCGTGGGAATTCTCACGAACTCCGGCCCTGGTCTTATCGGTCAGGCCGCCTCGGACTTGCCGGCGTAAGCCGGCCAGCGTCCGATTCAGGGATGCCTGCAGGTGCTCCTTGGCCGCCTCGTAGCGGTGAAGACGCGCTTCAGCCGGGGATTTGCTCCCGACATTTCCGTCCTCCTCCGCAACGAAGACGTTACGGGATTGGACGGATCGCGAGGGGGACATCACGGTGTCTCCCCGTGAAGCGGTCCCCTGGTCGAGCTCGTAGAGGTCGGGGATGTCCAGACCATCGTAGAGCCCGTCATACTCGTCGTCCGAGAGGGCGTCGAGCTGGGAGCGAAAGAACTGCTCCGGTGCAGCAGCGGCTTCCAGGGAAAAGCTCCTGGAACCGTCTTGATTCTTAATGCCGGCGACGTCGCCGGCCCCGTTGTCAAAGAACTGCTTGTCCTCTTCCCCGATCTCCGGGGCGTAGAGGCCCTGGTGGTTCTGGGATTCTAGCATTCTTCGGGATTCCTCACGAAAGGGAAAGTCGGTCCCCACGGACGGCGCCAGCTGTCGACGATTGGGGAACAGGCCCCCGCCGAGCTTACTTGTTGGTGGAGGGACCAACTGTGACCCCTTCTTACGTGAGGGATTACTCGAGGAACGGCTCACCAGATTTCAACGAGCGTGGACACAGCAGTTTACCCTGGTTCGGGCCTCTCAGGAAAGAGATAATAGCCCTACTCCAGCTCTCGTTTACTCTTGCAATGTGTCTGAGTCTTACAGTGTGTGTGTTACAGTCTGCGTGTTGCCGTATGTGTCCCCCTCACGATGGGGACCCTTTTATAGCTTACAAAGGATCGAACTCCACGACTCCACTACCCGCACGTTTTGGACCTCGTCCAAACGTGGCAACTGGTGGATCCTATCTCTCCGCCACGCTCCCACGGGAAACGTAACGGGCCAACGGAAGTTACGCTCGGGTGGTTATTCCCACCGAACCCGAGACTACGTAAGGTCGGCCGGTGGCCGGCACCGAGCTCGGACATCTTACCCGAGCTCGAGCTCGGAATCGACTGGAACATGTGGCATTCTCGGTCCCACCCGAGCCCGAGCTCGGAACTGACCGGAATGCATAGCCCTCCGAGTTCCGATTAGACAATCCAGGGTAACGACCTCCTGGTGGCTCGGGCGGGAGCGAACTTGGTCGTTGGTGGCATCCGAGGTAATTTATGGAAATTACCCGACCCCCCGACAATATTGGATTGGATTATTCATATGATTGTAAGAGTATGACAATTTAAAGGTTATTGGAGGTTACAAAATTGATTATAAGAATTGTAACCAAACCCTACAACTTATCTTTTATAAAATAAACTATTGGTGGAATAGAATAGTACGGTAGAAATGCTTAACCTCGCTATCGGTCAATATTCACCTATAGGTGGGACTTTCATTTATCTCCTGAAGCCTTGTGTTGAAAGTTATAGGCAAGGAGTATTGCCAATGGTTTACAAAATAAAAATAAAATGAAAAATGGTTTTGGACTGGGGCGGAATGGTTTGTATGGTGGGCGCGGAGGGAGTGCTAGCTTTCACTGCGCAAGTACCGCCCCAAGTCAATTAAGGACCGACGCTTATGACTGTCTCCATTCTAAGCATAACCGTACAACCACATGTCAAAGTGGGCATGACCTGGCTAACTAATTTGTAGAAACCTGACTTAGACTCACCACTCGGTGGAATGTGGGAGCCGGAAAGAGGCATTGTTGTTGTTGTTTTTCTCACACGGCGCAAGAGGGGGCTTCTGTACTGGGCGGATAGAACCCTAACAGCGGTGAAACCTTAGCGGGTGGGTCAAGTTAGGTAGATACATTGTAAAGGCCTTGTCATGATATCCCTGCCGGCACACCCAAGGAAGTGTGCTAATTGCATGGCATCAAGGGAATATCATGTCTTATGGGTAAAGCTGTACAACCTCTGCAGAGTTAAAACTATTCGAATAGCCGTGCCTACGGTCAAAGGCAAAGCTTGCTGAATGCTTTCATACTGGTAGACTTTGGTTTTTGGTTTCAAACTACAAACTGGTTTGTTTTGGGATCCGGGAGCGGTTAGAACTCTCGGGTGTGCTTCTGGCGGCTAAAGCCAGGTAGGTGGAAGGAACCTGATTTTGTGCACCGTGGCAGATAGAGCCATGTGAATGGATTGAACCCTGATCTTGTTGAGATGTGGCGGATAGAGCCTGTATATTAGTGAGTGGTGGTTAGAACCTTCACTACAAAATTACATAATTCAATTATTAAAAAGAATTGCTCAAATATGCCTTGTGAAAATTATTAACAAGTATGATTTGATGAAACTTGGCTTTATGCAAAAGAACCATATTAAGTCATCTTTGGATAGCCTACATTGTGCATGATTTCCCAGACTTGCTGAGTACTTTATGTACTCACGTGCTACATTCTAATCCTATCTCAGAAGTGAAAGAAGCTGTCAAGGACTTCCATTGACTAGGACACGCTCCCCACTCGATTGCCTGTGGGCATTTGGATGGGTCGCATTGGTGTTTTCGTCTTCTGCTGCAGTTGTTCAAGTTGTTCAGCCTGTTCAGGCCATAATGGTAAACCTTGACCTTAAGGTCTTTGCTTTTATTTGGTATTATTCTTATTTAGTTATTTGTATTCGTGATATGGTTGTTGATTCATCACTTTTGACTGTGTGTACTAGCTACTGATCTGGGACTAGTACAGAAATACACAGAGGACTCCGGATAGCCGATCCGGGGGTCCTACACAAGCTACTACCAATCAGAATAATCAAGTCAATCAGGGACAGCGCCAGAATTCAAGACTGTCAGAGTTTATGAGAACCCATCCGCCCACTTTCTCTGGGAATGCCAATCCGTTGGAAGCCGATGACTGGTTAAGGTCAATTGAGAGGAAGCTACACATAACCCAGTGTGTGGGAAATGAAAGGGTGCTCTACGCCTCTCATCAGTTGGAAGGAACCACAGCTGAATGGTGGGAGAACTTCTGCGCTACGCGGGAGAACCCACAGGACATCACATGGGAAGAATTCACCACTGCGTTTCGTCAGTATCATGTGCCAGAAGGGATCATGGACCTTAAGAAGGAGGAGTTCAGGGCACTGAAGCAAGGTAATCAACCGGTGTCTGAATATTTGAACAAGTTCACACAGCTTGCACGCTATGCACCTGAAGATGCAGCAACGGACAAGGCCAGGCAGTCTCGTTTCATGAAGGGACTTAACTCTGGACTGCAGGTGGGACTGATCACCCACACCTTTCCAGATTTCCAGGAACTTGTGAACAAGGCGCTTATTCTTGAGGACAAGCGCAAGGAACTGGATGAGAACAGGAAGCGCAGAATGCAACAAACAGGATCACGCCAGGAGCGCAAAGCAAAGATCTCGAGGGTTGCGCCGAGCCGCTTTTTCAGATTCCACCGCACGCAAAGCAAGGACACCGTCGCCAGCACCGAGGCCTGCTAACCAGGGTTACCAGACACCAGCTCCAGCCAGAAACGCCACTTCGAGCAGTCAACAGGGAGCAGTGAGACGCTGCTATACGTGCAACGAGCCAGGGCACTTCTCCAACAACTGCCCCAAGAAGACAGCAGGAGTGACCCCAGTGTGCTTCAACTTGGGCTCCACACCAGCCAGGACACCTGCACCAGGAGCAAACCGCGGAGCAAAGACGGCCAGAGCCGCACCCTGCACCGTGGTGAGAGGCAGAGTCAATCACGTGACCGCAGATGCACTTCAGAATGCCATGGATGTCGTACTGGGTAAGATACTTGTCGGCTCGACTGCACCTTGATTTTGTTTGACTCTGGAGCTTCGCATTCGTTTGTTTCTCGAGATTTTGTTTCTAAGAATGATTTGGAGATCGTGAATCTTAAGTGTGTCAGCGTACTAGCCAACAGGCACCTCCGAATCGGGTGCTTATGAGGTTCAGACGGGGGGCTTTCGGTGGAATCGCCGGAGGGAGGAAGAAGAAAGGAGTACCGGGAAGCTCAGTAGAACAGGGGGACGCAAGAACTTTACCCAGGTTCGGGCCCTCCGCAGAGTAATAGCCCTAGTCCTGCTCCTCTTGCTATTGCTTGTGTTCTTACTTGAGAGTATGAAACCTCTCGCCCATGGATCGAACCCCCTCTCCCTTGCACCCCGGCTCCCTTTTATACTTGGGCTGGCGGGGGCGCATGGGAGGCTTACACCACAAGCCATACTCATTATACTGCCACGAGCCCCACGCCCACCAACGCCGCTTGTTCCGTCAGGGGGAGAGGTGCCGCTGTGACGTCACCCGTAATTAATGCATGCCTGGGGAAGACGCGCCGCCATACTGCAGCCTCCACGCTTTGCATTTAACGCGCACGACTCGCATTAAATGTCCTTGACCCAGGCACTGCAGCCTTGGGGGTGGGCGCCAGAGGAGCGGCCTGCATGCCACGCGTCCCCTGGGCGACCACCTTCCTTGGCACCCGGTGGCGTGGCCTGGTCGCCACGTGTCCACCAGGCGACCACCCCCCTGGGCACCCAGTAGCCTGGCCTGGTTGCCACGTGTCCGCTGGGCAACCACCTTCCTGTTCGCCCAGTGGCCTGGCCTGAACGCCACGTGTCCACTGGGCGACCACCTTCCTGTTCGCCCAATGGCCTGGCCTGATCGCCACACGTCCACTGGGCGACCACCTTCCTGTTCGCCCAGTGGCCTGGCCTGATCGCCACGCGTCCACTGGGCGACCACCTTCCTGGTCGCCTAGTGGCATGGCCTGATCGCCACGTGTCCACTGGGCGACCACCCTGGGGCCCTACTGCTTGCCGTGGCGGTGGGGCCGGAGGCGCCATGGCTGCCCGTTGATCGGGTTTGGTGCGGGGGAGTGGGTACCCTGGTGTAGAATACACCGACAGTAGCCCCCGGGCTCACCCAGGAGCGCTTTTTGGTCCTCCGCCCTTTCTTTTTCTTTTAATGCCCTTCGGGGAACCGCTCAGTCTCCCGGGTGGGACCATTAAAAGCCCACACGCCCCGCAGACTTTCTGCCTCTTCCGGTTCCTAAGGCGGTTTGCGCAGTTACTCCCGCCTCGAAACCGTCGCACGACCCTTGGGACGTGCCTTCTTTATGGGGCTCTTGAACTTCCTTTTCGCGAACCGCCGCGCCCTTTCGGTTTTCCCGCCGAGCCTTCCTTCGCAGCCTTATAAGAGGCTGACCGAGGGGGGGGAGCGGTTCTTCCTCCTCCCAACTCCCCTCGCTCTGCTTTTCCTCGCCGCTCTAGAGTTCCTTGTTTCTTCTTCTTCTTCGACGTGCTCCGATACTCTTCTCTGCCCGATGGCTCCGATTCTCCCCTCTTCGTCCGTCGAGGAGGTGGTTGCCGCCAGGTTTTCCCGAAACATAGCCGCGGGTGCCCTCCGTGTTCGCACCGGGACCGTTGAGCCCCGCTGCCGGCCCGGGGAAGTGGTTTTCTTCGGGTGGCAGCTTTTAGCCGGCCTGCTGCCACCAGTCTCGGATTTTTATCTCTCCGTTTTTAATTTCTACGCCATTCACCACATCCACCTTCCTCCCAATTCCGTCATCCTCCTGGCTGCTTTTGCTCATTTCTGCGAAATGTTCGTAGGGGTGTTACCCAATCTACTTCTTTTTCACTTCTTTTACACCCTTCGCCCCGCAGGCGGCAATACGCCTGTCAGCGGGAGCTGCCACCTGCAGCTCTGCGACGGGACCGTATCGCGCTACATTCCACTGGATTGCCGGTCCAGCTGGAGGGATTGGCGCGAGGAGTGGTTGTACGTCGAGGACGACAGCGGTATTGAAGTGCTGGAGCTTCCGTCTGGTCCGGCGGTCAGCAACCTCAACTGGGGGGGCCCAAGTGAATGAGACGCCCGAGCTCCAGGCGATGCTAGCCCGCGTCGACCAGTTGCGGGTGGTGGGCCTGACAGGGGCCATGGTTATTCGGGACTTCGTCTCCCGGAGGCTGTGCCCCCTGCGCCGTCGTGTCCGCCCGGCCTGGCAGTACATGGGTCAAGATGATGGGACCCGAAGTATCACCGGAGGTAACCCTTTGGATCATCCCGTGTTCTTATTTTTGTCGACCAAACTTGGTCTTGACAGCATTTCCGTCCTCTGGGGCTTCCTTCTTCTTTTTGTGTTGTTTAGCTGCTGGGAACTTGGCTGTCGATGTGATCGATAGGTGGATGGCGCAGCTGGGCTTTTTCGGCCCCGTCCCACCGTTCCCGGCGGGCGCGGTCCCGCTCTGCCGGTTATCACCCGGGGAGCGTGCGGCGATAATCCGCGCCATGCCGTCGATGGACGCCATGGGCACACCCGTTGTGATACGCCGGGCACCCCTGACGATCAGGGACCCTCCCCCCACCGGTGGCCACGGGAGGGGTGATCAAGGGAGACGCAGGTGCCCAGATGACGACGATGTCGCTGGCGGGCCTTCCCAAAGGCCCCGCCTCCTGGGCCCAGCCGGGGCGGGATCCTCCGCGGCGGCCGCGGGCACTTCTTCTGCTGCGGCGGCGGGCTCGTCAGTGGTGGCGGGGGGTCCGACGACCGGCGCGACCTCGTCCTCCCTCGCCCCCATCGGGGTGGTGACGATGGACCCTCCGGCACCGACGCCTTTTCCGCCATCGCCGATTCCGATGACGGTGCAACGGCCGCCGCCGCCGGTTTCGACGACAATGCTACGGCCGCCGCCGCCGCCGCCAGCGGCGGCAATTCATTCTCCGCCGCCGGCTCCAGCAGCGGCGATTCCTCCCCCGCCGCCGGTGCCGGTCCTCAGGCCGCTAGGACCGGCACCAACAATACCGCGCGGGGGGCTGGTCCTTACTCCGAGCGTGCCCCGATTCCCAAGGCCGTCACCTAGGTACTCATTCAAAAACATACATGCAATACGAAAGTTAAGTCCTTTTGAGTCGTGTCTTACCATTGTTTCCTCCCCTTTTCCAGGGTTCCCGCTCCGGATGCCCCCGCCGCCCACGCCGGGGACGATCAAGGCGCTGCGGTCGCGAGGGCTGTGCCGCCCGCGGTCGCTGAGCACCCAGACGAGCAGGTGGAGGGGGGCGACCCCCAAGCGGTCGCTGCTGCTGCCGTCGTTCAGGATCCAGGCCCGCTCGGCCCCGCGCCTATCCCGGATCCCCCCACCGCCTCCGTTCCTTCGGCAGACGCGGACGCTCTGCTGGCGGCTCTTGGCGAGCTCTACTCCAGCACGAGCAATCGTCTGGTGATGAGCAGGGAGCGGCTGACGGAGGCGGGAGCCGAAATCAGCCGCCTCCGCAAGGAGGTGGAAGACTTACGCGAACGGGGGGCGGGGCTGGAGACGCAGCTGCGGCGGGAGCGAGAGCAAAGCGCCCGCCGCGTCGAAGAGCTCTCCGTGGAGCTGGAGGCGGAGAGGGTCGATCGGGCCCAGTCGGAGGTGGACACCATAAAGATGCTGCGCCACGCCTTCAACCAGACGGTGGCCAGTCTTGCTCCACTGGGGCTGGAGCAGCCGGATCCATGGGAGGAGAGGCCGCAGCATTATGCGTTCTGCCTCAGCCGGACCGCGGACTTCCTCATGCACCTGCCCGCCGCCCTTACCGCCCTGTCCGCCCAGGAGGGGCGCGCAGTTGCGGCGGCCATGGCGAAGTACGTGCTGCCTTGCTGCGCCAGCCGTGACGCCAACTTCGATCCCGCGGCCACTGTCCAGGGGATCGAAGGCGACTGGGCGCAAGCGGAGGAGCGGGTCCACGACGCCTCTGAGCAGGTCGCCGCACAATTGGCGATGGAGAACCCCCAGATGGAGGCGGCAGCGGAAGACGTGGCGCTGAGGCTGGACGTCGGCCCAGTTGACGAAGACGCGGCGGCTGCAGAGGCGGTAGCGGACGACGAGGAGGATCCCCCAGCTCCCTCACTAGTGTAGCTTTTCTTCCTTCTTTTGCTTTTGCCTGTAAAGACCTTAGGTGCTAATCATTTTTAAATGAAACGGAGGCATAAGCCTCCCGTTATGCTTATTCAAAGTCCGCTTTCACTCTAATCCTTTCGGCTCTGCACGAACAAGCGCATGACCGCTTAAATACTTAAGGTCTTGCGCCAGGGAGTCACTTTCCTCGAACCCCTTGCCTTGGCAAAATTTTGCCTCCCAGATAGCCTCTAGAGAACGAACGCTTAGTGAGTCGTGGCAGGACCTTAGGTTTTTGGCAACGGTGTTCAAGTCGCCGACCCCCACGGGGACACCCGGATTGTCATGACCGTGCTGGGGATCGTGCTGAACTAGCAGTCCAATCGCCCATTCCTGCACGCCGCTCTCACTTAGCGGTCCCGCCTTTGCCACTGGGTTTTTGCAAAGCCGCAGGGTACCCGGGGCAAGCGCCCTGACACTGCCCAGCAGTGGGCAAGAGACCGAAAAGAGGACAGGAAGAACAATTATTTCGGATAAGAAAGTGAACATTTAATTTCAAACAGAAGGCCTTCCCCGACCAGCAGTGGAGAGGAAGACACACTCTGACCGGTCGGGGATCAGAGCCTAAGACTTACAACCGATCAAGGGTAGAACTTGCGCAGATTCTCTATGTTCTGGGAGTTTGTCAGCTCTTCACCGTCTTCAGTGGCCAGCTTGACCGCCCCGGGGCGAGAGACTGAGACCACTTTGAAGGGTCCCTCCCACTGGGGAGACAGTTTATGCGACCCGGCCTGCGACTGGATTCTCTGCAAGACCAGGTCGCCCACTGCTAGTGTTCTCTCCTTAACCCAGGAGGCGTGGTACCGCCTGAGACTTTGCTGGTACTTCGCGGCGCGCAGAGCTGCCCGGTCCCGCGCCTCTTCCAGGAGGTTGACATCGTCCCGGTGTAGATCCTCCTGGTCTCCTTCCACGAACGCAGCAACGCGTGGTGATCCCAGCTCTAATTCCGAAGGGAGGACAGCTTCCGCGCCGTAGACTAGGAAGAAAGGGGTTTCCCCCGTGGCCCGGCTAGGGGTGGTCCGAAGTGACCACAACACAGCCGGGAGCTCTTCGGTCCATCAGGCACCACGCTTAGGGAGTCGATCAAACGCCCGAGTTTTGAGGCCCTTCAGCACCAGCGCATTGGCCTGCTCGACTTGGCCGTTGCTCCTTGGATGGGCGACTGAGGCAAAACAGACCTTAGTGCCCATCTCTTCGCAGAAGTCTAGGAAGGCCGCGCTGGTGAACTGTGCGCCGTTGTCGGTGATGATGCGGTTGGCGACCAGAAAGCGGGCGAAAATTCCTTGCATGAACTTGACCGCGGCTGCAGCGGTAATGGATCTCACCGCCTCGGCTTCCACCCACTTAGTGAACTTGTCGATGGCGACGAACAGGTGGGTGTAGCCCCCTGTGGCCCGTGGGAACGGGCCCAGGATATCCAGCCCCCAGACCGCGAAGGGCCATGAGAGCGGGATAATTTGCAGGGCCTGGGCTGGTTGGTGGATTTGCTTGGCGTGGAACTGGCACGCTTCACATCTCCTCACCAGCTCGCAAGCATCCTGGAGGGCGGTTGGCCAATAGAACCCTTGACGGAAAGCTTTTCCCGCCATCGTTCGTCCGGACACATGGCTCCCGCACACGCCACCATGGATATCCGAGAGCAGACCACTCCCCTCTTCCCAAGTGATGCACTTCAGAAGAACTCCGTTCTTACCCCGGCGGTACAGGTCCCCGCCCACCAGGGTATAGCACTTGGCCCTTCGTGCTATCTTCTCTGCTGACGCATCATCGTCGGGGCACACTTGATCCCGCAGTAGGCCAGGATCGGATCCATCCATGTGCCTTCCCGGTCAAGTACAGCGACCACAAGGTGGTCATCCGGGTACTCCGCCTGGCCGGGCGTTTCCACCGGAACCACTTTCCCTCCAGGGGCGAGGGCCGAAGCGGCGTCACCATCATCCCCACCAGGGACGGGGGCTGCGATGGACGGTCGTGGAAGCCTTTCTTCAAAGACCCCGACCGGCACAGGGGATCTGGTAGAGGCGAGCTGGGCGAGCTCGTCCGCCAGATGGTTGTCACGCCGTGGGATGTGAGTATACCCCAACCCTTCGAAATGCCGCTCCAATTTCCTGACCTCCGCCAGGTACGCCGCCATGACGGGGTCAGGGCAGGAGAAATCGTTTCTTTCTTGATTGACGACCAGCAGGGAGTCGCCCTTCACTTGCAGGCGCCCGACACCGATGGCTGCGGCGGCCCGAAGCCCAGCCAGCAAGCCCTCGTACTCGGCGACGTTGTTAGTGGCCTTGAAGTTGAGGACGACCACGTACTTGAGGAGGTCCCCGGTCGGGGAGACCAAGAGGACCCCTGCCCCGGTGCCTTCGAGCCTGAAGGACCCGTCGAAGAAGAGTGTCTAGGGGGAGGGCGCGGGGACTTCATCGTCTTCGGATTCGGCTGGAGTCCACTCGACGACGAAGTCCGTCAACCTCTGACTCTTTATCACGGTACGAGGAGCAAACTTAACACCGAACTCCCCCAGCTCGACGGACCACTTTGCGATGCGGCCCTCTGCTTCCCGGTTGTGGAGTATCTCACGCAGGGGGTATGAGGAGACCACTGTGATCTCCCTCCCTTGAAAATAGTGCCGCAACTTTCTTGATGCCACTACCACGGCATAGACCATCTTCTGAGCCTGAGGGTACCTTGTTTCCGCGTCGTGAAGCACCTTGCTGATGTAATAGACCGGCCGTTGGACGCCTTCTCGCTCTGCCACCAGCGCCGCACTCACTACAGAGGGGCTAGCCGCCACATACAAGAGCAGTGGCTCACCTGGGTCGGGGGCGACCAGCACCGGGGGAGAGGAGAGGTACCTCTTCAAGCCTTCAAATGCCTGCTGGGCTTCTAGGGTCCATTCGAACGAGTTAGTCTTCTTCAATAGCTTGAACAGCGGCAGGCTTTTCTCCCCTAGCCGGGCTATGAATCGGCCAAGGGAGGCCAGCCGGCCAGTCAAGCATTGCAGTTGCTTGAGCCGGGTTGGTGGCTGCATCCGCTCAATCGCTTCTATCTTCTCTGGGTTGACCTCGATCCCGCGGCTGGAGACCAGGAACCCGAGTAGCTTCCCGGACGAAACGCCAAACACGCACTTCTCGGGATTCAACTTTACACAGTATTTTCTGAGGCGGGAGAAGGTCTCTTCCAGATCCTGGACAAGCTCATCGGCTTCTTGTGTTTTTACTACCAGGTCATCAACATACACTTCGAGGTTCTTCCCTATTTGGGGCCGAAACACAACGTGCATGGCCCGCTGATAGGTGGCACCAGCGTTCTTCAGCCCGAAGGGCATCTTGACATAGCAGTATACACCGAGAGGAGTCACAAAGGCAATTTTTTCTTCGTCTTCTTGCGCCATACTGATCTGATGGTAACCGGAGTAGGCGTCGAGGAAGCACAGAGCTTCGCACCCCGCCGTGGAGTCGACGATGATGTCTATCCGCGGCAGGGGGTATGGGTCCTTGGGGCAGGCTTTGTTGAGGTCGGTGAATTCGATGCACATTCGCCACTTCCCGTTGGACTTCTTTACAAGCACGGGGTTGGCTAGCCACTCTGGATAGGTGGCCTCCCGCACAATCTTCGCAGACAAAAGCTTCTCCACCTCGTCCCGAATGGCGTCCTGCCGCTCTGGCGCATGCCGCCGGATCTTTTGTCGAACCGGGTGCGCTCCAGGGAGCGTTGCCAATCGGTGCTCGATCACTTCCCTGGGGACCCCGGTCATTTCTGATGGTTCCCAAGCGAACACATCCTGATTAGATCGGAGGAAGGTGACGAGCGCGCCTTCCTATTTGGCGCTGAGGTTGGTGCCGATCTTGACGACCTTGCCCGAGCCATCCTCGCCCACGGGGACCACCTTCGCCTCGCCCGAAAGTTTGGGCGAAGCGCGGGTCCTGACCGAGGGGAGCCCGGGCTGTCGTCCTTATCGCGCGCCGAGCAGGTGGTGTCGGCCAGGTCCTGCAGCTGTTTGCTGAGACGCAGGGCTTCCAGTCTATCCACCTTCACCGTATTTGGACCCCCAGGGCCGGGGATCTTCACCAGCATGTAGGCGTAGTGAGCGACTGCCATGAACTTGACCAGGGTCAGACGGCCAAGCAAGGCATTGTAAGGGAGGTCGAAGTCGGCGACCTCGAAGTCGACCAGCTCCGTCCGGAAGTTTTCCGCACTCCTGAACGTGACAGGCAGCCGGACCTGCCCCAGGGGCAAGAGGCCCACCCTGGGGGCTACTCCGTAGAAAAGTGGGGCTGGGCGCAGCTCCTCATACGGTATCTGGAGCGCTTGATACGCCCCAACGGATAGCAAGTTGATGGCGCTGCCTTCGTCAACAAGGACCCGCCCGAGCCTCGCGTTGCGAACCGTGGGGGAGACCACGATCGGCAGGTGGCTCGAACCGGAAACGTTCTCCGGGTGGTCGGCCTAGCTGAAAGTGATCGGTTGCTCCGACCACTTCAGCGGCCTGCTCGCCCCGGAGGACGATACGGTGGCACAAACCTGCCTCAGATCCCGCTTGTACTGCGAGTTCGATGAGTAGGTGGCCGAGCCACCGTGAATGAACGCCACCGTATGCTCCGCCTGTTGGAAGGTCAATGGAGCTGAGTCTTCGTCATCGTCGTGTCCGTGGTATTTCTCGTGGCGCTTCTTGAGCCGCCTGTCCACTAGCTTGGACACAACTTGGCAGTCCTCCAAGTCGTGTCCACTCGTTCGATGGATGGGGCAATAGGGTTTGCCGCCATCGTCTTCGCGACGGGGCGAGCGACGGTTCCTGCGGTCGCCGCGCTGGTCCCGGCGCTCATCCCTCTGGTCCTGATCGTCGCGACGCTGGGATTTGGTTTCTGGCTTGGCAACCAGGACTTCCCGAGCGGTGGCCTCCTTCCGCTTCTTCTTCTTCTTGCGGTCGGAGGACTTCGAGGTGCCGGCGTCGTCGGGGTCGGAAGGCCTCATCGCGCACTTCCGAGCTTCGGCCGCCCTGGCGCATTTGTGCGCCAGGGAGAACAACTCGGACGTGGTTGCGATGGTGCGGGTAGCCATCTTCTCCCGCATCTTCTGGTCCCGGACCCCCCTCCGGAATGCGATGATCACCGACTGCTCAGAGATCCGAGGGATCGTGTTGCGGCAGTGGCTAAATCGTCGGATGAACTCTCTCAGGGACTCCCCCTCCGTCTGCTCCAGAGCGTGGAGGTCATCCTCCACGCCTGGTTGAGCGTAGGAGCCCTGAAAGTTGGCGACAAAAATGTCGCACAGCTCCTCCCACGAGTGCACAGAGCCTCGCGGGAGGTTAAGCAGCCAGGACCGGGCAGAGCCCGTCAGCGACGTCGGGAGGTAGTTGGCCATAACCTTCTCGGACCCTCCCGCCGCGCGCACCACCGTGGTGTAGATTTGCAGGAACTCCTCCGGGTTGGTGGTGCCGTCGTATTTCTCGATGGGGGCAGGGCGGAATCTCCCCAGCCACGCAGCTTGCCGGAGGCGGAGAGAGAACGCTTGGCATCCAACGTTGTAAGGGGAGCAGCGTCGTTCGCCCGCCCCTCGATCCTGAGGGGAGGATGAGGAGTGCGACCCTGCGCTCTCCCCGGAGTCCGAGGGGAACCCCCCGGCCGCCCGGCGGATGTCTGGGGATTGGCACGCCGCTGTGCGCCCTCGCGACGCCCCCTGAGAACGTGACGCAGGTCACCGTCGCACTGGAGCTGCCTCTCATCCAGGCGCAACCTAAGATCTTCGCGATTCCCCCTTGACTCGGGGGGACCACGAGAAGAAGCGGAGTCACGCGCACGTCCCCCTGTAACGGAGGGGGCTGCAACCAGGACTCCCTTCCCCTTGTCCCGGCCCTTGATACCAGGAGAAGTCGTCGTGTGGCGGCTGGAACCCGGCGCGTCGGTTACGCGCGCTCCTTGCTGCCACATGCCGAAAGCCCCCGGCTGGGTCGCCGCTTCAACCTGTTGTTGAGCGGCATCGACCAGGTGGACAATATCCCGCAGCCATGGAGTGGCTGGGGTGTCCCCCCCAGCGTTACTGGAGGATGATCGAGAAGTAGCCGGGCCGCATGAAGGCTTCGCGCGGGGTGTCGTCCCCCAGCGCCAAGCGCCGTTGGACGGGCTGACCCCCAGGCGTGGGAGCCACGCGCGCCCCTCCCGCAGCGGAGGGACCCGGGTGGCCCGGCTCCCTTCCCGAACGCCGGGATCGGCTACGGGCGCCGCTTACCTCGGGCAGATCACCGCGCTTGGAGTGCGACTCCGCCATGCAGACAAGCGCCCCTACTTCTGCTGAGCTTCGAGCTGGAAACGGAAGGAAGAGGGTGATCTAACCACCAATAGCCCCTACCTGGCGCGCCACTGTCAGCGTACTAGCCAACATGCACCTCCGAATCGGGTGCTTATGAGGTTCAGACGGGGGGCTTTCGGTGGAATCGCCGGAGGGAGGAAGAAGAAAGGAGTACCGGGAAGCTCAGTAGAACAGGGGGACACAAGAACTTTACCCAGGTTCGGGCCCTCCGCAGAGTAATAGGCCTAGTCCTGCTCCTCTTGCTATTCTTGTGTTCTTACTTGAGAGTATGAAACCTCTCGCCCATGGATCGAACCCCCTCTCCCTTGCACCCCGGCTCCCTTTTATACTTGGGCTGGCGGGGGCGCATGGGAGGCTTACACCGCAAGCCATACTCATTACACTGCCACGGGCGCATTTAATGCGCCCGTCACTGTTCTTACATCCCATTAATGTCTGCCGCAGCCGTCGCACTCCCGCCTCGGACCCCACGCCCACCAACGCCGCTTGTTCCGTCAGGGGGAGAGGTGCCGCTGTGACGTCACCCGTAATTAATGCACGCCTGGGGAAGACGCGCCGCCATACTGCAGCCTCCACACTTTGCATTTAACGCGCACGACTCGCATTAAATGTCCTTGACCCAGGCACTGCAGCCTTGGGGGTGGGCGCCAGAGGAGCGGCCTGCATGCCACGCGTCCCCTGGGCGACCACCTTCCTTGGCGCCTGGTGGCGTGGCCTGGTTGCCACGTGTCCACCGGGCGACCACCCCCCTGGGCGCCCAGTAGCCTGGCCTGGTTGCCACGTGTCCGCTGGGCGACCACCTTCCTGTTCGCCCAGTGGCCTGGCCTGATCGCCACGTGTCCACTGGGAGACCACATTCCTGTTCGCCCAGTGGCCTGGCCTGAACGCCACGCGTCCACTGGGCGACCACCTTCCTGTTCGCCCAGTGGCCTGGCCTGATCGCCACGCGTCCACTGGGCGACCACCTTCCTGTTCGCCCAGTGGCCTGGCCTGATCGCCACGCGTCCACTGGGCGACCACCTTCCTGTTCGCCCAGTGGCCTGGCCTGATCGCCACGTGTCCGCTGGGCGACCACCCTGGGGCCCTACTGCTTGCCGTGGCTGTGGGGCCGGAGGCGCCATGGCTGCCCGTTGACCGGGTTTGGTGCGGGGGAGTGGGTACCCTGGTGTAGAATACGCCGACAAAGTGCATGCTTATAGTTCAAACCCCTGGACCAGAACTCCGATCTCAAGTAGGATGTTCTGGGGTGAGAATAATGGTAGATGGGGTAGAGTTCCTAGCGAACCTTATTATATTGGGAACCCAGACCTTAGATGTTATTTTGGGAATGGATTGGTTATCGAAACACAAGGCCGTGTTAGACTGTGGACGAAGGGTTATCTCCGTTGAGGGCCCATGTGGAAGAAAGGTGGAATTTCAAGTGACCACCGTTTGAGAAGGACAGTTGATGGTCAACAGCGCGAAGGCAATCAGCATAGAGGATGTCTCAGTGGTGAATGAGTATCCGGATGTTTTTCCTGAAGATTTACCTGGTATGCCGCCGGATAGAGACATAGAGTTTGTGATAGAATTAGTACCTGGTACAGCACCGATAGCAAAGAGACCTTACCGGATGTCCACCGAAGAATTGGTAGAAATGAAGAAACAGCTTGAGGAGCTGATGGAGAAAGGATTTATCAGACCAAGTTCATCGCAATGGGGAGCAACAGTTTTGTTCGTCAAGAAGGACGGGAGTTTCCGAATGTGCATTGACTACCGTGCACTCAATGAAGTCACCGTGAAGAATAAGTACTCGCTACACAGGATCGATGACCTGTTTGACCAGCTGAGAGGAGCCGGAGTGTTCTCCAAGATTGATCTGAGATCAGGATATCACCAGTTGAAAATTCGGTCAGAAGATATCCCGAAGACCGCATTTTCGTCAAGATACAGACATTACGAGTTTACAGTTATGTCCTTTGGACCGACAAATGCGCCAGCTTATTTCATGAATATGATGAATAAGGTATTCATGGAGTATTTGGACAAGTTTATTGTTGTGTTCATAGATGATATCTTAGTCTACTCCAAGACGAGAGATGAATATGTAGAACACTTGAGGCTAGTTTTGGAGAAGCTGAGAGAACAACAACTCTTCGCCAAGTTCAGCAAATGCGACTTCTAGAAGGACAAGGTGGAGTTTCTCGGATATGTAATGACCGCAGAAGGAGTCGCCGTTGATCCAAGCAAAGTGGAAGCTGTGTTACATTGGGAACAGCCGAAGATGGTGACCCAGATTCAGAGTTTCGTTGGAATGGCAGGCTACTACCGCCGCTTCATTGAAGGCTTTTCGACAATTGTGAGACCTCTTACGCAATTGTTGAAAAAGGAGAAGAAGTTCAACTGGACACCGGAATGTGAGAAAGGATTTCAAGAGCTGAAGAAGCGATTGACATCAGCCCTGGTGCTAGTTCTACTGGATGTTAATCAAAGCTTCGATATCTATTGTGATGCATCGCGTCAAGGACTTGGATGTGTACTGATGCAGAACAGAAAGGTTGTTGCATATGCGTCAAGGCAGCTGAGGCCGCATGAAGAGAACTATCCGACGCATACTCTAGAGTTAGCTACCGTAGCGCACGCTTTGAAGTTGTGGCGTCATTATTTCATCGAAAACAGATGTGAAGTGTATACGGACCATAAGAGTCTTAAATACATCTTCACCCAATCGGATCTGAACATGAGGCAGAGAAGATGGTTAGAATTAATCAAGGATTACAATGTTGGAATCCATTACCACCCTGGGAAGGCTAACGTGGTGGCTGACGCCTTGAGTAGGAAGAGCCATACCGTGAGTATGTTAATAGCCACAAGTCAGGATGAGTTGTGCAGGGATTTTCAGAGGATGCAGATTGAAGTGGTGCTGGAAGGATTTTTGGCCACATTGGAAGTAAAGTCTACTCTAGAAGGCCAGATCTGAGAAGGACAGAAGGATGATGACAAGATCCGCAGGATTAAGTCCAAGATGGAAGAAGGCAAGGCGAAAGACTTCAGGCTGGATGAGCAAGGCACATTATGGATGAAGGATCTAATCTGTGTGCTGAATAAGAAGGAACTGAAGCAATTGATTCTGGAAGAAGCCCATGACTCCAAGTATTCGATTCATCCAGGAAGTGCGAAGATGTATCAGGACCTGAAGGAAAAATTCTGGTGGCCTAGTATGAAACGAGAAGTTGCTGAGCACGTCGCATTGTGCGATATATGCCAGAGAGTCAAGGCAATGCATCAGAGGCCAACAGGATTGCTGCAGCCACTAAAGATACCTGAGTTGAAGTGGGAGGAAATCGGAATGGATTTCATTACCGGTTTGCCTAAAACTCAAGGAGGATATGACTCCATATGGGTTATAGTGGATCGCCTGACTAAGGTCGCCCATTTTATTCCCGTAAAGACCACTTACTCGGGAGATAAATTAGCAGAGTTGTATATGACCAGGATCGTCTGTTTGCATGGAGTGCCGAAGAAGATTTTATCGGACAGAGGAACCCAGTTTACCTCGAGATTGTGGAATAAGCTGCATGAAGCCATGGGGACCCGTTTGAACTTCAGTACAGCATATCATCCGCAGACGGATGGACAGACTGAAAGAGTTAATCAGATACTGGAGGATATGTTAAGAGAGTATGCATTGGCTTATGCTACCTCTTGGGATAAGAGTCTACCGTATGCCGAGTTTAGTTATAATAACAGTTATCAAGCAAGTTTACAGATGTCACCTTTTGAGGCATTGTATGGTCGACCCTGTTGAACGTCGTTGAATTGGAATGAGACAAGTGAACGCCGTGTCTTTGGACCGGACATACTGCAAGAAGCTGAAGAACAAATTGTCATGATCCGAGACAGACTGAGGATAGCTCAGTCAAGACAGAAGAGTTACGCTGACAATCGCCGCAGAGATTTGAGTTTTGCACCAGAGGATTTTGTATACCTTAGAGTTACACCTCTCAAGGGAGTCAAGAGATTCCATGCCAAAGTGAAGCTCGCGCCGCGATATGTTGGACCATTCAAGGTATTGAGCCGTAGAGGCGAAGTTGCTTACCAATTGGAGTTGCCACAATCATTAGCAGGAGTGCATGACGTGTTCCATGTGTCACAACTGAAGAAGTGTCTCCGAGTACCAGATGAGCAAACCCCGCTGGAGTCAATAGAGCTGCAAGAGGATATAACTTATAAGGAACACCCCGTTAAGATTCTGGACACAATGGATCGAGAGACAAGGAATAAGTCAACCCATTTCTGCAGAGTCCAATGGAGCAACCATGCAGAGAGTGAAGCAACTTGGGAGCGCGAGGAGGATTTGAAGAAAGAGTTTCCAAACCTATTCCTTAGTTAGCCCTAAATCTCGGGGATGAGATTCTGTTAAGGGAGGGAGGTTTGTAACACCCTAATTTTTGCTTTTTCATAAGTTTGAATGTTATTTTGCACTTTTGTGAAATTTTGGAATTTTCTGGAATTTATTTGGATTTATTTGGATTTAATTTGAATTTACCCCCTTCTGAAATGATTAAAGAATTTAATTTTTCAAATAAAATTTTGTTGGAAATATTTTATTTGAGTCCCAAATGCCCTAAAATATTTTCTAGAATTTTTCTGGAATTTTTCTGAGTATTTTGCTATTTTTCTTGAATTAAATGAATTTCTGAAAATTAATTTGAGTATTTAAATCGCTGGAAAATCAAAACCGGGTTTTACTGTTCAAGCGACCGAGCCCGAGTCGGACTCGAGTCCGAGTCCGACCCGAACCGCAGTCGAGCCAAACCGAGTAGGGCCGAACCCTAACCCTCTCGACCGGTGGATCATGATCCAACGGTCCAGATCAAGCCACGTCGCCCGATCCGTGTGCGCCGAGCCTCGCACACGACCGTTGGATATCAATCCAACAGCCCACGTTGCGCCATGTCACCCAATCCGAATGGGATTCGGATTCCGCCGCCGTAGCCGGGTGGACCTCGGTCTCCGCGATTTTCACGGAAGCCGAGGTCCCTATTTAATGAGCCACCGCCGCCACCGTGTAGCCCTCTTCCGTGCGCACCCGTAGCCCTAACTCACCGAGGTCAAGCCGCCGTGGTCGCGCCGCAATCACTCGCCGTAGTTGGTCGTGCGTTCCGCCGCGGTTCCGTGCTGTTTCCGCCGCCGTTCGCCATCCTCCGCCGTCACCGAGCCCAGATCCGGAATCGCAAGGACGAGGCGCACCTGGAGGTACCACCCACTTCACCGGAGAAGCACGAAAACGCCGTTGTCTAGGTCATCGTCCCCAACTCCGGTGACCTAGCACCGCCGCACACCATCGCCGACTCACGAAGCTTCTCCGCCGTCGGATCTCCATCGCACGGCCAGGATTCGTCCACGTCACCCGCGGGTAAGCCTCACCTGTTACGCTTTAGATCTAATCTTAGCCGTTGGATCTAGATCCAACGGCTGGGATAGAGCCGCGTAGCCTAGGACCGCATCGTGCTAGGGTTAGTCTCAGCCGTTAGATCAGATTGTACGGGCCAGATTAACCGCGTTAACCCAAACGCGTAAAACCCAGATCCAATCCGCGCTGTCGATTTTCAAATCAACTGCCGGGATCGAGCCACGTGTACCCTAGCCGCGTCGCACCGTGCGCACATACAAGCGTGCGTGTCGCTAACACGTCGGGCCCGCGTGTCAGCGGGTCAGCCGAACCGCAGCATGACGTCACCCGTGATGTCACGCTGATGTCACGGTGGGGCCCGCGTGTTAGTACCGTGTGGCCGAGGCGCGATGACATCAGCGCTGACGTCATCCGAGTGGTCCCACATGTCAGTGAGACATGTGCTCGTGGGCTGGGTCCACGGTGGACCCAAGCCGAGCCGTGGACCGAGTCCATGGATCGGCTGACGCAATAAATCGATTTTTCAATAGAAAAATAATTCGGTGGAAATTAAAATCCCGTGCTGACGTCATAATCGGATTTTTCAGTATAAAAATAAATGAATTAATTCGGTTTATTGATTTATTTGAATTTTCAAACTTCAAACGCTTATAACTTTTGCGTTTTAACTCCGATTTGAGTGGTTCAAATTTCTAAATTTTTATAAAATTGAGATCTACCTAAATATGAATTTTAATTAATTTTTGAATATGAATTTTTCTCTGTTTATATTTATTTAATGAATTTTTTAAACTTAAACAATTATAACTTTTGCACTTTAACTCCGATTTGGATGATTACAGTTTCTAAAAATTTATAAAAATGTGCTCTCTTTGTTTGTGGAGTTTATTTGAACTTTTGAACACTTTTGTGTTTTATTTATTTATTGCTATTTGCACGTGTTACGAGTAGACGTTGACGTTCCCGAAAGCTTCGAAGGTGTAGTGTTGATCCAGGAGCCAGCTCAAGATCAAGAACAAGTGCTTTTTGAAGGCAAGTTGTGCTTTGACCATGTTGATCCCATTCATTTGAAATTATGTTGTTTCAAAGTATTGCATGCTAATTTAATTTATTTAATTCTGGGATTAGTTAATTGCCTAGTCGTTGTATGCCACCTTGACATAAATAATTGTATACCATGAAACCCTTGTCACCCTAGTCGTGGATTATTTAGTTGGACATTGTTAAATTGCCAACATGAGGATTTAGACCGTTGTAGTATAATGCTTAGACCTGCCACGTATACCTGACATGATTTTGACAATTACATGTTAATATTGACTTAATGAGATATGGAACCAGTTTTGGAAAAGTGTCAGGTGTTCTTAACGATGATGTTGACAACATGTGGTGCGTGGTAATCAACTGGGGTTTGATAAATAGATTTGGACCGGAGCATGTGGCAGGAATGATCGGGTGGGCCAGATGTGGCATCGGGAAGGATGATTTGGTTCTTCGGCTAGTCTTGCCCTGGTCACCTTAAGGACTTAACCTTGCAAGCCTTTGAACTGAGTCAATTGTGCAACCACATGACCGGAGTGGGACGGTCCTAGTTGAGTAAGTTACTAATAACTTGCATGTGATACCTCGGGTGTCAACTACACCTTTTGTGTAGCTTGAATGGGGAGCGTACCAAGGCTACGACATGGTACCCGTCCAATGGTATGTCGGTCCCATACTTCGCCTCTGTTAAGGGAAGGGATGGTGTATGGCAAAAACCGGAAAGGTTCACTTGTGTAGTTAGCAGTTGCCGAAAGGCTTTATTACAATCACTCGCCTTTGTGGTGTTTGGTTGTATCTTGTGGGTAAAGTGCATAACCTCTGCAGAGTGTAAAATCTATTCGAATAGCTGTGTTGCGGCATTGGACATTGCTCGGGGATTACAGTCAAGGGTTAGACTTTCCTGAAAACAACTTGGACTTGAAAAGTTGGGTTGGGTTTAATGATGACGTTGATGGAAATGTGGACTAGGAATGGGAAAGATGTTTATTTAACTCCTGGAAAAGTTATTGATGTTATGCTTGTTTTTACTGCTTTTGAATCTACCTACGCTATTTGTCAAATGCTGTTTTACTGCAAATATACCATGAGCCATTCCTTTGTATTAAGCCATGCATGTAGTATATTAGTTGCATTCTATGCATGACTTGCTGAGTACCAAGTACTCACCCTTGCCACAATACAACACCAGTTGAAGAAGAGGCAACGCCAACTCTGGAGAAGGAATTCCAGGAGGAGCCGACAAGCTAGGGGGAGAGCCCAGCCAGTTGCCTGTGGCATATTGGTTGGCGCCACGCGTTTTCTTTATATATTCCGCTGCAGATTTTTATTTGAATAAGTCTTTCGCCCTGCGAGACGTACTTTTGTAACTTGACCATAAGGTCGAGCAACCAGCTATATTTCCTTTCAATAAAGTACTTTAATATTTCGTTGAGTATGATTGTGATATTTACCAATGTTGAGACTGTGTGCACTAGCGTCCCGACATCAGGTATTTCAAGACCTTTTGATAGGGGGTCGATTCCAGTATTAATAACATCGACTAGACTGCTTGTTTGACTCTGCAGGCGGCTACGATGGGAGATGTATCGACCGTTGCTACAGCCACCCCCAGCTCGATCTACTGGCGCTGATTCCTCCCAGGAGGAGGGTAAACCTTAGGCATCCCAAACCCAAGTGAGTTCGGCCCTTTCTTTCTTTTCCTGGGGGCTTTTTTGTAAGTGTTTGACGGTTGGGTGGTCTTTTGTAGGAGAAAGACCGAAGGTGCTCTGTCAGAAAAAATTCTTGCCCTGACCAGTGCCGTTGTTGGTGCGGTGGCTTCCCCGATGCTTTCATCCTCAACCTCAGTCTTTCCTCCGCCGTTGGTGGTCCCTCGCACCTTTTCTTCGGTTGAGAGCGCGTGGCTCGAGCTCGAGGCGTTTATCAAGGGAGTTGCCCGGCAAACCGCGGATGCTATCCAACGAGCTTCCGAAGCCAAAATCAGGTCGGTGACACTCGAGACTCAGCTGAGTGCCCTTCAGGATGAGGTGGCGAAGGTAAGGGCTGAAAAAGAGCGGGGATCCTTCGTGATCGACTCCAGTCGGACTCCAGCCAGTACATGGCTGACACGGCTTGGGGAGCCATTGTCTTTACGCTTAATCTGGTGAAGAGCCACTTTCCGGACCTCGACTTCAGTCCCTTGGGTGAAGGTTTTGCGGGCGAGTCGGATGAGTCTTCCGAAGATGATTTGAAGGACCTGGCCGAGTCGCTCGTGGGGATGATGGGCTTGTCACTCGAGGAGGCGGGTGATGTAGGCCCGAACCCATGACGCGCGTGAACCCCTTCTTCTATTGGTAGTTCTGTTGTGTACGCTGGATGTCTTTGACAACGTGAAACTTTTTTTGCTTGCCTAGTGTGCTT
Source organism: Rhipidocladum racemiflorum (assembly GCA_036346355.1). Classification (NCBI taxonomy): domain Eukaryota; kingdom Viridiplantae; phylum Streptophyta; class Magnoliopsida; order Poales; family Poaceae; genus Rhipidocladum; species Rhipidocladum racemiflorum. The sequence continues at coordinate 29,627,927 of CM070592.1, read as the reverse complement.
TTGTCCTCCCCATTGCCGATGAGGAAGAATAACACATCGCAGGTGCAAATAGACCACGGTAATTGTGAAAATTTTTCTCAGGGTGCCCCTCTCGATTTGCCATTTAAATCGCGATCTGCAGATCTTATAGAATTCTGGTTAGCTCGATACTTCCTCGAGTTCATGCCCGAACGACGAGGGAGTATACGCGCGGGGAGGAAAAATATAGTCCTTGCGAGTTCTTACTAGCATTCCGCGCCTAGGTTGCCCAGATGTACATGGACCCAAGGACTCGATCAAGCCAAAGCCGATTAGGGATCTCATCCCCCGCCGACCACTGGGTGTTAGATGCCTGACGATCTTGTTACCCGTGCGCGCGCAGGGTAGATTTCGCTCGTTATCGGGCTTTGAGCTTTGATAATTCCTTGTCCCAGTTATCAGTTAACCGAGCGCAGGTTTAGATATGCCCTCGCAAGGAAAATACTTCACCCTAAAGGACCAACAAAGAGAAAAACATAGAGAGAGGCTTTGCGAGGTGACCTGTTATTCGTAGTGTTTTACCTTTTGCGCTCGTTGAGACGATCGTTGCCTTGGATCTCGAGCAGTCGAGTCTGTCTGGGTAACTCCAACTCGAGGACCTTTCTCGGATAGCTGGCTTGAACTATGCGTGGTCGTAACTTCTTTGCTGCCCACACCGGGTGGCGCTTTGATTTCCGCATGGCCGTGCTTGTTTGTTCCGGCATTTTGACTGCTAGGTGCGCTTTTAATTCTGGGTGCAGAAAACGAGTGGCATTTTGACGTCCCAATCATCGCGCCTTGCTCACTCCGGATGCTATAAATAGGTCGGGTTTGCGTTTAGATTTCTGTCAATCCTCCTCCTTCCTTCCTTGCTTCTAGCCACTTGAACCCAAGGGTTTTTAAACATTCCCATGGCCTCCGGCGAGCCCTCCTCGCTCTCTTCTGAAGTTTCGGCTCCTGTTCCCTTGGCAATGGTCTTTCCTACTCGATCTGCCGCTTCCGCGAATGCGGACTGTGGAATCGACTGGGATGCCCTTGCTCGCGAGGCGGAAGAGGAGGATCGATGAGCGGAGGAGGATGCGGTTCCATGTGAGGAGGGGGAGGTGACCAGTGCGCTGCGGTTTATTGTTGATGAGGCGGGCATTTCTTCCCCTTCTACCTTCGGGGCTGCCAGTGCATGAGGGGAAGTTGAAGATTTTCTTGGAACTTCATCTCTTGCTCGTACTCTGAGCAGTGCTGAAGCAAGAGAAGAAGGTGAAGTCCCTCCTGAGGTTTCATCTCCTGTTCGTGCTCCTGGTGGAGCATAAGGAAATCGAGGGGAACCCCAACAGGTTCTTCCCGGATCACCAGGGAGTAATGCTGGCTCCGATCATCGATAGCATTATTCTGCAATGTAATACTTGTTTTTTATGTTAGTAATGAACGTGGAACTTTTGTACTCACCTTCGCAGTTATTCCTTTGTTTATGAGAGCTTTTACAGTGGATTATACTTGTAGTATATTACAGTAGTATAAATTAGATCTAACCGTTGATTTGAAGGGGTATTATGGATTTTTACAAATAAAAAAAATACATTTGTAAAGGGTATTATCGTATTTTCAGCATTGCATTGCCTTATCATCATCGGTTCGGAGTTTTCGTTGCAAAGCCTCTGCCGCCGCCACTTCGGTTCCTCTCGACACGCCACCGAGCGGCCGCCCCCTTCCTCTCGACGACGCCATCGCGCATCCGTGCGAATCCGGGGAGCTCCGCTGCGACCGCCATTGCGAGGCCACCCAGATTGTTGCCGGCTGAGGGGACCCCCGACGCCGCCTTCGGTCCAGATTCTGTTCGGCCCCTTCCTCTCGACGAAGCCATCGCGCGGCTGCTCGAATCCGGGGAGATCCGCGACGACCACAGTGGCGACCTTCGTCCCGCTTTCTCCCGTGAAGCAGCGTGAGGCGGAGGGCCGCAATAGCGAGGAGGTCAAGAACAAGTGCTCCACCACGGCGCCCTCCAGTTCTGCAGTTCTGCTCCAGCACCTACAAGGTATCATCCTCGTAGCATCTATGCCCTCCCCCTTTGTATCACTACCAATTTCCTTGTTCCCTTGTTGATTCCCTGAGTAATCATCAATCTGGAGACAATAACTTGATTTGGCTTTCATAAGGGTTTATGCAAAATGACCTGAACCACAACCAAACTTTTTGCATGTAAAAATAGTTGTATGAAGAACCGTTGTGACGAGAGTGAAAGGAATATTCTTGATTCAGCATGTAATTCTTTTAGTCTATTTCCTTTGGGGATTAGAATCCTGAAATTTTTATGGTGTATCCACCTGGATGCGAGAATCTGATTGGTTGGTGGTAAATATGTAGATTACTTGAGTTTTAGATTGGTTCACCGGGAGCCACGGGAATCTTCAGATAGTGAAGCACAGGCAGTTCTGCTTTTGCTTGAAACAATGAAGGGAACTGTTGAAGAATCTCTGGCACTGGCAGCGATTTTGTTTTGTTTTTTAATTTTTTACTAGAATAATTAACTGAACGTTTTAGCCACGACAGTACTGCTTTGCCCATGATATTCCATTTACCGTTTCCTTCAGAAGAATCACTAGATCAGGCCTCACTTAATCGAATCAAGAAGCGGCGAGGCGGAGGACTGCAATATCGAGGAGGTCAAGAACAAGTGCTCCACCGGCGGCCAACCCAGCGTCCTCCAGTTCTGCTCCAGCACCTGCAAGGTATCATCCTTGTAGCATCTATGCTCTCCCCCTTTGTATCACTACCAATTTTGTTTGTTCCTTTCTTGATTCCCTGAGTGCTCATCAATCGTTTGGAGACAATAAATCGATTTGGTTTTTACTTTGTAAGAAAATTGTAATTAGATAATATTGGCTTGATTTACGATTAAGAGAAGAGATGGAAGTTGGAACCCACCGGTAAAGCCAATAATTGCAAAAACAAAATACCATGTTTATTTAAATTTAGAATGGTATAATCTTGAGTTCATGTAAGATAAATGGCTCATTTTCTGATAAAGTGGCAATGCAACAAGTAAATATCATAATGGGTATGCAATATTACGATCCTCATCCAAACTTTTTTGCATGTAAAAATACTTGTAAGAACTGCTGTGAAGAGAGTAAAAGAAATATTCTTGATTCAGCATAAAATTATTTTAGTATATACACAAGGAATTCCAACTGCAATACTTTGTGTATATACTTCTGATATCAAGTTGAAGCTTATGCTCTGAGACACAAAAGTGCAGGTTTGTACTACTTAAACCACTGATCCACTATTGTTAGAGAAAGATAGAAGTAAACTGGCTCAAAGATGGTGCCGATTATGTCTAGATCTATAAAGAAGCCTAGTGCTTGCACTTAAATAGCAAGCTACTAGCATGTTGTGACTCATTGCCACGTGCTTGCACTTAAATAGCAAGCTACTAGCTCCCAATTAATAGCTGTAGAGTAATCACGTTGCATCTGTTTTTTTTTCAACAAGAGCTTCTTCCTGTACTTATTATTTTTATTTTAATGTTGTTAAATATTTGTAATATGATTGTACTGCTTGTTTATGACAGTTGTACATCATGGATGATCATCACGTTAGCCTAGAGGAAATGGAAGAATTTGACATGGTGGTAAATCAGTGTTTTAAAAGTGAGAATGATGGTTACAATTACTACAATGCATTTGCAAAGTCTAAAGGTTTTAGTATTAGAAGGTCTCATGTTAGGCGTAAGAAAGACACGAAAATGATTTTTTGGAGGCGATTCTGTTGCTCTGGTGAGGGATTCAGAGAGTTGAAATATTTTGAAAAAACAGATCAGAAAAGGGAGCCGCGGCCATTGACTCGTTCTGGATGCATGGCGAAGTTTGAGATTGAGTTTTGTGAAGGGAAGGGTTTATGGTATGTTAAAAATTATGTAGATAATCATGATCATCCGCTTGCCAAGCCTGATCAGGTTGCTTTCCTGCGGTCTCATCGTGTGTTGAGTGATGCTCAGAAAGCTGAGGCTGTTGAATTAGGAGTTGGTGGGCTTCGTACAGGCCAGATTATGGGAGTTATGGAGAAGACTCATGGTGGTTATGACAAGGTTGGGTTTGTATCCCGAGACCTGTACAACTTCTTTGCAAGGCACAAGAAGAGGAGGATTGAAGGCAATGATGCCGAATTTGTGCTTAACCACATGAAAGCAAAAGAAGAGGAAGATGCTGAATTTTTCTTCAAATATAATGTGAATGATGAAGGACGTCTTAAAAATATCTTTTGGGCGGATTCTCAATCTCGGATAGATTATAGCGCCTTTGGTGGTATTATGGTTTTCGACAGTACATACCGTGTGAACCGTTACAATCTTCCTTTTGTTCCTTTCATTGGAGTTAACCATCACTGTAGTACTGTTGTGTTTGGATGTGGTATCATTTCTGATGAGACTGTTGGATCTTATGTGTGGTTGCTTGAGGCATTTTTGGAGGCGATGCGTCAGAAGCATCCGAAATCATTGATCACGGATGGGGACAATGCTATGGCAAAGGCAATCCATATGGTTATGCCGGGCACAGATCATCGGCTGTGCAGTTGGCACATTGAGCAGAACATGATACGTCATCTTCGTGATCCGAAGCTTAGCGAATTTAGAAAATTCATTTACACTGCGATGGAAGTTGAAGAATTTGAGAGATGTTGGATCGAGTTTAAGGAGAGGCATGGAGTAAAAGAAAATGACCTATGGATTTGCAAGATGTACGAACTAAGAAACAAGTGGTCGGCGGCCTATATTAAAGGGAGATACTTCTTGGGAATGCAGAGCAATCAACGGAGTGAAAGTTTGAACTCAAGGCTTCACAAGCATCTAGATCGGAGAATGTCACTTATTGATTTGGTGGAGCACTATGAGTTTTGCTTGTCACGTATCCGTAGGAATGAGGCTGAGTTGGATGCAAAAGCTTCGCAGTCAGTCCCCTTTACTAGAATAACTGCCGACCCATTAGGGAAAAGTGCTGCTCGTATTTACACACCAGTAATTTTTAAGAAGGTTAGGGAGTATATCAGGGAACAAATGGAATGGCAAGTTGTAGAGGTGATGCAACAAGATGGGATTGCGAGATATGAGATTGCCCTTAAAGCTAAAATGCAATACCGGGTCTATGTCAATTGTACCTTTGATAACTCCTTGTTAAAGAGTGCTAACTGCCATTGCCGGAAGATGGAGTGCGAAGACATCCCATGCGCACACATTTTTACTATTGTGAAGTATCTCGGTTTAGACACCATTCCTCATTGCCTTGTTATGGTCAGGTGGACAATGCAAGCCAAAGTTGCATTCGACTCTGAGAGAAATACCAATACACATGTGTGGTCAGAACAGATGGATCGTTACCGCGAACTACGCAACATGTGTAATAAAGCTCTATTCAAAGCTTCAAAGAGCGAAGAGCAGTCTAAGAGGGTGATCCATTTCATACGGAGTATTCTGGATGAAGACGTACAGAATGATGAGAACATTGAGGCGACATCCTTTGGGCCATTGCCAGCACACTTTTCTGGGTCGAACGTACCCTCTACAAACAAGGTACTTGATCCAGTACAGATTATTTCGAAAGGTGCTCCAAATAAGAGACTGAAGCGGTTCCATGAGTCATGGAAGAGAAAGAATCCTTGAAACATTTGTGAGGTACATGCAGTTAATTGAAACACTCCTTTCCCAATATAGTATTAGGTCCTACTAGCAAATTCTTTATTATTTATTAAAATTATTTTTATTGCACTAGGAATCTTGTCAAAAGCTGAAAGAACTATTTTGGTGAATCATTATGTGTACAGACGCTGAAAGATGGTATGAAGACATGGCTAATTGGGAAACATCATTTTGTAGTCACGTACTCTCAATCAATATTGATATTAAAATTACTGGTTTCATACTGTGATCCTCAGTTCAGAAATTCAGTTGTTTCACTTGTTACTGTGTGCTGCTAGTAGAATTTCTGTACTGGTTTCATTTTGTAGTCACGTACTCTCAATCAATATTGATATTAAAATTACTGGTTTCATACTGCGATCCTCAGTTCAGAAATTCAGTTCTTAAAACCCCAAAACAGTTCAGTCATCTGATTTCAGTCTTGTGGAAAGGATATTGATTTATCCAATTCTACATGTGTTGAACAACATGTTAACAAGATTCAGATTGTATCCTACAATTACTCGGTTAAAGTATGAAGCCTAGTTTCTACAAAAAATGATGTTTTGTACATGAGCAGTCCTCTAGATCTTGTTATGGATTATCTTCTTTACAAGATTGAGATTTAGATTATTGATCTGCTGCATCACTTTCAGTGCCTGTTACATGCTGTCTAACTGATCCATTGTTTTACTTGCGAGCTCAGCTGATTATGAGTTACGATACCCAGATGTTGATGCAGTTTAGAGGAAGATGAGAGTAGGACTTTGACAGTCTCTTCAGAAGCGTCACCGCCTCGGATACAATGCGACGCCAATTGGATGTCTTCTTTAGTGCAGATAGAACTTCAGGGAAAACCAGAAACTGTTATGTTTGTGGTAGTTAGGTTAGGTATTCTCCTGAGAAGAAGGTTTTTGTCTTGGCCTTTCTGTTTTTACAAACTGCTGTAAACATTAAGTAGAATGCCTGAGCGATTTTGCACAGTGACATTGGTTGCAGTTCCCCGTTTCATACCGGCGGTTGATAACAAGAACAATATGCTGTTGGTTCTCATATTCATTGTTGCCGACTGCATATTCTTTCTGATGTAGCATTTCATACCAACAGGAGTCGTACGCGAAGCAAATGTTTGCCGACTGCAATTAGTTGTCCTGTTTAGCTGTGCTGTTTCGACCAAACAGTAGAGTAGTAACTTGCATTCTGTTGTGTTCTGATGCCAATACTACCTGAATCTCTGAAATCGTAAGATTTTTACTACGTCTCATGCCTTCCTACGTCCACTGTTTTTCCCTGGGTGCGAGGTGTGTCACAAATCGTAAGATTATTGCTCTTTGATTACTTAATGTGTTTGTGCGGTTAATTAGTTGATTCATTGATTAGTAATTGTAATTGGCTTTACTTAATTTGAGTGGTGATGGGAGGAAAAGATCCCGAATTAAACCTATACACATGCCGCATGATCATAGATATTAGATTGGACTATCCAACGAGAATTAGGCACATGCTTTAATGCTGCCAGAACTGACCGGTGATCACGATATCTACTCATCACAGCACACAACAAAGCACCATCCCACGATCTATACTCATCACAGAACAAACCAAAGCACCATCAAAATAACTGGGAAATGCAGCGGGAGAATGGAGCGGAACGTAGAGATGCTTACAAATGAACTGACCGGTGACCGGGAAATGCACAGGAAAAATGTGACAATTGCAGAGTATTATGCTCACAAATGACATAACAAAGCACCATCAAAATAACGTTTCCAAAAGACAAGGTGCGGCAACGCAGAGATGCTCCTCAAATCAATTGAAACTACTCGGGTGCTTTGATTTAGTTCATCTGTCATATCACAAAGTAAATGCAGACGATCTACAATATGATTCCATTCACATCAAAATAAAATACTCATCGTCCACAATTTGTTAATGCTTGCTTCTTTCTAGCGTGATACTGTTCAGTGGGGACTTTACCAATAGTGCTGCCAGCTTCCTTCTAAACTGGTCTATATCAAACTGCACAATACATAGGACAAGATTAGCAGACATCCAACAAATCTCCAAAATATACAAGCATAGTAAAATCAGCATATCTGGTTGAACATTACAGGCAGAAAGTCACCATTCCAATATTCCATGTACTTGAGCATAAATAATCCACACGATGTGCTACAACAAATGAACATGAATTATATCTACGGCTTGAAAATAGCAAGCATTACAAATATATCTCTCAGTAATCGATGATTGTAATTAAGTATCAAGCATTACAAATATTGAAAAAACCCGTCAATGACAATTATTACCGGTCAATTTGTTGAGGTAAACCTGATGGCATTCTTAATCTCCAGTGTGACACTTGCAGATTAGGCCAATTTCTTGTATCATCCATGTGATCTTGTTCGACGAGCTTTAGATAAGTTTCCATTCCTTTCAACTAGTAGGAGCAAAATTTTACAGTAAAAAAAATGAACTATATGAATTTAATAATTATGACTAAATATAAGAAGAACGTAACAAGCTAACCACATGTTTCAGATCCTTTATGAGTTCATTTTTCCATTTGGCATAACCTTCTTTGGTTGATACCATTGAGTCCAGCACCTGAATCTCCTGCCTTGTAGGGTTTACTACAACTACGTACCAATGAAAATTCTTTTGTATTGGCAGAAAAATCTGAAAAAAGAGTTCATAAGGTTTTGTGTAATAAAGATTCATAGAAATTGATTACACACTACACTCAGTATTACCATGTCATGCTTGAGATAATTAAGAGCTATTTCTCTATTTTCTTTTTCCTCGACAGCACCCTTTGGAATATCATATACTCCATCTCTCTCAAGCAGCTGGAACATTCTTGTGTTCTCAAGGTACACCTTTCTATTGTTCCTAGTGTCTCCAGGGAGTTCAAACCGCAGGACATTGATTCTTGCATCAACAATCTAATGTTGTAAATAAGATCTCAATTCAGATAAGTTGTTAATATGAAAGAAGCACCACAAAAGTTTTCTCATCAATTACCGTGTCTACCAAGCATTTCTCCATGGAATCATACACAAATTGTTTTGTCAGTATTTCGAATGTTTTCTTTGTTGTGGCGAAACCATCAATGCTTGCCAAAACCTTGGATCTTGGACACGAATTTATGTACGCTATAATTTGATTCTCTTCTTCATTGCATATAAAATCTGCATTCTAAAGTGAGTACATGCACAAAATAAATAGGGCTACTAAATGGCAATATTTTACAGGAAGTACCTCTCAAGATGTATTCCGCTTTTTGATGCTCCAATGGCATGCCCTTCATGTGATCGTAATAGACATATGGATCCGGGTTGACAAATACTGATGGAGATGGTCTCCCTGTTGGTCCGCGCACCCGTTTAGCAATTGAGTCATGCTCGTCGTTATCTAATTGCCGTTTACATGCCTCTGTTGACTGCGATATGTAATAGATTCTTCTTTCATACTGTTTACGTGTGCACTTTAATTAAAATTACAAATTACGACAATACCTCATATATTTCTGATAGAATGCGATAGTCTTGTGTAGTGAAGTTCGATGTACCAGACCCAATGTCCTGGTGATAACAATTGTAATGCATGTATGCAACTTTGCAGATTCATCATAAAGTTTAGCAAAATATTTACTGCAAATTCAAAATATTTAAATGGACTTACATGTATTTTATTCGACAACTGTGTCATCCATTCACCGTGGCCTTCCACTTTCTCATTTGTTGCTTTCATGTTTGATAGAATTTCCATCAAAATATCCTTTAATTCGTAATGCTTATTGGAAAGTTCTATTCGAAGTTGAGCGAACAGAAGTGAAAGATTTGTAAACAAGGAAGAAACCTACTTGAGAAAAAATTAATAGTGAAACAGTTTTCACATTACAATAATGTGTACACAAACAATGGATCCTAATTCTTATCTTTATCAGTGCTATTGCATATGTACCTTAGTTCTCCGGAACACTTGCGGTGTGATAAAAACATCTACCGGTACCGTTATCTCTGGATCATCAGAATCGGAGGAGTCATTGTCACACATTTGTTCGCAATTCATGTCATCATTATTCTGCAATGGAAGATAATAAGTATAGTACATCTATCTGCGAAAACTGTTATTTCTTGAAACTGCAGATATGAGAAAAAAAAACTGAAATACATAGACCATATTAGTTTATTGTAAATTCCAGGTACTTACCTTTTTCTGCCTCAGTTGGCTTTTCAATGCCGCGGGCGTGCTAGGCTGGTTCACAAGATTATTGAACGTCGTACAGGTCTGCTGCTTGGTGGAATTATCTTTGTATCTACTCTCCGAAGCGTGCAGCCCTGATGGCATCTGAGGGAGAACTTGTGAGGGAGACTTAGAGGGATCCATTGACATGCGTATGTAATAGCTGAATCGAGATTTTCTGGGGCTAGATGCGATTGTTCTAAGGCTGACTAGATCGTATCAATGGCATCCGATATCTAGTCATACCTACTTATAGCACCTATGGTAAAGTCGTATTCAGGACGGATAAGGGTTAAACAAAACTCCAATCTGCAAAAATAAGTAGATCCGAAAGGGAGAAGGTTGCACACGGAACAAACCAGGATGCAGGGCTGTTCGCTGCTTCCGATCGCATCATGAATCCCCCGCCACTGCTATTCGTCGCCGCATCCTAGCCGCCGGCATCGTCACCTCGTCGTGCCGCCGGCCTGCCCCGGCCAGCCGTCGCGTCCATGAGCACGGAACAAAAAGCAAATCCGAAAGGATGCACACGGAACAAACTTGGAATCGGGCTGCACACGGAACAAAAAGCAGATCCGAAAGGGAGAAGGATGCACACGGAACAAACTTGGAATCGGGCTGCGCGCTTCAATGGATTCATGATGCGATCGGCAAGGAGAAGGTTGCACACGGAGATTTAGATCAATCATGGGAACGCTGGTGGTATGTGGATAAGGATGCCTGTTGTAAGTGGTATGCAATCAATAGTATCCGGATTTATCGATGACACATCCAATTTACACATCATTTCTTCTACAATGAAAATAAGCGCACCGCACATGTGAATGAAAAACGAATTTAAGTTTTTTCTAAGGAAAAATGGAATATGAAAAAAAAATTGGACAAGAAAAACGAGAAAAAACGGACCACGAAAAAATTTTCTCAGGAAAAACCGCTATCCCGAATAATTAGAAAAGGACTTGCCCGCGATTTGTATTGAACGGGGCCTTATTTCGATAAATTAACGAATGAGGGACTTAAACGCAATTCGCGAGTGTTTTTCTTTCCTCTCATAAAAACGCAAAGGACTTGTTCGTAATTTAGAATGACATATCCGTAATTTGAAGCAACAGCACACTTTTAGTAAAAAACGCGGAGTGACATGTGGATGCATTCAGGAGGCATGAAACCTCCGAAATGTAATGGAGGGAGTATATGTCTTATAGTATTAAATTTCAACAAAAAAATCAAATTGAAAAATTCCAACTCAAAAACCGTCGGCTCTATATGAACTAGATTGATCCACGTAGATAGTGTGATGGCTCTCCACTTGTCCCTATGATACACGGATCTAGACTAGATCTGAGCTGTCCGATTTAAATCCAAGGGTTTGGATTGGGCCACTGCAGCTATTGCCCCACCAACTGCCGCCACTGTCGTTAGCTGGCATATTTCGATTCGAAAACATAAAGGCTTCACAAGAGTAAGGTCGACCTTGAGGTTGTTCAACAGATTTATACTCCTGAATTGGTGCATAACACTCAAAGGATTCCGATTTGTAAATTCGGGTTCCGACAGAGGTGGTTCATAATCCCAGCGAAAATTTTTGCTGCCGTGTGAACAAAAAGTTGCGTCGTTTACTACCGTTAGCTGGCACGTCAGCTATTGCCCCACAAACTGCCGTCACTGTCGTTAGCTGGCATATTTTGATTCGAAAACATAAAGGCTTCACAAGAGTAAGGTCGACCTTGAGGTTGTTCAACAGATTTATACTCCTGAATTGGTGCATAACACTCAAAGGGTTCCGATTTGTACATTCGGGTTCCGACAGAGGTGGTTCATAATCCCAAATAAAAATTTTTGCCGTGTGAACAAAAAGTTGCGTCGTTTACTACCGTTAGCTGGCACGGCAGCTATTGCCCCACAAACTGCCGTCACTGTCGTTAGCTGGCATATTTCGATTCGAAAACATAAAGGCTTCACAAGAGTAAGGTCGACCTTGAGGTTGTTCAACAGATTTATACTCCTGAATTGGTGCATAACACTCAAAGGGTTCCGATTTGTACATTCGGGTTCCGACAGAGGTGGTTCATAATCCCAAATAAAATTTTTGTCGCTGCGAACAAAAAGTTGCGCTGCATTACCGTTATCGGGCACGGCAGCTATTGCCCCACAAACTGCCGTCACTGTCGTTAGCTGGCATATTTCGATTCGAAAACATAAAGGCTTCACAAGAGTAAGGTCGACCTTGAGGTTGTTCAACAGATTTATACTCCTGAATTGGTGCATAACACTCAAAGGGTTCCGATTTGTACATTCGGTTCCGACAGAGGTGGTTCATAATCCCAAATAAAATTTTTGCCGTGTGTGAACAAAAAGTTGCGTCGTTTACTCTTGTATCGGGCACGGCAGCTATTGCCCCACAAACCGCCACATGCCGTTAGCTGGCATATTTCGATTCGAAAACATAAAGGCTTCACAAGAGTAAGGTCGACCTTGAGGTTGTTCAACAGATTTATACTCCTGAATTGGTGCATAACACTCAAAGGGTTCCGATTTGTACATTCGGGTTCCGACAGAGGTGGTTCATAATCCCAGCGAAAATTTTTGCTGCCGTGTGAACAAAAAGTTGCGTCGTTTACTACCGTTAGCTGGCACGGCAGCTATTGCCCCACAAACCGCCACATCGTTAATGGGCATATTTCGATTCGAAAACATAAAGGCTTCACAAGAGTAAGGTCGACCTTGAGGTTGTTCAACAGATTTATACTCCTGAATTGGTGCATAACACTCAAAGGGTTCCGATTTGTACATTCGGGTTCCGACAGAGGTGGTTCATAATCCCAGCGAAAATTTTTGCTGCCGTGTGAACAAAAAGTTGCGTCGTTTACTACCGTTAGTGCACGGCAGCTATTGCCCCACAAACCGCCACATCGTTAGCTGGCATATTTCGATTCGAAAACATAAAGGCTTCACAAGAGTAAGGTCGACCTTGAGGTTGTTCAACAGATTTATACTCCTGAATTGGTGCATAACACTCAAAGGGTTCCGATTTGTACATTCGGGTTCCGACAGAGGTGGTTCATAATCCCAGCGAAAATTTTTGCTGCCGTGTGAACAAAAAGTTGCGTCGTTTACTACCGTTAGCTGGCACGGCAGCTATTGCCCCACAAACTGCCGTCACTGTCGTTAGCTGGCATATTTCGATTCGAAAACATAAAGGCTTCACAAGAGTAAGGTCGACCTTGAGGTTGTTCAACAGATTTATACTCCTGAATTGGTGCATAACACTCAAAGGGTTCCGATTTGTACATTCGGGTTCCGACAGAGGTGGTTCATAATCCCAGCGAAAATTTTTGCTGCCGTGTGAACAAAAAGTTGCGTCGTTTACTACTGTTAGCTGGCACGGCAGCTATTGCCCCACAAACTGCCGTCACTGTCGTTAGCTGGCATATTTCGATTCAAAAACATAAAGGCTTCACAAGAGTAAGGTCGACCTTGAGGTTGTTCAACAGATTTATACTCCTGAATTGGTGCATACTGCAGTTAGCTGCCACGGCAAGAGCGAGCGGTTGGGCATTTGTAGATCCATCATCCACGGCTGCGAGGACAGGCTCCTCATGCTCACAAACACGTTCCATGGCTACGCCGCGGTGGAAGAGGACTATGTGCCGGTGGGCGTTTATAGATCCATCATCTTTGGTAAAGTATGCATTTCTCACCCGAAAGTTCTGCTGGATGCTGGAGTGCTCGCCCACAAAGTCATAGACTATTCCGAAAATATTATATAGACTACTCCGTATCAAAGTTGGAGACGTCTCCATCCTGATAGATACTACTGTTACCAAGGTGGAAAGGTATCGGAAGAAAATTTGGTTGATACCATTAATAAGTATCGGAATAAAGTAAAGAAGCTATCAACAAGGCTACAAGGAGTATTAACGTCAACATACCTACCAAGTTGGAGACGCCTCCGTATGTGTTACGGATACTACTGTTACAAACGTCGATACGAATCAACCGGTTAGATGCAAGCTATTAATACACACCAGGAGAACGTATGAAAGCTATCAACAAGAATACTAGTAGTAACTAGTAACGTCAATACAGGAAGACGGCTGCCATACCAGGTTTGAAAAATTGCCATCCGAGCTATGGAAACTACCAAATAATATCAGTAGCAACTATTAACACATCTCGTGTTTACAGGAATATCAAAACTACAAGCAGAAGAATCTCGTGAAGATAGCATAGCTCCTGCCACCACGTCAAGATCGCCACAATCCTGCCACAATCCTGCCTGCTGTTTCAAGCACAAAACAACATGGACGTACACGTAGAAGCAAAATACGAGCCCCCGAAGAGAAGCGCAAAGAAGCATCGGAATAAAAACCCGGTATGTACAACTGAAACAAGTATAAAACATGTTTTACGCGAGGTAGAGTTTGCTTATTACTTTCTTGAGAAACTTATTAATTTGTTCAAAAATAAGAATTTAGTAAATCAGACGTCTGGTTTATTTGCTCTAATTTTCTTTCATAGCAGACCAACATAACAACCATCCTAATGTGGCATAAATCCTTCAGTAGTTGCCCAGTTAAAATCCTACATGCAGAATCTAACGGCTCTTCAACATTGACGAACAGGGAACACAAGTATGCTCTCAGGTTGCATTTTTCAACCTAATAAGTAGCTTCAGTAACGAACAGCAGAAAGCCATACAAGTTTGCGGCTTTGGAGATTTACTAAAGTTGCATAGTGTTGACATTCGTCGTGAATTGTGCCAATGGCTTGCTCAAAACTACAACGTACAATCTCAGGCATTCAACATTAGAGGTTCGATGCTAACAATAAGCATCGACAATGTACAACATCTACTTGGCCTGCCATCGCAGGGAGAAGAATTGGTTGAACCACCAAAGAATAAATTACCGAATCTATTCGCACAATACAAACAACCGGGCGGAACAACCATTTCATTCAACACCTTGATGGATTATTTTAGAACAAACAATAGCTATGATGCAGACTTCATTCGGAGATTTGTGCTATACACAATTGGTGTTTTCTTATGCCCTACGACTCAACGGTACGTCAGATCTGAGTACCTGAACCTCGTCGAGAACGTGGCAGACATAAAGTCTCTCAATTGGGCCAGCCTCACACTAAATCATTTGATAAGAGGTATAAACAAGTTCAAGCAAGGAAGAGCCAATCTGGAGGGGAACTTAGCTCTATTACAGGTCAGTTGTCATGGCTACTTACACAGGAAATATATAATATGGTTGTCAAATAAGATTATTAATTCAATGCAAATCATTACTTCTAGCTCTGGTATTGGGAGAAGCTACATGTCAACCATCTGGATCCCACCATAGACTACTCTAGGCGTGACAGACCACTTATTCGATCTTGGGATGAATATAAAGCAAAGAAACGAGATTACATTGATCGAATGCATCAATTTGGAGAAGGAGAGGTAAGATACATTACACAAATTGTGCCATTTTTTTAATGTGTTACCTACATCACTGCAAATAAAATTATTTTTAAACATGACAGATTATTGATGATATCAAAAGACCTATAGGACGCACCGAACCAACCACATGTATTGATGACAGCATACCACTAGAACCATGTGAAAGCCAAAAATCACAGACCACTTTTGACAAGGTAGTCAATTTTTTTACAAACGATACATAATAAAACCAATTAATTGTTGACATCTTATTTTCCTCATTTTCTAGACACAAACAGGATATTCGTCCGGCTTTGAAGTGCTCCACTTGCAAATTTTACGACTAGATACAGAAGTCAATGACAAGTTAAGAGATATTCGGGAGACATGTCTATCCACACGAAAAATCTTAGATGATTTCATTAAAGAATTTCGGGTATGTATTTTTTATCATGACAATTATTACCTCGATGAAATAATCTTCCTATCACATCTCTTGCCCATCCACGTATATTCATTCATTGCCTACATGCATGTATATTGCAAAAAAATGTGGCTGACTTAAAAAGTGGATGTCTGCACTTTAACAGGAATGCATGGGATTTACACGTTAATCTGGTACATACCCAGACATCAAATGATTATGCATCACTAATTGTTTTAAAGAGTTTTGCCTTCATTATTGTAGATCACAAAACTGCAATCAAATATCAAGTTCGATAAGAACCGAATTTCAAGCGAATACAGAGATGATGATGTCAAAAAGACGTCACAACCAAAGGAAAAGCGCAAAATGAGCCCACAGATAAACAACTCACCGATTGCCAAAAGGCTGAGGGGTCCAACAGGAAGGGTGTCAACATCAACTCATGACAAGAATGATGCCTTCGTGTATTACGACATCCGGAATAAGAAAAAAACGAGGCCTACGTCACATAATATCAACTCGAAAGGTAACTCACATACATATTGTCTTATAAAATTAGTACTATAAAATCTTCCGAAATTGTTTGTCAAACTAACAAAAACATTGCAGACAACATGTGCACCGAGGAAGACAATGCCATTATTGAGTACATTAACACATCACCAAAAGACAAGGATTTAGTGCACATGGATGATGTCATTGTATCCCAAGAAAAAATGCAATGCCCGACAAATAAGCTTTTGCCCAACACCACGGAAAGATGGTTGAATGACGATGTAAGTATAGCCATGTAAACTTCTGTTAAATTAACTTCAAAAAATTTTCTAACCTACATTCTTACAACTTTAGGTAATCAATGCTTACATCTATTACCTACGTGATAAATACAATCATGAAGACATTAGGGCTGATGGAAAGGTCTTCCTAGAGAAGACATTTATCACCGAATTGCTACGCAGAGATGGCATATGTGAAATAAGCAACCGCCGTATTGAGCGTGGCACGATTACAGCAATGTCAATTAATTATCTAAAGCATGATATGGTAACATCTCTTGCCATGTGTAACGAAAATTACTGTTTCTGTAGCTATCTAACAGCTTACAAAATGCTTGATGCAGGACTTCCTCCCAATGAATTACGATAACAAACATTGGTACTTAGCAGTGGTCAACGCCCGACAACGTGAGATCCAGTTACTAGACTCGCTATTCGATAGTGAAAGAGAACGCCGAAATGACACATGCAGTGAGCTTTGTTCTTATATTTCATTCATCATAATTTAAAATTATTTACTATTCAATATCTCCTATTAACATTTGCAACTTAACAGCTGCAAGGAATGGCTATCTATTTTCAATTAACAAAATATGATCATACAGTTCAAAATACTCATTGGCCAGATCACAACGTTGCATCTTGGCCTATCATAAATAAATTCCGCAAATCAATGCAGAAAGATGGGTACATTACGCATCTTCGTTTCAAACAAAATTACTTTCATTTACTAATTGATAGTTTACTAATGATTATGCTAACTTTTAGCACATCCTGCGGTCTCTACATGCTCAAGTTCATGGAATATTGACGGGATCTAAGCTATCTCAGTAGTTTTACTCAGGTACAATATTGATTTCCTTCATAGTAATATGTATAATGTTAAATTTTATATAATTCTTACTATTCATGCAACGCAGGAACATATAAACAATTTTACTGAAATTGGCAGCCACCATAGTGAACTCTCCATTGAACAAGATTTCAAGAACCTTCCTTTCGGATAAAAAAATGAAAGCATAGAAGCACCTCTCTAACTTTGAAAATGTAATTTAAGGCAAATCTAGCCAACTTTGTGAAAAATATATACATTTGCTGCAACATCCCACTTAGGGATTACGTGTATTTATAGATCATATCCAGGTTCAATTATCTCGAGAATTTGTGGTTTTGGATTACAACATAAGGAAAGTAATCTGCATGACTCTGAACAAACTCTGAACAAGAGATAACTCTTAACTCTGTTATTTTAGCACTTTGCACAAAGCTTTCCTTCTTCTCGTAAATGATATGCAATATAGACAAATTGCCAAACATCGTTTAAACATAGCAACACATTGAGTAGAAAAAAGAGTATAGTAGCACTAGACACACATGATAACATTGACACATACCACTAACTCCAACCCAAAATGGCCTGGTTAGACACCCAAAAAAATAACCAGAAATGATTGGTGGACTTTTTGGGTAACTGACCTCTTGCTTCCCTTTGTTGGGTTAAAAAGTGGGCTGGCAGCAGAGCATCAAAGAACCGAACAGTAAATCAGAAATAATCAAAACAGGAAAAAAATTACAAGAAAGGCTACACATTATTAGGCACACCGAAAGACCAAAGCAAAACAGCTAACCTCAACCACCCTTACAAAGACTGTGATTTGCAAGAAAAGGGTTAGTATTAGTCACAGGGCACCAACGATTTGCAAGAAGAGATATACGACTTAGGCCTCTCTAAGAGTGAGGAGGGGGGCTCCCTTGCATCATGTTCTATTTATGACAACTTAAATGCAATGCTTCTTATAACTTTCTCAATTTCTATTTTAAATTATCCTTTTAATCATCCAGTGATTCTCTCCAGCTATTCTGGTCAAGTGGGGGAGGGCACCCATCCAATTAATGGTAAATTTTATTTGATTTTTGAAGTTATGCTGCTCTCTATTTTTGGTATTTATTTGGTTTTTTATTCATTGCGCGTAGACATCGAAGTGCCCTAAGGTTATGAGGGTGAAGTGTTAACTCAAGAGCAAGGTCCAGAGCTAAATCTAGAGCTTTTCCAAGGTGTTTATGCATGTGTTTGACGAATTGACAAGAAACAGTGTTTCTTTTCATGCGCCGGACCAATTTATCAAAAACAGTAAGTTTCCCATCTGTGCTGGACCGATTTTATGTTTGTGCCGGACCAAATCTTTTGTCCGTCGTAAACATGCGTTTGGAGACATTTGCGCCGGACAAACTTTGGGCAAAAATAGTATGTTTCTATTTTACGCCGGACCAAATTTTTAGTCCGGCGTGAACAGTATTTTGGATGTTGTACTCACATCAGTGTCGGATCAAAATAGACTTCGTTTTCCTTTAGCGCCAGACTCATGTTTTTGCATCTACGCCGGACCAAACATTTAGTCCGTCGTGAACGGCATTTTGAGGTTTGATTTTGCATGTACGCCGGACCAAAAAATTTGGTCCGTCATGAACGTGTTTTTGAACATGTTTTCTCTGAATTGAACCGAGACTTTTGCATGTACGCCGGACCAAATATTTGGTCCGTCATGAACTGCGCCGGATCGATGTTTGGTTCGGCGTGAATGCTTTTTCTAGGGTTTTGAATTCCCTTCTACGCCGGACCGATGTTTGGTCCGGCGCGAATGGTTTTTGCTCGAGGTTGATTTTTGTGATTTTGAAAATTGTTTGGTGATTGATCTGTGGTTATGAAATTTGTTTAAATTTCATAATGCATGTTTTGAACTTATGCAATGCTCGTGTGAGTATTTGCATGGACTAATGTTGAGTCAAGTCGCGGACTTGTGCTCGGATTCATTTTGTGGTTTGTTGATGTGCAGGTGTTGCTCGAGGGCGAACGTGGTCGATGACGGGAATGAAACTAGGTTCATGGAGGAACTGAGGTTCGAGACTAGATTCAGGGAGGAATTGAGGTCTTGGTGGTCATGGATGTCATGCGGGACGTTCGGGCTAGAGAATGGTGCACATGAAGAATGGTTAGTCACGTGAGTATGGCATGGTGGCCATACGCGTGCAAGAGTTGTTAGTCACGTGAGTATGGCTGGGTTGCCATACGCGTGCAAGAGCTGTATTTGGCCAGGTTGGGCCAAGCGGAGTTGTGTTGAATACATACTCTTTTGTTGAAGGGCATCAGTTAGAGCTTTAGGGTTTGTACTCTTTTGTTTGAAGTACTTTAGACAAAAAGAAATAAAGATCAATTCTTCCAAATCCTTTGCATGCTACAGTAATCACGAAGCTACAGTGCACGCGTTGCTACAGTGTTCTCTGTTTGGTTCTTGTTTGCATTTTTGTTTTGGTTCTAGATTGGTTTTGTTTCTTTGAGTTTCATCTTGATTTGATCCATCAAAAACTTTTCTAGGGAATTTATTAAGACTTCCTCAAAGTTTAGTTGATTAATCTTTTGTCGCTCTTGATTAATCTACAAGTTTTGATTAGATCAGTTTTCGTCGAGTTCTCTCACAACAAGCTTGCGAGGCAAATAACTTTTGATTTGTAAGTCCGATCGAGCTGATTCTTTTTAGGTTCGATTCGTATTGGAATATAGTTTCTTGTGTCCAAATTTCATATTGATCCGACGGTTGGATCTCCAAGAATTTGCATTTTACCAAACATCTATCAATCTATTTTTGTCGAATACGAGGCAATTATTTGGTTCCGTTTTGGGGTGAATTTTTAATAGATCAAAAATTTAGTTTTAGCTTCCGCACAATTATTCACCCCCTCTGATTGCTATATTCGTATACTTCGATCCTATAAGTGGTATCAGAGCAAGGTCTTTCCAATCTATCTTAACCGGTGATTAGATTAATGGATCATTATTCGACAACACCGTGTGTGTTCGATGGTGTTGATTTTCAGTTTTGGAAGGCCAAGATGGATGCGTTCATCTAGGCGCAGGGCTTCACAATTTGGGAGAAGGTCTACAAGCTATACGAAGTCCCTACAAACGATAACGTCAACGACGCCAATCGCGCACATGTTGAAGCAAACAGCAAGGCGCACAACTTGATCATCCAAGGCTTGGGACGCAGCGACTTTGACCGTGTGATCCATCTCAAATCCGCATGTGAGGTATGGAAATCTCTTTGTGATTACCATGAGGGTTCTAACACTATTAAAGAGGTTCGCCAAGATCTTTACAAAAAGGAATACATGCGATTTGAGATGAAGCCTGGTGAGTCATTAGATGATTTCTTTGCACGCTTTAATAAAATTCTTAGCAATTTGCGTGCTGTTGGAGTTAGCTTTGATGGTGCTGCTAATGCTAGACAATTGCTTGGTGCATTAGACATGTCTATTTGGGAGATGAAAGTTACATCCAGTAGAGAATCTACTGTCATGAGTACACTTACATTAGATGTTCTTTATTCTAAGTTGAAAACTCAGGAGTTGGATGTTCTTGCTAGGAAGAATGATCATAAATCAATTACTCTGTCATCTCAATCTAGCATGTCTCTTAACAATACTTCTTCAAACTGTGCTTTGTCTTCCTTGTCTTCACTAACCGATCAACAGATTGAAGAATTTCCCGAAGAAGACTTGGCACTACTCTCTTCTCGCTTTAACAAAGCTTTGCAGAATGTGAGAATAAGGAAGAGAGGTGGTGGTGGCCCTCCAAGATGCTATGAGTGTGGTGACCTCAATCATATTCGCACAAATTGTCCTAAACTTGCAGGTAAAGCATCATGGGAGGAGAAGGACAACGACAACAGAAAAGAGAAGAAGAAGTTCCCTTCAAGTGATAGAAAGAAGAAGAACTTCATCAACCACAAAGTTGTCCACCGAGTTCTTTCCGCTCCTGAACAAGTCAATTTGAGCGATGTGGACTCGGAGAGTAGCGAGGATGATGCGACTCCAAGCAAATGTGATTTGATGGGGCTATGTCTCATGGCAAGCAGCAAGGACAGCTTCACCGAGGACGATCACGACAACGACTTTAATGAGGTAGATCCTTCATATGATGAATTAGCTATTGCTGTTGCTCGTCTCGAAAAATTACTTGATAAACGTGATAGAAAAAATTAAGAAACATGATATTCTTGTGGAGTCATTGAATGCCGAAATTGCTAGACTTAAAACTTTGGTTCCTGATGATGATACTTGCAAATCATGTGACTTAATTTACAATGAGCTCACCTTGCTTAGGAAAGAACATGCTTTCCTATTACATCAAAATGAGAAAAATGAGAAACATGTTAAACATGCTAGCTGTTCCCCTGATGATTTGCATGATTTAATTTCTTGCTCTAAATGTTCAATTCTTGAATTGAAATTGAAAGATGCAAATGCTAGAGTTTCTCAGATGACTAATGATATGCTCACTCATGAGGTTCTTTCATGCTCAAATTGTCGAAAGAAAAAGGCTAAAGTGGATGTTTCTTGCAATAATTGTTTAACTCTTGCTAAGAAAATTGATTACTTGCAAAATTCTTTGGAACGGTTCACTAATGGCAAGAAAAATTTGAACATGATTTTGGATAAATCAAAGGTTAGCTCAAATAAGAAAGGTTTAGGTTTTGATCTTCATGCTTCATTTGAAACTAAACCTTGCACTGTTGTTCATGCTCCTTGCAATTTTATTCCATTCTTTCCCAGACAAGGCTCAAATCCAAGAACAACTAGTGACGACAATTGCTCACGGCAGGACAAATATCACCGAACTACCGTCAACTTCACTTCCACCCATCGCTACTCTTAATAATGGTTAAACCCATACATCATCAACCTCCATCACAAACCACCCTTATTCCACTAAGGTTCGACACCTAGCCCCAAGCTAGGATCGAAAAACCTTACCAAACCACAATTGGTTCCTTTCTTAAGAGGGTCTCGCCCTCACACAAAAACACTTAGCTATCAAGCCCAAGTGTACACACGACAACTCAAACCCAAAGCGTTAACAACCATTTTGGAAAGAATTCGGCAACATCCAAGCCAAATCACAAAGGAAGCATAAATCCCCTACACCACAACCAAAATACCATAATTTCTTCGTTCTTTCTTTTCATACTAGAAAGCAAGGGAAATCTCGTTTCATGACATGAATGCACATTCTTCAAGAGCACTCCAGAATAGTCATATCTCCATATATGACTTTCTCACCGACCTGGCTCAACGACTCTTTTATCATTTAACATCTATACACGATGTCTTGTTCACTTTTCACCATTCATTCATCATATAACAACAATACCGAAAAGTCATTCACCAAAAGACTTCTTCCTCGGTATCTCATGATTGAAATACACATAACACTGACAGTTGCGCTAAATCATATAGACTATAACGGCAACATCGTTAACAACAAAACACCACATCGTGTGAAAAACCATCATCCATTTAAAACTAACTTTGCAATACCTCGCAAAATCAAACTCAACCCTTTGGAACAGAACATCGACTCCAAAGTCAAGCATCTACACACGCAACCGCCATAAATTTTATCAAAAGAGAGGGAAACTCAATCCAAAAAGAAAACTCTTCACTAACCAAATTCACTTATGAAACATACATAGAAACCAGACTTGGGAAACATCCGCACACCAGACATATTTTCCAAATGACTCCAAGTCTAGCCAAACAGAGTTACACATCAAGGGCTTAACTCAAAAGTTTCCAACACAACCCTTTATGACCATCTGCTTCCTTTTAAAATTTATTCCAAAGATAATTCAGTGTAGATGCGAAGGAGCGCGATCCACTCAAAACTTTTGGGGTGTAAATCCATACTCATAGCACCGACTAAACAAATTAGCCAAAACCAAATATTTGCACCAATTTCTACGAGTTTTAGGGAAACTCTGAAACACAGCATATGGAACACCTTGACCAAAAACCCTTCAACCAAAATGGCAAACAACCAAACCAGTCCAAAAGCTTTTAAACACAAGCTCAGCATAAAAAGAACCATCTCTAGTACTCCACTACGCTTTCCATTAAAAGACTTCAATAATTACTATCTACTCCCTGAGGAGCCCCAACACAATACAACCAAAAGCTTCACAACAAATTCTTTCTCTTATTATCTTCCCCAATACTTATAAATAAGGTTTATGATGCTTACGAAAAGACAACCCACGAAGACTAAGTCAACAAGATCCCCATTGACCAACATAACAAATAACATCATATTCTAGATTTGAAACAAGTGCTCCAACAAAACTTTCAGCGTGACCAACCAATAACTTTCATACCACCTATATGTAAACGTCTCGACAATCGAAACTTATTTAGTTAACAAGCGACTTCAACATGTAAATATTACCTCCACAAGACAAGGTTCGTAAATATGATTCTACGACATACATTCATTAAGGATGAAATTGTACATCATGTTAATTATCCAAAGCTCACTCCATCGCAACATGTTAAAATTTTTCCTCTATTTTAACCATGGTTTTCAACAAGTAATCTAAACAATTACCACCACTACTTAGTCATCAATAACAACAAACGGGCATAATCATTAACCAACAACATTACTTTTAACTACCCTATACATAGGTGATAACCAAATTACCACCACACAACACACTCCAACTATTTAAAATAAATTGAATACTTGCATTAACACTGCCCTTAACAACATCATTAACAATAAGTCCTATGTCTTCTCAATTGATATCAATACTAGCATTGAAGGGACACAACTGCATACTTCCAAACATACTAGTAGTTTGCAACAACGTAAATAGCAACTCTAATCAATCTTCCAAATTAAAGTCACTAGGCAACATGATTAAATTCCTCTATTACTCCATTAGATTAGAACATCTTTAAACAACCAGCAAAGTTTCTTTAACGGTAACAGCAGTCTACATCATCTTAATGTTTTAACTATGCATCAGGGTTTAAAAAACTTTTAAACATTATCTGGGTTCCTAAGCACTTTTAAAGCAAAGCAACATATTCTAAGCATGTAAAATAACACATTTAATCATTCTCGCTAAGAGTAAACTACAACACTAGTAGTCTATTTATTCTCAAGCTAGAGATATTAATCACATCGAATTGATTCAACTCAAAATTTAACTTAGCAACACATCAATCCATAAACCACATTGTTACCTACTACATAACATGCTAAACATCAATTCTTACTAGGGACAAGCGATTTCAGTCAAAAGACTACTTACTTTGCTTGCAACATTTTAGTTTTAAAACTCATCCCAAATTCGTAAGGAAACTTGACTCTCAAAATTGCAAAGAGACAAACCCAAACTTGGTCATGCAAAGGAATTCTCCAAAACACTTTTAAATCTCAAAGACTCCCACAGGAGGGAACCAACCGATCAAATAAACCTTTGTAAATAAAACCTTAACTCCAAACTTTCACGAAACAGGAAGGGTTCTTCAAAGATGATTTTCTTAAACCAGCAAAATAACGAAATCAAACACCACTTACTCCTACAAAGCCACAGAACTTCAGCCCTGACAACCAGGTCTGGCATAACTCTGCAATAACTCCTTTAACCTCGGAGAAAGACGAACATAGGAATAAATTGAATGCTTCTTCCCCATAAAGCAATCAACGAACTAAACATCAAAACTGTAAAGGCGCCCAAAAGAAGCGCAACACTAGACTCCTCTTCTTCGTCTTCAGCCAAGGAAGACAGAACCACACGCCGCAAACGACACAATCCGCGCAAACCCAACACTTTTCATTTGATTCAACTCAACTAAAGCCAAGAAAAGCAACGAAAACCGACCGTCAGAACGGCAAAGAACATACGAAGGAATCCACCACCAAACTCTTCTATTTGACTCCAGTCAACTACCCGATCTACGACAGAAAGGGTAAGCACTCTTCTCCTACAGGGGTTAATAGTTCTTCGGTGATGGCGCTAACCGGCCACACCGTCAAACCTCACCCTTACTATGAACCAAAAAGAGGTGACCGAAACCCTTCGGCACCACAACCCCACTTTATCACCACCACAAGAACAATTCAATAATTTATCTCATTGACATAGCAACATGCATTATCAAATGAAGCATTCAATATCAAAGCTTAAATACAACATTTAAGCGTAAGGAAACGATACCCATACCCTTTTCCTACTGTGCATCCATTGTGTGTCAAATTTTAGATTAGTTATACCACTTTTGCAAGTTTTAATGTTGCTATCCTATAACAAAATTTTAGTTAAAACCTAGGCCATGTTTCTAAGTTATTCCACATCACATTTTAGTTGTATCCTATAGCATGACACTAAAAATATGCATTCCAAGGACCTACAGCCCGCTCTGATACCAACTGTAACACCCCGGCATTTAATATGCCTGAATGCTACCAAACATAAGCTAAACAACATCTAAATATCACATTTAAACATAAATTCCAGCAAAGGCGCACATGCTAAAAACCGAGATTTCGGTAGCATCTCCTTTGTTTTAACATGAATTGAAGGAGCAACAACAGTATCACAATTATATCATAATGGAAAGCATCTAAAACAGCAATAACATATGACATAGCAACAATATAAGTCCAGGATAAAGCATTCAACCACTTCATGAGCTAAACGAATCAAATAATAAGACCGAGCACACGGTTAAGCAATACTCCAAGTTGCATGGCAATACTTTCATTATCATGTCATTGTTTTAATGTGTGATGCTAAGTGATGACGTGTGACTAGCTCCCTTTCCCGCATGTCGGATTCATGGTACCTAAAAGAAAACAACATAAACACAAGCGTGAGTTCATCACTCAGCAAGTATATTGCAATGGTACAAACATAAACAATTACATAACAATAATATCTCACATCATGTAAACCATCTCACTCATGGTCACATATTATCATCATCATCAATATGTATGAAGTGCAATGCGATGCTATGCTCATGTCTCCTTGGAAACTCATACCGGTATGGTTGAGTACACACCCGTCGGTGTGCACCCTCTCCCCCCTTCCATCCCGAAGATGGAGGGTGCCTACTCCTCGCTTTCGTTCACTGCGGTGAATGGAATCACGATGTAGGACTTACTCATTGGCTCTCCGGATTAGTCATATCTTTCTCACCGACCTTCCCGGATTAGTTATGACTTTCTCACCGCCCGGGCCATATAACATGTCATGTATGCAATTATGCCAACATCATATTTAACTCACATATTAACACATGGCATCATAACATAATAAACATGCTCATCATATCATTGGCAATCATTAAAGCATGGCAAGTGATCATATATCATGAAGTCAATTCCATCCATTCTCAACAAGCAACCTACAAATCGCTATCCATCACAACACACTTGCCTCAACCACGGGCAACGGATTGGTGGGAAGTAGAGGGCACTCCCGGGGTCGCACCACCTGCACATAGGTACCACACGCTCACAATCATGTCCACAAAACAGTACGCAAACCCTTATCTACCCCGACATTCCCAACTACTCGCAAAACCTAAAAACAGAGGTTCTGTCCCGTCGGGACAGCAGCCTTGCAAAAGGCATAACTTGGGATCTGGGACTCCGAATCAATTAAACGAGTACATCCTCCCATAGCTTAGGAAATTTCCCAACTTTTTCTAGTTATAGGGAAAGACTGATTCGGACTCTAAAGTTATTTAATCCACAAAATACCGTGATCTGTTCCAATCACATCACAGATTTTAACACGCTCGGTAAAACAGCCATAACTTTCAAACGGCTGGGCGGAATTTAACTTTATTTATATCCACGGAAAGATAATGAAATTATCTACAACTTCTTAAACATCAGTATGATCAGATTCCAACTCTAAATTTGCGAAAACGTGAACCCTAGGTCGACTGCTCATGCTGTCCCAAAATAGAAACGTGGCAACATCTAGATCTAATCCAATCTACTCAATTCCAGCACCACCAATTGATCTAAAAACTTGATAAACACCCTTAGAACAGTACCTAGATCAACCCCAAGGATTCCCATGATCATACCTTTGCCCAACGCAAGAAATCTGAACGAAACTCCTCCCGGATCGCTCCTCGCTCCAACGGATGGATCCTCAAGGTGCAGGGGGTGGGGAGGCCACCCTAGGGCAGCAAGGGGGTGGAGGAGAGGTGGTGGAGAGGTGGGGAGCAAAGGGGAGCAATGGGGGAGGTGGAAGCGCATGCAAGGGAGAGGGGGAGGTGGAGGTGGTGGCTAGGGCACCAAGGAGGTGAGGGGGGGCGCACAAACCAATAGGGGGGCACCAAGGGGCAGGGGGGGCCTTTAACCAGCCCCCACACCTAATCCTAATCCTAAATGGATTCCCACTCCATCCCACCAAAGCCCACAACCCCCACTTTTAGGCCCAAACTCCCCCGGGAAGGCCCAAAACCCCGGAAACGGCCCTGAAACGCTATTAACCTCCAAACCCTATGGTTTTAACCTTATTTCCACATCTCATACTGTTTTTGACCTTATCATGCACGTTAAATAAGGTTACGACACTCCGTGGTGACACAACACTTCAAACGGCCCAAAAACGCGAGTAAACCTCAAGCCGAAAGGTTTTATTCTCTAATTTCACATTCTATAATGTCACACCATACCATAGTGTCACAGCTCCTATTTTATCTCGCGCGGCTTTTGTTTAATGCCCGCAATCCGCGCCTGAATATTTAATTCCACAAATTTCATCCAAATTCCGCGAAACCAATTTTATTGGGTCCCAAATATTCCAAAATGGGTCTAGGAATTTTTCCGGAATTTTTAGACCATTTTTCCTAATTTTTCTCTATGGTGGTTCATTTGCGTAATCACCGGCCAATGAGGGAATGCCACGTGGCAGGGCACTGTTGCTCTTCTTCAACCTCACGAAGGAAAACAACAGAGAAGGTTTCTCATCTCTCCATTCATGGCTCCAAGCTTTCAATCACTCATAACTTCCACCATAAACCTCCAAATCGTGAACCGCCGGTTCCGTTGAATCCGTAGCGACGCCCTCCTGCCATTCCCCACCATTATTCGTCGCAAATCTCGCCGGATTTTGAGCTGCAATGTAAAAACCGAAATGCACTTAGTTGGCCATAACTCGGCCGTTTCAACTCCGTTTTGCACGATTCCACTTCTCATCTCTTCGTTTTGAAGCCCTCTTTCCAGTGCACACACCCTCCCATTTCCTCCCCAACTCATTCGTCCGGGAGATCGAAGAAGCCGCAAGGAACGCTGGGGTTTTGTGTTCTTCGCGTTCATCCTTCTAACTTCCTCTCCGGTGGGTCAATCCTCGCTTCGGTTATTTTCCTTGTGATCGTAGGGGTTTCTAGATTCTAACCCAACAATCGGTTGTAGGTTTCGTCAAGTGTGGGCGATCAATTTTGAGTTTTAGTCGCTTCGGCCGAATCTCCGTTCTTAGTCAAATTCTTCATCTCCGGTGAGTTTGGGTTCAATTCCTTGCATCATTGAGTTCCTCTAGATGTGTTTAAGGTGTTTCATCAATTAGTTTGGGGTGTCATATTAAAATTTTCGGAGAATTTCATGGGTTTTCGGAATTTTTGGGCGCCCCTGTTTTTCTTCGGGCTCGTGCATGTCGCCGGCCCGATCCTTGCCGTCGCCGCCTCCGGCGAGCCGGTGTTATCCTCGCCGGTGTTGCTCGCTTCTCCGGGCGAGCAGCCGCTGCTGCTACACTGGCGCCAGGCGCCGCCTGCGTTCGTCGGCCGCAGACGCCGCCGCTGCAGCCGCCTCGGCTTAGCCGGCTGGCTCTCGCCGCCGCCGCTCGCTCGCCTGGCACCGCGTGGTCTCCTCTGGCCTCTCACGCCGCCGCCCGGCGCCGCTGGCTCGTGCCGCCCGCCACTCGCCACCTCCCGTGCCCCGCCAAGCCGCTGCCTCCCCACGCCTCGCTGCTTCTCCGCCGCCGCGCTGGGCTGGGTCCTGCACCGCCGCCTGCCAGATCTCTCGCTGCCGCGCCCCTCGCGCCTCCCCGCTGTTGCCGGCCGCCTGTGCCGCCACCACGCCGGCCCACCGCCGCTCGCCGCTCGCCCTAACCGCCCTACCGCCGGCGCCCCATGGAACTTGAGCTTCCTCTGTTCTTGGACATTTGGGGAAGAAGGCATTACTCTATGACAATAGGGCCCCACATGGCATACACTCAAACCCATCCATTTAATCCCCAAAAATCAGCCAATGGAATATGCCCAGGGAATATTCTCCGGTTTTCCAATTTTTCGAATTTCAAACTTCGGAAGCTCATATCTTCTCCGTCCGAACTCCGATTGACTCCGTTCAAATTCCTAAATTCATTTAAAATCAAGATCTTCCTGATAGTATAACTTTTGTAATTTTTGGATTTTATTTATTTTCTTGTATTTATTTGTTGCTCCGTTTACGCGTAGCCGACATCCCGCCGACCCCGCCGCCGGACTTCAAGACTTCGACATTCTCGCTGTGGCCGAGGCAAGTCTCCTTGACGCATGTTGATCCTATGCTTTCTAAATGTTTTACCATGTTTTACAACTTGCATCGCTATTTATATTAAAGAATGATGTTAACGTTAGGTTGTTAGTTATACCTGTTGTCCATCCCTCCTTGATATTGTTACCCATGATCCTTTGTCTCCCTAGTATCGTAATCCACCAATACAAATGTTTTTGGAAAAATAATCTTTAATTAGGGAAAAAGGGACTATTGGTACGACACGATCGGTGGAACAAGTGGTACGAAATGTAAATTGGAGATTTCATGAATATTAGCGATGTGGGGGTAGTTGTTATGGAATTGATCTATGAATGGTAATCCATATAATTTGTGTGGATTGGAAGAATATTGGAAGATGTATGATGTCAAGAATAATAATCGGTAAAAGTAAGTAAACGATATTGAGAGGCATACTTGTGGATTAAGTAGAATACGTGGTGACTTATATTTCGGTGGATTTTAACAAGCATACTATGTGATAATCATTTATGGAGAATTGTGAATAATCCAGAATGTTTGGTGGTTTAGTAAATGATAATGTTACGTATTCTTGGTGGGTAAAATGTAGATGATTTAGCGATGACAATGTGAAGGGTTACAATAGGTGATGTGGAGAATGATATTCGATGATTTAATCAATAATATTATCAAATATACTCGATGTATTAAGTGGATAATACGGAGAATCGTACTCGGTGGTTTAGTAGATGATTTTGGGGAATAGGGTTTTGCGTTTACCATTTGTGTGGGATTATGAATAATGTGGATTGGGTGCGATTTGCTTAGTCAACTTGGTGTCATTGTTTATGGAAACAGCTCTAGGTAATGAATTATTGAAATCTTGGGTTTGTAGAATCTTTCATGAAATCTGCTCGGGGATGAGATTATGAATTATTCTCGGTGGATCAAGTAGATTAACAGACTGATCGATGTGTGGTTGATGGGTAATCAATAAGGAGGCTCATATTTTGAGGAGATTGTTTCATATACAATGATAATAATAGCTTGGCATGATTTTAGAGTTATGATGGCACATGATATCAACTTTACCTGGTGGAGTACTAAATTGTATTGGATTATATAGTACCATGATAAGAATGGAGAAATCTCGATGGTCTCATGAATTTTAGAAAGTACCGATTTAATTATAATCATGTTTTATCAACCCTAAGATTTGTATTTTATAAACTAAACTATTGGTGGAATAGAATAGTACGGTAGAAATGCTTAGACTCGCAATCGGTCAGTGTACACCTATGGGTGGGAATTACATTTAAATCTTGAAAACTTGTGTTGGAAATTATAGGCAAGGAGTATTGCCGTTGGTTTATAAAATAAAAATTTAAAATGAAAAATGGTTTGGACTGGGGCGGAATGGTTTGTCTGGTGGGTGCGGATGGAGCGCTAGCTTTCATTGTGCAAGAACCGCCCCAAGTCAGTTAAGGACCGACGCTTATGACTGTCTCCATTCTAAGCATAACCGTACAACCACATGTCAAAGTGGGCACGACCTGGCTGAATAATTTGTAGAAACCTAACTTAGACTCACCAAACGGTGGAATGTGAGCGCCGGATAGAGGCAATGTTGTTGTTTTCTCACACGGCGCAAGAGGGGGCTTCTGTACTGGGTGGTTATAACCCTAACAGCGGTGAAACCTCAGCGGGTGGGTCAGGTTAGGCGTATACATTGTAAAGGCCTTGTCATGATATCCCTGCCGGCACACCTAAGGAAGTGTGCTAATTGCATGGCATCAAGGGAATATCATGTCTTGTGGGTAAAGCTGTACACCTCTGTAGAGTTAAAACTATTCGAATAGCCGTGCCTACGGTCAAAGGCAAAGCTTGATGAATGCTTTCAAACTGGTAGACTTTGGTTTTTGGTTTCAAACTAAACAATGGTTTGTTTTGGGATCCGGGAGCGGTTAGAACTCTCGGGTGTGCTTCTGGCGACTAAAGCCAGGTAGGTGGAAGGAACCTGATTTTGTGAACTGTGGCAGATAGAGCCATGTGGATGGATTGAACCCTGATTTTGTTGAGATGTGGCGGATAGAGCCTGTATATTAGTGAGTGGTGGTTAGAACCTTCACTGCAATATTAAATAATTCAATTATTAAAAATAATTGCTAAAATATGCTTTGGGAAACTTATTAACATGTATGATTTGATGAAACTTGGCTTTATGCAAAAGAACCATATTAAGCCATCCTTGGATAGCCTACATTCTGCATAATTTCCCAGCCTTGCTGAGTACTTTATGTACTCACGTGCTACATTCTAATCATATCTCAGAAGTGAAAGAAGCTGTCAAGGAATTCCAACGACTAGGACGCGCTCCCCACTCGATTGCCTGTGGGCATTTGGATGGGTCGCCTTGGTGTTTTCGTCTTCCGCTGCTGTTGTTCAAGTTGTTCTGCCTGTTCAGGCTGTAATGGTAAACCTTGACCATAAGGTCTTTGCTTTTAATTGGTATTATTCTTATTTAGTTATATGTATTCGTGATATGGTTGTTGATTCATCACTGTTTGACTGTGTGTACTAGCTACTGATCTGGGACTAGTACAGAAATACACAGAGGACCCCGGATAGCCGATCCGGGGGCCTACATCATAGTACAACCTAAACAAGTTAGCCAAATCCAAAGGTTGGCATTAATCACTACGAGTTTTAGGGAAACTCTGAAACACAACAGAAGAAACACTTCGACCAAAAGTATTCAACCAAAATAGCAACCAACCAAACCAGTCCAAAAGGTTTTAGACACAAGCTCAGGATGAAACCCACCATATCTAGTATTCCACTATACTTACCATTTAAGCATTCAATATACACTATATACTCATCGAGAAGCCTCATTATAATTCAACCAAAAGCTACAAAAAAATTTCTTCCTCTAGTTACCTTTCCCAACATTTATAAATACAGTTTATGATGATTAACAAAACGTCTTCCATTCTATACTACCTCATCATGATCCCCACAGACCAACACATCATATAACAATGTATTCTATATTTCAAACATAGTACTTCAACAGATACTTAAGCATGATCAACGTATCAATTTTTATACCATCCATACATCAACATCTTGACAATTAAAACTTGTTCAATCAATAAAATGACTTCAACAAATAAGTATTATCTCTACAAGGCAAAGCTCGTAACTATGATTCTAAGACATACATTCATTAAGGATAAAATTCTACATCATGTTAATTATCCATGGTCCACTCCATCACAACATGATACAGTAACCTCCATTTTAACAAGGATTTTCAATAATTAATCTAAGCAATTACCACCACTACTAAGCCATCAATATCAATAATTTGCATAATCATCAATCAACAACATTGCTTTTAGCTACCCTATACATAGGTTGCAACAAAATTGTCAATACACAACATACTCCAACTATTAAATTAGATTTAATAAGTTAGACCTTCACGAAGCTCTTACAATATCATCAAACAACAAAACCTATACCTTTCCAATTGGCCTCGATACTAGCATTTTAGGAACACGGCTGCGTACTACCAATCATGCTAATATTTTGCAACAACATGAATATCAACTCTAATTAACTTCCAAGTTAAAGCCACTAGCCAACACGATTAAATTTCTCTATTAACCCGTTAGATTAGAACATCTTTAAACAACCAGCAAAGTTTCTTTAACAATAACAGCAGTCTACATCATCTTAATGTTCTAACTATGCATCAGGGTTTAAAACTTTTGTCGGGACCCGAATTTGCAAATCCGGACCCTCTATGTATTCAGCACTAGTCCAGGAACGCGCTAGTGCACACAGTCTTAACATCGGTAAATATCACAATCATACCACTCGATACTAATAAAGTACTTTAATTAAATAATCAAACTGGTTGCTCGACCTTATGGTCAAGTTACAAATATACGTCACGCAGGGCGAAACTTAATAAGAGAGAAATAATAGCAGCGGAAAATAAGATAACTTCGTGGCGCCATCCAGTATACCACAGGCAACTGACTGGGCTCGCTTCCTAGTTAGACGGATCTTCTGGGAGCTCCTCCAATGCTGGTGTGGACTCCTCTTCAACTGGTGTTGTATTGTGGCAAGGGTGAGTACTTGGTACTCAGCAAGTCATGCACAGAATGCAACTAATATACTACATGCATGGCTTAGTACAAAGGAGTAGTTCAGGGTATATTTGCAGTAAACAGCAATTGACAAGTAGCATAAGTAGATTCGAAAGCAGTAGAAACAAGTATAACATCAATAACTTTTCCAGGAGTTTAATCAACATCTTTCCCATTCCTAATCCACATTTCCATCAACATCATTATTTAACCAAACCCAACCTTTCAAGTCCAAGTTATTTTCAAGAAAGTCTAACCCTTGACTGTAATTCCCGAGTGATGTCCAATACCGCGGACACGGCTATTCGAATAGATTTTACACTCTGCAGAGGTTATGCACTTTACCCACAAGATACAGTCAAACACCACAAAGGCGAGTGTCCGTAACAAAGCCTTTCGGAAACCTCTAACAGCACAAGTGGTCCTCCCCGGTTGTTGCACCCTAACCATTCCCTTAGCTAAGGCGAAGTTTAGGCCAATCAACCGTTAGATGGGTACCTGGCCGCAACCCCAGTACGCTCCCCCGTACAACTTACACAAAGGGTGTAGTTGACATCCTGAGGTCCCATAGGTACGTTATTAGCAACTTATTCAACTAGGTCCGCCCCATAACAGACATGTGGTTGCACGTTTGACCCAGTTCAAAGGCTTGCAAGGTTAAGTCCTTAGGGTGACCAGGGCAAGACTACCAGAAGAACCAAACCAACATTCCTGGCGCCACAACTGGCCCACCCGATCAATCTTGCCACATGCCCCGGTCCAAATCTATTTATCAAACCCCAGTTGATTACCATGCACCACGTGCCATCAACATCACATGATACCTTTCCAAAACAGGTTCAATATATCATTAAGTCAATATTAACATTTGATTGTTCAAAATCATGTCATGGGCACGTAGCAGGTCTAAGCAGTATACTATGACGGTCTAAAAACCCATGTTGGCAATTTAATAATGTCCAACTAGTAAACCACAACTAGGGTGACAAGGGTCATGGCACATATATATAATTACCCAAGATGTCATACAGCAAATTGGCATTTATCTAGTTACCCAAAATTAAGTAAAGCATTTTCTAATTTGAACTAGCATGCAATAATTTCAATCAAATTAATTTGAAAATGGGATCAACATGGTCAAAGCACAACTTGCCTTCAAAGAGTACTTGTTCTTGGTCCTGAGCTGGCTCCTGGGTCAATACTTCTCCTTCGAATCCTTCCGGCACTTCAACGTCTACTCGTAAAGCGTGCAAATAGCAACGAATGAATAAAACAGTAGGCAAAAGTGTCCAAACATCCAATTAAAGTTCATAAACAGAGAGAACATAATTTTATGAATTTTTAGAAACTGGAATCGTCAAATTCGGAGTTCAAACGCAAAAGTTACAAGCATTTAAAGTTTAAAATAATCAATTAAATAATATTACAGAGGAAAACTTTAGTCCAAAAATTAAATAAAATTCATCATTAGGTAGATCTAAATTTTATACAAATTTAGAAATTTGAATCACTCAAATCGGAGTTAAAATGCAAAAGTTATAACCGTTTGAAGTTTGAATCAAATTCTGAAATCAATATTTCGAATTAATAAATCATTTTCTTTTTCGGAAATTAATTATTGCGTCAGCAAGGACACGTGTCAACCTCTGATTGGGCGGCTGACGTCAGCCGGTCCACGGGCTCAGCCCACGGCTCGGCTCGGGTCCACCGTGGACCCGGTCCATGGTTCACGTGTCTCTGACAGGTGGGACCCTACGGGTGACGTCATTGCTGACGTCAGCGGGGACTCAGCTCACTGTGGTGACAGGTGGGACCCACTGGTGACGTCATTGCTGACGTCACCGCACGGCTGGGGTGGCCGCTGACAGGTGGGCCCCCCCATGACGTCGCGTGACGTCATGGTGCGGTTTGGCCGCGTCGCTGACACGCGGGCCCGGCGTGTCAGCGTCACGCACGCGTACGGCGCTGACCGCGTCGGTCCAACTTCCTCCCACGTGGCGCAATCTCGCCCGTTGATTTGAAAATCAACGGCGTGGATTAGATCTGAGGTTTACGCGTTTGGAATAACGCGGTGAATTTGGGCCGTACGATCTAAATCGGACGATCGAGATTGGATCTAGTGCGGTGCAACGCGTGCTACAAGATTGGATCTAAGCCGTTGGATCTAGATCTAACGGTTGAGGATAGATCTAGGATTTGCAACGAAAATAACGCACGGCGACGTGGCTGAACGTGGGCCGTTGGATCTTGATCCAACGGTCCAGATCTAATCTGGAGGGTTAGGGTTTTGGGAACACGTGGCTTACCGTGGCCGTTCGATCTTGATCCGACGGTGCACGGAGCTCGCGGGCGGTGATGGCGCTGCGGCGGAGCTGGGTGGCCGGAGGCGGTGATGAAGACGAGCCCGACGGCGCTTGGGGACGTCTCCGGCGAAGTGAGAGGTACCCACGGGTGCGCCTTGGCCTGGGGTCCCGGAGCTGGGTTCAGTTGCGGCGGAAGACGGCGGACGGCGGCAGGGCTAAGCAAAAACAGCGGCAGAGGCTTCTCCAACTACAGCGAGCAATAGCGGGAGGACGGTGGCGGCTAGGGCTAGGGCACGTGGGGCAAACGACGCACGAGGCAAAGGCGAACCTCGGGCGCGGGTCCGGTCATTAAATACCGGCACGGACGCCGAGATCCTCGCGGAATCCACGGCGAAACCGGTACGGGCGGCGGAGTCCTTTCCGGACACAGCGAGGCGACGTGGCTTGATCCCAGCCGTCCACGTGGCACGATGGACGGCCGGGATCGCTCGGGTGCGGCCGTGGTCTCGCGCGAGTTAATCCTGACCGTTGGATCTCGATCCAACGGTCGGGATCGGTTAGGATCAGGGTTGGGTTCAGTCGAGTCGACTGGCTCGGGTCAGACTCGAGTCCGACTCGTGGAACTCGGTCGGATGAACAGTACTCGACCCGATTTGATTTTTCCAGTGATTTAATAATCAAAATAATTCGCAGAAATTCATTTAATTCATTAAATATAGCAAAAGGCTCAGAAAAATTCCAGAAAAATTCTAAAATATTTTGGGGCATTTTGGACGCAAATAAAGTATTTCCAACAAAACTTTATTTGCAAAGTTAAATTCTTTAATTATTTCAAAATGGAATAAATTCAAATAAATTCCAAATAAATTCCAGAAAATTCCAAAAATTCACCAAGGTGCCAAATCACTCATGAATTTAAGAAAAGCAAAATTTTTGGGGTGTTACAACTTTAAACATAATCGGGGGGTCATAAGCACTTTTAAAGCAAAGCAACAGATTCTAAGCATGTACATTAACACCTTTAATCATTCTTGCTATAGAGTAATCTACAACACTGGAAGTTCATTTAATCTTAAGCTAAAGATAAAAATTTACGTTTATCTAATTCAACTCACCAATTAACTTAGGAGTACATCATTTCCATAAACCACATTGTTACATACTACATAACACGGACATAAACTTTTTTAAACACCCTCATAGGTCACCTACTCTTGACAAACAGGATGCAACCCAACTTTAAAGATAACTACAGCTCAAGAACATGAACGAACACTGATAAACAACTTCTCTTTTCCAGACAAGGAAGAAAACAAAACTCCAACAGAAATGCAGGAGAGATCAACTCTGATAGCCAAAACTCTTCAAGAAATCTCAAGATCTATACTTCCAAGAAGGAAGAAGGATGCACTAGGGAAAACCAAATGTTCAACTACATCTTTTCCGATAAAGATTCAAACATAGCTCCACCCAACTTAAGGTCTGCACAAGGGGAAACTCCAACACTTTTCTTAGATAGGGAGGACAACAACCACATAAGTTTCCTCCCCAAGACAGTCCATAATAACCAACAAAACCGGGTGTCAAAGCAAAGATTACGACCAACGACGTGCAACACAAAACTTTTATTCTTTGTCTCCACCCAAAGAAGACAAAACCACAAACCGCCAAAAGAACAATCCGCGAGAATCTAATACCCAAACACTTTTCTTTTGGTTTCAATCAACTAAAACCAAGAAAACCAACCAAACCGACCGTCGGGATGGTAAAGAACATCTGAAGGAATCCACCACTAACTCTTCTTTTTGACTCCAATCAACTACCCAAACTGCGACAGAAAAGGTAAGCTCTCTTTCCCTACAAGGGTTAATAGTTCTTCGGTGATGGCTTTAATCGGCCATACCGTCAAACCACAACCTTACTATAAACAAAAAGGTGATCGAAACCCTTCGGCACCACAACCCCACTTTATCACGATAACATGAGCAATTCAATTAATTTATCTCATACACATAGCAGCATACTTTATCACATAAAACATTCAACATCAAGGCTTAAATATAACAATTAAGCGTAAAGCAACGATACCCACACCCTTTCCTACTGTGCATCCATGTGTGTCAAATTTTAAATTAGTTATTCCACATACACAAGTTTTAAGGTTGCTATCCTATAGCAAAATTTTAGTTATAACCTAAGCCATGCTTCTAGGTTACTCCACTTCATAATTTTAGTTAACCCTATGGTATTCCACTAAGTTCATACACCACGGACCTGAAGCCCGCTCTAATACCAACTGTAACACCCGGGCATCTAGTATGCCCGAATGCTACCAAACATAGACTAAACATCACCTAAATACCACAAATTAAAATAAATTACAGCAAAGGCGCAAATGCTAAAACCGAAATTTTGGCAGCATCTCCTTTGTTTTATCATGAATTGGAGCAATAGCAATCACATAGCAAGTTATATCATAGCATAAGACATCTAAAACATTAATATCAATGGATAAAGCATCAACATAAACCAATAAAACCGAATCCAACAACTCCATAATCTATAGCTAAGCAAATAAGGATCACAAGCACACTAAACTATTCCATACACCAAGTTCATGGCACTTATTATGATCATGACTCAAATTGGTAAATGTGACTGGAACTACGTGAAAATGTGTAGCTAATGCCCCTTCCCACATGCTGGTGTCATGGTACCTAAAACAACATAAAACACAAGCGTGAGTTCATCACTCAGCAAGTATATTGCAATGGGTCATACAGAACAATTCAATATTATCATCACTACATAACAAACTTAACATCATGATTAAGTCATACATCATATGCAACATCATATTCATATATCAACCTCATTGAAATCATTTCATCATCATCATCATCATGTATGCAATGCAATGCACATGTCTCCTCGACGCAAATACCAGTATTGCCGAGTGCACACCCGTCGGTGTGCACCTACGTCCCCCTTCCATCCCGTAGATGGAGGGTGCCTACTCCTCGCTTCCATTCACCGTGTGGGTGGAATCACGAGGTAGGTCTTACATCCATAGCACTCCGGATTAGTCATAACTTTCTCACCGACCTTATCGGAATAGTTATAACGTTCTCACCGACCGGGCCAAGTTTCATGCCGTGTATGCAACATATGCCATAATCATTAACCATAAACCATTGCATAGCATCTTAACATACCCTTTTTATCATATCATGGCAAACACTAAGCATGGCAAGATAGCATAACATGAAAACAATTGCATCTAGTCAAGACAAGCAAATAAACCACATGTTACCCATCCCAATACACTTGCCTTAACCTCGGGCGACGGATTGGCGGGATGAGGAGGGCACTCCCGGGGTCACACCACCTGCACAAAGATGCCCCACAATCACAACGTGCCCACAAAACAGTACGCCATTGCACATCTACCCCGATATCGCAAACTACTCCCGAAAACGAAAAACAAAGAATCTGTCCCCCCCACGGGACAGTAGACTTGAAAATATCATAACTTTAGATCTAGGACTCCGAATCGATTAAACGAGTACATCCTCGCATAGCTTAGGAAATTTCCTAACTTTTTCTAAGTATATGGAAAAGCTGATTCGGACTCTAAAGTTGTTTAATCTATAAAACACTACGTTCTGTCCCAGTTACGTCACATATTTGAACACGTTCGGTAAATTGAGCATAACTTTCAAACGGCTGGGCGGAATTGGACGTTATTTATGTCCATTGAAAGGTATTGAAGTTACCTACAACTTTATCAACAGGCAGCCGACCAAAATCCTAATCTAAGGTCGCGAAAACTCAAACCCTAGGTCGACTGCACAAACTGCCCGAAGCAGAGAACGTGGCAGCCTCTAGTTTTCATCTAATCTACCCAATCACAGCACCACCACTTGATATAAAAGCATCCAAATACCCTCTAGCACAGCCCCTAGACCAACCCCAAGGATTCCCCATGCCATACCTTCGCCCGACGAACGATGAACACCGAAATCCGCCGGATCTCCTCATCGCGGGGCCTTCCGATGGAGAGATCAACGGGATGACGAGGTGGGGATCTCCTCTAGGGCAGCAAGGGGGGGTGGAGAGGGGAGGGGAGAGGTGGTGGCGCCATGGGGGAAGATGGAGAGGAAGGGGAAGGGTAGAGGCGCATGGGGGGGCTAGGGGGTGGCGGCTAGGGTTGGGAAAGGGAGTGGGGGGCGCACCAAGGGGTGGGGGCCAGATTTGGCTGCCCAAAAGTCCCCCCCTTGGGCCCAAACCCTTCCACCAGAGGCCCAACACAACCCCCAAGGCCCAAAGTCCCCTGGAGAGGCCCAAACACCCAAAAACGGCCCAAAAACACGCTATAAACGGCATAACGTAAAGTTTTAACCTCTATTTTCACATTTTATAAAGTTTTGACCTTCCGTAGTGTCACAGATGCCATACGCATATCCTAAAGCGCTACTGCCAATCTACTACTACTGCCGCTACTTGACTCCTACTTCTACTGCAGCACTCCTGTAACATCCTCATTTTTGTACAATTAAATCCATGCATCAGCAATTGAACAAAAAAAATGAGAATGTTACTTTTCAAATATTTTCCAAAACTTGACTTATAAATTAAGTTTCTTGAATTTATAAAAAAAACTGCGCACAAGAGCCTGATTTACTAAAGGAATTTTTACAGAAAATCTATAAGTAAAAAAAAAATCCCAAAACCAAGTGTATAAAGTTCCAAATATTCCCTAAGTATTTTAGAGAGCATGCACGTATATACATATGTATATATATGTATACATATATATATATATGTATATGTATAACCTATACCTACGTGTAAGTCTATTTACCGGCAAGCAAGAATCTTGGACGTTTCCATAGTCCAGTCGATTTCTTCATGCAGGCCGTTTCCTTCATGCACGCAATGGCATTTCATTCCAGCCGTTTCCATTCCCTTGCATGCACGCATCTATACAAGACTACTCCATGCACTAGTCACTAGTAACGTGAGTTACTAAACATGAATACCATTACAAACTAGTAACCGACCCCTATAGCCTTGATAATAATTATTACTAGCCATTTCTCCTGCACGTTTCCCACCCGAGCTGTTTCCACATGCATGGACTAGTAACCTTGCAAGCCTCTTTATTCCTACATGCATGCGTGAGAGGAACCTGTTAAGCATTCTTTCCTTCCAGCCGTTTCCCTGAATGCATGAAGTCTTCTCATTACTCTCCAGTCATTTCTCATGCAATGCATTGCTAGCAACGTCTCCCGTCTCCACACGCATGGAACTCCTCTCCATTGAAACGCCGTGAGTTACTCCACGCATAGAACTCCTCTCCATTGAAACGCCATGAATGCTTTAAAGCATTGAAACATGCATGAATTCTCCACGCGCATGATGCCTTTCCATTTTCCAAACGCTTCCCATTTCCCTGCAATGAAGGAACTAGTAATGTTTCCCATTACTCCACACGCATGAACTAGTAACATTTCATTTACTAGCAGCTGTTTTCCACTTCTAAGCAATGTAAGCACGTTCCATTTTCCATGCATGAGCATTTACACTTCTAGCCGTTTCTCTCCCCTTTCTTAATTCACGTTTTAACCTTCCAGCCGTTTTGCATTTTGCTTCTTCACGTCCATAACTTCCAGCTATTATCCATTAATTAGCAATGCATGAACCACCTCCTAGCCGTTTCCACTCCCTCCCTTAACTAACGCTTTACATCCCAACCGTTTCACCACGTTTCCATGCGCATGCATCATTTCTTTTTCTTCTAGTGCGCAGGAAGCCAGGGAAACTCCTGTTTCTTCCCCTCCCATCAGTTACTAGTTTTTGGTCT
This sequence comes from Rhipidocladum racemiflorum, assembly GCA_036346355.1. Classification (NCBI taxonomy): domain Eukaryota; kingdom Viridiplantae; phylum Streptophyta; class Magnoliopsida; order Poales; family Poaceae; genus Rhipidocladum; species Rhipidocladum racemiflorum. Next base: position 29,585,682 of record CM070592.1, on the reverse strand, counting down.
TCCAATTTGCACTATAAAAAGGAAGTACATGTTCCTGTGTCAAAACTAATTGCCAATGGACTCGAGTCCACGTTCTGCTAATTAGAACCTCCATGCCTTAGCCATTAGGTCACGAATTCATTTGTTAGCCATTTCCTTACGACCAGCCAACGTTGTCCTGTTGCCTGGTTGATCGCCTCCTTCCGCCGTCCGCTTCGTCCGCCGACGCCCGCTACTGGGCTTGCCTTCCTTCCCTAGCTTGGTCGCTGCCTGCTGAACGCTGACCGATCACCTTCTCTGCGTTCGCCTAGTTCCATCTGCAACGCTAGACGTCGACTCCATCGCGGAACCGCAGGAAGACAACCCTCTTCTCACCGGCCAAGGCAAGTTCCCGCAAGTTCCCCGCAAGTTTCCAATAAGTACCCTTGAAGCATGTTGATCCATGTTTTGAAATGTTTTATAGATTTACTAACTTGCATGCTATGGTTGTTTACCTAAAATAATATGTTATGATAGAGTGTAGTTATATACCTTGTTAATATGTATGTTTGCTACATATTAATCTATCTATCCTTTGGTTGCCCTAGAATGATTAATTGTATGGCTAAACACCCTTGCATGGTCTAATAGTAGTGCTTAGTTATGCTAAATACTATTCGTATGTTTAATTGAAAGCTTGTTATTTGAAATTTCAAATGATTGAGCAAAAATGTTATTTTAAAAAGGGTAGTTAGTGCTGCCAGTTTGGTAAAACAAAAGAGAAACTTGGAATTTCAAAACTTGAATAGGGTGGAAGGTTGCAAGGCGGGTGCAGTATGCACGAGACTCGGGTTTGAGTATGTGCCACCCTAGTCACCCTAAGGACCGATCCCTTGTGATTGTCAAACAATGTACAACAGTGTGACCGCGGGTTCCGGTGTGGGACGGACCTGACTGAGTAACTAGTGAAAACTTAATTAAGGCATGCTAGATGGTGGAGTAGGCGTGGTTGTAGCCACAGTAGTCCTACAGGCGCAAGAGGGGGCTTCCAACTTGGTTGTAGCCATTTGGCGGTGAAACCTTAGCGGGCGTAACTTAGTTAAGATGTAGCTAGGGAAATGGCCTTGTGATCTTCACTTGGAGTTATATGCCAAAGGAAGCGTATGACAAAAAGAGTGAAATATCACTCGCGGGTAAAGCGTGCAAGCTCTGCAAAGTAAACAAACTATTCGAATAGCTGTACCCACGGTCAAGGGTGGACAAAGTGCGTTGTCGCCAGGTAGATTTTCTCTATTTGATTCCAAAACGAGATTTTACAAAAGAAAAGCACAGTTGTAGCCGTGAAGGTTATGATTTGATAAAGTTCGTGGTTGTAGCCACGAGGAAAAGATTTCAAAAGTATTCTTAAAATAAAACCATGGTCGATGCCATGCGTCGTTTTGATTTCCACGGTTGGAGCCATGTCCCAAAGAATGTAAACTTTGATTTATCAAAAGAAAATACTTTTGAAAAATGCTATTAAAAATTCTAGGATAAAATTTTAAAAATTGGCTTTTGCAAAATTAACCAATCCCTTCCCTTGAATTAAACTGCATAATGCATTGCTTTTCGGACTTGTTGAGTATGTTGCATACTCACCCTCGCTTTTTATTGAGGGGCTGCTTATTCCATGAAGCAGATCAGGAAGATAAAGATAGCTATCCAAGGGCTTGCGTTCCACCATTCGATATCTGCAATGAAGACTTTGACACTACGTCAGTATGGGCCTATAGTAACACGTATATGTGCTACTATAGGTCAAAAAAAGTGTTACTGAGTCCTATTGCAACATATTTGTTTAGTGTTACTATAGCCTATGTTACTATAGAAGGGTCTATTGTAACATGTAACAAGTGTTCTTGTATATAAAAAAAGATGTTGCAACCATGCTACAGCAACATGTATCAAATGTGTTGCTATAGACTGCAGTAACACCTTTTTTGGCAAGAGCAACATAGTAACGCGTGTTGCCATAGACCCTAGTAACACCTTATTTTTACTAAGGCAACATAGTAGCATGTGTTTCTATAGACCCTAGTAACACATTTTGAGATACAATAATTGAACTTAGTAACACCTTTTTTGAACGACAACAACACAATGTTGAGCTCCTAAAATAAATTTAAATATATTTTTTTTGTGAATGTACAAATTAAAATTGTTTCATAGAATATCTTTTGATAAGCATAACACATTGTACAATATAAACACACAAATGACCATAAGTGCAACAATCATAACATATTGCTGCTTTCAACTCATCACCTAAACTAGTAGTTATTTCCTCAACATCTGCACGGGTTGTCCTCTCTTCGGCAATAATTGTTTTAAGTATGTCTAACTCCAGCTGCAGGTTTAATATATCTTCTGTGTTCCTCATAAAGCCCTCATCAGAACAATCTTCCAGCGTTGCAGGTGCATGAGAATCACACTGGTGTAATGTTGATGAAAGTTTCTGTCCATAGGATACAAAGCATAATGTCAGATTCTCACTTTTCCCATTGCCACAATGGATAGCCTAACTGGTGTAGAACGTAAGAACATAGATCAGTTCGGAAGCTATTGTTCATACCTCAAATACATAGGAATATTCCTCCCTCTTTGAGCCTTTGATGGTACTTAATTCTTCTTGAAGAACAACAATTTTCCTGTGAAGTAACGTCCTTACTTAAAAAACAGAAATTTTAACAACGAAAAACTCATGGTAATGCTATTTATGTAACTATGCAATTAGCTTGTTAATTTTTTATTAGATTCGAGGCAAACATGCAGCTCACTCCTACAGGTTTCTAACTCTTGATTGGTCCTTTTCAACTGGACATCAAATGAGAGCGAGAAAGAGAGAGAGCAACATCAGTTAATCAATGTAACTATAAGCAACTGGATAAAACGATTCTCTGGACGACAAGTAGATACCTCCAAACGTAAAGCTTTAGCATCACTTGCTAAATTAGAGCAATGTTGTTCTGTGTCCTGAAAATGTCAAAAAAAGTTAAAAAAAATTGTAGGAAAGATAAAAGTGGACAGAAAAAATCATGGTATCATGCTTAGTACAGAAAAAAAGTTAACAAATTTTCTACATAGACTCCATTCCTTATATCCTCCCGGAACTGCACATTAGTTGTTTCATGCTTAGTACAAATAATGGTATCACACTGATAAGTCATTTTCACTTGAAGCAACAGCATCAAAGCTTACTGGAAGATTTGTGGATGAAGGATCAAGAAGATCTGTAATTTGTTCATTGTAAATCTCCAAAAAAGAACACTTGCAAGCTTCTCATCCCTCCTACTCTCTTCTCCCTGCAATTTTGTGTTGAACACAAACAAATTTGAGATTTGTACCATTATGAGATACTTGATCATCTAATCAGAAATAACTAATGTATTTTGCATTTATGAAACTGCGAAAGAGAGGGAAATAGTTTAGTTTTTTACCGCTCCGATTCTCGCAAAAATACGTGGTGTCATCCCACGGTCTGGACTAGACGATTGTATCTCATGGCCATGTATCTGAATCAAACAATTTTCATGAGTTAAACACATAATTTATGCAAGTTTTTGTTACCGAACTAGACAAAAACCTATGTTGATTAGGTATCTGTTCTGACTACTATATGGTATTGTTTCATACAAACAATTAATTTTCCATCAGATGCATCTATATATCTGAAACTTGATCACTCTATCCTACTGTACATGATATATAGATTGGAGCAGTTCACTTTGATTGACAGATATGACTATGAGGGTGGCAGCAATGTGCTCAAGGAGCTTGGTTACTACATCATGATTGGGCTCCTCAAGATACGCTGAGTAACAAGAGATGCTTTGTTGTCATCTCTACATCTGTTCAAGTAGGTTCAATTATATTGTATAACCATGTTGAAGATTTAAGCATTCTTTTCTGTAAGGCCCAATTTGTGAATATCTTTTGAAACTGCTGTCTTGAAATTGCCCAAGTTGAGAATGAGTTCTTTTATCTGATACTCTATATTTTTGGATAAGCCTAGGTATGTTGATGCCATACGTGAATTCAATAAAATTCTTCTATATATTCTAAAGTATAAGTAGTTCCATCAGAAATCCCTTAGTATTACCAGATACTGATGAAAAATGAGCAGATGTATGCACTGCTGGTGATTTGCCTCTCTTTGTGCCCGCAGAAGAAGCTCATAGATGAAAATGTTAGCACCCAGTTGAAAGAAAAGTACAATGACAAAGATGTAGAGGCCCAAAATGTGAATCATAGTTTGAGACTAGAGAGTAAAATTATAGACACATCTGGGTATCCAATTTAATTGTAAGAAGTAAAATTAACCTAGGACTACACCTTGTTTCATCACAGCTATATTACTAGTTAGGACATAAACTCATGCTCATTGCATGAAGCTAAATTATCTGAGGACTGAATGAATTGAGAATAGGGGTAAGAAATTTTATTATAAGAAGTGATTTATCCTAGTATTATGAGAATAAGGGTAAGCCATTCCAGTTATACATTCGTGGAAATTTTAAATTTGGGGACTTTAAGCCCTGTGCAGCAACATTGCAATAACTATGACTAAAGTGGTCAATGATCAAATTCCTCAACTTTTGAAGATTGCATAGTTTTTATGGTGAAGAGGTTTGGTTTCAATTAAACATGTTAATGCCTAAATGAACGAAATAGAATTCCAGGGAAGCTTAGCAAAATTACCTCTAAAAACCAGTAGCCAAATCCAAAGGCTTCATGATACAAATCTTTTGATTAGCAATCATAAAAAATGCTTAACTCGTAATGGCAATAGTACTTACCCTTATTCAATTGATCACGAACAAACATCATGAAGAAAGCACTCCAAGTTCGGAGGAGGGAGCAGGGGCGGCAGATGGGGTGGGGAGCAGGGGTATCGGATGGAGGGGTGGAGGAGAGGAGTGCGGGCGGCTGATGGAGGGGCGGAGGAGAGGAGTAGGGGCGTTGGATGGAGGGGTGGAGGAGGGAGCAGGGTCGGTGGCCGGATGGAGGGGCGGAGGAGAGGAGCGCAACGCTGGATCGATGGAGGGGAGAGGAGAGGAGGGGGGGCCGGCGGATGGAGGGGTAGAGGAGAGGTGCAGGGGCGCCGAATGGAGGGGCGCCGGCCGGAAGGATGGAGGGCCGGCCGGATCGGTGGAGGTGCGGATGGAGAGGGTTAGGGATTTGGGAGGCCGGCCGGATTTGGGAGGGGCGCAGGGAGGGTTAGGGATTAGGGAGGGCGCCGACCAGATGCAGGGATTTGGGGGAGGAAGTGCATACTAGTGCGGATTGAGGAGAGGCGCGTGGGATAACGTGGTCTGTATCGTTCCACCAAACAAGCTGGCGCCTAGATTGTTTCATTTCCCGCCTATTTCATCTAAATGCTACGGCACCATCTTACACAAAATTTTCTCCGGTGTTTATAAACACCAAGGTAAACCCTAGTAAAGGCGTATATAAGCGCCATACTAGTATGTGCCAAGGTAAATCTTGCAACACTTTTCATAACTCATTAAGTCTGTGTTACAACATATCTTTGTAACACAAATTATATGTTACTACAAAATCTCTTTGTAACACATTGTTCAATGTGTTACGCGAATGTGTTACAGAAGATATGTTTTGTAGTAGTGTGAAGAGGAAGATTATCAGGACATCTAGGCTCACGTCATCTTCAATCTTTGTGTGACACTACGGTATGGTGTGACATTATAGAATGTGAAATTAGAGAATAAAACCTTTCGGCTTGAGGTTTACTCGCGTTTTTGGGCCGTTTGAAGTGATGTGTCACCACGGAGTGTCGTAACCTTTTAAATGGTGCATGTTAAGGTCAAAAACTTTATGAAATATGGTATGGCAGGTTAAAACCATAAGGTATGGAGGTTAATAATGTTTCCGGGCCGTTTCCGGGACGTTTTCGGGGTTTTGGGCCTTCCCGGGGGAGTTTGGGCCTTAAGTGGGCTTTGGTGGGATGGAGTAGGTCTCCATAACGGACTAGGATTGGGTGTGGGGGCTGGTAAAAGGGCTCCCCACCAGCCCTTGGGCGTTCACCCCTGCCCCTTGTGCGCCCTTCCCCCCCACTTGCCCTTGCCCTAGCCGCCTCCCTCCTCCCTTGGCCGTGCGCCTCCCCCTCCTTTGCCCCATTGCTCCCTACCTCTCCACCACCTCTCCTCCACCCCCTTGCTGCCCTAGGGTGGTCTCCACACCTCTGCACCTTGTGGATCCATCCGTTGGAGCGAGGAGCGAGGAGCGAGGAGCGATCCGCGAGGAGATCTATTGGAGATTCGTTCGTTGGGCAAAGGTATGATCATGGGGATCCTTGGGTTTGATCTAGGTACTGTTCTTAGGGTTTTTATGAAGTTTTTAGATCAATTGGTGGTGCTCGGTTGGAGTTCTTTGGGTTAGATCTAGACGTTGCCACGTTTCTGTTTTCGGGCAGATTGAGTAATCGGGCTAGGGTTCGAGTTTTCGTCGATTTAGATTCCGAATCTGTCCATAAGGACTTAAAAGAAGTTGTAGATAATTTAATTATCTTTCCGTGGACATAAAGCACGTTAAAATACGATCAGCCGTTTGAAAGTTATGGCCGTTTTACCGAGCGTGTTAAAATCTGTGACGCGATTGGAACAGATCGTAGTAATCTGTAGATTAAACAATTTTAGAGTCCGAATCAGTCTTTTCGTATAACTAGAAAAATGTAGGAAATTTCCTAAGCTTCGCGATGGTGTACTCGTTTAATCGATTTGGAGTCCCAGAACTCAATTTATGGCCTTTGCAAGGCTGCTGTCCCGCCGGGATAGAACCTCTGTTTTTAGGTTTGCAAGTAGTGGGCAATGTCGGGTTAGATGGGGATTTGTGTACTGTTTTGTGGGCATGATTGTGAGTGTGTGATGCCTATGTGCAGGTGGTGTGACACCGGGAGTGCCCTCGACTTCCCACAAATCCGTCGCCCGCGGTTGAGGCAAGTGTGTTGTAATGTATAGCGGATTGTAGGTTGCTTGTTGATATTGGATAAAAGATTGAATACTTGCTATGATCACTTGCCTTGCTTGCTGTTTTCCAATGATATATTGAGTATGATTATCATGATATGATGCTATGTGTCTATACTTATCATGATTCGATGCCATGTGTAATATTTGTCATGATGAGATGCCATATGTTTATGTACATGTGAAATATGATAATTGGCATAGTTGCATGCATGACATGAGATAGGGCGAGGGCGGTGAGAAAGTCATAACTAGTCCGGCAAGGTCGGTGAGAAAGTTATGACTAGTCCGGAACGCCATTGAGTAAGACCTACATCGTGATTCCATCCACGTGGTGAATGGAAGCGAGGAGTAGGCACCCTCCATCTTCGGGATGGAAGGGGGGAAAAGGGTGCACACCGACGGGTGTGTACTCAACCATACCGGTATGAGTTTCCAAGGAGATATGAGCATAACATTGCATTGCAATACATATTTAATGATGATGATGTTGTTATGTGCTCAAGTATGAGATGTTATATGTGATGTAAGGTATTATTGTCTTGTAAATGATCTTGTTGTCCATTACAATATGCTTGCTGAGTTTTCGAACTCACGCTTGTGTTTTATGTTGTTTTTAGGTACTTTGAGATCGGCATGCGGGAAAAAAGGGGTCTAGCTACACTTCTACACGTAGCTCCACCATCATAGTCCATAATTAATCACTTGGAGACATGATATTAAGAGTTGTGCCTTAAACTTAATGTATGGTTTAATTTAGAATGCTAGTGATTCCTTATTTGCTTCGTTTTAGTTTATGAAGTGGTTGAGCGTGGTATTATTGGCGTAATTTGATGATATATCCATTTATGTTGATGTTTTAGATGTCGTGTGCTATGATATATCTTGCCATGATATTGATATGGTGTTAATTCATGGAAAAACAAAGGAGATGCTGCCGAAATATCGGTTTTTAGCATATGTACCTTTGCTGGAATTTATGTTTAAATGTGGTATTTAGATGTTGTTTAGCTTATGTTTGGTAGCATTCGGGCATATTAAATGCCGGGGTGTTACAGTTGGTATCAGAGCGGGCTGTAGGTCCTTGGAATGCGCATTTTTATTGTCATGCCATAGGGTACAACTAAAATATGATGTGGAATAACTTAGAAACATGGCTTAGGTTTCAACTAAAACTTTGTCATAGGATAGCAACATTAAAACTTGCAAAAAATGGTATAACTAATCTAAAATTTGACACACACTGGATGCACAGTAGGAAAGGGTATGGGTATTGTTTCTTTACGCTTAAATGTTGTATTTATGCTTTGATGTTGAATGCTTCTTTTGACAATGCATGTTGCTATGTCAATGATATATGTTGTGGTGATAAGAGTGGGGTTGTGGTACCGAAGGGTTTCGGTCACCTCTTGTTGTTTATAGTTAGGGTGAGGTTTGACGGTGTGGCCGGTTAGCGCCATCACCGAAGAACTGTTAACCCCTGTAGGAGAAAAGCGCTTACCCTTTCTTTCTTAAATCGGGTAGTTGATTGGAGACGAAAAGGAAGAGTTAATGGTGGTTTCCTTCGGATGTTCTTTGTCGTTCTGACGGTCGGTGTTTGTTGCTTTTCTTGGCTTTAGCTGTTTTGAACCAAATGAAAAGGTGATGGGCTTTCGCGGATCGTTCCATATGCGGTGTGTGGTTTTGTCTTCCTTGGGTGAAGACATAGAAGAGGAGTCTAGTGTTGCGCTTCTTTTGGGCGCCTTTCCAGTTTTTGATGCCTGTTAATTGCTTTATGAAGAACAAGCATTCGATTTATTCTTGTGGTTGTCTGTCTCCAAGGCTAAAGGAGTTTTGTTCGGAGTTGTGCCAGACCTGGTCGTGGCTGAAGTTCTGTGGCTTCAGAGTAGTAATCGGTGTTTGATTTCATCATTTTACTGGTTTGAGAAATCATCTTTGAAAGCCCCTCTTGAGTCGTGAAAGTTAGGGGTTTGGTGTTAAGGTTTTATTTGAAAAGGTTAATGGAGCACTTGGTTCCCTTTCGAGAAAAGTTGTCTTCCAACCAGTTTCCTCTATGGAAGTCTTTGAGATTGAAAAGTGTTTTGGAGAATTCCTTTGCATAACCAAGTTTGGGTTTGTCTCATTGCAATTTTGAGAGTCAAGTTTGCTTATGAATTTGGGATGAGTTTTAAAACTAAAATGCTGTAAACAAAGTAAGTAGTCTTTTGACTGAAATTGTTTGTCCCTAGTAAGAATTGATGTTTAGCCTGTTATGTAGTAGGTAACAATGTGGTTTATGGATTGATGTGTTGCTAAGTTAAATTTTGAGTTGAATCAATTCAATGTGAGTAAAATCTCTAAGTTTGAGAATAAATAGACTACTAGTGTTGTAGTTCACTCTTAGCGAGAATGATTGAAAGTGTTAATGTTCATGCTTAGAATCTGTTGCCTTGCTTTAAAAGTGCTTATGATCCTCGTTAATGTTAAAAGTTTAAACCTTGATGCATAGTTAAAACATTAAGATGATGTAAACTGCTGATATTGTTAAGAAGCTTTGCTTGGTGTTTAAAGATGTGCTAATCTAACGGATTAGTAGAGACTAGTGACTTTAATTTGGAAGTTGATTGGAGTGGTTATTTATGTTGTTGCAAACTATTAGTATATTTGGAAGTATGCAGTTGTGACCCTTCAATGCTAGTTTTCAATCTATTTTAAATAGTTGGAGTATGTTGTAATTTTGTTATCACCTATGTATAGGGTAGCTAAAAGTAATGTTGATCGGTTGATGATTATGCCCATTTGTTTTTATTGATGACTTAGTAGTGGTGGTAGTTGTGTAGAATACTTGTTGGAAACCATTGACTAAATGGAGGGTGTTGTAACCTGTGGTGATGGAGTGAACCATGGATAATTAACCTGATGTAGAGTTTTATCCTTAATGAATGTATGCCTTGGAATCCTAGCTATGAACTTTGTCTTGTAGAGATAATATTTACATGTTGAAGTCGTTGTTTAACTGAATAAGGTTCGGTTATCGAGACGTGAATAGATAGGAGGTATAAAATTTATATGTTGATCTTGCTGAAAGATTTGTTGAAGTACTATGTTTCAAATTTAGAATAAGAAGTATTATTATTCGGTGATCCGTGGGGATCATATCATTATAGTCTTGGTTGGGTTCCTTCTTGATAAGCATCATAAACCCTTATTAAAAGTTTTGGGAATGGTAACTAGAGGAAGAATTTGTTGTGAAGCTTTTGGTTGAATTGAGTTGGGGCTCCTCAGGGAGTAAAAAGTGATTATTAAAGTCTTTTAATGGAAAGCGTAGTGGAGTTCTAGAGATGGTTCTTTTTACGCTGAGCTTGTGTTTAAAAGCTTTTGGACTGGTTTGGTTGTTTGCCATTTTGGTTGAAGGGTTTTCGGTCAAGGTGTTCCTTATCTTGTGTTAGAGTTTCCCAAAACTCGTAATGTTTGGTGTCGACCTTTGGTTTTGGCGAATTTGTTTAGTTCGTGTTGTGAGTTTGGATTTACATCCAAAAGTTTTGAGTCGATCGCGCCCTTCGGCGTCAGACTGGATTATCTTTGGAATTAATTTTAAAAGGAAGCAGATGGTCTTAAAGGGTTGTGTTGGAAACTTTTGAGTTGAGCCCTTAATGTGTAACTCTTTTTGGCTAGAGTTGGAGTTGTTTTGAAAATGTGTGTGATGTTGCGAGTGCTTCAAAAAGGTGGACTTTATGAAAGTTTTACAAAGTGATTTTGTTAGTGAGGTGTTCCCTTTTGGGAATGAGTTTCCCTCTCCTTGAGGAAGTTCGTGATGGTTGTGGGAGCAGATGCTCGACTTGAAATTTTGATGTTCTTTTCCAAAATGTTGAATTTGGATGAAATGCAATGTTGTGCAAGTTCAGTTTTCAATTGATGTGGGGTCTTTTACGACGTGGTGTTTTATCACAACTATGCTGCCGTCATAGTCTATATGAATTTCCGCAACCTTCGATGTTAATTGTGTTTCCATCATTTGATACTGAGGAAGAAGTCATTTGGTGAATGACTATTCGGTGCCGTTGTTACATGATGAATGAAGGGTGAAAAAGGAAAACGAGACATTGTTTATGCATAATTAATCATAAAGGAGTCGATGAGCCAGTCGGTGAGAAAGTCATATAAGGATATATGACTAATCCGGAGTGCTCTTGAAAAGTGTGCATGCATGTCAAGAATCGAGATGTCCATTTCTTTCTAGTATGAAAAGAAAGAATGAAGGATTTATGCTTCCTTTGTGATTTGGCTTGGATGTTGCCGAATTCTTTCCAAAATGGTTGTTAACGCTTTGGGTTTGAGTTGTCGTGTGTACACTTGGGGATGATACCTAAGTGTTTTTGTGTGAGGGCGAGACCCTCTTAAGAAAGGAACCAATTGTGGTTTGGTAAGGTTTTTCGATCCTAGCTTGGGGCTAGGTGTTGAACCCTAGTGGTATAAGGGTGGTTTGTGATGGAGGTTGATGATGTATGGGTCTAACCATTATTAAGTGTAGCGATGGGTGGAAGTGAAGTTGACGGTAGTTCGGTGATATTTGTCCTACCGTGAGCATTTGTCGTCACTAGTTGTTCTTGGATTTGAGTCTTGTCTGGGAAAGGATGGAATAAAATGTTAGTATGATGGTGTATCGGAAGGGCAAGTGTGCCTTAATGAGTTTTCCCCTCGATGGAAATTTTCGGGAATGTAGAAAGGTCGTTAAAGGAATTGTGACTTCCTTTGATTATGTCATGTTGAGTTTAATAGAGTATGGTAGTCAGGTTGGTTGTGATAGAAGTATGAAGTGTTTGCCGTGAGGATTCGAGCGTTCTGGGTTGATGGAGCCCTTTGTGGTTGAAACGCAGATTCTGTTGGGGAATTGAAGTGAAGGTCGATTTGTGAGGGGTTGCCCTTAGTTGAGCTAGATCAACACTTTTTCTCTATGTGTTGGTTTTTGGGAACTCGTTTGTTGTTTGTTCCGGTTTTAGTCGTTGTGTGAATGTTTTGTGCTGCAGAGAAGCCGTTTGTCCCTTGGGGATTTTGTCATTGATTTTGGCGTCCTTCGGATTCGAGGTCGAATCCTGTTGAAGGGGGGGAGAATGTGACACTACGGTATGGTGTGACATTATAGAATGTGAAATTAGAGAATAAAACCTTTCGGCTTGAGGTTTACTCGCGTTTTTGGGCCGTTTGAAGTGATGTGTCACCACGGAGTGTCGTAACCTTTTAAATGGTGCATGTTAAGGTCAAAAACTTTATGAAATATGGTATGGCAGGTTAAGTGGGCTTTGGTGGGATGGAGTAGGTCTCCATAACGGACTAGGATTGGGTGTGGGGGCTGGTAAAAGGGCTCCCCACCAGCCCTTGGGCATTCACCCCTGCCCCTTGTGCGCCCTTCCCCCCCACTTGCCCTTGCCCTAGCCGTCTCCCTCCTCCCTTGGCCGTGCGCCTCCCCCTCCTTTGCCCCATTGCTCCCTACCTCTCCACCACCTCTCCTCCACCCCCTTGCTGCCCTAGGGTGGTCTCCACACCTCTGCACCTTGTGGATCCATCCGTTGGAGCGAGGAGCGAGGAGCGAGGAGCGATCCGCGAGGAGATCTATTGGAGATTCGTTCGTTGGGCAAAGGTATGATCATGGGGATCCTTGGGTTTGATCTAGGTACTGTTCTTAGGGTTTTTATGAAGTTTTTAGATCAATTGGTGGTGCTCGGTTGGAGTTCTTTGGGTTAGATCTAGACGTTGCCACGTTTCTGTTTTCGGGCAGATTGAGCAATCGGGCTAGGGTTCGAGTTTTCGTCGATTTAGATTCCGAATCTGTCCATAAGGACTTAAAAGAAGTTGTAGATAATTTAATTATCTTTCCGTGGACATAAAGCACGTTAAAATCCGATCAGCCGTTTGAAAGTTATGGCCGTTTTACCGAGCGTGTTAAAATCTGTGACGCGATTGGAATAGATCGTAGTAATCTGTAGATTAAACAATTTTAGAGTCTGAATCAGTCTTTCCGTATAACTAGAAAAATGTAGGAAATTTCCTAAGCTTCGCGATGGTGTACTCGTTTAATCGATTTGGAGTCCCAGAACTCAATTTATGGCCTTTGCAAGGCTGCTGTCCCGCCGGGACAGAACCTCTGTTTTTAGGTTTGCAAGTAGTGGGCAATGTCGGGTTAGATGGGGATTTGTGTACTATTTTGTGGGCATGATTGTGAGTGTGTGATGCCTATGTGCAGGTGGTGTGACACCGGGAGTGCCCTCGACTTCCCACAAATCTGTCGCCCGCGGTTGAGGCAAGTGTGTTGTAATGTATAGCGGATTGTAGGTTGCTTGTTGATATTGGATGAAAGATTGAATACTTGCTATGATCACTTGCCTTGCTTGCTGTTTTCCAATGATATATTGAGTATGATTATCATGATATGATGCTATGTGTCTATACTTATCATGATTCGATGCCATGTGTAATATTTGTCATGATGAGATGCCATATGTTTATGTACATGTGAAATATGATAATTGGCATAGTTGCATGCATGACATGAGATAGGGCGAGGCGGTGAGAAAGTCATAACTAGTCCGGCAAGGTCGGTGAGAAAGTTATGACTAGTCCGAACGCCATTGAGTAAGACCTACATCGTGATTCCATCCACGTGGTGAATGGAAGCGAGGAGTAGGCACCCTCCATCTTCGGGATGGAAGGGGAAAAGGGTGCACACCGACGGTGTGTACTCAACCATACCGGTATGAGTTTCCAAGGAGATATGAGCATAACATTGCATTGCAATACATATTTAATGATGATGATGTTGTTATGTGCTCAAGTATGAGATGTTATATGTGATGTAAGGTATTATTGTCTTGTAAATGATCTTGTTGTCCATTACAATATGCTTGCTGAGTTTTCGAACTCACGCTTGTGTTTTATGTTGTTTTTAGGTACTTTGAGATCGGCATGCGGGAAAAAGGGGTCTAGCTACACTTCTACACGTAGCTCCACCATCATAGTCCATAATTAATCACTTGGAGACATGATATTAAGAGTTGTGCCTTAAACTTAATGTATGGTTTAATTTAGAATGCTAGTGATTCCTTATTTGCTTCGTTTTAGTTTATGAAGTGGTTGAGCGTGGTATTATTGGCGTAATTTGATGATATATCCATTTATGTTGATGTTTTAGATGTCGTGTGCTATGATATATCTTGCCATGATATTGATATGGTGTTAATTCATGGAAAAACAAAGGAGATGCTGCCGAAATATCGGTTTTTAGCATATGTACCTTTGCTGGAATTTATGTTTAAATGTGGTATTTAGATGTTGTTTAGCTTATGTTTGGTAGCATTCGGGCATATTAAATGCCGGGGTGTTACACTTTGCCTGTGGTGTTTCTGGACATCATTTTTACCATGTTAATTTGCCAGTTTAATATTTCCGCTGCTATCTGACCTACGGGTCCAACTTTTGTAATAATGGGCCTTGTTGGCTAGTACTCTGTATTAAACTTTATTTACCGCATGGTTATGATCCATACTGTTATGATCTGTGTGTATTAGCTATTGATCCAGGGACTAGTACAGGTAAACACAGCTGGGCCCGTGTCCTATTGCGGGTTCCGACAACTCCTATGCAATCACCACAGCACTCCTATGCCGCTACTTGACCGTATGCAAGAATTCCAAGAGGTTGTGCATTGAATAGAGAGGAAAAAGGATCAGTCCCGGTTGTACGCGTGCTTTGGAAAAGATGTTCGAATATATTGGTAAGACTAATTTGGTTATACCCCTAATGTAACATAGTTTTCGAATATATTAAAATATTTAAATTTTGCCTTAGTATGCATTAAATGCTTATTAATCGAAGTTTCGATACTTGAATAGTTCAAATAGTCGTAACTTTCGCAAATAAACTTAGAATTTGGTAAAACCGAATCCTAAAACCTTTAAAAGTGATACCCTTCCTAGTCATGCAAAAATAATTTGTGTTTTCGTAATATTAAACTAAATCCATATAAGGCCCTAATGCTCTTTTATTTGAAAAACATCGCGAATTAAAGTAAATTATTACGGAAATAACTTTAAAATACTTTTAGAGACACCCTCAGCTAATGCTAGAAAAATGAGTAAAGGAACATGTATAGTATGGTTGCAAACTTAGAATGAAACTTGATCCGATTAGCGTTACCTTCGTGATCATTTAGACTATTTCGACAATTAATAACATAAGTTGCCTATATGCTAGAACCTATAAAATCAGTTTAGAAACACACTACAAAGTGCATGCTACCATATTCTAGAAAAACATCTTATTTATAACTTACTTCCTTCTAAATCCAGCTACTACAAAACCCTTAAGTGTTAATTGTTCGTTTCACTTTCCTGCCGATTTTGTATAACATAAACTTTATAATGCCACATAAGCTTTTTCAACAATAAATATGATGTCTCGTCCAAATCCTAAAATCTATAGAATTAGCTTAGTAGTGCTCTCCAAAACATAGACTACCCTATTATGAAAAGATAATCTTATTTCATCATGTAATGCACATAAGTCTTGTTATCTCAATAAGCTTAAGCGTTGACTTTACTTAAGTACGTATTATGAATGAACAAACTTTGAGAAATCAACGACTATAAAGTTTGTATCACCCGAACCTTCTCAATTATCGTGAAAATAAGGCCGGTAGCCTAAATCAATAAATCTAACCCGCGTAAAACTGATTCTATGCGAAATCAATCAAAAATAAAAAACTATTCATTTGTAGTCTTTTGTGACATTTAAGCCTTTTCAGCCACCCGTAGTATACCTCGTCTAAATACAAAGATTAGAGGGAATAACTCAAAACCATTCTATAATGTTTGTACTACCATAATATGGAAAAACATTTAATTAATTACTTGCTTTGCATCTGAATCCTATTAGCACAACAGGCCTAATTGTCATGAAAGTTAGTAACTTGGTATTTGAGTAGTTGGACTTATTAAACCTTAAGGTAAAATATTTATGTCACTAGAATCATCATATAATCATGTAGATATAACCTCTAGCCCTATCCTTTAAAACCAACTTGTTTAAAACATTGCTTGTGCAAAATGTACTTAGGACTAAGTATTATTCATACCAACACCTTGACTATTGTTTTATTTTTATAAATCCAAACAATTTTAGCTTCTTGAATTTGGAAATGAATATAATCATATACACAATTTTGGTTTCTTGAATTCGTAAAGGAACATAGTGACTTTCGTTATAGTAGTTTTGTATTCTACGCTAGTTGGACCCAAAACCTTAATTTCGCCAAACCACACACACTCGCTTGTTTCATGAATGATTCTAATGTGGTTGTATTTGACATCTTTTTGCCACATGTATTGTGTGTTTACTTTTCGTTTGTTCTTTTCTGGATTTGGATGTTGCTTCGCTTTATATGACACGGCGTGTAGACTCCAATGTTCCGGATACTATTGCAGACAACTTCGACTTCACTACCGAATTCAACAAGCAAGGCAAGCACCCTCCTTTGACCATATTGAACCCACTATTTTAAGATAGTTTACTTTGTTTGTCAAAATTATTATGCATGCGCTATGTTCCTTAAACTTGCTATATTGTGGGATGCGGTAGAACTAAACCTATATTGTGGGATTACCTCAATTATTTGTTGACATGAGAACATTGGAAACCCTAGGTTATGGTTAGACAAAATGTAATGTCAAATGGGTATACTCGATTAATTATTTGCACATGCTTAGTATGCTCTAGAAATGGGATCACGGATGGATGGCTACACTCTTCATGATAATCAATGAAATTTGACATGTTGTGGATGAGACAGGTGTTGTCTCATAATTGGAAAGGTTGGTTATGACAGTAAAGGATACCGATAATTTGATAAAAATGAAAATAAAACTATGATTTGACACAGGTGGATTATGGCAATAGCCGGGTGTGTAAGCGTTAACTTACACGTAGTGTAGGGGGAGTTTCCACCTGAGTTAATTTAAGGACCGAACATAGTGTTGTATAATCCAGGAATTACCGTACAACCACAATTGCTATTTATGGGGTAGCCTCAACCTATTAAGTTGTTTAAAACTGGCTTTACACTTTGGAAGGCCGTAGTAGCACGGGTTGTTCTTGCGAGAATTTCCCGTAGGAGTGTGATGCCTTAGAATTTGGGAGTTACCGTAGGGGGGTTTTTCTCCCTTGTTTCGATTTCGGAAGGAATGAAGGAAATGTTGGGAGATGAAATAATTGAGTTTTATGCTGCAATTAATATTAAAAAATTGGAGTTTTGGGCTAGTTTTAGCTGGGCTGAGGCAACCTGGGCCTGGGCCGGGAATTCCCTTCCCACCCCCTCCCTCCCCACGCCCTAGTGGGCCGGCCCACCTTTCCCTCAAGAGGGGTGGCGCCCCCACCCTTTGCAACCCTAGGCGCCTCCTCCGACCACCCCCTAGCAGCCGCCCCCTCCTCCCTCTGTCCAGCGTGGAGGCTCAAGGATACACCGCGAATCGCGAAGGGAAAAGGCGAGAAGAGGATCCGAGAAGGTGTGGAGGACGAGCAGATTTTCAGATTTGGTGTTCGTCGCGTGTTTTTCGTGGATTCTCAAGGAAGGACTCTAGGTAAAATTTCCGATCTTTTACCCCCTGTTCTACCTAGGATTAGGAGTGTATTAGATCTGGTGGTGTTTGGTTTGAATGGATTTTGATGGGGTAGAAGAGTAGTTGTTCACGTGGTGCTGTTTCTGAAAGGGGAGATTGTGCAGCGCGGATTGTTTCGCGTTTTATGTGACATAGATTATTTTTCATGCAAAAACCTATAACTAGAAAGTTGTAGATAACGTCGAGACCTAGCTTCTGTATTTTTTTTCAGAATTTTTGGGGCGTCGGTCTGAGAGTTATCTCTGTTGGAAGATGACGAACAGAATCTGGAAACAGATTTCGTCCACTGTGTTGGACGGTTGTTTAGGAATATTTAACAGCGGAATTGAAATTTTTGACCTCCATGAAAGTTGTAGATCTCGTCAATATCTAGCTACTGTAATTTTTTTGTATTTTTATGAACAGTACAAAAAAAGATACGAAATTGGGAAGAGAGGGTGCTGCTGTTCGATCCGGACAGATCGGGGTTTTATGGCGTTTAAAATGGGAACGGGGAGTAGGAAGCGTGTGATTGAATTGTGTGGTCAATTGTGATGTCGCTATGTACTAAAATAATGTTTGTTCAGGTGGTGCCACTGCTGGGCGCAACTAGGTTCATCGTCCACATCGGTAAAGGCAAGTGGAAGTAGTTGTATTGTTAAGCTATACATCGTTGTTTGCTTCGCCTTCATTATAAACTCCAATTACAGAAATCATACATGATTTAATCGCTTGCTTATAGAAATGCAATATTCTGACTAGCATTGTGATGTTGTGGTTTGGCTATGAATCATGAGTAAGGTGAAGAATGATGTTGTTTACTTGATGAATTGTCTAAATACTTCATCTCAATGTTATTTGCTTTCTATCTATGCTATAAGATGATAGGCAAACATGTGGACTCAGTGTGGGAGATTCTGAATGAATTCATGCATGAAGCATTAACTGCATAATCATGCATTGGAAGTTTTGTCGACACCAGCGTGCGCGACCGTACCGGTACAACACCGTGTGTTCCTGAGAAAGGGCACGGTGAGGAGGATCATGGCATAAGCATGTGCACAATCATATGCATTTTATTGAGGTTGTGTGGACTCTATGATGTGGCATTGGATATGAGGAATGTGGTATTTGTATTTGTTGTTCCGCTTGCTGAGATTTACCCAATCTCACTACTTGCTGTTTTAATGTTTTCAGGTAGCGCTTGTGAGTCGTAAGCATGAAGGGGGGGCTAGCAACACAATAAATCTTCTGGTGTCATCACGACTCACATGAACTAGTGTTTTAAATAATTCGTTAGCTGGCTGAAATTTTATTACACCTAGACCCATTGTTGTCCCCTTTAAACTTGTTCTCCTTTATGGTTGTCCCTTTAGAGATGTGTTATGTTTATGGTTGATTCCTGGTTGATTTAGACTTGTTGTCTCTAGTATTGATGTCGTGATATTATTCCTATTTGAATTGCTTCCGTATTATCCTATTTTAGGGGAAATGCTGTCGAATTTTTTTCTTATACAACAGTTTAGATTTATGGGGTGTTACAGGTGTCCACACGCGGGTGTGGGTTAGACACATACCAATGCAACGGTGTACGCCTTGCTATGGGGGGAAATGGGTTACCTTGAGTTCTAAATGATCCCTGCTAACTTTCATTTCTGCTGCCATAGTAAGGGTTTGTCGGCACCGGGCTAGTGTAAAGTCAGGATTTAATAATGTAACGGTTGTGTATGATCACTCTGCGGCACACCAAAGGAAGTGTGTTAATTTGCAATGCACAAAGAGCCGATCATTCCTTGTGGGTAAAGTTGTACAACTCTGTAAAGTCTAAACTTTTCGAAAAGCCGTTCCCACGGTTATGGGAGTCTTGGTGCACTAACACTAGTTAGAGTTTTGGTATTTTTATAAAATGGATGGAACTTAATGGTAGTTGGAAAGAATCATGTGAAAAGTGTTGTGGTCAATAGAAGATGTTGTTGATGTCAATGGTATGGGAATGGATGGTACTTTACTCACAATCATGGAGGATTGTGAGATTGTTACTACTCTATTTATACTTATTATTTACATATCTATCAATTGCTTTACAAATTTCGCTAACAATCTATTATTCTGTATTTACAATTCAATTCGGCTTTATGCAAAATAACTTAGTAGCTTCCCATGACATAGCCTGCATTTACTTTATACATTTGTGATACACTACAAGTCTTGTGAGTACATACGTGTACTCAACCTTGCTATTGTTGATATTTAGAGATTGAGGAGAACGAATACCCCGATCCCGACGCAGAATACGGGGACTTTGCTAACGAGTCTTTCTAAGGTTTACCCTTGTCAGTTGCCTGTGGTATTTTGGGTAGAGGCAAACTGCCAAGATTTATGTCTTCCGCTGCAAACTCTTGATTTTGGCCAAAGAGCCATGATTGTAAAACTTTATTTCTATTAATGTAATGTGAACTTGTATGGATGTGATGGCAATGTTGTGAATGTGCGTACTAGCCACTGATCATGGGAATAGTACTGTGTGCACATAGGAATCCCTCTTGGTATTCCACGCCATTAAGGGAGGGTTCCAACAGCGTTGGTATCAGAGCCATACTGACTGTAGGATAAACCTTAGATAGAATGGCCGTTAGTATAGAAGCAGAGAAATTCAAAACTTTACTTTTAAAAAGATACATGTATGGAATATGTAACTAAGTCTAATCTTCTCCCTTCTATAGAACATTCTTTCCTCACCTCTAAATATTTTCATTCTTTCTACTAGATTTTCTTTCCTTGTCTATGTCCTCATAAAATATTAGCAACAAATCTTTTTAAAGATAATTCGGGTAGCCTCTAAGATACATAGTATGTCATTGCCACCATCTTTAGGGAATATCCGGAGGGAACTACTACTATTTTCTACTCAACTAAGAAAGACTGCAATACCTACACCAACAACCACAAACCACCTTTTGAGGTTAGTATAGAAATTTATTCGCATTTTGACTTAATAGCTTAAGTACCGTTATTCTTGTTCGACCTAATAAAATAGGACTAGACTAGTAGTAGAAAACCTAGAACAATTATATACTAGCTTAAGTACTTGGGTATTTCATTCTTGTTGAACCTTGTTGTACCCTCTTTTGTACTGCTATTCGGGTTACACCCGTGACTGCTTAACCCTTAAGTTAAAGTTCTCATGACGAGTCAACCCTTGAATTATGAAGAATTTTAAAATTAAGAAAATTTTAGGGAATGAAATGTTGCCTTGCAACCAAGCCAACTCTCAATTTATATCCTTCTATTCATCTGTTACTATTGAACACCACGTTGCAGGATGCCTGTGACTAGGTCCATCAATGAACTCATGAGGAGTGAAGGCACCTCCAACTCCCAGCTTCCAAGAGGCGATATTCCTGCTCCATCTCAGCCCAATCCCGTTCATCCAACTGTAGGAAGTCCTCCACGCCACAATAACCTGCCACCTGCCCAGGATCCATATCCAACCATTCTTGAAGAACAGCTTCCCGGACCTCCGACCATGGCACAAGTGCTTGCCATGATAGAGCAAGGTCGTCAAATCCAAACCTTGTTGCTTCAGCTGATGGTGCAAAACACTGCCAACGTGTACGTGGCTCTCGATAAAGGAAGTTCGAAGCCTAAAAGTTGCTCTTTCAAATGTTGTCAACCAAGTCAAATTGAAGTTCGGGCATGCATTCGCTGTGGAGAGATTGGACATACTGCTGATGAGCATGCCATCAATTGCTCCAGTTGTGAAGGAAATCATTCTCCGGGAAAATGTCCCATGAGCGATATCACTTGTTACCTTTGTGAAGGTCGAGATCATTGCCCATTTCAATGCCCCCTTGATCCATTAGTCACCACCGCAGTTCAGCTTCAGCAAGAGAACCTTTGAGTCTTAGTTGCTCAAAAGTTAGCACATAGAAGAGGAGCTACACAAGTAATGTCAGTTAAAGAATTGAAAGATCAGCGTTTCCACCTTGTCGATCATCACCAGGGAAGCAGTATTTGGCCATCGCCTACAGCCTGTTTCTTGTGTGATGAAGAAGGTCACTGGGCAAGGAATTGCCCTAAGCAGCAACAAGTTAAGACTCAAGAAAATAAAAACATAGGACACCCATTTGTACCCAGTAAAGCATCGCAAAAGGTACGCAAGTGCTACGTCTATCACAAGGAGAGAAAACTTTTCCCAATACCATAGTCATGCCAGAAATCACCACCGTCAAAATAATAACCCCGAGAATAGGAAAGACGAAATCTGAAGCAACTTACCCGAAGAGTGAAGGAATGAGAAAGCGTTTGGGCAAAGACACTTGTGACACCACGGAGTGTCATAACCTTATATAATGTGAATGTTGAGGTCAAAAACTTTATAAAATGTGAAATTGGAGGTTGAAACCATACGGTATGGAGTTTAATCGCGTTTCCGGGCCGTTTCCGGGAGTTTGGGCCTTTCCGGGGAGGTTTGGGCCTAAGGGAAAGGTCCGTGGGCTTTGGTGGGATGGTGTTCGAGTCCATGTGGGAGTAGGAGGCCAGGTTGGGCCACTTGGTGCACCTCCCCCTGCCTCTTCTTGCACCCCACCCCTGCCCCTAGGGCGCCTCCCCCACTTGAAACCCTAGCCGCCCCCTTGACCTCCCTCCCATGCGCCTCCTCCCTCCCTTGCGCCCCTCCTCCCACCTTGTGCCCCTCCCCTCCCCTCTCCTCCACCCTTGCTGCCCTATGGAAGCCTCTCCACCTCACCACCTCGAAGATCCGTCCATTGGAGCGCTCCGCGACGAGGAGATCCGGTGGATTTGGAGCGAGGAAGGAGATGCGCGAACCGGGAGGAGATCCATTGGGTTTTTGTTCGTCGGGCGAAGGTATGGCCACGGGGATACTTGGGGTTGGTCTAGGTATTGTTCTAAGGGTTATTATCATGTTTTTAGATCAATTGGTGGTGCTGTAATTGGGTAGATTAGATGGAATCTAGAGTTTGCCACGTTCTCTGTTTCGGGCAGCATGAGCAGTCGACCTAAGGTTTGGGTTTTCGCCAATTTATATCGGATTTTGGTCGTCCGCCTATTGAAGAAGTTGTAGTTAACTTCAATACCTTTCAGTGGGTATAAAGAACGTCCAATTCTGCCCAGCCGTTTGAAAGTTATAATCGTTTTACCGAACGTATTAAAAACTGTGACGTGATTGGAACAGATCACGGTATTTTGTAGATTAAACCACTTTAGAGTCCGAATCAGTCTTTCCATATACTTAGAAAAAGTTAGGAAATTTCCTAAGCTATGCGAGGATGTACTCGTTTAATCGATTCAGAGTCTTAGAACCCGAGTTATGCCTTTTGGAAGACTGCTGTCCCGACGGGACAGAACCTCTGTTTTTGGGTTTTGCGAGTAGTTTGCGATGTCGGGGTAGAAGAGTGTTTGCATACTGTTTTTTGGACATGATTGTGAGTGTGTGGTACCTATGTGCAGGTGGTGTGACCCCGGGAGTGCCTTCTACTTCTTGCCAATCCGTCGCCCGTGGTTGAGGCAAGTGTATTGGAATGGGTAGCGGGTTGAAGTTGCTAGATTGGTTGAGATTGAAGTTGAAATATATGATATGTTCACATGCCATGCTTTAATGATTGTCATTGACATGATGAATATGCTTATTATGCTATGATGCCATGTGTTAATGTACAAGTTATTTATGATGTTGGCATGTTTCCATACATGGCATGATACATGGCCCGGGCGGTGAGAAAGTCATAACTAGTCCGGGGAAGGTCGGTGAGAAAGTTATGACTATTCCGGAGAGCCAATGAGTAAGTCCTACATCGTGATTCCATCCACCGCGGTGTATGGAAGCGAGGAGTAGGCACCCTCCATCTTCGGGATGGAAGGGGGGAGATGGTGCACACCGACGGGTGTGTACTCAACCATACCGGTATGAGTTTCCAGGAGATATGTCCATCGTATTGCATCGCATTGCATTGCATTATATGAGGATGTTATATGATGATGATTTATGATGATGTCAATGATATGCTTACGCTATGAATATGAGATGTGTATGATGTCGTATGTGAATAGTGGTGATGAAGGTATTAGAATGTATTTTCTTGTTCCATTGCAATATACTGGCTGAGTGATGAACTCACGCTTGTGTTTATGTTGTTTTTCTTAGGTACCATGAAACCGGCATGCGGGAAAGGGAGCTAATCACACGTCATCACTTAGCATCACACATATAAACAATGACATGTTCCTTCCTTTAATTGTGATGGTTAATTTGTGTGCTTGGTTTCCTCATTTACCTCGTTTGGCTCATGAGATGGTTGGAATCTTTATTCTAGGCTTATACTGCTGCTAGAACCCTTATTATTGATGATTTGGATGTCATTCTTTATACTATATCCTGTGATCATATTGTTGTTGCTTCAATTCATGGAAAAACAAAGGAGATGCTGCCGAAATTTTCGGTTCTAGCATTTACTCCTTTTCTGTAATTTATCTTAATTTATGTTATTTAGATGTTGTTTAGCCTATGTTTGGTAGCATTCAGGCATACTAGATGCCGGGGTGTTACAGTTGGTATCAGAGCGGGCTGTAGGTCCTTGGAATGTGTATTTTTTTAGTGTCATGCTATAGGGTACAACTAAAATGTGATGTGAAATAACTTAGAAACATGGCTTAGGTCTTAATTAAAATTTTGTCATAGGATAGCAACATTAAAACTTGCAAAAGTGGTATAACTAATCTAAAATTTGACACACAATGGATGCACAGTAGGAAAGGGTATGGGTATCGTTTCTTTACGCTTAAACGTTGTATTTAAGCTTTGATGTTGAATGCTTCATTTGATAATGCATGTTGCTATGTCTATGAGATAAATGATTGAATTGTTCTTGTGGTTGTGATAAAGTGGGGTTGTGGTGCCGAAGGGTTTCGGTCACCTCTTTTTGTTCATAGTAAGGGTGTGGTTTGACAGTGTGGCCGGTTAGCGCCATCACCGAAGAACTATTAACCCCTGTGGGAGAAGAGTGCTTATCCTTTCTGTCGTAGACCGGATAGTTGGCTGGAGTCGAATAGAAGAGTTTGTGGTGGATTCTTTCAGTTGTTGTTTACCGTTCTGACGGTCGGTTTTGGTTGTTTTTCTTGATTTTAGTTGATTGAAATCAAAAGAAAAGTGTTTGGAATTGGATTTTTCGCGGGGAGTCCCTTCGGTGTTTCTTGGTTTTGTCTTCCTTGGTTGAAGACGAAGAAGAGGAATTTAGCATTGCGCCTTTTTAGTCGCCTTTTGGCTTTGACACCGATTTTGTTGGTTGCCTTGCAAAGAAAAGTATAGTTTTGGTTCTTGTGTGTCTTACTCTGAGTTTAAAAGAAGTTATTGAAGCGTGTGCAAAAAGTTAAGTTGTGTCGATTTATGTTTTGTGCCTTTGTCCGCAAAGCTGAAACAAACAGACCCTAAAAAACTTCCCCCGAGAGGGAAAAAAATAATATAGAGAGCTTAATCTGTCAAGGCCAACCTGTTAATGATTGGCATGGAGCTAGGGCATTTGTCCTATATATATCACATAACATTTGTGCGTGTGCATATGCGTATTCTAGTGTATTAGAAGTACTACGCATATACCTGAAGATCCATTGAACAGCCTTCCAATATTTTTTTACTAGGATTAGCCATGTATCTACTGACAACACTCATTGCATGAGATAAATGAGAAGTAAGATTCATACTTCTCTTTGTAAGAGGACAAATGAGGGTATATAAACATGTAAGAGGACAAATGGGGCTATATACACCTATGGGAGTGATCATAGAGAACCCAAGAAGCAAAAATAGCTCATTCGATTAGAGACTAATTATTATTTAGCACTAGATTTCTGTATAGAACAAGGATCTGAGTGTCCTAAAAGATTCAATATGGTTGTAAGAGAGTGACAATCCCTTGTACTCCTTTTAGGTTGTGCTTGCAGAATTTGCAACTAGCCTTTTCAAATCTTCTCTCTCTTGTCGTGGTTATTTTATCGCCGTTATTTTGGTTCTCTCAATGAGATTTAACTTCTTCGTTCTTTAGACTGTGTACGTTTGTGCCATATCTCACAAAACTCTAATCCGATTCGGGGGCTACTGTGCATAAGATTCGGGGGCTGCTGTGCATAAGAAGGGGTATAACAAATGATATCAGAGCCAATGCCAGATTAATTTGATACGTGAGGACTGGTAAAATGTCAGGTGTCACAAAATCAAGATCAATGTCGATGAGGTGGATTCAAGTGGAGAAATTTGATGGCGGATGAAATTTCAGTGTGTGACAATGTGTGGTGAAGGATATCCTTGTCTAGCAAAAGTTAATCACTGCTTTTAAAGGGAACAAATAAAAAAATGTTCGAAGAAGACTAAAAGTTGATGGTGCAAAAGGCTGTCAATACAATCTATCTATGTCTTTCTGATGAGGTAATGTACTCAGTGATCAAGAAAAATTCATTGAAGAAATTATGAAGGGACTTCGAAGAATTGTATATAGTAAAGTCGTTGGCAAACCAATGGGTGCTAAAATGACAATTGTATATGTTGTGCATGGAACAAAGTACACGGTTCATTAACCATCTCAATGTCTTGAACAAGTTTATCATAGATGGCTAATGTGGATAAAAAATTGAGCAGAATGGTAAGGTCATCATAGTACCATCATCTCTACCACCATCTTTGAAGCAATTAGTGATGAATATTCTCGTAGGAAAAGGCACTATCAACTTCAATGAGGCAGTTGCATATCTATTAGAGGCAAAGTCCTTAAAAAAAGCTATCAAAATCTTCATCATCGGGTGATCCAACATTAGCTGTAGTTGGTGTTGCAGACAAAAGCAAAAGTTACATGAAGAAGAAGGGCAAAAATAAGGGCACACATGTGTGCCTGACAAGGAAGATCATATGATAAATGACTTTTTGAGTTAGAAGCAAATAATGGGTGCACGCTCAATGCCGGTAGCAAAAGATGATTCGGGCATACTTGTGTGGGGGCTCCGGAATCAGATTAGCGAATCAGGTCATTACTGTTGCATCGGCCTGAAGATTAATGCAACCCGTAACGTCTCCTAACTGCTAAACTGAAACCGTACTCGGATTGGGGCCAATTAATCGGCAGCGCCCGAGACGGGGTGCGTGCCAACCGATTGATCCCAATTCGAGCTTCCCGCAACCGTGTGCATAGTACTGGTTCCCTGGATCTGTAGCCCAGTACCCACACGTTGTCATACAAGACGGTTCACGTTTAAGCAAAAGTAAATACATTACATCTGAAAGGTAAAGTTATTACATACAGCCATAGTTTACAAGTTATGGTTTTATAGCCAGCATCAGTCCAAAAGACCCAAATAACATCAGCGGAAGTCCAAAAGAAAAACGTGCAGTGTGCCTTCCACCCTCAGGCAACCGGCTGGAAAGAAACCAGCTAACCCTCTGCAAAGTCGTAAGCGTTCCCCTCGTACTGAGACTCGTCAGGCGCGTCCTCATCCTTACCTGCTTCTTCTTCTTCTGATTAAATTCCGTTAGAGCAAACGGTGAGTACACGTATGTACTCACAAAACTTTAGTGTATGAAATGTGTACATATAAAATGCAGGCTAAATCAATGAATAACAGGTTTCTACACTAGTCTTTTGAGCACAAAGCACATTTTGTTCACAATATGATAATAGATTCACATTCGCATTTTTTTACGAAAGAGGTTGAGGAAAGAAGACTTTTCAAGCAATTAATAATAGACAAACCATTAACCAAATCAACACCCGACCAATCCTTTCACCAAACCAGCCTCCCACCTGCACCTTTTCCAAACCCAAGTTCCAAACGCACACCCAACCAACATGATCCAACCTCGAAACCCATTTTCCAGAAATCAACCCAGACCCAAATTCTATACTTGATAATACTTTCCAAGCTGCTCTTGACCGTGAGCACGGCTAATCGATTAGTTCATTTATCTCTGCAGAGACTGTACACTGTACCCACATGACACGTTCTAGCAATCATGTCATCCATGCCTCGCGATACCGAAGTACCCGATTTGCTAGACAGTGACGGAACCTTTCGAGAGATTAGAGTTCTAATCCTGCACCGGCCCGGTAACGTGCATCCCTAACTACAGCCACAGAGTCCGCCAGTGGTTCCTAGAGGCACCCACTAGCCCACGACCTCCCTGTAGTAGGCATTACCGTTGTATTGGGTAAACTTTCCTTCGATGCCTCGACAAGAAAGTCCCTAGAATGCACTGACACCACAAGTGCATCCAATCCTCTTTGCCCTCCAATAATGCAGGGTCGGATCCATTTTCCCCATACTAGGCTGAGGCCATCCCATACTGGCACATGTGGTTGAACAAATTATACCCAGTAAATAGCATCAAGTTCGGTCCTTAGGGTGACTCAGGCGAGATCTTCCAAACCCACCTGCTATGGCCACAGAAGATTGGCACTAGCGGCCCCATCGAGCACACACTAGCCCTCAACCTCCCCATAGCAAGGGACCAACTGAGACCAGACCACTCCAAGCCAGCCAACGGCCTGACAACCAATCCGAACCTGAAACCAGCCTACCAACCGGAACCACTACCCGGCCAAATACCACCAACTCCAAACCACCAACATCTCCCCGGTCTAAACTCTCCAAGTTTTTCCATTCTACTCACGCAACCATTCCCTTTTTCCAACAAAACCCCATAACCACTGATTCCAACCTGACACCAATCACCCACCCTAATAGTTCCAGGAGTTTATGAATGAGAGCATCACGATCACGTGCAACCAATTCTATAGCTGAACTAAGCATATGCAGCTATTATTCTTTAATACCCTCTGACACTTACTTACGTGTCTACATTATGCCTAAGTCTATCAAGGATTGCATGTTCAGATTTAATTGAGGTGATCCAACAATTTTCGGTTTAACTACTACTTCCCATAAATTATCACTTTTAATAAACTTATGAGCATGCATAATAGTTTTGGCAATCAAAATAAAATTTGCAAATATGGGATTCAAAATGGTCAAGGAGGTGCTTGCATGTTTGCTCTTCGGTGAAATCGGCCTCCGGGATGTAGTCGGGATCGTCGGCGACGTTCGAAGCGTCTACGTCTACACGAAAAGCAACGAGACCAAAATCATCGAATAAAATAGGCAAGGAAGCGATCAAAAGCCAATAAGAATCGAAAACGAAAAACGAGAATTTAAGCAAAAAGGAAAATCCCAGAATTTTACCCAGAGGCCGGCAGTACCGCTGTCGTGGGGCGGTAGTGCCGCTCTCTGGCCGGCAGTACCGGCTACTGTAGCGCGGTAGTGCCGCCGGTCACTCCGGCAGTACCGGTTGGATTTCCCAGTAGTGCCGCTGGCCGGGAACCGAAAAGGGTGCTCTCTGGAAAATAACAGCCGACGTTCTAAACCCGGTAGTGCCGGACCCTCTGGCAGTACCGCCCTCACCCAGCGGTAGTGCCGGTCACTTCGAGACCAAAATCCCAAAAATTGAGATTTCGCCCAATAGACTTCGGAACTTCGACGTAAGTGCATGGATAGGTTCCTGGGGACCCATGGGACTTATTCACGCACGTTTCGACCAGTTCCGAGCTCGTTTGCTCAAAATCTCACTTTTCGGATCCTTTCTCTCCCGATATTGACACGAAAACAGATTTCGACCCAGAAGGTGTCGAAACTCGAGTTTCTTCGCGGCCACGGGTTCTCTACAGCATTAAGGACTTATACGCGCTAGGCTTGTGAGCTTTGGAACTTCAGAACACAAAATCGCTCCGAATGCCCAAGGTGCATCTTTTGCAAATCCTTCGGAACGACGGATTCGCAACAAGCGCAATAGATCCAATAATGCACTAGGGTTCCATAAGATCGAGAAACTGGCTACAACCCTCGGCACACGACAATCAGACCTCTAAGACCGAAAAACCTAACCTACACCTGAATTCGATTCTCGTCTCGAATCGAGTACAAACTCGATCCTTCCGCAAGAATCCAATTCAAAGCAGGGAGAACTTGTTCGCAGGTCATTTCTCGACTTTCCGGAGTTAGGGTTACAAAAGGAAGGGCTCCGTAAATTCAAGAAATGAAGCTTTAAAGCTAACAAGTCCCACGAAGCATAGATCAGGGTTTCCAAAACTACTCGATCAAGTGAAAAGATCCTTCTAATCTGAACCTAGGCTTAGCTGTTCAGAGAAATAAGAGTATGTCGCAAGAACTAGGGTTCCTAGCGTCTAACTGGAAGGGAAGATGGGATACAGGTCAAGGAAGAACTAGGGTTTGCATCTACACCTAGGGTTTAGGTTTAACTTTAAAACCTACCTCGTGTGAAGCTCCTTAACTGCTTGGAGACGCTTCTCCACCCTTGCTCCTGCTTCTACTCGGCCTCCTGGAGCTCCACCCAGCTGGAGATGGCAAGGAGGAGGAGAGAGCTCCAAAGAAGAGAGAGGAGGAAGAGGAGAGGAAGAAGAAGGTAGAGAAGAGGAAAAATGAGGGAGAGGAGGAGAGGAGGTATGTCCCCTGGTGTTTAAGTGAGCTGAGCTGAGCACTCAAACCAAGGCAAAGTGATAAGCACGCGCACAGGACAAAACCTGTTGCTACGGCCGGCATGCCGCGGCGGCCAGATCTTGCCGCTCGGCCGTAGTACCGCAGCCTAATCAGATGCCGCCAAAGAAGAAAAGTCGGGAAAAACTATTGACTTCGCAACGGCTCCAACTCAAGCATCTAGTGGACCTCTAAAATAGGTTCGGGAGACCCTAATGAAGGTCTAGGGGCATAAGTTTGGGTCCTTACTCACGCATTCCTAGACTTCACACGAAAACGGATCCAAGAGCTCAGTTAAGAAAAGAAAAAAAGTCAAACAAAACAGCGGAACGGAACTCGAAGGCAAATAACCCTAAAACAATATTCAAAAACTTTACAGAGCACTAATCCACACTTAGTTAGCCTATTTAAGCTTAATTACAAACACGGGCGTTACAACTTGTCATTAGTCAATCAAGTACTTATCATAGATAAATATTAGATTTAGGTTGTTGCTTCTACATATGTTTGTCAAGAGAGATGTTCAGTATGCAATAATTGAGGTGAGAATAGTTACAATGGATATATATATATATATATATATATATCGATCAGAGTTCGATATATTCTTGGCTTAAAGAAAAATCTAATATATATGAGGTCGCTTAAACTCGAAGGTTGTGAGCTATCACTTCGATGTGGAGTTACGCAAGTTACTTGCAAAGGGCAGGTGATCATAAAATGTATTTGGAGCAATGGAGAATACTGATTAATGAGTAAATTCAAAGGATGGGAAATCAATAGGAGATCTGATAAAAATCCTGATCAGGAGAAGGAAACCGTGTCGTCAACAATAAGTAATCAGATCTCAACTGCGATTATGTGCGGAACTACAAAGACAGTTGCAAAATATAGTAGACGCAAAGGCGAAGGTGCGAGCTATTAGAAGAAGGAAGTCCTGGTTGGACCAACCATACGGTACCAATGAGTAGGTTCGGGCGGCCAGCACTCTCAAATGTGGGAGTAAAAACAAAAAATGACGAGCCGACTTGGAGTGATCTTGGAGTAGCACGATAATTTCAACAGATAAGAGTCAAAGTGAAGATTGTTAAATATAGTGACTCATATATATATATTCTTTTAGAATTTTTAAAAGGTATTCTATAAGAAGTCCAAGATGAATCCTAATAAAATTAGAATTCCTAACTTTTTTGGAGCAAGATTCCTACTTCCCTTTGAAGGAGGACAAAGGGGACTATATAAACATATAGGATGGTTATATAGAACCCAAGGAGCCAAAGGAGCTCATCCAAAGTAGAGGTGCACGAGAGGATTAGATGATATGTTATTCTATAGTACTAAATTCTTGTATAGGGTAAGGATCCGAGTGTTCTAAAAAATTCAAGAGGGGTTGTGAGAGAGCGACAATTACTTGTACTCTTTTTTAGGTTGTGCTTATAGAACTTGTAGTCAGCTTCACCAATTCTTTTCTCTCATCGTGGTTGCTTCATCGCTGTTATTTTGGTTCTACCGACGAGATTTATCTTCTTCGTTCTTGAGACCGTACATGCTCATGTTGTTTCTCACAAAACTTTGATCCCATCTAGGGCTGCTGCATATAAGAAGAAGTATTAGAATGTAATACTCCCTCCAGTCACAGAGAGTTATCGTTTTGGACATAAATGTAGTCAAACGTTTTGAAACTTTGACTGCCAATATCATTTTAAATATTTAAATTGGATACATAAAAATCGTATGTGTAGATTTGTCTCGAAAAGTACTTTCATAATATTATAATTTTATTATGTTGTATAAATATATTACAATATAAATTAGTGGTTAAAGTTGTCTTTTGAAGACTATATCGATATTCAAAATGGTAACTATTTGTGACTGAATAGAAGAGTAGGCAAAGGCTTGTTGCAATATAAATTAGTGGTTAAAGTTCTCTTACTTTTTCTCTCTTGTACGTAGAACAAAGATGACGTGTACTTATTAATAATAAATTGAGATGATTTTATTGTACTGCTCTCACAAGCGTAAAGAGGAGATCGAGCTCACAGCGTAGCATAAGCGTACCATAGCATCCTTGACATTGCCAACTCTCACGGGAATTTGTTTATGCGCTCGGCTGCTCGCTCTCTCAAAAGGAGCAAAGCCAATATTGGTGTTTGAAGGTTTGATTAGAGCAAGTTGTGCACATCTGAGAGAGATGCCATCCAGAGTTGAGATTCTCATAATCTCAAGCTTTCAAATTTGGGCTCAAGAAAAGCGTCAGGAAGGAAGGAAGCTGTGATAAACCTACCTACATCTCCCCATGGCTAACAACTTCTCTGCTTACCTCCTCTGTGTTAGAACAGGATCACGCAATCAAAAAGAAAACTCGGGTAATGACAGCAGCCCTCCCGTCGGAAGAAAAACTCCAAAGAATCAATCGCCGAAAGGATTCGAACCTCAGACCTTTAATTTCCTTGCACAGCAGCACAAACACTATTGCCGTAACACTAATGTTTCTTATTGCTCTGTATTTCTTTCTCTCGCACATGCCTTCTTGCTACTCTCGTTACAGGCCAACAGAGCCTTATATACGCTATTTCTCCGCAGCCGACTCGGTTGGAGACATTGATCAACTCGGACATGGCAACCCCCTCGGCCCGGCACGGCACGACCCTCTTACGTGTCGGGTCAGGCTTGGATCTTGCCGTGCCTTGGGACGCGGCCTAATGCCCACCTCCTCACTGAACTGCCGCTCTCGAGCATACACACACGGGTAAGAACACACACACACGAACAGAGAGTTTTTTTTTTGGCTTGGCGGCACGAACTTGCCGATTTTCTTCCTGCTCTCTTTATTCCTCTTGGCTTGACTCTTTACAGACTCGACACAACACGATTTATACTCATGGCGTCATCGGCCGCACACGCACAGCTCCAACCGACGCCCAGCTGCAAGAACGTTTCTTACGCTGTGTACCTAAAGACCCGGCTAGCGCTGATCCCAAGACCTATTGCCACAAACAAAGCGCTGATACCACTGAGCCAACGTGTTGCTTGTGACCAAGTAACTAAGTAATCTACTTGAGGTATAATTTTTAACTTCGGATAAGGTATACATTATTTTAAATAATTCTACCAAGGCTATAAATGACATTAAGGTTTATTGTTTTTAAATCCTTTTCTTCAATTAATGCCCCCATGCTGATTTGGCTAAAGGATTAGGTCAATTCCAGAACAAATTTACCTTTGGGGGCATTTTTGTTACCATTACTTTTACTTTTTACCTTTTTACTAATTTACTTATAAATTTTTCTTTTTAAATTAAATTCCAAATTAAAGAGCACAAAAAATAAATTTATATCTTAGGCTCAACTTATTTTCAATTGCACATTTTATTTCATGCCACATTTCAGGATGTTTACATTGTGTCTCTTCAGTTCTGTGGTGGATGGTTCTGGAGCCTACTCAAGTGATCCTCAATAGATTTTCCATTTTCGCCTAAGCGATACAACATGTCTTTGACGGAGTCGATACCACGGTTGAAGTTGGTTTGGATGTTGTCGAGCATGGTGCAGGCGTTGTTCATTTGGGTGAGGTTGTCCTGCATCTTGGTGCGGATGTCGTTCAATTGGGCGACGTCGAATGGCACTTGATGCCCAGGATGCCCAGGATGTGACGCATAAGGTAAAGAAGACGACGTCCCCTTATTCGGCATCATGGTAGTGTTGAAGGATGGATAATTGATATTCTCCGATCCCCCAGCTTCAGCATTATTCGATTCTTTATTGTTGGCAGAAGACGCATGGCTTTGATGGAACATTATCTCAAGCAAATCAAAATTTGCAGGAGGGCCGTTTTTCAAATTCTTATATTCTTTGGCAGCTTTCTGAAAATCAAACAAATATATAATTAGAATATAATACTAATGCATTATAGTTAATTAGATTTAATCAAAGAGAAGTGTTCAAGAGAGTACTTTTGTTTTCTTTTTAAGCACTTTATCGCTCTCCAGCTTCACATGGGAACAATGCGTATCGTACAGCTTTTTCGAAGCGTCCCATTTGTATTTAAGTTGTTGTGGTTGGTATCTTTGCTGTGTTTTTGAAAAGAATTTTTCGGATATGATCTCTAAAACTTCATTAGTTAAGGGTCCCTGGCTGTATGCGATTGTCATGGACCAGTTCCACGCAAATAGTGTAAAATGCTTCATTATATTCCGAGTTCCAAACTGCCCTCCACTACTACAGAAATGGTCATCTGTGTCGGTTCGCAACCGACATTAGTGTCGGTTTTCCAACCGACACAGACGTACCGACAGTAATAATCGTGAATTATCAGTGTCGGTTTAAAAACCGACACAAATAAAGATATCAGTGTCAGTTCTACTCACCATCCGACACAAATAGTTACATATCAGTGTCGGTTCTGAACACGAGCCGACACAGATAGTTAAATATCCGTGTCGGTTCTACACACAAACCGACACAAATAGTCACATATCGATGTAAAACAAAACACAAACCGACACAAACATGGACATATCAGTGTCGGCTCGAAACACAAACCGACAGAAATATTCATCTATCAGTGTCGGTTAGAAACACAAACGGACACAAATATTCATATCAGTGTCGGTTTGTACTAAGAACCGACACAAATAATTCCCCACCAGAAAAATAAAAAATTGCATTTTTGGCTAGCCTCAGGAATACTGCTAGCCGTGCCCTCTGGATTGATATAGCAGAACTCGAAAAAATACATTGATATAGCAGATACATTGATATAGCAGAACTCGACAAAAACTAGATCACAGAAGTATAGATTAACACCAATTGGATATCCAAGTCGCTCCCATACCCCATATATCTACTTTCTCATAATAGCTTCCTGACAGAACCTCAGGCGCCACATAAGCTGGGCTCCCAGCAACACCAGACAATTTTTGACCTGCTCAGTGTACACCAAAACCATCAGCTAATGAGTAATGTACAAAATGTAGAGACAGCAAGAAAAGTATCTAATATATCAGATAAAATTCAGATTCTACTAATACACATTCATAGAACTCTCTGTAAGTAAAGCCCTATGGTCATGTAGTAATACACATTCATATGGTCTTGTACTAATAAGGAGATGAACTGCAGAAATCAAAATTCTAGTAAAACTTTCAAAGCTCAAATGTCACTCTTAGGAGGTTTAAGACTAACAAAAGAGTCACCGCAAAGATAACAGAGTGAATCAGACAAAGCTGAATCAATGAGTGAGTCTCATACTCTCATTAAATTTCCAAAATAAAAACTCAGCTTGTACTACATTGAATTAGGAGTACCTTTGGGCTACCAGGACCTAGAACCAAAGATAAAGCATTGGAAACAAAAGGTAACATTGCAGAATTGCACTAATCTCATAGAGCCACCCTATTGCTAGTTTTCATTCAGTCGAGATCAAATTGATTCTATTGTTTTCAGTAGCTTTCATTTACCGTAACCTCTCCATCTCAAAATAGAAAGGAAAATAATTAACAGATAGAACACCAGGAAATGAGTAACACAGGGTAGCTAGAACCATCTTTTGAAAACCAAACTTACCAAAGCCCAGAACCCATTTAATCAAATATTATTTTGATCGTTTATTTCTAGAGGTTGTCTAGAGAGAACATAAATGTTTTCTTGCTAAATAATGCTTAAATTTTAAGTCTTCGATCTAGATCAAATTGATAGAATCAATTTGCATCCTCTACTCCCATTTAATTACTATATAGACAAAAAAATCGACTACTCGTAAACAAAAAACACTTAAGTGCCATTTAGCCATTCCCTTGTTTCCATTATAATGTGTTGTTATAGATCGCGCCCGCCCATTAGAATGTGTTGTCATAGATCGCTTTGCCCATTATAATGTGTTGTTTCCATTATAATGTGCTTGTGTTGCCTAGTCATACCAATGTGATGTGTATGTATCCAAGCATTTACATATGCCCATTAGAAGAGCAAAACGTGTTCAGAGATGCCATTACAAAAATATTCCAAATGTTCAATACTTACTGCTGAAACTGAATTTAAAGAATTTAAAACATATCACTTTGAAAGTGATTCTGAACAAGTAAACCATAACTGATCCCACCAAATCAACGGAAGTGGCAAAACATGATCCATAAAGTAACATGAAGGATCACACATACACATACTCATACAGTAAGCATTTGTCGTATTTAGCAAATCGATCTATATAGAAGCATGAAATAACACATAACCAGCGTATGAAATAACACAAGACTCCTTTCGGATCCAAGAGTGCATGAACTTTGCATTAGTGTGAAGACTCCAATGATTGAACATCATTTTACATATATCAATCGGAGTGGGATAGAGACACATTATGTTCCAGATGAGTACAGAAGACTGGGTCATTATTGTCAGGATCATGAAACTCGCCATTCTTGTTGATGATTTGACTCATGATGAACCAAGCGAGTTGTCCCTGAATGGCTCTGATTTCAGGTTGTTTTAGTTTTTCCGTAGGGATTTTGAGGCGCTACAAGGAGAAAAGAATTAATATGAGAACTTTAGTATAAATCGTTAGGCACGAACCATTTTGTGTTGTTAGCATGACAAACCTCTACATCATTGTCTACAATTGTAGAACCTAAGAGTACCCGCATGTAATGGCAGACAAAATACCCACATAAATTTGTGCCTTGCGACTGTTTGTTACACTGCAAAATAAATAAACTGCAATGTCACAAAATGAGTCATTTACTACAAATTGGGATATAGGAGTAATATGTGCGTACCGGGAAATCAGTACGTATTGAGAAGTGCTTTTGGTATGGGCGGTATCTCGTGGACTTTTGACAGTATCTTTTGAAGGCATTTTGGAATATATATGTCATGTCCTTGTAAAGTTCTTTATCTTTGTTTAGGGGATCCAATACAACTATTTTGCTTTTCTCTAGTGTAATGGCAAAGAGTATCCAATGGAATCTACATACACAGGTAATATGACATATAAAATTAGTGCTAAGATCGCAATAAGAGTAAGGAACAACATCGAGTGATCTAACTAGCTAGCGAACCGCTTACTTGAAGTTGTAGGGAAACAGTATCATGTCCTTGTCTTGAAGTTTAATGAAAACCTTATAGATATAATCCTCGACATACTTTGGTGTTCTTCGGACTTCAGGTTCGGACACTGATCCCGGGTCGAGGAATCCCACACGAATTCCTGGGTTTTTTCTTAGTTCAATAGTCTCGTACCTACATAATAAAGAAGTTTGACATTACAATTACCGGTATTACAGTAATGTCAAACTATAATTTATGAAGTTCACACTTACAGTATCCAGCATCTCAAAAGAGACACATCAAGGGCATCCTGGTAGTACATGTCGTGCAAGTTATCGAATTCAACCAGGAGGTAACCACCCCCCTCATGGTGAAAATGCTCTTCTTTATAAACTCCACATATCGACTTCGACAGCACGTCCTGGTTGGACCGCTCCATGTACCACTTGTGCAATCTTTGCATCATCATTGTTAGGGTATTCAACATTTTTTCGGTCACAAGAGGCTTCCCCATCTCGAATTTCAGTCTTTCTACAATATCTTGTCCTGCAGACTTCGCCTTGCCCTTAGATTGGCTCAGGATAACATCATATTCAGACCTGGTGTCCCCTAAGCTGGACGACTTAGCTTTCCTGCTGTACTTTCTCTTTTTATTATTGACGGTACTGGATAACATCATATTCAGACCTTGAGGACACTGAGCTGCTGGTGATGACTGCGGAAGATCTATTGGAGGACACTGAGCTGCTGCTGATGACTGCGGAAGATCTATTGGAGGACACTGAGCTGCTGGTGACCACTGCGGAAGATCTACGGGAGGATATGGCGGCAATTGAAGGTCGAGAACAATGTCACGCTTGCGCCACTGAATGAATGTGTGCATGGCACTTCCTAAAGTTGTCACTTCATCATGTCCGGGCATTTCCAACATCATGTCGGTGAACTGTGGAAGTACCGTGTCCACCTCGACCTTTGTGTATCCCGGCGCGATTGGGGAGTTATGCAAAACGCCCCCTTCTTGGCACGGATAAGCCATGCACAGAGTGACCTTAATAGAGATGTTCATGACAGGAATGTTGAGCTGGCAAGGTGTTGGATATTGTATGTCGTCCACAGGATAATGTGCTAATAATGTATCTTCTACTAGTGGTGTCGACGCACAACTGCTGCGATGGCGCGAGGTGCCGGGGACAACAGTGTTCTCGACTCCTACATTGCTTAGGGCTGCTTGCACTTGTCTTTCCACTTGTCTTTCCACTTGTTCTTGTATGGTGTCATGTAAATCTCGAAGTAGCTCTTGCTTCATTGCTTCTCGTTCATTTTCGATTTTCGAGTCTTTGGCTCTCTTCCGGCTCCTATAAGAGCTGGCGTGTTCTGGGAATCCCTTGCTCCAAGGTACCTTAGCCCCAACACCTCGTGTCCGACCAGGGTGCTCTTTGGTTCCTAAGGCCACCGTAAGTTCATCCTTATCCCTATCTGAAATGAAAGTGCCTTGGGTAGCCTGGACCGACAAGTCTTGGACTTTGTTGGAGATCGCTTCGTCTTCTGAGTTTTTGAATGATAATACCCCACTAGACGTGACAGCTGCCCTTGCCAACACATAGTGCTTGACTCGGTCTGGTAGTCCGAACAGGGGACTTCTGCTAGTGGACTGAATGGACTCTGCTTCTTGCCTCTCCCATAGGGGGATTTTTCCCGCGTATCCACCTGTGCCTAATCTGTGGGGATGAATATTCTTTCTGGAGATTGTCGCGTGGTCCTCACTTGACTTCTTTGCTGATTCTTGTAACTTCATCGCCACGAACTCATCCCAAGATGGTTCCAATTTGGATATTTCCGATGGGACTCAATTTTTCTTCACATATGTGCAATTCAACCGGTCTTGAAGTTCTTCCAACACGTACCCATGGTCATCAATGCATCCGGCGCCACGAGGTCTTGACTTCTTCGGGAATTCAAAGCTTTGTTTTAGCTCTGTCCAAAGGTCCTCTTTGGTGGCGCGGGGTACTTTATGCCAATCCTGATAGGTAATTGGAACTTTATCCCTGGCAATATATCCGCAGGTTGACCTGTACTTAGCCGCTACTTCTTTTGGTGCAATAGGGGACCCAGAATCTGTAACATCGGAGATGGTATGTGCACTGCGAGTTTTGGTTTGCCCTCGACCACGACGCCTTGCTACTTCGGCATCGGTGGTAGGTGGAACCACGACGAGCTTCAGGTTAAATCGAAGTTAAGGAAGCTAGTCGGGCTCCTGCTCGGGCTCCTGCTCGGGTTAGGCTCAGGGGTCCCCTCCATATGTTGTTCTACCTTGTTTACTATTCAATAAACAATATCACTTTGATCTACATGCATGCATTGAATATAGTACTTAGAGATAATAATTAGGGATAAGTTAGTCATACTCAATATGAACCATTCATTCAATATGAATCAAATTCTCGAGAGAATCATGGGGCTGTTTATTTTATCTAGGGGCTGTTTAATTAGAGTCATTGGTGTAGTTATGTAACACCCCAAAATTTTGCTTTTCTTAAATTCATGTGTGATTTGGCACTTTGGTGAATTTTTGGAATTTTCTGGAATTTATTTGGATTTATTTGGAATTTATTCGAATTTATTCCATTTTGAAATAATTAAAGAATTTAATTTTGCAAATAAAATTTTGTTGGAAATATTTTATTTGAGTCCAAAATGTTCCAAAATATTTTCCAGAATTTTTCTGGAATTTTTTCTGAGTCATTTGCTATTTTTAATGAATTAAATGAATTACTGGGAATTATTTTAAATATTAAATCGCTGGAAAATCAACCCGGGTCGGTTACTGTTCATCCGACCGAGCCCGAGTTAGACTCGAGTTCGAGTCCGACCCGAGCCACGTGGTCGAGCCGAACCCGTTCGCCCCGAACCCTAGCCACGCGACCGTTGGATTAGGATCCAACGGTTGTGATTGCGCCACGTCACCGAGCCCGAGCCGACCGAGCCAGCCAGCTCGCCCGAGTCCGACCCGGACCCAAACTCGCGCACCGTTGGATCGAGATCCAACGGCTGTGCGCGCGCCACGTCACCCTCTCCGTGCCGCCGCCGGACTCCGCCGTCGAAACCGTGTCGACCTCGGTCTCCGTGCGTTTCACCTGACGCCGAGGTCGCTATTTAATGCGCCGCCACCACGGTCGTGACCTAGACTTCAGCGCACGTAGACCTGGACAACGCGCCGGGAGCGCCGCCGTTCGCTACAATTGCTCGCCGGA
This sequence comes from Rhipidocladum racemiflorum, assembly GCA_036346355.1. Classification (NCBI taxonomy): domain Eukaryota; kingdom Viridiplantae; phylum Streptophyta; class Magnoliopsida; order Poales; family Poaceae; genus Rhipidocladum; species Rhipidocladum racemiflorum. The sequence continues at coordinate 29,545,237 of CM070592.1, read as the reverse complement.
GTTGCCGTAACGCTCGCGCCGATTTTATTGCGTTCGTCGCCGTCGCCGCCCTCTGCCGCCCGTTGAGCGGTCCGGACTCGCCGCGACGAGCGCACCCGAAGGATCTCTCGCCGCGGAGCGCGCCAGAAACGCCGTCGGCAAGGTCGTCGTCCTCCGCGCCGGTGAGCCAGCGCCGCCGCAAGCCATCGCCGGACCGCGAGCACTCTCAGCCGTCCGATCAAGATCCAACGCTTGAGATCACGCCACGTCATCGCACGGTGAGATTGCGTTACGATCTCCAGATCTAATCTTGACCATCGGATCTAGATCCAACGGTCCAAAATCAACACGTTAACCCAAGCGGCGTCAACACTTTGGATCTAATCCGCGGTTGATTTTCAAATCAACGGCCGAGATCGAGCCACGCGTCCGGGAAGTTGGACCGACGCGGTCAGCGTCGTACGCGCGTGACGCTGACACGCTGGGCCCGCGTGTCAGCGGCTCGGCCAAACCACACCATGACGTCACGCTGACGTCATGGCGGGCTGCATGTCGCCAGTGTCCCGGCGCCGACGCCAAGAATGACGTCATAGCAGTCCCACCGTGGCCGAGGGTGAGCCTCGCCGACGCCAAAAGTGACGTCACGAGAGGGCCCACATGTCAGTCTCACGTAGAGTCGTGGACCGAGTCCACGGTGGACCCGAGCCAAACCGTGGACCAAGCCCATGAGCCGGCTGACGTCAGCCAGCCAATCAGAGGCTGCCACGTGTCCATGCTGACGCAATAATTAATTTCCGAAAAAGAAAATGATTTATTAATTCGAAATATTGATTCAAATTTAGTTTCAAACTTCAAACGCTTATAACTTTTGCGTTTCAACTCCGATTTGAGTGATTCAAATTTCTAAATTTGTATAAAATTGAGATCTACCTAAATATGAATTTTATTTAATTTTTGGACTAAAGTTTTTCTCTGTAAAATTATTTAATTGATTATTTAAACTTTAAATAATCATAACTTTTGCATTTTAACTCCAAATTTGTGATTCCAGTTTCTAAAAATCCACAAAATTATGTTCTTTCTGTTTATGGATTTTATTTGGAGTTTTGGAATGTTTTTGCCTAGTGTTTATTTGTGTATTTGCTATTTGCACGCTTTACGAGTAGACGTTGAAGTGCCGGAAGGATTCACAGGAGAAGTTTTGACTCAGGATCCAACTCAAGACCAAGAGCAAGTACTTTTTGAAGGCAAGTTGTGCTTTGACCATGTTGATCCTATTTTGAAATCTATTTTGATTTAAACTATTGCATGCTAGTTCAATTAGAAAGATACTTTGTTTAAACATGGGGGTTAGATAAATACCAATTTGCTGTATGACACCTTGATTACTTAAGTATGTGCCATGACCCTTTGTCACCCTAGTTGTGGATTACTAGTTGGACATTATTAATTTGCCAACATGGGTTTTAGACCGTTGTAGTATACTGCTTAGACCTGCTACGTGCTCATGACATGATTTTGGATAATCAAATGTTAATATTGACTTAATGATATATTGAACCTGTTTTGGAAGAGTATCATGTGATGTTGATGGCACGTGGTGCATGGTAATCAACTGGGGTTTTGATAAACAGCTTTCGACCGGGGCATGTGGCAAGAGTAATCAGGTGGGCCAGTGTGGCGTTGGGAATGTTGATTTGGTTTTTCGGGTAGTCTTGCCCTGGTCACTCTAAGGACTTAACCTTGCAAGCCTTTGAACTGGGTCATACTTGCAACCACATGGCTGGAATGGGACGGCCCTAGTTGACTAAGTCGCTAAGGACTCACTTGTGGAGCCTCAGGGTGTCAGTTACACCGTTTGTGTGATTGTACGGGGGAGCGTATCGTGGCCGTGGCCAGATACCCATCTAACGGTGTGTTGGTCCCATACTTCGCCTTGGCTAAGGGAAGGGATGGTGTAGAGCACGAACCGGAGAGGACCACCTGTGTTGTTTGAGGCTTCCGAAAGGCTTTGTTACGGGAACTCGCCTTTGTGGTGTTTGACTGTATCTTGTGGGTAAAGTGCATAACCTCTGCAGAGTTGAGAATCTATTTAAATAGCCGAGTCCACGGTACTGGACAATGCTCGGGAATTACAGTCAAGGGTTAGATTTTCTCAAAAAAATAACTTGGATTTGGAAAGTTGGGTTGGCATAACAATGGAGACAATGGAAACATGGTTTAGGATGGGGAAAATGTTTATTAAACTGCTTGGAAAGTTATTTATTTCTACTGCTTTCGAATCTACTTATATTACTTGTCAAATGCTGTTTACTGCAAATATACCTTGAGCTATTCCTTTGTACCAAGCCATGCATATAGTATATTAGCTTGCATTCTGTGCATGACTTGCTGAGTACCAAGTACTCACCCTTGCCTCAACACAACACCAGTTGAAGAGGAGACTACGCCAGCTATGGAGGAGGAACTCCAAGAGGACCCGTCTACCTAGGGACGCGAGCCCGATCGATTGCTGTGGTATCTTGGATGGCGCCACGGTTATTTGATTTTCATTTGCTATTGTTATTATTTCTCTCTGAATAAGTCTCGCCTGCGAAATCATATATTTGTAACTTGGCCATAAGGTCGAGTAACCAGTTTTATTACTTTAATAAAGTATTTTTATGGTATCGATTGGTATGATTGTGATATTTACCGATGTTAAAGACTGTGTGCACTAGCGCGTTCCTGGACTAGTGCTGAATACACAGAGGGTCCGGATTTGCAAATTCGGGGTCCCGACAAGTTACCCATCCCTCTGATCATATATCCTAGGGTGACAAACCGGTAAAGAGAAAAAGGCATCCTCCTAGTGCAAGAAAAGGTGATGTAAAGCTGATTTGGTCGCAGCTCATATGATAAGAACAAGGAGAAGCATTTATCAGGATAAAAAAGCTCAAATGTATCAATCCACTCCTATGATCGATTTCAAGAACCGGAGTTTCGCATTTGAGCTCCATCAGGTCGGAGGTATCCATCGATCGGGCATGGGGGGCTCCATCCTATTGTATCAAGCTGTTCCCTCAATGTTCTCGAGTGTAGTGATTCTCGTGGAAACAAAGAATAATCATGTTTCAGTACAGAAATATTGCACGAGTATGAATCATGCTAGACAGGTAACGGCTTAGAAACGTGTATTCAATCCGGCAACTGTGCTATAAACTGCTTAGCCCGATCATTCATGCTCAAAGATTTGCAATTAGTGATAACACATTACACTCTTATGAATCCACATCCGCAATAGAAAAGAAAATGCTCTAATATAATCTTATGAATGATACAAGCTGAGATTTAAAGACCTAGAAAGTACCATAGGATTTTATCCACCAGTAATCAGATGGAAAAGTGCAGTCATATTTTTAACTAGAGATATGCATATATACACGGTCACTTGCCCTCAGGAAGCAGAGGTACATTCCATCAGTAACTTGAGAGGCACTCTACTGTCCTATTATTATCTCATGTTGGATTATATTTCCTACCAACTAGGATAGCTTATAGTAAGCATAAATTTTGGTTTTGATGACATTAATGGGGTTATATTAAATTGAAAAAATGAAGCTACTCAACTCGCTAGCCAACTCGAATTTAACTGAGTCAAGAAATCACTTAATCAGTTGACTAATTAACTTCAAATCTTTCATTGAAACCAGTTTTTTTATGTTTGCAGAATAACCGGACGGAACTTTCACACTATGTAAGCACTTGCAAAGTTCTGTTCTCTCTTTCTTGGATAGAGTGTAGCAAGCTGGGGGAAGATAAAGTCGGCCTGACCCGGTGTCTTGAGGATGTAGCTCGGATCTGATTTTCATATCTTCTAGGTCCTTTCGTGACTTGAGTCCATCCTTAGTTTTGCTAGGAATATTCAATAAAAGACCAATCAAACTGTCACATACGTTCTTCTCTACGTGCATGACATCGATGCAGTGTCGAACTTCTAAGTCTTTCCAATAGGGCAAGTCCCAAAATACCGATCTCTTCTTCCACGTGGTCTTCTCAGTTCGGGATCTTGAAGTATTATTACTACCTTTTCCAAGTACAACATTAATATCCTTAACCATATCATATACTTCTTCCCCACGACGAGGCCTTGGAGCTAAACCGTTCTCCTTTGTTCCGTCAAATTGTTTCTCCATATTGCGGTAGGGGTGATTCCTTCGAAGGAACCTACGGTGACGCATATACACAGTTTTTCTTGAGTTGTTGAGCCACACACTTTCTGTTTCATCCAAGCACTGTGGACATGCTTTGGCCCCTTTTATAGTACGACCAGATAGGTTACCTAGGGCAGGAAAATCATTGATGGTGCAAAACAATAATGCATGTAGAGTGAAGTACTCACGTTTGTACTCATCCCATACCTGCACACCTTCATTCCACAAGATCGTAAGATCTTCCACCAATGGTTGCAGGTATACATCAATATCGTTGCCAGGTTGTCTCGGCCCTTGAATAAGCGACATCATAATGTACTTTCGTTTCATACACAACCAAGGAGGAAGGTTGTAGATCTGAGAGTCACGGGCCAAGTGCTATGAATGCTGCTCATATTACCGAAAGGATTCATTCCATCTGTACTCAATCCAAACCTTATATTCCTAGGTTCATTTCGAAGTTGTTCTGAAGAGCCTATCGATGGTTCTCCTTTGGCGAGAATCAGCAGCGTGTCTCAGCTTTCCATCCCTCTTACGCTCTTCTGAGTGCCATCGCAACAATTTGGCGTGTTTTTTGTTTCCAAATAAACGCTTCAACCGAGGGATTACTGGCAAATACCATACCACTTTAGCAGGAGGTCCTTTCTTTACCTCGCTGACATTGTTGTCATCACTCTTTCGCTTGTATCTTGATGTTTTGCATACCGGACATACATGCATGTCTGAATACTCTTTGCGATAGAGTATACAGTCGTTTGGACATGCATGTATTCTTTCTACTTCCAATCCCAAGGGACATACAACCTTCTTTGCAAGATATGTGGTTTCAGGCAATACGTTTCCCTCTGGAAGCATGTCCACTAAGAGATGTAATAATGCCGTGAAACTCTTATCGGACCAACCATTGCTTGCTTTCAATTTTAGTAGTGAAAGCACGGTGTGCAATTTTGTGTATTCCTCCTTGCAACCCGGGAACAAAGGTTTGTATGAGTCCTCCATCAAACGCTGGAATTGATTAAACTCTCTCGCCTAGTGTAGTTCCTTCTGCATCACGCAACATCTGAGCCAGATTATTTTCATCATCGACGAGTAACCTATCCTCATCGGATCCGTAACCGATGTCATCTACCATGTTGCTAGCTCCGTCGTTGTTGACGTTAACTCCTTCATGTATGATCTCTTCTTCACCATGCCTTGTCCAATATGTATAGCCAGGTAAAAAACCCCTTGAATCAAGTGCAAGTGGATATGCTCTTTATCTGAAAACATCTTCTCATTCTTGCAATCAATACATGGACAATGTATGTATTCCTTTTCTTTTGCAACTTGTCCTCCTCGGCGAATCTTAGAAAAGCGAGACGCCATCGATGTATTCTCGATTGTAACGGATGCACTTTGTACATCCATCTCCGGTCCATCTATAATTAATTAACATAAACGATTATCAAATTAACCTTAATTGAAATAGGTCTAAACATTAAATTACAAGTAGAGTCCACAAATTTAATTTAATATCTTAAATTTAATATATGTTTGATAATAATTAATTAACTAACAAAAGTGGATGGACATAATTTTAATCTATATTATATAAAGCTAAGCAAAATTTTATGTAATGGAGCTAGGTAATAAATTCATCATCTACAAAATGCTAGATCAATAAAAAAGAAACTAAATCTAAACCATCGTATTCTTATTAAAATTTAATATATGTTTGATAATAATTAATTAGCTAACAATAGTAAATACACATAATTTTATTCTATATTATATAAAGCTAGACAAAAGTTCCAATTCTTTTTTATCCTATCAGGGATAAAGTTCCAATCATCTATCAGGATTGCCATAAAGTACCAACTCTTTCTAATATATGTTTGATAATAATTAATATATGTAGTGGATGGACATAATAATTAATTAGCTAACAATAGTAAATAGACATAATTTTATTCTACATTATATAAAGCTAGACAAAAGTACATCTACTGGAGCTAGGTACGTAATAAATTCATAATCTACAAAATGCTAGATCAATAAAAGAAAATAAATTAAACTTAATTAAACTAGATATAAACATTAAATTTTAACAAGATGGCGTTCAAATCATTACTTACTGAAATTTGATATATGTTTGATAATAGTAAATTAGTTAATAATATTAGATGGACATGATTTTAATCTATATTATATAAAAACTAACGAAGAGATTTTAATCTATATTAGCATCTAAAGGAGCTAGGTAAGAAATTCATCTAAAGGAGCTAGGTAATTTGAGTGTTTATACTACGCAAAAGTTCATCCAAAGGAGCTAGGTAATAAATTCAACAACTATAAAATGTTATATAAATAAAAACAAAATCAATCTCAACCATAATTTGAGCTCATATAAATTAACCATCATTGTACTAAATCTAAACAATAAATTCCATCTACATAACCACAAATTAAGAGAGGACAACAATTTACTCACCTTGAAACACACTTAGAGGGAGTACAAGCTCAAAAATGGATGTTCTGCAGTCGGCAATGGAGCAGCTAGGCGCAATGGAGCAAGAGCTGCAGTCGGCAATGGAGTAGGAGCTGCGATCGATCGGGAATGCAGCAGGAGCTGCGAGCTGTACTGGTAGTTATAGGAGGGCTTATTAGTGTCGGTTCGTAAATGGAGCCGGCACAAATAATAGGTATTACTGTCGGTTCTATTTACAAACAGACACTAATAATCCGAATACGTATTTGTGTCGGTTTTTAAATCGAACCGGCACAAATAAAAATTTAATAGTGTCGGTTGTAAATACAAACCGACACAAATAATATTTGTTTCGGTTTTAATAACAAACCGACACTAATAATAAACTATTAGTGTCGGTTTCAATTATAAACCGACACAAATAGTCATCTCCCCGATTTGGTTTTTAGAACGGCTGTGTCGGTTCCAAAAAAACCGACACTGATAGTTCTGTAGTAGTGCTCTTTGCCTTATTTGCACTGCATGACATGTGTAATATCCAATTAAACACTTACGTAAAATTAAGATTCAAGCACGTACCTGATTAGCAGTGTTGTCGTAGGAAACAGGGTCGGAGCCGCCTTCCATGACCCCGTAACGCTGTCCCAATGCAGGAAGTAAATGTGACTCACCTTTTCCGCACAGTGGTTGCTGCGATCTGCTGCCCTCCTTTCAAAACTCTGCAGTATGATGATTAGAATATCAAATGAAGCAATCAGCCGGTGTCAACAGTGCCTAGTGGATGTTTCACTCGTATGAATCTGCAGCTCTCGTATAAGGGCCACCCATATATATGAACTAGCTGCTAGCGCGCATGCCAACGACTAGATAATTCCAACGACTAATTAACTAAACTAACTAGCTAGTGCACACGAGAACAAACGGATCCTATAATTAGAAACAAACGGACGCCTGAGCGGCTGATCGAAGAAGCTGTCCATGGGATAACAAGCGCGCGCGCGCGGCTGAAGAAGCGGACGCCTGAGACTTTTGGTGCCCGCACGCACACAACCATGCATCATGCATGTGGTGACTTTTGGTGCGCGCACGCACGCACGCACTAGTATAGCTAATAACTCACGCACTTAATGCACTAGTTTCAACAGATAACAGGTCCGATACATTCGGAAAAGTTTGATTTTGAAACCAGGAGAAGAAAAAATTCGGAAAAGTTTGATTTTGAAACCAGGAGATAATCAGAAGAGCATGCATATTGCAAAAAAATTAAGGTTTTGATTCAGAAGAAGAAAAAATGATTTAAGATCCAAAACACAATATATAGCAATTGTTTTGGTCTGAACATGCTAAGCTTCCTCAAATTAAAATTAGTACGATCAAACCAAATCCATCATGCCTATCATAATTTGTACTACATGCTAAAAATTTTTTGCAAACAATTATTAGAAAGATGTATCGCGCGAGAAGCAAATTAAGAACGCAAAAGCAGTCTTGATGGGATCGATCATTACCAAGAATGAATTATTAGCTAGAGTTGAACAATGTGGATGATTCTTCGATTACAGTACAAGTTGGCACATAGCTAGTATCTCCGCATTGTGAGTACACCTGTGTGTAAATTCAGCATTAATTTGGTTCCCATATTGTGCTAGGGTACAGGATCGATCTCTAACTGTGCTTATGAAATTAGCATATGTTACGCCATGCAGTCCCTGGCAAATTAAGCCAGCTGCACGCGAGATGCAAGTGAGTATATTTTTGGTAAAGAAAACTCTAACCTCAAACCTAAATTTTACCGATGGTGCGAGGCCGTGGCGTTCTTTGCCGTCTGCGCGTGGATCCCTGCTCGAGATCCGTGGTTCCTCATGCCATCCGACTAGAAGGAGCCTGTTCTGCCGTCGCATTCGACGCCGCCGAGGGGGCTTGGGCGCAGTGTTGAAGAATTAACCAGCCAACACACACGCGAGTACTGGAGCTCAAGAACACACACGCGAGTACTGGAGCTCAAGAACACACACGCACTGAAAAAGAGAGACTCAACTAGTTGGTGATGAATAAAACTTCACACACTTCTCGGCTCTTCTATTTAACTTATATAGTAAAGAAAGACAGGAACTGACCCCATTACAGCCATAAAGAAAGATGTAACTGAACATGCAAGAAATAGAAAACTCCAAGCAGAAACTGAACATGACGTGAATGGACAGTAACGGAACATTTACTACTCTAAGAAAACAGCAAATGAATTGATAATCAGGAAACTGAAAACTGAATATTAACTCAAAGTAGTAACGCCTGGATTAATCAACACGCAGTACCTTGGTGCGCTCTCTCTCTCTCTCTCTCTCTCTCTCTGTCTGATGAGTCCTAGCTTTGACTGAAGAATAGCGTACAACACCACACAGATTCATTGATAGATGAGGCCTATTAATAGGCAGGTACAATGTACATGAGCGGTGAGCCTTGGCTTACGCACGGTCGTTGAGGATCCCGTGCATGCGGGCAGGTAGTGGAACGTGTGAGCGCTATCCTGACCAAGTCTACATGGTACATGCAAAGGTACAGCAATACGCATGCAAGGTATAAGGTACAAGACTTCCAATATTGACCACGGTCATTCCTAACTTTTCTGTGACATGGCGAAGCTATTGGTACCCTTCTTTGCTAGCTCTCTCTAGGATTAGCTGTCACTGTGAAGCTTCTCACCGCTGTCACCATTCACCATCGACCAACCTCCCCGATCGAGCTCGCTCTGTCGCCACTGACCACACCCAGGTAGTCGTGGTGAGCTCATAAAACTTTATCGCAACTCAATTTGACCTGGCACAGTCGCTAGAACCACTTACACTCTTACCTTATTTTGTGCATCCACCCCTTTGGCTGTTTGCATTAGCTCAGTGACCATTAGTCTCTGAGCCCACGGCAATAGCATCACCAAGGTCCCAGCAATCTAATGCAACCACCTGAGCACCTATGATCACTCTCATTTGCATACTTCACACTTGACCCGAGAAGCCTCGCCGCTTCCTACCTCTGCCTCTGGCCATCTCTTTGGCCATCATCACCACCACCCAAAGCTTCGCATTGAGCTCCGCTAGCTATCCCGACCATTCATGTCGCATAAACCACCATCGAGCTCAAGATTGAGCTCGGCCATGGTGCTAGTGCCATGTCTCTATGACATATGGGCCCTGGATGTCAGAAACCTCACTTAGGTTGGAGTAAAAACTAATTAACTCAATTTTAAGCTAATGAGTCACTGACATGTGAGGCAACTGAGATTAATCATTTAATTTTTAAACCTGAATCGGTATCTAAAGTATTGAGTCACTGACATGAGGACCCCATATGATAGTCATTTCTCAAAAATAATAAAACCAGACATATGGACCCCACTTGTCAATATCTGAAAATTGAGTTAAAAACTTAGAAAATGAGAAAGTCGATTTGAGTTGAAGAGAATATGTCTTACGCTAATGGTCATCCAAACCAAGCATCCGAAATTAAAGATTATTCTTAACCCTAATTATGCATTATGCCGTACGCTAATGGTCTTATTATACTCCTAGAGCAGTGATTACAGTTGTAAACTAGGGCTTAGGCTACAAAATACCCACGTGTTCGTTGCTGCAATCTTGAAGCGATCGAACCCAGAGCGAGACGCCTCCACCGAGCCAAGCCGTGTTGGGCCAAGCCGAAGGACGGAAAAGCAAGCCACCTTGAGTCAGGGAGTCGGGAACCAACTTGAGTCTGGAACGTGCAGAAGTTTGCCTGTCTTTGAAATCTTCAGACTTTGTGTCGGACAAGTCACAGTAGTTAGTTCGGACGGAAGGTTTGAAGTCTGAATTAGAGTCCAGTTTGGTTATTGAATCCGGATCGTCCTCTGTAACTAAGTTCTGATTATGGTTCTGTAACTAATTGATTGTGTTGGGTTATTTGAATCACGAAGGTTTTGCAGAACCAAAAATATTCAGAGTGTTGATCTCTTATTGCCGTGTGTGTGTGTTAGTTGTCTGCGTTGTTTTTGCTGTGTGTTCTGGCGATCAGGAAAAGCAACGCAAAGAACTAGTACAACAAAGTCTGTTTTGTTTTTCTGCAACTCAGCTCAGACGTCCAACAATACACGATATTGTTCAGGCCTTCAAGAAAGAAATTCGGACAATCTGCAGGATGCAATTTGTACAATTAAAAATCTGTGTTGGTCATACTGTATATTTTGTGTACTCAAGAACTACTCTGCCTCCATATCTTATTTCTGTAGTCTCAAAACTTTCCCAGTAAGCTGAAATGCTGAATAGGAATAAGGTTTCATTGGATTTTTTTCAATTCATTTTTAACTAGTGATGCACAATTTTATTTCTTTAGAAGCTGATGATGAATTTGATCAAATCTGACGGCAGATATGATTATGACATGACAAATGTTATATTTTTTGGGTTCTTGATTATAGATCATGCTGAAGTGAGGTGATTGTTACGGTAGTTTCAGTACAATTGATTCGATTTGGTGGATTCAGTCTCAGCTTTTCCTAGTACTGGCAGAGTCCCAACCTCAAAGTATGGAATATGGATTGCACTGCTGCTTACCATCATTTCTCTACCTTATGGCTTTGCAAAGCAGCTCAAATTTGCAGCACTACTCTAGAACTCAAGAACTTCCAGCCGTGCAGCACTACTCAAGAACTTACAGCCGTGCAGCACTTCTCAAGAACTTCGTTAAGTCTGTTGCGGCTGCTGTCCAGCAAGCAACCATTTCAGTTTGCTGCTACAGGTGATAGGAGAAGCTTCCAGCAACAGATTCAAGACTCATACCAGATTCAAAAGTACTAAATGTCAAGTTGGAACGAAAGATGATATTTAAGGATTTATGTCAAATAATAATTGAGAGTGCTAGTCATGCGGATTTGGTGATACCCCGCTCGCAAGTATAGTTTAGAGAAATACTTGGTGCCGGACAATTCGTCCAATAGCTCATCAATAACAGGCATCGGAAAACGGTTCTTGATTGTGATCTCATTCAATCTCCGATAATCAACACAAAACATCCACTCCAGGATTCTCTCCAACTAATCCTCAAAGTAAATATCATGTCATGTAATTAAGTACAGTTCAATAATGTTTCCTGTGACTAATTACATAAATCGGCAATTACGCACTGTTTCCCGTCATGCCCTTGTCGCTGGAGTCTTCTTCTTCAGAAACTCGACGCCTGACAGAGAGCCCTCCCCGACCGATGGGTGGAGGAGCCCGTCTCCTCCGTCAGCTCGGCCACCCTCGACGCCTCCCTCTTCCACGTCGTTGGCCGCACCGCATCCAAATCATCACCCAACAAAAGCACTCGCAAGCTGCGGGCGCACACCTCGCGAGCACCTCCTCCGGCTCCGCCACCGCCGGCAATGGAGGGCTTCCACAACCTCCTCGCCCGCCCCAACTCCGCGCCTCCCGCTTTGCGTCGCCGCCGCCTCCCCCTTAGGCACATATTGTTTAACAGGAAATGAGATTTTCCTTCAACAGGTATCAATTCTGAACACTGAGGAGGAACACAGATGCTCACTGGAAGTTTTGAAAGAGGACATTCAGGAGGTCTGGCTTAACTGTTTTTTTGGGCCAAATCGTCTCCTTACGTGACTTTGGAGTTCCATAACGAAGTTGATTGTTCTGTTCAAATTGCTGCAGCCTATATTTCTAAGTGGAAAATCCATTTCATCTATTAACTTCTGGATGAAAATCCATTTCATCTCTGTGTGGTGGCCGGATGCAAAAAAGGTGTGTCTTTCATGTTTTAGGCCGTATGTTATAGTTTGATGTCCTTTTGTACTGTTAACGGTGACTCGCGATCTATGCGATTACATAGAGGCATATTCTTCAAATCCATATTCACAACATAATGCACAATATTTCCTGCCCTTTCAGTTCACCTCTTTTTCTGCTGAGTAATGTTAATTGCAATTCCTTCAAGTTACATGTGTTGGTGGTGCATTTGGCAACAACATAGGAATAGCTTCTTTTTTAAGTTTTACCACTACTACAAATTGAGTTCTATTTTCTGATTGCTACCGCTTCTTTTCAACTTTAATTTAACTATGTTTTCTCATTATAAAGGATTCTTATCCTTGTAGCTGTTTGAAATATAGATTATGTGCAGTAGAACCCATGATGTTGTTCTAGAGGAACCTAAATTGTTTATTTCTCCTGAAAATTTCATACATTAACTTTGTGGCCTCCTTCCGCATCCCCATTTTTGTACCCAATGCCTGTGTATGGGGAGGCCTCCAACCATAGGTAAAATCCTTTTCCACGCAGGAGCTATTTTCATTTATTCAGTTGACTTGAGTAATTGAAGTTAACAGTTCAGCAGTTCTGAAATGCTTTCCTCGGATCTCTCCCTATCTTTTTGGGCAGTTCTGTTAGCATTGAGGCACCAGACTATTCAAGCTACACAAGAGCAAGATACATGAAGGAATATTCTGAAAGAATCGTCCTAAATTGTGGCGATGTTCTTTTCATACCAGAAGGATGGTATATCTTTATTTGTTTCTGAGGCAATTTTGTTGTTGAACCTTTTCTTTTTCGATTATCAAAGGCTAATACTTCTTCTGGGTTCTTAGCATCTCACTTTAGGCTACACAGATTGGTGCTACAAAAGATAGCAAGCCATCTCCAATTTGGGTCTCTAAGCTGAAATGTGTTAATTTTCATAATACCAATCTGAACTCCTTGTCTCTATTAAATGTAGAAAGTGATGATTCGGTTTAATACACCAAAACCAATGTGTTAATTTTCATAATACCAATCTGAACTCCTTGTCTCTATTAAATGTGGAAAGTGATGATTCGGTTTAATACACCTAAACCTAATATATAAGACAGTTCATATATTGGTAGCATAGCAAGCTTTGTTTCTTAATTTTTTTTCTTTTAATTGTTCTCCAACAAAACCAATAGTAGGACAATTAACACAGCTAATACTTTGAGAGTTCATTTAACAGGTATCACCAAGTTGACAGTGATGATTTGACCATAGCAGTAAACTTTTGGTGGAAGTCAAGAATAATGACTAAAATCTTAGAACATATGGATGCCTACTATCTACGCCGAATCCTGAGCAGGTATTTTATTATACTCAACTATCTAGATTTCCTTCAATATGTATTGCACTCCCCCCAGATTAATCGTCTGTTTGTCTGTAGTGTAATTAAGTGTACAGTGTGTGATTTGCATGTCATATTCTTAAATTATGTGCTATGAAACGCTTAACGCTGCCAAGTATCTTAATCTTGGTTGCTATCTGATACTGTGCACCTCCAAGGTGATTTGTGTGCTTGCGAGGTGAAATTGATAGAATGTTGTGTGGTAATGCATTTGGGTTGATTTGGTTTTTGTGAGGCATTTTCAGCTTCTTGTGGATAACGACCCTGGTTTGGTTGGCAATCTCCTTGTCGAGAGACTGGTGGGATCACACATCGATCTTATGTCGAAAGAAGAGGATGGAAAAATTGGCAGTGTGGTATGCTCTTCTCCATGTTTTATTCTGTTATTGTCTGAATTTTTTCATTGTTTGTTTAGGCCATGTGTAGCCAAAGCTTTGTTCCACATTAATGTTACTTTTTCCCCATGTTAATTAGCCATTTTTTTTGTTAAACTTAAAACATCCAAACAAGTAGCTTGTTCTTCAGTAAATTTTCAGATTATGCAATTTAGCAGGCTCAGTTTTTTTTATATACTTCCAGTTTCATTGTTGCTTAAGAAATTCCTAAACAAAGCATGGATTTATTTGGAACAGACTTTAGCGGGTGGAAGCCACATGTGATTCCTGTTGGTGGATCAAACTCATTGGGAACTTGGTATTATCCTATATTCAATGCTAACTCAGAAACCACAATTGCTTCTTATTTTGGTGTTTATAGCATACTTTGAAGTTTCCTCTGGGAATAGTATTCATGGATCGGCAGCTGTTATCACTTCATCAGAAAAGTAGTGTTTGTTTCTATGTTTGAAATCAACACTATTTGGGCCTCATCGTGTCAAGTGAGAGAGTAGAATAGTGACTTATGTCATGTGGGGCTAACCAGTGGAGCGTAGAATAGTGACTTATGTTGATCAACATGCAAACAGAGGCTGAAGGAAAAATTGCAGCATACTTTATCCTCATCGTGTCAAGTGAGAGAGTGTGTAACAGACAGTCTAAGAAATATATTCAAATGACATTCGATTTAAAAAGTTCAACCTGATCTTTATAACATACTAGTTACATGCCCGTGCGTTGCTACGAAAAACAAAATTGATAACGAAAAATAAAGATTTAAAAATAAAAAAAAATATTTCACAAGATCAAACATCTATCTTTAACGCTTCGTTTCTTGCGAAAGCTAGCTAATTAAAGCAACGCTTCGTTTCTTGCGTAGGGCAATTAAGCAGCAATTAATGACGTGGGAAGAACGGACCACTGCCACCAAGTGCTGCTTTAGAATAGTAGAGATACTAGTAAGTTGCCTGTGCGTTGCAACAGATTTCAAAAAGGGTGAAATAATATACATAAAACTTCAGGCTGGGATTATGTTATCCATAACATAATATACATAAAACTTACTATGTAACATAATATACATAAAACTTAAGGCTCTGTTATGGCTGGCTGTGATAGGGTCTTTGTAAGGCGCCATGGGCCCGCTGATTAAACGAGGAAACCTCCAGCGGGCTGCATGTTTGTTGCGTCATATTTGGCAGCCGGCTGTTAAATAGGAAAGTGGAGGGCAATAAGGGATTTGCGGTTAGTTAGGAAAGGGCAATAAGGATCTGCTGTTAGTTAGGAAAGAGGAGGGGAATTAGGATCTGGATGCATGCAGGCGCTAGGAGGGAGAATAAGTTGGGGAGAGGGGCAACAGAGAAGGGACTTTTGAGCTGTTCTTCAACCAAGAATAAGGCGGTGGCTCCGAAAATAGCCTTACCCAAGGCGCAGGCTGAGACGAAGAGTTCTTCATCGTCCAGTGTGCGATCTGGCCGACGGCCGGGAACGCGAGCTTACGAGCTGGTGCACGCATCCTCGCCGGCTTGTAACAATTTGGTATCAGAGCCCGACGATCCAAAGAGAAGTAGTTGCAGTGCAGATCAGATGGAAGGAAGGGTGGCCGGACTTGAGGAGGAGATGAAGGGAGTGAAGAATGACATTCAGGAGTTGAAGGAGATGTTGGGAGAGATGATGAGGATGTGGAAGGGCAAGAATCCGGAAGAGGGAGAAAGGGAACTGCCAGCGGCTGATCCCAGAGTGCGTGATACACGGGAGATGACTAGCGGGGGCACTCATGAGACTCACCGAGTCCACGGTGAGGGAGGCAGTCGTGTTGGGAGGGGCAGGACCCTTGTTGAACGCCCTCCTGTTCGGCGAGGAGGCCACGACCGAGAAGAAGGGGAGGATGACCGTCGTTGGACACCTCGTCTTCCACGGTTGGATCTGCCAGAGTATGACGGGCAAGGGGAGCCTCTCAATTGGCTGCGTCGTTGCGAACGCTACTTCCGCGTTCACAAGATCAAGGAGGAGGAGTGGGTGGAAATTGCTGGCCTGCATCTCTCCGGGGAAGCACAGGACGTGTTGGATTATTGGCAGGCGGAAGAACCTTGGATCGCGTGGGAGGACTTCTACGAAGCCTTTATCCAGCGGTTTACGCGGCATTCTAGTGCTGGACTGCTAGGAGATTTAGCAAACTTCAAGCAGGATAGCCAGTGTGTAGATGAATATGCACGAGAATTCCAGAGGTTATTGGCTAGAGTTCCAAGGATGCGAAGAACCGATCAAGTCGAGATGTTTATGGCGGGGTTATCTAGGGCATTGGGGGCAGAGGTTCGTCGGGAATGCCCACATGATTTGGCGGAAGCTGTTCGAGCGGCCAGGGAGGCGGAAGCAAGGAAGGAAGCTTGGATTGCCGAAGCAGTTCAGAGTTGGACGCAAGCAGGACGTGGGAAGGGAAGTGTGTCGCGCATGTGGAGTACACCGGATACGAGTGCAAACTGGCCGGGAAGGACAGCCACAGTTGGGGCAGGAGTCGGATCAGTGGCTATGCATAACTTTCCCGCGAGCAGCAGGGCCCAGGGAGGATTAAATGGGTCCAACAAAGGGGCCACCGCAGGAGGAGGAAGCGCGGGGATGAGTGCGAGGCGAGCAGCACCAACAGCCAGCTTACAGAGCTCGGCTGGATCAGTGCCACATCGACTACGGCTGTCAGCCGATCAGCTAGCTGAAAGGAGAGCGAAGGGGCTTTGTTACAATTGTGATGAGGTTTATTCTCGGGGCCATAAGTGTAAAAGACTGTTCCACCTGGAAGTGGAAGAAGATGTGGAAGCAGAGGATGAAGGGGAGGAGTTGGAGGCTGAAGTTGCAGTGGAAGCGGCGTTGTCCATGATTGCTGCGGTTGGGCCAAAACAGGGTGACACCATGCAAGTCGAGATCGAGATGGAGGGAAGGAAGTGGTTGGGGCTGATCGACAGTGGAAGCACACATAATTTCATCAGTGCATATGCTGCTCGACAGCTGCGGAAGGAAGGTGAAACGCGAGATGCAGAAACGAGAAACCAACGAGTCAAGGTGGCCGACGGGTGGCACTTACCTTGCTTAGGTAGTCTAGAAGCCGAATTCTTCATCCAAAATCGAAGATTTATGGCCCCATTCACAGTGCTGCCTATTGATTCGTTTGACTTAATTCTGGGGGTTCAGTGGTTGAAGACATTAGGTCGTTTACAGTGGGATTTCGGAGAGCTCACCATGGAGTTTGAGGAGAATGGAGATGCAGTGAAGCTACAAGGCTTGCGCAAGAAAGACAGGGCTGGGGTGATGCTTGTCAGTATGGAGGGAAAGCAATGGTTTGAGGCACTCTTGGACTCCTATGCGGATGTATTTGCAGAACTGTAGGGGCTACCACCAACTCGCGCGTGCGATCATAGAATCCCGTTGGAGGCAGGGACTGATCCAGTGGCCGTACGGCCTTATAGATACCCATATCGGCAGAAGGATGAGATTGAAAGACAATGCGAACAGATGCTGCAACAAGGAATTATACGACCAAGCCATTCACCGTTTTCCTCACCGGTATTGTTGGTGAAGAAGACTGACGGGACTTGGAGGTTTTGTGTGGATTATCGCAGATTGAATGCAAGGACCATTAAGGATAAATTTCCGATTCCGGTGATAGAAGAGCTTTTGGATGAACTGGGAGGAGCCCGATACTTCACTAAACTGGACCTAAGGTCGGGTTACCACCAGGTCCGCATGAAGGAGGAGGACATTATGAAGACCGCATTCCGGACGCATCATGGTCACTACGAGTTTTTAGTAATGCCATTCGGATTGTCCAATGCACCCTCCACCTTCCAAGCACTGATGAATGAAGTACTTCAGGATTTCCTCCGTAAGTTTGTGTTGGTCTTCTTTGATGATATCTTAATTTACAGCACGACAGAGAAAGAACACGGGGAACATGTGGGAGCAGTATTGGCTCGTCTTAGGAAGCATCGCCTGTATTTAAAGAAGTCGAAATGTGCTTTTGCTCAAGAAAAGATTGGATACTTGGGTCACCTCATCTCGCATTTTGGCGTAGAGGCTGACCCAGTAAAGCTCCAGGCGGTGGAGGAATGGCCTAGACCAATATCAGTAACGGAGTTGAGGGGATTCTTAGGGTTGGCCGGGTATTACAGGCGCTTCATCAAGAATTATGCCAGTATCGCTGATTCTCTCACTGCATTATTGAAGAAGAATGGGTTCGGATGGAACGCAGCCGCCGAAGAAGCCTTCATACAACTCAAGCGAGCGTTAACCTCCGCTCCTGTGTTACAGATGCCTAATTTTTCCCTGCCTTTTGAAGTGGAATGTGATGCGTCAGGGACTGGAATTGGTGCTGTTCTCCAACAACAAGGGCACCCGATTGCCTATTTCAGCCGCAAATTGGCGGAACGCCACCGGAAGCTTGCTGCGTATGAGCGGGAATTGATCGGCTTGTCCAAGGCAGTGCGGCATTGGCGGCCTTACTTATGGGGACAAAAATTCATCATCCGGACAGATCATGGAAGTCTCAAATTCCTTCTGGAACAGGCCTTGATCACCCCACCGCAGCAACACTGGTTGAGTAAGTTGATGGGTTTCGATTTTCGCGTCAAGTATAAGCCTGACAAACACAACAAGGTTGCGGACGCGCTGTCCAGAACTCCGGATGAGGAAGGGCGGTGCATTGCCGTATCTGTGGTGCAGGATTTGACCCGCGACCAATGGTTGGAGGTGCTGAAAAACGACTCGGAGGTTCAGCAACGTGTGCAACAATTGGCCAGCAAGGCGGATGGTCTCCACCCAACGCAGGCCGACATAAAATGGGAGGTTAAAGATGGGTTGGTTTTCCGGAATAATAAGATGTGGGTGCCACGAACATCTTCTTTGGTGGAGCCAATGATTGCAGCAGTGCATGACTTAACGCACGAGGGCAGTCAGAAAACTCTTCACCGCCTTCGTGCATTATATTGGTGGGATCAGCAGAAAGAGACAGTCCGAGAGTTCATCGCAAAATGTGCTATTTGTCAACAGCATAAAGCAAGCACTCAAGCTCTGGCTGGCCTATTGCAGCCCCTAAATATTCCCCACCAAGTGTGGGCGGATATCTCGATGGATTTCATCACCGACCTTCCGAAATCCCAAGGGAAAACTTCATTACTGGTGGTGGTTGACCGTCTCTCCAAGTATGCACATTTTCTTCCTCTCAGCAGACCAGCAACAGCAGCGGCCGTCGCCAAGCTATTCTTTGATCAGATTGTGAGGTTACATGGCATTCCAGAGTCCATTGTCTCCGATCGTGATCCGGTGTTCCTTAGCGCATTTTGGCAAGGGCTATTTAAACGAAGTGGTACGACCTTGCTACTGTCCACTGCCTACCATCCACAGACGGATGGCCAAACAGAGGTTGTCAACAGGACCATTGAAATGTACCTAAGGTGTTTGGCATCGTCTAATCCATCATCATGGGCTCAGTGGGTGCCGTGGGCGGAGTATTGTTACAATACATCTTTCCATTCGGCCCATCGTCTCACACCCTTCGAATTGGTATATGGAAGATCTCCGCCACCGTTGTTGCCATACCAGCAAGGGTCCACATGCATTGATTCAATCGATTGCGCCTTGGTGGATCGCGACGTCCTGTTACAGCAAGCCAAAACCCAGTTGTTGCTTGCCCAGAACCGGATGAAACAATATTACGATGGTAAGCACAGAGACGAGATGTTTGAGGTGGGGTCGTGGGTGTGGCTCAAGTTGCAGCGGCACGGACAGCTCTCAGCTCGCGGCCAGTCTTCATGGTCCAAGTTGTCTCCTCGCTTTTATGGTCCTTTTCAGGTGCTACAACGGATCGGCGGAGAGGCCTACAAACTACAGCTTCCGGAGAATGCCAGAATCCATAATGTCTTCCATGTTTCGTTGCTCAAACGATTCAAAGGAAGCCCTCCGGTTCAAGTGGTGGATATCCCGAGCGACTTACTTCCAAAGAACAGCCACTCAAGGCACCTTATAAGCTGCTGGCTCAGCGATTTGTCGATGGTCATCGTCAATTCTTGGTACACTAGACGGGGGAGTCGGCAGATGAAGCAACATGGATGGATGCTATTGCTCTGAGGCGTTCATTTCCTGATTGTAAGCTTGAGGACAAGCTTAGTTTCGAGGGAGGGAGTGATGTTATGGCTGGCTGTGATAGGGTCTTTGTAAGGCGCCATGGGCCCGCTGATTAAACGAGGAAACCTCCAGTGGGCTGCATGTTTGTTGCATCATATTTGGTAGCCGGCTGTTAAATAGGAAAGTGGAGGGCAATAAGGGATTTGCGGTTAGTTAGGAAAGGGCAATAAGGATCTGCTGTTAGTTAGGAAAGAGGAGGGGAATTAGGATCTGGATGCATGCAGGCGCTAGGAGGGAGAATAAGTTGGGGAGAGGGGCAACAGAGAAGGGACTTTTGAGCTGTTCTTCAACCAAGAATAAGGCGGTGGCTCCGAAAATAGCCTTACCCAAGGCGCAGGCTGAGACGAAGAGTTCTTCATCGTCCAGTCTGCGATCCGGCCGACGGCCGGGAACACGAGCTTACGAGCTGGTGCACGCATCCTCGCCGGCTTGTAACAGGCTCTCCATAACCAGAGCAAAAAATTGATCGAATCATCACTTTTTTTAGGAGAGTAATCATCAAATGCCATCAGATGTTATCTGGTTTGTGTCACTTTTTTGCTTGCAGATGTTGTTGAGCGCCATCACCCAATATCAGCTGATGGCCTATCGTTTGATTATTAGATGCTGGATCAATGAGCTCCTACAACGTAAATGGGTCATATTTTGTAAGAATTCCACAAGGAATAAATAATGAGGGTTGTGGTCTTAAATAAAATTCAGGTTGCAAACAACGACACTGCCTTTTTTTAAGGTTTCATAGAAATTCTACCTTAGAAGTGGATGTTGCACCAGGAGCAGATCTCTTTTTAGCCCACTTGCCAAGATTGATCTGCACTGAGATGCTGGCTTTCGACAAATCTATACCCGAGTTTTTTAGGACGTGATTCAATGTACTAAGCAACCTGTTATGAACAAAAAATAAAATCCAAATGTATCAAAATAATGTACAAACAAAACGATATGTGCCCAGGTGTTGCAAACGAAATATATGTTGCGAAGCAAAATTGGAAACAGGAGAAGAAAAAAATCCGTGATAACAAGAATGATACTAAGGACTTTATGGAGTAATAAAATAGGTAATCAAAGTGATTTTTGTACTGCAATACATCATTATTACATACTGTTGGGATATTGACTTGATAAGCTGATAATCCCCTCATCGATTGCGAATTCAGGGTTATTTCACATTTCTTCATTTACTGCACGGTCCTCTGCAGGTGATGATTTTGTCCCGTGAACTTGCGGCTGAGACATAACATTGTCTACACATTAAGAAAAAACCGTGAATAAAGGAGCAAACTCAATCTTTTATTAGTTTAGATATGGAGAAATGAAGTCATGACTCGGTATAAACACCGTACTCTAACCATGTACTTCGGACTTATATTTGGAGATAGAAACACACTTGAAGATGATGTTAGGTACCTACAAAATATTGACAATATAACTACAGAAATCCCAGCTGGCAGTGCTAAACACAACATTTAGAGAAGATTGAGATTTATCAACAGTAGCTTGCCATTTCAATTCCAGTTTTGCCATCTCTTTCCTTGTAGTATCAAGAAAGCTGTCTTTTGCCTGAGTTAATATCGACTAAACCTGCAAGCTTTTACCCTATAGATGAGAATGTACATACCATTAAATGCTACGTAAACAGCATGTATCGACCAATTAGCCATTTCAGTATATAAAACCAATT
Source organism: Rhipidocladum racemiflorum (assembly GCA_036346355.1). NCBI lineage: Eukaryota > Viridiplantae > Streptophyta > Magnoliopsida > Poales > Poaceae > Rhipidocladum > Rhipidocladum racemiflorum. The sequence goes on along the minus strand of CM070592.1, from coordinate 29,523,226 downwards.
CTTGTACTCAAAACTAAATAAGACTACGATAACGACATAAATAAGGTCATTTCTCCCTAAGAACCAATGCATAAATAAGATCACCTCCTGACAGCAAGATCTAAATTTGTCGCATGAATCCTATTCTTGTACTAAAAATTAACTCTTGCATACAACCCTAGTTCGTTTTATTAAAAAAAGAAATTCCAAAGAATGATTTCAAGCGGTTAGAAATAATAGATGTGAATGGTTTAATGATTAAGAAACTACATTTGTCAACAAAGGAGAGAGATTCAGGAAACAATAAGAATGAGCAATGGAAAGCACATCTGAGTATCCGACCACAATTGCATCAACTCAACTATCTACTCTGCTCCAACATGATTGGCACAGTGAACAAGCACAAGATATCAAATCTTAATCTAAAGCCATCTGACCTGCGAGTACTTAATTGAGCTTAGCATCTATGTCAAATATTAAGAATAATTTAAGCATTTATAAAACAAACAGAATATTTTCATAATTAGAACACAAAGTGCCAGTGAAAAGTAACTCGATTAAACTTAAATCTTTGGATAAATAGGACACTGCAAATAAAAAAAAATATCTAAGAATTAATTGCTACCAAGTGCAAATCAAGGCCTTCCCAATCGACGCCGAGATCACCAATCGAATTTGCACCTAGACGGGAGGGCAATGGCGCCGCCGGTCACTGGGATCAGGATTGTGGTGGCCAGTGTGTTGTGATATGTAAGTTATGTAACAAGATTGGAAATAGGAATTGCTTCGTCATTGCCGCCTCCACGGACCTATCTTCCTTTGATGTGGCTAGCAGCGGACACAGCAAATTCTCCCTATTGGCGCATGTGTGGGCACGACAACGAGCATCGAGAGCCGGTATTTGGCAGCAGCATGCAGTTGGTTGTGGGGACTGCGGCGTTGTGCTGGAGATTAGGAATGAAGGGGAGAGTGGTGAGCAATAGAGGAAGGGTTATTAACTTCTCAACATTTTGATATATCTGTGGTTGCAGGGAAATTAACTACTCAACAAATAGACAGGAACAATTTAATCTCCCTTAGTTCAAGCACATAGCATCTCTTAGTGCAAACTAATCGCATGCATCTGGATCCAACTGCGCTACTTCAAAGTTAGAGGTTACACTTACCACATTGGAAGACCTTTTATGGCAGGGTGGGCAGTAATCACTCCAAAAATTTCGTGAACCCCCAAAAAGATTGCTTGAGCAACACCACCTAAAAGAAGAACATCAACCAAGAAAGAAACCTCAGTCCATGGAAGCCAAGAGGATAAACACAACCCTGCAACCATAGATGCCAGGAAAGAGTTGCAGAATCGGGAAGGAAACATGCGTAAGCAGCCAAGAAAAGGGGAAGAAAGCTTGCACCTTTCATCTTACTGGGCAGGAAGGAGAGAGGAAAGCAGCAGTAGTAATTCATCGGCCTAGCCGTGGAGACGAAAGGCCCAATCTATTGTTCCCCCTCCTCCGGGATGCACGGCGGTTTTTGGTGGAAGAGGGTGCCGCGTGCGTTGCAGGAGTGGCGCTGCAGCTCGAATTAGGCAGTTGCAGAGTGACATGGAGTGGGGGAGCGACCCGAAACTCCCCTATCTTGGAGGCGGAGCGTGGTGGCGAGGTGGAGCGGTGGCAGAGCATAGCGGGATACCGGAGAGGGTGACTACACCCAGGTTGAGGACGCGAGGTTGAGGAACTCCGCTATTGGTCGGCGGAGGGCGCCGGAGCGGGAGGAGTTGAGAAGGTGGAGGTCGAGGTCGGAGAGCATGCGCGAGAGCTGGCCACCGCGGGAGGAAGGACCGGAGATGAACGCCGGGAGGGGCTCCTTCGCGGGGCGCATGGGGGCCGCGCACTCCACGGCGCCGGAGAGGTGTAGGAGCCGCACGGAACCGCCACCCCCACACCCTTCGCCTCCATTACCACCTGGTAGAGAGGTGGACACAAGCGGTGACTCGAGGAGTAGAGGAAGGGGGATGACGGCTGGCGGCATGCATCTAACCGTGGTGGCTGCCGTCGTCAGAGGGAGAAGAAGCGGCGAGATGGTGGGGGGAGTGACACAAGGAACCGGTGGAGGCTCCGACGCAGGAAACGGGCGAAGCCAGCGAGGCGGGGCAAAGCGCGTGAGGTTGGCAAGCACAGGGACTCAGGAAGGACCGTAGCGGCATGGAGAACGTGAGTATGGAGCGGTTTTGGGGAGGGAGATGGGCCAGACGATCGTCCACGGCACGAAGTTTGGGCTGAGTTGGGCTATTAGGGTGGACGATCCAGGTAGGAAGGGTAAACTCCTTCTTTTATTAGTTTAGATAGACGAGATGGTGGGGGGAGTGACACAAGGAACCGGTGGAGGCTCCGAACCAGGAAACGGGCGAAGCCAGCGAGGCGGGGCGGAGCGCGTGAGGTTGGCAAGCACAGGGGACTCGGGAAGGACCGTGGCGGCGTGGAGAACGTGAGTATGGTGCGGTTTTGGGGAGGGAGATGGGCCAGACAATCGTCCACGGCACGAAGTTTGGGCTGAGTTGGGCTATTAGGGTGGACGATCCAGGTAGGAAGGGTAAACTCCTTCTTTTATTAGTTTAGATATTATGTTTTGCTGCCATAGGGGTATATTGAAGCAATAAGGGAGATTGAGCAGCAAATTCAGCTATGTGGTGATGTTCAGTTTGATGATATTGCTGTTGCATGCGGCAGGTATTTCATCAACACCCACCAATCCTTACTTTTTATGAGTAATTATGTGTATGCACTTGCTATTATTGTCATAACTTACTTTGAATGTTGAATTTACTCTAAAAAGGGCCATAGTCAAGGAACACCGCAAACACATCATCATAAAGCTACCAAACAACTGAACTCATCAAGCAAAGTGAACGGTTTGACTGCTGATGTAATGTTCTGAGAGTGTAATTGATTCTAAAAGACCATTGAGCTCGTCATAATTTACTTTGAGATCTTTGATAAGTTCACTCAAAAAAGGGCCATAATCAAGGAACAATACAAACATCATCATCCGAAAGCTACCAAACGACAGAACTATTGAAGTCCTATAACTTACTTTGAGATTTTTGATAAGTTTACTCAAAAAGGGGCAATAGTCAAGGAACAACACAAACATCATCTTCATATAGCTACCAAACAACGGAACTCGCGAAGCAAAGTGTACGGTTTGACTAATGTAGTAGTGTTCTGAAAAACGAATTGATTCGAAAAACATCGTTGAGCTTCTCATAACTTACTTTGAATGTTGAGTTTACTTTAAAAAGGAGGAGTCATATCCGCCGAAGTCTTGGACGAGAAACAAGTCCCTCGGTCCAAAATCAAGAGCATAGTGATCCCCTTTTATGGGATCATTTCGGGCACCTCGGCCAAACCACTCGGCCAGGTTGTTTTGCCTGTCACATTTGGGAGTCTGAGCAATTTCTAGACAGAGATGATCACCTTTGAGGTGGTCGATTTCGATTCGCCCTACAATGCCATCCTCGGTAGACCGGCTCTTGCCAAGTTCATGGCTGCTACTCATCATGTGAACCAGTGCTTGAAGGTTCCCAGTCTAGGCAGAGTAATCACTGTAAGAGGATACCAAAAGGTGACCCTGAGCTGCAACAAGAAAGCACTAGACATGGTCGGGCAATTGCCTCATTGTGGCCCCGATGAAGAGCCGAAGAATTCCCGGTCAAAAGTTGCCCTCCAGCCTAGAGGAGAGACCAAGGCGGTTCTGCTAAGCGATGTGGAGCTGACCAAGGTCATGCATTTAGGATCTTCCTTAGATCCTAAATAGGAACTTGAGCTCGTGTCTTTCCTCTGGAAAAATGCTGATGTGTTCACTTGGGAACCTTTGACATGCCCGGAGTCCTAAGGGAAGTCATTTAGCACAAGCTAGCAATTTGGCCTGACAAGAAACCAGTATGGCAAAAGCTTAGACGTTTCTCCCCGGAAAAACAAGCTATCATCCGGGAAGAACTCGATAAGCTCCTCAAAGTTGGCTTTGTTCGAGAAGTTGAGCATTTGGAATGGCTAGCGAATCCGGCCATTGTCAAGAAAAAGGGAGGGCAAATGGCGCATGTGTGTCGACCATATGGGCTTGAATGCCACCTGTCCCAAGGATAATTTTCCGCTGCCCCGCATAGACCAGTTGGTCGATGCAACAGCAGAGTCCTAGGTGATGAGCATTTTAGATGTCTACTCGGGCTACCACCAGATCAGCATATCACCTGAAGGAGGAGAAGACTTCCTTCATTACCCCATTTGGCACGTTTTGCGACACGACCATGTCTTTTGGTCTCAGGAATGCTGGACCAACCTTCCAATGTGTCATGCAGAAAACTTTCCCAAACCAAATAGGTCGCAATCTAGAAGTCTATGTGGACGACATAGTGGTCAAAACTAAGCTCACCTCGAGCCATGTCTTTGACCTTGAGGAAACATTTTGTAACCTCAACAGACATTGAATAAAGCATAATCAAGAAAAATGTGTCTTTGGTGTGTGAGCGGGCAAGGTTCTTGGTTACATGATCGGTCCACAGGGCAAACCAAGAAAAGATTAAAGCCATCGAAAGCATGCGACTGCCTAGCTGTGTAAGGAGGTCCAAGCCTTGACTAGACGAATGGTGGCTGTAATTCGCTTATTTCGCGGTTAGGCGAGCGAGGTTTGCCTTTCTTCAAGGCACTCCGCAAGCGTGATGATTTCACCTGGATAGAAGAAACAAACTGCTCTTTCGAAGAGCTGAAGCAGTACCTGTCCAGACCACCCATCCTAACCACACCAAAAATAGGGGAGACCTTGCTATTATATTTGGCGGTGACTCCGCAAGCAGTAAGCACAGTCTTAACAGTGGAAAGGGATGGGGCGCAGTGACCAATCTACTATGGCAGTGAAGTCTTGCATGGACCAAAGGAGTATTACCCCGAGGTCCAGAAGCTCTTGTACTCACTACTCATGGCCTCCAGGAAGTGGCGACATTATTTTTGAGCCCACAAGATTGTGGTCCCAGCCAACATTCTGCTCAGGGAGATTCTAAGAAATCAAGATGCCAGTGGCCGAATAGCAAAGTGGGCCATGGAGCTCGCTGAGTTCGAGATCCAATTCGCAGCTCGCATGGCAACCAAGTCCTAGGTCTTGGCAGACTTTGTAGCGGAGTGGATGAATCCAACGCCACCTGCTGCCAAGCTCAATGGATTTGAAGAAGACCGTTGGACCATGTACTTCGATGGGTCTCATGCCTATGAACACTTGGGGGCTGGGATTGTGCTAGTCTCTCCCCAGGTAGAGCAACTCTAGTATGTCGTTCAATTGCACTTTGCCACAACCAACAACGCGGCAGAATATGAAGGCCTCTTAGCGGGGCAACAAGCATGCAAAGCGCTCGGAGTCCAATGACTCAATGTGAAAGGAGACTCACAGTTGGTCATCAATCAGGTCAACAAGGAGTATCAGTGTTCTGATAACTCAATGGCGCTTTACCTGGTTGAAGTAAGGAAGATGGAGAAGTACTTCAAGAATTTTGAGGTACTCTTCATCCCCAGGAAGGACAATTCCCTGGCCGACCAACTCTCAAAGCTCGGTTCCTCCCAAGTTTTTGCTCCGGTAGGAGTGCTCGTCGAGCACTTATACGAGCCCTCAATTCCCTCTGTAGAGGAGGCATCAGAGGTGTGCAGTAGCGTCTCTCTTCTCGAGCATGGTGCAAATTGGATGACACCATTCATTCAATATCTTGCACATGGGACACTGCCCGAGAAACAAGCTGAGCATTCCCGGCTTATAAGGCGATCCTCTCCTTACAAATTGATCAAAGGTGCCTTATACCGCAAGGGAGCACTAGGAGTTCTCTCCAAGTGCATCTCTCAAGAAGAGGGCAAATACTTCTTAAAGATATCCATGAAGGAATGTGCTGGCTCTCTCGTCTTTCAGAACGCTAGTGAGCAAGGCCTTCTGATTGGGTTACTATTGGCCAACAGCCTTAGCCGATGCCCACTCAATCATGATGACTTGCAAAGCATTCCAGTTTCATTCTCGCAGGGTCCATCAGCCGGAATATTTGCTTCAAAGCATTCCTTTATCGTGGCCATTCTCGGTTTGGGGGGTGATATACTCAGACCTTTCCCCGAAGTCAGAAAGGCTGCAAGTACTTGCTCGTGGCTATCGACACTTTCACTAAGTGGATCAAAACCAAACCCGTGTCGACCATTTCGGCTCAGGCAACCAAGAAGTTTTTCTGCAACAACATGGTGACGCGTTTTGGTGTTCCCAACCGCCTCATCATGGACAATGGCACTCAATTCACTAGTGAGCTGTTTCATGCCTATTGCAAAGACATTGGGACGAAGGTTTGCTTCACCTCTGTAGCACATCCGTAGAGCAATGGAGTGGCCGAGCGAGCAAATGGACGGATAATCCAAGAAATCAAAAAGAAAGTTTTCAAAAACCCCAATCAACATTGATAGGCGTGGGTGGACGTGCTTCCTTTCGTACTTTGGTCAGTTCGCACTATGACAAGTCCAGCTACGGGTGAAACCCCTTTCCAGCTTGTCTACGGTGTAGAGGCCATTTTGCCGCTGAAATCGTGCTGGGTTCTCCAAGAGTGCACATGCACTACATCATGGTAAGCTTGTGGGGGCATTTATATTTGCCACGCTATGTTCCTAAATGCCCCGGATTACCTTTTCACGGTGCTTATCAGCCGTCAAGGAAAACGCAGTCGGGGAAAACTAATCCCTGACGTTTAGTTTTCCTGGCATTTATGTTGTGCCAACTTTGATGAAATATGGCGCATATTAGGCGCCCCTATTTCATCAGTATTGGCACATGTTAAACGCCCTAGTTAACTATTTACTAGCAAATGATAAATGCCGTGTTTGGTCCTAGTCCCAGGCGTTTGCCAAATGCCAGGTTTGGTCCTAGTCCCAGGCGTTTGCCAAATGCCGGGTTGATCAATATGAGCCGACACTTATTAAATGCCTGGTTTGGTCCTAGTCCCAGGCGTTTGCCAAATGCCGCGTTTGGACCTCCCAAGCGTGTGCCAAATGCCGGGTTTGGTCCTCCCATGGTTGTGCAGATCACACATTCCATTGGCAATCAGCACACATACAACTCACATATAGCACAATATTAACAGCACATGCACATTCCATTGACAAAACCTTATAACCATATAGCACACACATCCATTGCTATCCTCGAAAAGTGACAACACACATAGATCTCAAATCATCTCAAAAAGCACAATTGACAGCACACAAACCTGTCAAATATAATTCAGTACACATAGATCAGAAGCATATATTCACTTTGCACTGCCAAATCTGTCCATCAGACATGCCCAAGTTTACATGCCACATAACTTTCATATAGGTGAATAGGATGTTTCTTTCACATTGAAGAAGTTTAGGTAGCAAAAGGCACATAATCCACACACTTTCCTAGCTTCTACTCATCATTAGTCCCAAAATATAAGTTAATAGCTTTGGATTACATATTGTCTATCACAAAAATATTGGCAGCACTACACCATTGCTATTACCCTCCTGTAGCAAAGTACTAACTGCATCCATCGTCTTAACATTTGCGGAAATCAACAAAACAAGAGCATGGAAGGCTTAGAGAGAAACAATTTACCACATCTCAAATTTAATTTTTTTTTTCATGAGTACTTTCGTAGCTTTAAATTTATTAGTACTAACTAATGCAAAACATACACATACATGCAGTGCAGTACTCTAATGCAAACACATGCATGCAACGCACCTTTGCTAAATGCAAAGCAATTGCATGCTTGAAGACTTGAAGTGCATGCACTAATGCAAAAGAGCATGCATGCAGCAGGGCATGCAAAGAGTCTGCATGCAGCAGGACGTTCGTGCATGCAGCAGGGGCATGCGGGCCCGCTGGATGCGCGACAAGCCTCCTAGGTGCATGAAGCAAAAAAATAGTTGAGCCACAAAATATGTGCAAACAACTTCACGTATCAATTTTCACGGTCCAGAGAGGTGCGGCGGGGACGCTTCGTGCGGAGGAGCACACCGCGCGGGCTGGCATCAGGGCGAGCGGCAGGTCGGCTAGGCCAGAGAGCGGGACCGAGGCGGCGCCGGCGGGTGCGCGTGGAGCCGTGGCCGAGCGTCGGCGCGGCTAGGCCGCCGGAGATGGCTACGAGCCATTACGGCGCAGGCCGATTTATTTTTTCATTTTTGTGATCATTTGATGAACAGTGAAGCGTATGATTCAAACAATCATATCAAACATCTAACAGATCAATCTGGTAGACAGTTTAGAACATCAATCTAGTAGACAGATCAAGCATCTAACAGTAGATAGATCAAGCATCTAACAGTAGATTAGAATGTTAATCTAGCGAACATCTAGTGAAAATCATTCTGCAGGATTTCAATCATCGTTCATGCGAGATTACTCACGTTCTTGATGCTTGAACCGTTGGCAATCGCGTAGGATAGAGTCGCGTAGGACTTTTTCGGCAATCCAAGTGGATGCCGGCGTGGTGACGAGTTGATTGCAGATCGGATCGGGCGATCAATCGCCGGTAGTAGTCGTTCGTTGTCGTCGACGATCCTTCACTTCTTGCGGTAGAGACTCGTGCTGATAACGTGTTGTAAAACGAGTAGTTCACCCACGTCAATCACCGGCAATCAACATGAACACAAAGAACACACGAACGAAGAACACAAGATATGGGTGGAGCTCTCTCTTCTTTATTGATCAATGTGTGTAGATACAATGGGAGGCACCCGGTATTTATAGAAGAGGTATTAGGAATTTGCCCACAAATTAGAGATAGACTCCTAACCGTATACGGTTAGAGTTATTATCTCATAACACTTTCCTATCTTCCTTCATGGTATCAGATTAGATCGATCGCCGCCCCAGCAACACGTCCACCCGACGCCGCCCTCTTCCCGGTGACCGCGCCCACAACGCTGTGATCGCGCCATGTCCATGGACTCGGCCCCCGAAGCTGCGCCCCTCACCGCTTCCTCCCCTGCCTCCGGCAGCGGTGTCCTCCCCGAGACCTCCAACTCTGTTGCACCCGTCTTCATCAACCCTTACGCCACCGTCGTCGTCAAGTCCCACGTCCCCATCATTCTCGAGATGAAGAACCCCAACTTCAACAAGTGGTCATCCGCAACTGGCTGTTTGGCTCCATCTCCGACGACGTCCTTGACCTCGCCATGGAACCAGGACAAGACGCCCGTTCCCTGTGGGTCGCCATCGCAGATCTCTTCCAGGCCAACAGGGAGCACCGTGCCATTTTCCTCTCCCACCAGTTCCACTCCATGACCCAAGGCGATCTCTCCGTTTCTGAGTACTGCCAGCGCGTCAAGACCGCCGCCGACTCCCTGCGCGACGTCGGCCGTGGCGTCACCGACTCACAGCTCGTTCTCAACCTCCTTCGTGGTCTAAATCCTCGCTACTCCAACACCGCCGATGACATCGCCAACATGCCGGTGTTCCCGTCTTTCGCCAAGGCACGTAACATGCTGGTGCTCAAGGAGCTCCGCATGGCGAACGAGGAAAAGGTGGCTACGGCCACTGCGCTCCTCGCGGCTGGCTCCTCTTCCTCCTGCGACTCGTGAGGGTGCCATCCAATCTCCCTGCCATCAGCGACGCGCAGCGGCTCCAACAAGCGAGGCAATCGCCGCGGCGGCGGCAAGAACAGGCCACAACCGCAGCAACAACATTCTTTTCCTGTTGGGCCACAGCCTTCCGGCCCGTGGATCTGTTTCAACCCCCTAGCCGTCCAGCCTGGCGCGTCGCCCTGGCGTTCCCCGGGTGCCGGACTGCTCGGGCCGTATCCGCAGGCCCACACCGCCTTTGCGCCCCCGCAGGTCTCCCCGCCGCCGGCTCAAGGCTGGGATCAAGACGGCCTAATCGCGGCTCTCAACCAGATGAACGTCCAGGGCACCATACCATGCTCGACACCGGCGCCACGACTCATATGTCGTCTACGGATGGTATTCTCTTTTCTCGCCTATCCCCATCCGTTTCCTTTATTACCGTTGGAAATGGTGCCACTATTCCTGTTACCTTAAGGCCGCTCCTTCCTCTCTACACCATCGAACAAATTCATTTTAAACAATGTTCTCATTGTCCCCACTATTGTTCGTAACCTTCTATTGGTACGTCAATTTACCCGTGACAACCTATGTTCCATTGAATTTGATCCTCTTGGTTTTTCTAGCAAGGACCTCAAGACCCGGCGCGTGATTCTTCGTTGCAATAGTGGCGGCGACCTCTACATTTTCCCTGGCACCTCCCCCTCAACCGTCGCCCACGCAAACCTCGCCGTCTCCTCTTCGCTTTGGCACCAGCGTCTTGGTCATCCCGGCCCTGCTATCCTCACTACCCTTCGCAACAATTCTAATATCTCATGTAATAAAGCAGCTCGCTCGCCTTGCCATTCATGTCAGCTCAGCAAACATGTGCGTCTGCCCTTTTCTAGTTCAACTTCATGCACATCTGCACCCTTTGAACTATTTATACTATTTAGTTCTTCTCGATGATTTTACCCACTTCTGTTGGACATTCCCTCTTAGACACAAATCCGAGGTTCACGGTCTCATTGTTGATTTCACCCACTATGTTAATAACCAGTTCGGCTTGCCTCTCAAGTGCTTTCAGGCTGACAACAGCGGGGAGTTCGTCAACCGCACCACTACCGCCTTCTTAGCCGCTCGTGGCATTCTGTTGCGCCTCTCCTGCCCGCACACTTCGCCACAAAACGGCAAAGCCGAACGCATCCTCCGTACTCTCAACAACTCCGTTCGAACCCTCCTCATACATGTGTCTATGCCACCAACTTATTGGGCTGAAGCTCTAGCCACCGCCACGTATCTATTAAACTGGCGACCATCCTCCTCAGTCCGCAACGCCATTCCCTTCACCCTACTACATCGCAAACTCCCTGAGTTCCACCATCTTCGGGTTTTTGGCTGCCTCTGTTACCCCAACCTCACGGCCACCTCCTCACACAAACTTGCCCCCCGTTCTGCAGCCTGTGTTTTTCTCGGGTACCCATCCTCACACAAACTTGCCCCCCGTTCTGCAGCCTGTGTTTTTCTCGGGTACCCATCCTCCCACAAGGGATACCGCTGCCTAGACCTCCACACTCACCGCGTGATCATCTCGCGTCATGTGGTCTTCGACGAATTTTCTTTTCCCTTTGCGGCTTCTCTTCCCAAGCCGCCATCCACATCCTTTGACTTCCTCCTCGACGACGATGCTGCTCTAGTGTTCCCCACTGTGCCTACGGCCGCTCTTCCTACGGGAGCTCCGTCTCTTCCAGACGTCGAGCGACCGCGGCTCTCCGTCGCAGGAGTTCCGTCCCACCCGGACGTCGAGATGCTGCCCCCCTCCGCGGTAGCTCCGTCGCTAACCGACGTCGAGCGATCGCACTCGCCATCAGCTCCCAATGTTCGAGCGGCGCCCCTCACCACACGCGCTATGGCCACGTGCCGGGCCATCACACCTGGACGTCTAGCCCCTACCACCCGTCGCGGTAGCTCCGTCTCTGGACGTCGAGCGATCGCCATCACGGACTCCAGCGGCACCCATCACCATGATCGATGTGGCCACGGGCGAGCGCGTGCTGACTAGCCCAACTCCGCCGACCCAGCACTTTGTGGATCTGCAGATCGTGGTCGCCCCTCTGCCACTAGGGTCGGCCCCACCCATAGTGCCACGCCTGGCCCCTGGGCCACATCAAATGACGACTCACGCGCGGGCCAGCATTGTCAAGCCGGTCACCTGGCTCAACCTCTCGGCGACATGGCCTCTGGGCCACATCAAATGAATTATTTGTGTCGGTTTTTAGCTAGAACCGACACAAATAGTCTTCCTACCATTTTGAGTTTTAGAACCGACACAAAAACTTTATTTGTGTCGGTTCCAAAAAAAACCGACACAAATAGACCGACACTAAGTGTTTTGTAGTAGTGGCTTCTTCGCGTTGTTTTCTAGTAGATATGAGGCAACAAGAGATTTCATCATATTTTCACATAAGCGTAGGTATGAGTAGTTGATCGATGGTACGTCAAGCCTTGGTCATGATGCTCTTCTTCCACTTTGCCATTGGTGAGTCTTGGAATGAGAAGATTACAGAAACAAGTCGAGGAAGAGACAAAAGTCGTAAAAGGTTTGAAGTTTCAAACGATGAAAGCGACGGAGAAGGTGAAATGAGAAGCTTTTAGCCTATTGAGCATACATAAGCCATGTTTGTTTCGGCTTTTTGGTTAGCTTAAAAGCCAAAAAGTCAAAGCCCAAATAAACGGGTGGCGTTTCAACCAGGTTTTTGAAAAAGCCAAAATCCTCATATATACAAAAGCCATAAGCCAATAAAGAGGGGCTTTTTCTTGCTTTTGCAGGTTGAAATAGCCATTTACCACTAAACTTCGTAAAAATTGCCCACCAATGCCATTCATATATAAAGCAAAATTCCATACTTTTCTCATTTGCCTCCCCTCTTCAACCAGCGACATGCCTAGGGTTCAACCGAGTGCCGCCGTCCTCCATGCGTCGCCATCCTCCCCGCGATTCCCTTGTGCCATCTACAAGCGCCGCCGCTGGGACCGCAACTCCCCGTGTCCCATGTTCTGCGTCGCCGTCCTCCCTCATTACTCCCCGTGCCAAACAGTCCTTAACCTTAAAGGGTATTCCAGACTTTACAACAATAAGCTGCATTATTCAATCTATTAAAAAACCAGGATGCCAAACAGCCTGCAGGGCCGGTCCTGAGTTTTTGGGGACCCAGGACGAAATTATAAACGGAGTCCCCCTAATATATTCTGTGAGGGGGCGACGAGAATCATATAAGTTGGAGCTAATAATTGAACAACATAAGGGCTAGATTTCTTTCTATGCAATCTAAGACTGTAATAATCGGTTTTGTGTTTTACTTGGGTTTGGAATGCCTATTTCTTGGATTGGTTTTTGTTTCTATGTGCCATGACTGAATACAGATGTGCTTTAGCACGAAAAAATGTTGTAAAATTGCGGTCCTGTATCGTCCTGGGGTAGGAAGCTTGTTATTTTTAGGAACAACCAAGTATTTTTGGTAGAAAATATCAGCTTTGCTAAAATTCTATCTGCTTGGTAATTATAGGTGTTCTGGCTGGAGAAGTGCAAAGGCAGGGTTTGTATGGCGCTATCCTCCAAAGCTCTGGTGATAACTGGGATTGATGACAGGAGATTCTGGACACGCATACCAACTGCAGAATCAAGTTAATTATAGCTTTGACTCGCACGTATTAATGTTTGTTATTTCAGTTTGTTTTAATTTTTGGAAAATACCTTAGGGTGTGATTGACCTTTTCCTTGTTTCTTGTAGAGGAATGAACTGTGCCCATATGGCTACATATGATCTGCACGCCTGTATATTCAACTCAAAAATTGTGTTCTTTGTTTTGAATCACTATACATATAGATTTTTTCTCAATTCTTTTGGATAATGTTTTCAAAATATGCTTATGTTGATTGTTGCTCTCATGCAAGACACATGAATTCAAATAGTTGACTGCTTGTATCTTATCCACTGCTGTCGAAATGCAATGTAGCTGCAGTCCTTCCATGTGATGGCATAAGATCGATGTATCTACTCTGTGCCAGTGGAAGATATTGACTGCATTAATGGAAGTGATTCGATTTTTGCCCCGAATGGAGCGCAAAGATCGTGCCTATTAAAAGAGTCCCTCGGAGTTGTGTTATGGAAATAGTAACAGACAATTTCCCCGCTAAAAGTTGCGGAGCAGAACATCGTATCTTTCAAGTTTGAGTTTTGGTCGAATAGCCTTTCGTTCGACTAAGGGCCTGTTTGGATCCATTAGCAGCTAATAGTTAGCTAGCTAATAGGTCCTAGCTAATATTAGCTAGTTAACTATTATCTAGCTAGCTATTAGTTGGAGGGTGTTTGGATCCACCAGCTAATATGTGGCTAATAGATGCTATTGTCCATAATACCCATACTATTAAATGCTATTGGTGGTAGACGCGAAGGGTATTTTGGTTAAATGCCACCTATTAGCTGCTATTAGCTGGGTTTGGCTAGCTAATGAGATAACCATTAGCTGGGTGCTCAGCTAATAATTAGCTGATCTATTAGCTGGGGTGTTTGGATCCACTCCAGCTAATTTTTAGCAGCTAACTATTAGCTGCATGGATCCAAACAGGCCCTAAGAGCATCTCCGACAGAGAGAGCGCTTTAAAAATGAACCTTAAACTTTAATAATTTAGGATTCCAACTAATTAGATTTAGGGCTTCAACGAAATATTTACTCCAGCAATTAGGCCCTAAAACCCAACGAAGATACGACTCAATCATAGAGTTGCTAAATATAGCTACTCTCTTAGGGGCCCTAAAACAATTTGCTAAATTTTAACAATTTAGGTTCCTTGCTGGATTTATCTTTTCCCTAAAAACCCTATAATTTAAATTAGAACCATATTTAAGGCCCCTCTTGGAGATGCTCTAAAACCCAACGAAGATAGGGCTCAATCACAGAGTTGCTAAATATAGTTATTCTCCTAGGGGCCATAAAACAATTTGCTAAATTTTAATAATTTAATGTACTTGCTGGAGTTAATCTTTTCCCCAAAAGCCTTATAATTCAAATTAAGATCATGTTTAAGGCCCCTCTTGGAGATGCTAAAAGTCCGTGCGACTATAACTATAGTCCCCACGACTAAATATCCTATTCGTTTGACTAAGAATCCTAGTCGGTGGACTAAGAAATTCTATTCGTCCAAACCTCCGGAGCTACCTGTCGAGTATTATCGCAAGGTCACATCGTAAAAGATACTATGTTGATAAATATTATCTTTTAAAGATAACAAAAGTCCATTTTACCTTATATGAAGATACCTACCTTAGTCGGTGCTAGCGACTAAGTTGGAAGAACATTCCTAGTCGGAAAGCGTATCCCTAATAGAGATAAAAACCATAGTCTTATGCATGGTCCAATTAATCTCTTATTAGTCGGAAAACCCTGTTATGATTTTCCAAGCCCAACGGCTTATGTCTGGTATACGGCCCACTAAGCCTACTACGACGGGGTGGACGCCCAAGTAACCATCCAAGGTGGTTCTCTTAGCCCATCAGGACGCCCAACTAACCATTCTTAATTTGTGTTGCATGGAACGATACTACCTAACATAATATGTAACACTAGCCTACTGATCCAGGGACTAGTGACGATCACATATCTGTGGGAAGCTCGAATTGGAACCAATTGGGTGGGCATATGACCTCATGAGTCGAGTGTCGTGCCGACTAAGTGACCTCAATCTGAGTCGGTCGTGATGCTGTGATCAGAAACTATACTGGTTGTACAGTTAAACAGGCCAGCGTGACAGTAGAGGTGGTAACACTGTATCAGGACCGGTGCCCCCACGACAGATTCGGATGTACATTCATGTAGAATTGGCATCCCCAGAGGAAGCCGCGTTCCTGAAGCCTCCCATTCCTATCGGAGTTTCGCTCGTTCGCTCGGTGCGCATGCAGCTCATCGAAAAGACAGAAGAGGAAGAAATACGAGTGAAGGAAGATGGCGAAGAAAGTATTACGCTCCGGGGCTTTATATAGCACTACGAGAGGTGTTCTCGTCGATTCACACGAAGTCAATTGCGAAGCCTCATCCCTGACTGGTGAATCTTTCACAGTACAGGCGTCTTCAAAGGCAACAGATGACGTGGAATCGCCGGCGCGCGGAGCATTTAAACGATTTTTTGATGCATTGACCATCGAACAACCTGATGACGACGACATGCAACAGGGTAATTAATGCTGTAAGTTCCTCTCGTAATTTTTTTATTTTGCCTTATCTTTATATATCCAAGGATTCTAGAGAGAGAAAACATGTTTTTCAACTAGCCCTCGCTTGCGTTTCTTATTGACTTGCTTTCTTCCTTCATGGGCCGCACATCTAAATAAGTTTATAGATCATCCACAAACCACTGGCTAAAGGACATAAGCCAATTCTCATCACACGAGAACTCCTTAGTAGGTTGCTGAACACAAGATGAAGTTTGATTCTCCTGCGGCAATTTTTTGATGCCTGAATACCAAACCGGATTATCCAATTAGCAATGCTCACTAAAGATTGTTCTTAAGGAACTACTAGGGCATACGAATATTAAGTCAGTCCTAAAGCCTAACACCCATTGGTCAACCTTAGAAAGGTTTCCTTAACCGATAGAACTGTAATTATTTTTGGAAATACGAGTTGAAAACAACTTGCTGGTGCCCTTGTCGCGCACGAGGTTCACATCGACCACCTCGTTGTACCTGACGAAGAAATTGGAAACTACGCAAAATTTTCTGCGGCAAATCCATGAGGGGAATAGACGAATAGGCAAATCCATGATGGGAACAGACGAACAGCGAGATGCGGGTGTATTCACCAGCCGTGCCGTGGCTGGATCCGGACGGACCAAGCCATGCTGCCGCCGGATTTCGTAGGAGCGCTCGTCCGAAGATGCCGTGGGTTAAGGCAAGCGGGTGGTTCCAAAAGCCTAGTCCGAGGCATGGATTTTTATTTCGCCGAAATTTTGGAAATTTTGGTCATTTCGGTACAGAGCGAAATTTTGGCCATTTTGGATTTTTATTGTTTTTTATTTGAATTTTATTGTTTTTATTTGAATTTGACCGAAATTTTGCCGAAATTCTGAAATTTCGATCATTTCGGTGGGAGCCCATATTTGTGCCAATCTGAAATAAAAAAAACCCTGGTCCGAGGGGCACCTCCCGTGGCACCAGCAAGCGGATAGATCAAATATCCGATTTTATAGTTTGAAGTGCTAAAGGATACTTTCTCGTAAGCCGAAACTCTTATCACACGAGAACTCCTTAGTAGGTCCTAGGCCATGTTCGGTCTAGACAGCGGATGAGGGTAATTGTGCTCACACAGGAACTCTGATGTTGTACGTAAAAGAAACACTCCAACACTACGAGCATCGACGTCGGCACATAATAACCTACTAGGCTGGCAAGCGCGCTACGCTGCGCCGAGGATATTTTTTTTTGGTAGTGATTAAGTATGCAATAGTTTACACAGTAGGTATGGTAAGGATGTTAAATCGGAAACGTATAACAAAACAAATTTTGATACAGTCAAGCGCGTTAAAAATTGAATATGGAAGTATTGAAAAGAAGAAAATGATATGCGACATGATTAATGATGTTGGTTAGCACCAATTACACAGTGATGTGTGTTTGATAATTTATAGGACCATACGGTGGCCATTGGATAATCTCAGAACAAAAAAGATATGGTTCAGATCAATGATTATCATGGTTATACGATGGAGGAAGCATTATTTGTTTGAAACGGTAGCACAATAATATAATACACATGTGCAAAGATGGTCAAAATAAGCATGAAAAGAACATGCGGTTTGAATGCTTGCTATACAAAGATAGAGCTAAGGGATAAACAATATACATCACTTTTTGCAGGCTATAATACAACGTTTGGCAAAAGGTAGGCCTGTTTTGTGAGAACGACGTTAATAGCACAACATATCGGTGAGATAGAGTGGCTGTAGGTCTTGGTCAGCGGCAGGACGTTCTGGCAATATAAAAGACCAAGCTTTTAGTCTTGGCTATATTGGGCTACAACTGCAAACCTTTTGATATACTGTTGCAATGCACTCCAAAGAAAAGTAAATTGATGATGAGATATGTAAGGTAACGATATAAGTTTATTTCTGTTGCGTGAAGCTAACGTTTATCTAGCATATTATAAAAGGAATTATATCGATTTTAATATACCATGAAGGAATTTTTTCATGCATCTTCTTCCACGTCGTCTCCAAATAGCTTTCTTTTAGTTGGAGGCTTTTGGTGAGGAACGGTGGGGCTATATACATGAACAAGAATAATTTGTTAGGATCATAAGTCGTTGGGTTACGTTAACAGCAAATCCTGAAAGACACTAACAAAAACCACCTTTGGAAGATCATATGGTAGCTCGCCAGTGAATGGGAATGGTTGTTTCAAGATAGGCTCCAATATTGGTGAGAGCTGTTCTCCATTGGTAATATAGAATCTTTAGGTAGCACACGTGGTAATAATGTTTACTGTGTTATACTGTTGCTAACATGGATATATATATTACACAGATGGCTGACCTGTAGTGTAGGCGGTGTGGATTGATCTTTTGTTGTGGATCTGATATCGGTTTTCTGTTACAAAGATCACACTTATATCAATCAGAACACACATTGTTCCAATAGAAGAAGTAGCTATATTAGCTAGATTGACACAAGAGTATGATATAGAATAACAGAAGATGTACCTCGGGTGTGATAAATCCTTCGTAATCGGTATGACCAGAGGTAGATTCATGGGGCTGTATTTGTAAGAAAATTATGAGAAAAACGTAAACATTGAATATTCTGAACGATATTGAACAACTATAAAGTCAGCTATTATTAGCATATGGGCTTGTAAGATGTAGGAAGCTAGCATTTTTAGGAGGAATCGTAGGCAAACTAAATGATGAGAAATGACCTGGCCAGACATAAGAACAATGGGGGGTTCATCAGTGATTTCACTGTTTTCTGTTGGGCAACTACGCTACGACAAGTGCTAAAAACAATACAGTAGATACCGAACCTTGTTTCAGTATTGATCTACGTTTCTTAGCACGCTACATCTTACAAGCCCATATGCTAATAATAGCGAACCTTGTTTCAGTATTAGTCAGTATCAAACTAACACAAAAGGCTAACGTAGAAACAACCATAAGCAAAATTAGTCAGCTCAGCTAACCAACAACTGTAAAACACCAAAGGCAACGACAACACGAATTGTGTACCGTACACAATAAGTGGATTGTGCAAATGACCATACGTAGAATAGGGTAGACTAACTAACTAACAATACTAAAGAACTCAACGTAAAGGCAATATAAACTTAATTCACCTTATTTTTAGATGGGTCATCTTGTTTACATTTTAAAATAAAAATATAAACTTAATTCACCTTATTTTTACCTACAAATTTCAGATATGAGGTGGAGCTGGGACTTGGAGTTGTGTCAAACAGGGCCTAGATATGATCAAGATCAAAATCTTAGTGAAATTTTGTGAAATTTCGAATTTTGGGCCCTCTCGAGTTTCATAATCCCGACGAAATTTTAATAAATTCAAAGCACTACATTACCTAAAATATTGTTTTTTTTACCGTAATTTGATCGAATTTTGATTGGATTGGCTCACTACTACAGAGAAACTCATCTGTGTCGATTCGGAACTGATATTAGTGTCGGTTTTCAAACCGACACAGATGTACCAATAGTAATAATCGGAGACTATCAATGTCGGTTTTCAAACCGACACTAATAAGACTATTTGTGTCGGTTTTTGGCTAGAACCGACACAGATAATATGATAAAAAATATATCTATTATTATTTGTAGTTGTGTTAGATTTGGCAACTCCATGCCATGCATCAAATTGACATAGCCTATACTAGTATGTGCTCTTGCCTAAGCACATTTAATTTCAAAGTTCTATCAGGATCGAGCTTAACTTTCCGAGAAGTCACCCATCCTAGAATTGCTCTCACGTAAGCACGCTTAACTTCGGAATTCTTATAGGATAAGTGCTTTAGTGCTGGTGTGATTGCATATGACATATAACGCGTTCTTCTTCTCTTAACCCTGCAGAGCACCCAAAAAACAATTTTAATGTTCTCATTTTTCAAACACGGTTTGATATTACATTTTAGTGTTATCATACTCCGAAACGGGTACAAAACTTCGGAGGCCGTTTTGAAGTCTTAAACGATGTTTTTGTTTGAATTCTTTCGCCTTACTCACACTCACACAAGTAAATAATTGAAAAACCTACTCATTTTTTGATAGAGCTTCTCATTATCTTTCTAACAAGCCAAAGAATGCCTCAATAGGAATTACGAGTCAAAAGTTATGGCCGTTTTACTATAACATAGAGACGTAGACTATTTGTGTCGGTTTTTGGCTAGAACCGACACAAATAATATTATTTGTGTCGGTTTTTTACTAGAACCGACATATAAAATTGAACTATTTGTGTCGGTTTTGTGATACTACGGAATGACGGTATGAGTCATTTTCGATCTCGGCCATAAGGTACGACTCTTGTAACATGTTTTTGCGCCGTTTCTGCAAGTGTGGGCCTTTCCGGGGGATTTTGGGCCTTTCCGGAGGGGAATTGGGCCTTCCGGGGGAGTTCGGGCCTTGGGGGGTCCATATGGGCCGAATGTGGGACATATTTGGGCCTTTTGGAGGTGGTCTAGGACAGCAAAACTGCTGCCCTAGCCCTACCTGCGCCCCAAACAAGTCCCCTCCCTAGCCCTAGCCCCCACTTGTTTCCCCTCCACCCCATTGCCTCCTCCTCCCTAGCCGCCACCCCTCCCTCACCCTTGCGCCTCCCCTTGCTCCACCACGTGCCCTTGCTGCGTCCCCCTCGCTGCCATGCCACGCCATGGTGCTGCCCTCGCCGGTAGGAGGATCCGCGACGAGGAGAACCGGTGGCCATGACGCGTGGGAGCGAGATCGGGCGATCGAGAGGCATTCTTCGTGTTCGTCGTTCGTCGGACTAAGGTATGTCCATGGGGAAACCTTGGGGAAGGTCTAGGTGCTGTTCTCATGGTAGATTTGGAGTTGTTAGATCAAGAGGACGTGCTGCCATGGAGTAGATCTGAAAAGAACTAGAGTTCGTATTGTACTCAGTTTCGGGCAGATTTGGAGTCCGTTTTAGGGGGTGTTACAGTTGGTATCAGAGCGGGCTGTAGGTCCCTGGAATGTGTATTTAGTGTCATAATTATAGGTTCAACTAAAATATGAAGTGGGATAACCTAGAAACACGGCTTAGGTTTTACTTAAAACTTTGCCATAGGATAGCAACATTAAAACTTGTGTAAGTGGAATAATTAATTTAAAACTTGACACACTCTGTTGCACAGTAGGAATGGGTATGGGTACCGTTGCTTTACGCTTAAATGTTGTATTTAAGCTTTGATGTTGAATGTTACATTTGGTAATATATGTTGCTATGTTTATGAAAGAATTGATTGTGTTGATACAATTGAGATTATGTGGGTTGTGGTGCCGGAAGGGGTTTCGATCACCTTCTGTTGTTTGTAGTATTGTTGGGTTTGACGGTGTGGCCGGGTAGTGCCATCACCGATGGACTTTTAACCTCCTGTTGGGAGAGTGCTTATCCTTTCTGTCGTAGATTGGGTAGTTGGTTGGAGTCGAGTAGTAGAGTTGTGGATTGACCCTCCGAATTTTCTTTGCCGTTTTGACGAACGGTTTTGGTTGGTTTTTGGTTGGTTGAAATAAAAGAAAAAGTGTTCGGTTTTGGATACTCACCGATGGTTCTTTTGGTGGTTTTGGTTTTGTCTTCTTTGGTTGAAGACAAAAGAAGAATTTCGGGTTGCGCCTCTTTTGGTCGCCTTGTCAGCTTTAACACCCGATTTGTTGTTTGCCTTATAGAGAAACTTATAGATTGATTCTTGGGTTACCATTCTCCAACTTGAAAGGAAGTTATTGAAGTTCCGATGAAAAATCTAAGTCGCATGGATTATGTGTCAAGGTTTTGTCGGAAAGGATGTGGTTGATCGGTTGCTTTACGGAGAAAGATTTCAATTTATTCTTGTGTTTGTCTTTTTCGAGGTTTAAAAGAGTTATTGCGGTGTTGTGCCAGATCTTGTTGTTGGGGCCTAAGTGGTGTTTGATTGCAATGATGACTTGCTTGGGAATTCATCTTTGAAAAACCGTTTGTTTCGTGAAAGTTTGAAGTTTGGGGTTATGGCCTAAAATTTTGGTTAATCGCTTGGTTTTTCCTCGTGCAACCATCTTCCTTCGTGGAAGTTGTTGATCTCGAGAGTTGTGGAGTAGTTGCGTGTCGGCATTTGGGAATTTAAGAGTTGACTTCTCTTGTGATTTATGGTTGAGCTTTAGGAAGGAAAGGTGTTTTGGGTGTTGTTCTTTTCTGGAGCAATTATGGTTTCCTTAAGAGTTGGGTGCGTGATTCACGCGAATGTTTAAGAAGTTAAGTGTATGATGAGAAGTTAGAGTTTTCGGATGATATGAGCTAGTGGTTCGGTTAAAGTGAATTTGTTGTTTGTTTAAAGATAAACTAAAATATAGTGTTGATAAGAGATGATTAAACGAGACGTCAGGTGATCCAAAGTGAAAGTTGATTAGTGGTGTGTGCAAAGTGATGCGGGTAAAGGCATCTAATGGATGTTTGAGATTCGTTAACATAGAATGTCTCGGTTGATGAACTTGTTATAGCAAGAAGATGGTGTGAAATTCTGCCTATTGTAGCTGGTGGGTCAGTTAATATTGTGGGTCGACAATATGACTTAAAATTCGTGTAATCAATTAATGAGGATATATGGAATGATTGTAGGAAAGGTTGAATTATTCTTGACAGAGGTGCATGCGGGATACGTATTTATGAGGAATGTCTAGTGGAGATCGTGTCGCGTGGTTAGTATTAATTATTGGTGGAATGAACTGGTGATATGGAATATGTGACTTAGGATTATACCCAGTGGTAATTGTTGATTACGCCGAATAATTGTAAAGAGATGTGTGCTACGCTTGGGATAATAAGTTGCATGAATAATGGTTCGTCATGGTTAGTAGACCAAAAGAAGTTGTTGATATCGTCTTATGTTGGATTAAGCGATAAGTTAATTGTCTTTGGAGTTGTGAGAACGTGGTTCTCCTTGTTGGTTGTCATACGGTAGATATGGTCTACGGTTCGTTGGTAATATAATCAATTGTGGTTATATGAACAGTGAAAAGTGATTTTATCAAGAGCAGATGTTGTAGCTTGTGTGCAACAGTGTTGGACTTCTCGGGATTTGGGTGATTATGACATCCGTTTTGGGCTAATCTGTTTAGTCTATGCTATGAGTATGGGTTAACACCCAAAGCGTTGGAGTGGGACGCTCTCTTTAGCGTTCAACTGATTTATCTTTGGTAATCCTGGAGTTAAGCGCTTAAATTGTAATTCTAGCGTGACTAGAGTTGGATTGATTTGGGAAACGTGTGTGACACCACGGATTGTCCTAAACTTATAAAATGGGAATTATGAGGACCAAACATTACGAAATATGTTATTCAAGGTTAAAAACCTTATGGTTTGGGTTTTTATTTCGTTTCGGGAGGTTTTCGGGCTTTTGGGCCGCTCCGGGGACGTGCGGGCCTTGGGGAAAAACTTAGTGGGCCAAGTGGTGGTTTCCTTGGCCCATGAGGGGATGAGGAGGGGGGAGAGAGCTGCTGCCCTAGCTCCTCCCCACCCTTGCGCCGCACCCCCCCCCTTGCTTCCTCTTCCTCTCCCTCCACCTCCCACCTTCCTCCTCTCTAGATCTCCCTCTCCCTCACCTCCACCCCTCCCTTGCGCCTCCTCTCCCATACCCAGCGACCTCGGTGCAACCTCCTCGCTGCCACCCCGTGCCGTGGTGCTGTCCTCATTGGTGGGAGGACTCGCGACGTGGAGATCCGGCGGGAGGAGGAGATCGGGAGGAGTTCGGGTGGAGATCTTGCGAGGAAATTGTGATTCTTCAAGAAGGTAATGGGGGAACTCTTTGGGGTGGATATTTTACTGCTGTATAGGTTGAATAACATGTTTTTAGATCAAGGGAGGTGCTGCCATGGGGTAGGATTGATGAAATTTAGAGTTGTATTCACGTTCTGTTCGGGCAGATTGGGGACCCGAGATAGGGCAGGCGTTTTCGCCAATTTAGAGTTGGAATCTGGCCGTACGGACTTCTAGGAAGTTGTAGATAATTTCATTATCTTTCCGTGCATATAAAGAAATTGAAATTCCGCCCAGCCGTTTAGAAGTTATGCCTGTTTTACCGAGCGCTGTCAAATCTGTGACGAGATTGAGACAGTTCGTGTTCAACGTTAGATTAAACAACATTAGAGTCCGAATCAGTCTTTACCTATAACTAGAAAAAGTTGGGAAATTTCCTAAGCTACGCGAGGATGTACTCGTTTAATCAATTTGGAATTCTAGAACTCAAGTTATGATTTTTCGAAGCCGCTGTCCAGAACGGGGCAAATCTGTGATTTCGGGGTTTTGGTGTATATCGTGTATTGGGTGTAGTGGGTACTGTTTTGAGGAGTAAAATTGAGTGTGTGGTACGTGTTTGCAGGTGGTGTGCCTCCGGGAGTGCCCTCAACCTCTCGTCACTCCGTTGCCCGCGGTTGAAGGCAAGTGTGTTGTGTGGATTTAACGCTATATGTGATGCTAGAATTGCTTGATAGTATTGGGATAGATAACATGTTGTTTTGCCATGAGTTACATGTTATAAATGATATAATGTCCTCATGCCATGTTTTAATATTGACGATGATATAATGTCCTTATGCCATGATAAAGTAATATGCTTGTTGTTGATAAATGAATCACATGCCAAGTTGGTATGATTCACGGTCGATTGTTAAATACGGCCCTACATGTTGAGATGCAATGTGTTGATATGCAATACTTCTACTTATGAATACGCTGCTGTCCATTTTGCATACATGGCATATTTTTCATGGCCGACCGGTGAGATAAGTCATAACTAATCCGGTAGGGGCGGTGAGAACTGTTATGACTAGTCCGGGGCTATTCTTTCGAATAAGTCCTACATCGTGATTCCTTCACTGAGGTGAATGGAAGCGAGTGATAGGCACCCTCCATCTTCGGGATGGAAGGGGGAAAAGGGTGCATGCCGACGGGTGTGCACTCAACCATACCGGTATGAGTATTCCAGAAGACATGTGCATTGCATTGCATGAATGAATTTCATAAATGAAGGTGTTTATGAGATGATGATGAGAGTACTCATGAGATGCTCATGAGATGATTACCATGTTGTTTTAAAGGCTGCAAATTATGTTAAATGTGATGTGTTGTGATATAACCGTGGAGACTGGAATGATGGTTTGTTGTCTTGATCCTTGTTGTTCCATTGCAATGCACTTTGCTGAGTGATGAACTCACGCTTGTGTTTTCGTTGTTTGTTTCTTTAGGTACCATGAAATCGGGCGCTGAAAGGGACTTAGCTACACTCCTCCACGTAGTATCACAATCTAGCTAATTCATCTCCTTTTGGAGACACTGCAATAAGTATTGCAATAATCATTAGTTTATGGTCTTAATGTTGGTTGTTTCCCTCATGTGAATCATGTGGGGCTATGGAGTGAATTGTTTTATCTTCCTAGACTTAAATTGATGCTTATTCTTTTGCTAGCGATGCCTTTTGATGTTTTAATTGATGATTGGTTATCATTATCGCTGCATGTGAAGGTCTTGTTTATCCTACTTATTGTTATGATGATTATATTGTTAAGTTTCATGCAAAAACAAAGAAGATGCTGTCAAAATTTTCAATTACTCTAAATGATTACTTGCTGTAATTTACTTTAAATTATGGTATTAATTGTGTTATGGTCTATGTTTGGTGACATTCTGGGCTTAGTAGAAGCTGGGGTGTTACAACGTGTGTGGTTTTTGCGAGCGTTTCAAAAAGGTGAATCTTATGATTGTTTCATAAGTGTTTTTGTTGGTAAAATGTTCCCTGCTGGGAATGTGTTTCCTTTCTCTTTAAGAGAATTGGTAGCGGTTATTAGGTGTAGATGTTTGATTGGAGAGTTGATGCTATCTTCTGTTATTGGCTTTGGTTAAAATGCGATGTTTTGCGCGCATTATGCAAAGTGGTTGTTGGGTTGTGATGAGATATGGTATTTTTCGGTTAACACCGTCGTAGTTTATGCGAATTTGAGCAACCATCGATGTTGTTGGGTGTCAATCATGTGACAAGGAGAATGAAGTCTCTTGGTGAATGGTTAATGGGTATCGTGGTTACATGATGAATAAATGGTGAAAAAGATTCATGACATCGTTTTTATAAGCATAAAAGAGTTGTTGAGCCAGGACGGTGAGAAAGTCATATAGAGACATATGACTAATCCTGAGTGCTCTTGTAGAATTCGCATTCGTGTTATGAATCGAGATTTTTCATTGCTCTCTAGCATGAAAATGAATGAATGGATAAATGCTGGTATTTTGGTTTTGTTATGCAAGGGATTTGAGTTTCCCTTTCTCTTCGAGAGTTTTTGTGGCAGTTCTCTTCCAAGATGTTGATTTTGGTTAAAGTGAAAAGTTTGGCTGTGGTGAAGGCGAGTCGAGTTGTCTTTAGTTGTTGAGAACTTCTGTCAAGAGAATTGTGTGGAGTCTCTATTTGTTTGAGTGCTCCCCGATGCGAATTGTATCGCGTTGATTGGAGATTTGAGTTTTCCTTTGCGGCTTGACTTAGGAAAAGCAAAAGGGTGGTCTTTCAATGTTATCGGGTTCTTTCCAAAGTGATTTGTGGCGCTTTGAGATTCGAGTTGTTGTATGTGGTCTACTTGGATTCAAAAGAATCGTACTTCTTTTGCACTATTGATAGGAGCGAGAATAAGAAGGGCCTCGGGTTATTGTTGAGCATAATCTAAGAGCTATACTCGTGGGCTTCGTTGTTTGTGTGAATTGTTTATGAGGGCGACATCCTCTTGGGAAAAGTGCCAATTGAGATTTGGTAGTGAGTTACGGTCCTAGTTTGGGCTAGGTGCTGGACATTAGTGATATGAGGGTGGATGATGATGGAGGTTGTTGATGTCGTGGTTTGAATTTGGTTGCAAGTATCGTTGGGTGGAAGCAAATGTATGTCAAGCCTCGAAGCAGTCAAGTACAGAAGTGATCCAATCATGCTTCTGTATTCTTTTTGGTCCATCTCGACACCATTCTCGTCAAGATCCAAAATTGTTGTTGTGCTCATTGGAGTAGATACTGACTTTCCTTCTCCCATGTCGAATTTCTTTAGTAGCTCCTTTGTATACTTGGATTGGTGCAAGAAGATCCCTTCTTTCGCTTGCTTTATTTGAAATCCAAGGAAGTATGTCAACTCTCCCATCATACTTGTAACACCCCAGCTTCTACTAAGCCCAGAATGTCACCAAACATAGACCATAACACATTTAATACCATGATTTAAGATAAATTACAGCAAGTAATCATTTCGAATAATTGAAAATTTCGACAGCATCTCCTTTGTTTTAGCATGAAAATGATCGACATAACATCATATCAATTTATAAGACAAACAGGATATCAACATGCAGTGATAATAATAGCTAATCATCAACTAACACATCAATAGACATCGCTAACAAAAGAATAGGCATCAATTTAAGTCTAGGAAGATATAACAATTCACTCCTTAGCCCCACATGATTCACATGAGGGAAACAACCAACATTAAGACCATAAACTAATGATTATTGCAATACTTATTGCAGTGTCTCCAAAAGAAGGTGAATTAGCTAGATTGTGATACTACGTGGAGGAGTGTAGCTAAATCCCTTTCCCTAGCGCCGATTTCATGGTACCTAAAGAAACAAACAACGAAAACACAAGCGTGAGTTCATCACTCAGCAAAGTGTATTGCAATGGAACAACAAGGATCAAGACAACAAACCATCATTCCAGTCTCCACCGTTATATCACAACACATCACATTTAACATAATTTACAACCTTTAAAACAACATGGTAATCATCTCATGAGCATCTCATGAGTACTCTCATCATCATCTCATAAACACCTTCATTTATGAAATTCATTCATGCAATGCAATGCACATGTCTCCTGGAATACTCATACCGGTATGGTTGAGTGCACACCCGTCGGCATGCACCCTTTTCCCCCTTCCATCCCGAAGATGGAGGGTGCCTATCACTCGCTTCCATTCACCTCAGTGAAGGAATCACGATGTAGGACTTATTCGAAAGAATAGCCCGGACTAGTCATAACAGCTTCTCACCGCCCCTACCGAATAGTTATGACTTATCTCACCGGTCGGCCATGAAAATATGCCATGTATGCAAAATGGACAGCAACGTAAACATGAATAGAAATATTGCATATCAACACTTGGCATCTTAACATGTAGGACCGTACCCAACAATCGACGGAAACCGTACAAAACATGGCATGCGAATCATTCATCTACGACAAGCATATGTAATCATGGCATGAGGTCACCATATCATTGATATCATTTAATTCATGGCCTAAGAACATCATATCAAATATACTTGTAAACCATGGCAACACAACATGTTATCTATTCCAAATGCCATCAACCCAATCTAGCAACACATAAAGCACACAATCCACACAATACACTTGCCTTCAACCACGGGCAACGGAGTGACGAGAGGTTGAGGGCACTCCTGGAGGCACACCACCTGCAAACACGTGCCACACACTCAATTCGAGTCCACAAAACAGCACACATAAATCCCGCTACCCCGACTTCGCTTACAACTCCTAAAATCAGAAAACAGCAAATCTGTCCCTTCGGGACAGCAGCCTTCCGACTATCATAACTTCTGTTCTAGGACACCAAATTAAATAAACGAGTACACCCTCGCGTAGCTTAGGAAATTTCCCAACTTTTTCTAGTTATAGGGAAAGACTGATTCGGACTCTAAAGTTGTTTAATCTAACGTTGAACACGAACTGTCTCAATCTCGTCACAGATTTGACAGCGCTCGGTAAAACAGGCATAACTTCTAAACGGCTGGGCGGAATTTCAATTTCTTTATATGCACGGAAAGATAAGGAAATTATCTACAACTTCCTAAAAGTCCGTACGGTCATATTCAAACTAGAAATTGGCGAAAACGCCTGCCCTAGCTCGGGTTCCCAATCTGCCCGAACTGGAACGCGAATACAACTCTAGTTTTCATTAGATCTAACCCATGGCAGCACCTCCCTTGATCTAAAAACATGGTAATCACCCTCTATAGCAGAATAAGAACTACCCCACAAGATCAACCCATTACCTTCTTGGAGGAACACGAATCGACGGCCGAATCTTCGCGTTCCTTCCCCGGTTTTCCTCCCACGCGCCGATCCCGTCCAATCCACTCGTCGCGGAGCTCCTCCATGGCAAGGGCAGCAGCGGGGCAAGTTGTGGCAGCAAGGAGGCGTCCTTGGGGGCGCAAGGAGGAGGGGGTGGTGCAGCTTGAGGTGGAGGAGGAGGAGATTTGGGGAAGATGGGGGAGAGGAGGTGGGGGTGGCGGCTCCAAGGGGGAGAGATGGGGGCGCATGGGGGAGGGGCAGCAGGTGGGGGCGCATGGGGGAGGGGCAGCAGGTGTGCTGCCCTAGCACACCCCCACATGGGCCCAATTCATCCCACTGACGGCCCAAATTGTTTCCCCCACGGCCCGATCACCCGGAAACGGCCCAAAACGACCCCGGAGAGGCCCGAAACGCGCTAAAACGCCAAACCGTAGGGTTCTAAATGTAAAAGATCACAAATTATCTCATTTACGACGTCTTATCACATTTTATCATACTTTTTAACATATCATCACCTAATTTCAAATCCCGACATTTCGTGGTGTCACAATACTCATCTCGAATTCCCTGGACATTAACTCAGAAAAATGTAACACAAGAGAGTGGGAGGATCCTCCAAAGATAATATCATCCACATAAATTTGCACCACAAGAAATTGATCATTTGAATGTTGAGTAAATAGAGTTTTATCAACTTTTCCCATCTCAAAATTATGATGAAGCAAGAAGCCTTTTAATCTATCATACCAAGCACGAGGGGCTTGTTTTAATCCATAAAGAGCTTTTGACAAACGATATACATGATTAGGAAATTTTTCATTTTCAAAGCCAGGAGGTTGTTTCACAAAAACTTCTTCTTCTACAAAACCGTTTAGAAAAGCACTTTTCACATCCATTTGAAATAACTTAAAACCTTTTGAAGTTGCAAAAGCCAAGAGGATGCGAATAGCTTCTAAACGAGCAACAGGAGCAAATGTTTCATCAAAATCAATTCCTTCAAGTTGAGAATAACCTTGAGCTACAAGTCTAGCTTTGTTTCTAACAATTATTCCATCTTCATTTAACTTGTTCTTAAAAACCCATTTTGTTCCAATAATGTTTTGATTTTTAGGAGGTTCCACTAAAGACCAAACTTTATTCCTTTCAAAGTTTTCTAACTCTTCATGCATCGCATCTACCCAAGAACTATCAGTTAAAGCATGAGTAATGTTCTTAGGTTCAAAATTTGCAACAAAAGCAGAATGCATGCATAAAAGAGTTTGAGATGAATTAGAACGTGTCACCCTTTCATGAAGACTTCCAATAATTTGTTCAGGAGGATGGTTCTTTAAAACAGTAAGGGGAGGTCCAGTTGTTTCAGTCGTCGTGGGAGGTGTAGGAGAATCTGAAGTAGTAGTCACATCAATTGGTTCAGGAACATCTTCCTGCTCAGTAGGTATGAGCTCATCATCATCATTATCTTCATCATTTTCTTGAATCTTTTATCCAAAAAGATTGGCTCTAAATCTTCTCGTGAACCTGAAATGTCGGGTCTAGCCTGTGGCTAGCCTCATCAAAAGTAACATCGCATGTCTCCAACAATTTGTTAGTCGATAAATCAAGTACACGATATCCACGAGAGTGCAACGAATAGCCAAGGAAAATACCATCTGTACTACGAGCTTCGAATTTATCAAGATTTCCATGTTTAAGAATAAAGCATTTGCAACCAAACACTCGTAAATGAGAAACAGATGGTTTACGATCAAATCTCAGTTCATAAGATGTTTTACCAAGTAAAGCTCTGAGATAGACCCTATTTGATATATAGCAAGCAGAAGAAATTGCCTCAGCCCAAAATTTTCTTGAAGTGTTGTATTCATCTAGCATAGTTCTAGCCATTTGAATCAAAGTTCTATTTTTCCTTTCTACAACACCATTCTCGTGAGGGAGAATATGGCGAAGAAAATTGATGTTCAATCCCATTAGTTTCACAAAAAGATTTAAACAAGGCATTTTTGAATTCTGTACCATTATCTGTTCTTATGGCTTTCAATGAGTTAGGCAATTCATTTATCAATCTCTTAATGAAGACATGAAAGAGTCCAAAAATCTCATCTTTTGAAGACAGAAAATGCACCCAAGAGTATCTCGAATAATCATCAACTATTACTAGAAAGTACCACTTACCTCCTACGATTGTACTCGAGATGGTCCCTCTGTATCCATGTGAAGAAGTTGACCAGGGGCCAGTGGTCATTACAGAGAGACAGGAGCATGAGGGGCTCCAACCATCTTACCATGTCGACAGGAAGCACAAACAATGTCTTTGCAAGATTTTAATTTTGGCAAGCCACGAATTAAGTCTAGACCACTCAATCTAGATAACAGATCAAAGCCCATGTGACCTAACCGACGATGCCAAAAATTGAGATTTCTAGATTACGAAGCAACAAAACAATGTGAACTTGAAGCATTGCTAAAATTTGCTATGAAAATTTTTCCAAGTCTAGATATCTCAAGAGTCAAGTTTCGGAAGCATCGAGTACTCTACATGCATTTGGTTTAAAACTCACTTCAAAGTTTTCATCCAACAATTGAGATACGCATGAAGGTTGAATTTCAGTTTAGACACCAAAGAGACATTCTTTAAAGTAAAGTGATCATTCACCTTCACAGTACCTTTTGCAATGACGCGTCCCAAAGAGTAGCATCTCCAAAAGTGATCGTTTCGTTCCCAGGATGCTTTTGTTAGGGAGGAGAACCAACTTGGGTTGCTGTCATGTGTTGGCAGCATCTGAATCAACAACCCGGATGTTCTCCTTCCCTTCTCGTACCACCTACATGTTATGAACAGAAGATGTTGAGGATTCAATTTGGGGTTAGAGAAATATGATTTAGGTATCCAAAGATCGAATCACTCGACGAGGAGGTGATCGTACAAAAGCTTGTGAATGCAAAGTAGATGAATTTCCAGGTATTTTGTTTGCTTTCACTAGCGGAACATGTGGAGAAATGATACGTGTTTGTCTAAAGTTAGACTTAGCCTTTGAATTTTCCTTTCTCTCGTTGTTTGGCTAGTCTAAAACAAAAATTCATCAAATGACCATCTTTTCCACAATGAGTGCAATTGTACTTAACAAATGGTTTGACTTTAGAAGGTATAACATTTGTATTCATCATAGTAGAAGATAAAATTCCAGCAGATTTGAAGACAGTTTTCTCAGGTTCTTTGACAATTTCAAACTTTCCACTTTCAAGAGTTTTAACAATAGTAGGAGCATATGATTTGTGATGAACGTAAGGATCAAAACCTAAACCTTTGTGATGAGTGCTGACTCTTGATTGATCCAAAATCATATTTAGATTTTTCTTTCCTTTAGTAAAACGTTCTAAAGACTTTTCCAAGTAATCAATTTTTCGAGAGAGTGTTAAACAATTATTACAGGAAACATCTACTTTTTCTTTTTGCTTGCGACAAGTTGAGCATGAAAGAACTTCATGTGTAAGCAAATCATTAAACAATTGAGTAATCTTAGCATCTGCATCATGCAACTTCAATTCTAGTATGGGACATTTAGAACAAGAAGTTTGACCATGTAAACCATCAAGAGAGCAACCAACATTTTTCACAAGTTTTTCATTTTTCAATTGTTTGGCATAAACTTGTTCTAGTTTAATCATATGTTCCTCTTTTAGAGATTTAATTTCAAATTTGAGATCTAAGCAAGAATCACATGTCTTTTCAGAATTTGAATTTCTAAGATCAAAGTTTTCAGTTTTCAGCATGGATAGATCTTTCTCTAAGTTTTTATTTTTGAGTGAAGATTTTCTTAAAGATTTTCTCAATATGACTAAAACTTCACAAAGCTCATCATACGAAGGTATTACCTCATCACCGTCATTTGGAGGTGCTATCGTTGTCACTAGAATCACTAGTGTTCCCTTTCACCATGAAGCACAAATCCGGTGAAATCTTTCTCGCTCAACCGCTTTGCTTCGCTTCCTTCTCATCGTCAGTTGAATCATCAATGTCGCTAAGTCTAAGCGACCAATTGCCTGAAGACTTTGTTGAGCATCTTCTTTGTCCGTTGCTTATTTTTGTCCTTGCTCTCTTTTGGCCGGAAGGACTTGGAGGAGTTGCTTTGCTCCTTCTCCTCTTTATCTTTGTTCTTGAAACAGTTAGCACGGATGTGCCCGGCCTTGCCGCAGCTTGTAGCGATGGATGGAGGCTCCTCTTCTCTCCCTTGATCTCATGTAAGCTGCATTGACACGCTTGGAAAGAAGAGCAAGTGTATCTTCTGGTATTTGATCTAGCTGTTCATCACTAAGAGCACTCAAAGCAGTAATGGAATATGATGATGAAGAACTAGTAGCATTATCATATGAAGAATTAGCATTAAGAGCCATAGAGTTATCATTGGAAGTTCTTGAAACAATGTCTATCTCAAAAGTCTTGAGGCTAGAATATAGTTTATCCAAAGTTATTTCACTCATCTTATGAGCTTCCCTAAAAGCAGTCACTTTCATTTGCCAGATTTTAAGATCAAGAGATGATAGGAAATGTCTAGCATTTTCAGAGTCAGTGTACTTTACATCTACAGCTCTAAGATTGTTTAAGATTCTGTTAAAGCGAGCAAAACAATCATCTAGAGATTCTCCAGAGTTCATTTCAAATCTAGTGTATTCCTTTTTAAATTGATCTTGCCTAGCTTCTTTTACAGAGTCAGTGCCCTCATGATAATCTTGAAGAGATTTCCAAATTTCATGAGCAGTGAGTAAATGACAGACTCTATCGAATTCTTTTCTAGCAAGTCCTTGAAGCAATATGTTTCTAGCTCTATTATTGTTTTCAACATCTTTTTCAAACTCGATTTTATCAATATCATCATTAGAAGGAAGCTCGTATGAAATTTTTACCTTGCGCCAAATCGCGTTACCTTGAGCTTGAAGATATGCAGTCATTCGGATCCGCCAGTGGGGGAAGTCTGTGCCATCGAAGATCGGCGGTTTGTTCGAGTATTTCTCTGTTGCCATAACTTACCGTTTTACTAATCACCTGTTAAGATGGTTTAGTAGAGCCTCGCTCTGATACCACTTGTAGGACCGAGTAGGCAACTAGAGGGGGGGTGAATAGATGCCGAATAAAATTCAACTATTTCTTTCGGAAAATTAAAGACCCCTAAATAGCGGAAGAATATCTAATATTGTAGAGATCAAAACCCTAGATTAATTAGCGAG
Organism: Rhipidocladum racemiflorum; assembly: GCA_036346355.1. Lineage (NCBI taxonomy): Eukaryota > Viridiplantae > Streptophyta > Magnoliopsida > Poales > Poaceae > Rhipidocladum > Rhipidocladum racemiflorum. Next base: position 29,489,095 of record CM070592.1, on the reverse strand, counting down.
ACAAGTCGAACAAAAATCAAAACTAGTTCTATCAAAAAAATCGAACAAACCTTCTAATCAAGAATCAAAGCAAAAAAAAAAAAAGAGAATATTGCATAAACTTATCTTTTTATTCCAAAGCCATCTTCAACAAGATGACACCAAAAAAAAATCTTCTAATCTTCAATGATTAGAAAACCCTAAACAAAATCTCTAATCTCACAAGATTAGAAAACCCTAAACAAAATCTCTAATCTCACAAGATTAGAAAACCCTAAACAAACTAAAGAGAGCACAAAAGCTTTTCTTTGTTGTAGGCACCTTTTGCTTCTTGCCCTTTGCATTGGATGAGTTCTAAGCCCCTAGAACCCTCTATTTAAAGGACAAGAGTCACCCACAAATCTGTAAAGAATCTGTTTAGACTTAGGAATCCTTTTTCTATTTTTTTTCCACCGTCTTCACGCAGACTCAGATTGCTATTGCCTGGCTGAACTTCACGCAGACTCGGATTGCAAAAACTCCTCTCGGACAGCAACTCACGGCAGCCATCTTCCCTTCGGACAGCAACCAACCGGGCGAATTTCTCTTGGACTCGGCAAAACAGCTTGCTCTGCACACGCTACCTCATGCCAGCCGATCGGACATAAAGTCCAGCTATTAAATGAAGTGTCGGCCAGCTCGTGAATCACACACAGCACGACACTACACATTAACCCACATGCACCTTTCTCGTCACTATGCATTCACGTCATGTACACAAGCCACTCACACACATGCATGCAAACACACACACACGATGCACTCACGCACACATGCACACACACTCCATGCATGCACACACACATGCATTAAATGCATTCACACACACACTCCATGCATGCACACACACACACACACACTCAATGCATGCATGCATATTCACACATAATGCAAGTATCAAAAATCCGTATACACGCGTACAGCCTCCTGCCACTACGCTGCAACGATCTCGATCTCACGCGCACCGTTCTCTAGCCCGAACGTCTCGCATGACACCCTCGACCCTCACGACCTCAGTTCCTCCCTTGAACCTAGTCTCGGTCCTGTCACTGACCACGTTCGACCTCAAGCAACACCTGCACATGAACAAAAACACACAAACAATTTCCGAGCCCAAGTCCGCGACTTGACTCACATTAATCCATACAACCACTAAATAATCAAACCACTTTCAAATCTTATCAAATAATCAAATCAATTTCAACTCTTTTCAAATACTCATCATCAAAAACAATTGGATCAAAAACAATGATCCTTCAAAGTGTGATGTAAAATGCTTTGTCGTGGACATTGTATTAGCTAGACGTCCCTGTGTGTGTGTTATGCCTGGGAGAGGATAGAATGAAAAGTGTATTGTGGTTGGCAGTCGAAAGGAAAGTATGGTTGATGTAGGCTATGAGCGAAGATGACATTAGTAAATTTTGATTCCTTGCGAAAAGGGGTCAAATAATTGGGAGAGATGGGGTTTTGCGTAAATGGTCTTTTTGGGGGGGTTCTAGTTTGGAACCTCGGTTGACCGTTTTAATACTAATGATGAAAAAGTGATGTGTTTCAAGGTGATTGTGTCATTCGGAGTTTATGAATCATGATAGAGATTGAAGTAAATGAGGAATCATGTCAAGTTGTGCTTAGTTAAGCTAAGCCAAGTCACTCTTGTTAATAGATGGATTTGGAGAATGGAGTTGTCATTGCTATTGTTTGAGTCTTTGCGTGGGTGTGTTGAGTTCGCAAAGAAGATGAGTCTCTAGTGGACATTGTTTTAGAGTTGACGTGTAAGATTCGAGGTCGAATCCAGTTAAGGGGGGTAGAATGTGATACTACGGAATGACGGTATGAGTCATTTTCGATCTCGGCCATAAGGTACGACTCTTGTAACATGTTTTTGCGCCGTTTCTGCAAGTGTGGGCCTTTCCGGGGGATTTTGGGCCTTTCCGGAGGGGAATTGGGCCTTCCGGGGGAGTTGGGCCTTGGGGGGTCCATATGGGCCGAAGGTGGGACATATTTGGGCCTTTTGGAGGTGGTCTAGGACAGTAAAACTGCTGCCCTAGCCCTACCTGCGCCCCAAACAAGTCCCCTCCCTAGCCCTAGCCCCCACTTGTTTCCCCTCCACCCCATTGCCTCCTCCTCCCTAGCCGCCACCCCTCCCTCACCCTTGCGCCTCCCCTTGCTCCACCACGTGCCCTTGCTGCGTCCCCCTCGATGCCATGCCACGCCATGGTGCTGCCCTCGCCGGTAGGAGGATCCGCGACGAGGAGAACCGGTGGCCACGACGCGTGCGAGCGAGATCGGGCGATCGAGAGGCATTCTTCGTGTTCGTCGTTCGTCGGACTAAGGTATGTCCATGGGGAAACCTTGGGGAAGGTCTAGGTGCTGTTCTCATGGTAGATTTGGAGTTGTTAGATCAAGAGGACGTGCTGCCATGGAGTAGATATGAAAAGAACTAGAGTTCGTATTGTACTCAGTTTCGGGCAGATTTGGAGTCCGTTTTAGGGGGTGTTACAGGTTTTTTGCTAAAACCGACACAAATAATATGATTACTATTAGTGTCAGTTTTTGACTAGAACCGACACAAATAGTCTTCCCGCCATTTTTGAGTTTAAGAACCGACACAAAAACTTTATTTGTGTTGGTTCCAAAAAAACCGACATAAATAGACCGACACCTATTAAGTGTTTTGTAGCAGTGGCTTCGTCGTGTTGTTTTCTAGTAGATACGAGGCAACAAGAGATTTCATCATATTTTCTCATAAGCGTAGGTATGAGTAGTTGATCGATGGTACGTCAAGCCTCGGTCATGATGCTCTTCTTCCACTTTGCCATTGGTGAGTCTTGGAATGAGAAGATTACAGAAACAAGTCGAGGAAGAGACGAAATTCGTAAAAGGTTTGAAGTTTCAAACGATGAAAACGACGGAGAAGGTGAAATGAGAAGGTTTTAGCCTATTGAGCATACATAGGCCATGTTTGTTTCGGCTTTTTGGTTGGCTTAAAAGCCAAAAAAGTCAAAGCCCAAATAAACGGGTGGCTTTTCAGCCAGGTTTTTGAAAAGCCAAAATCCTCATATATCCAAAAGCCATAAGCCAATAAAGAGGGGCTTTTTCTTGATTTTATGGGTTGAAATAGCCATTTACCACTAAACTTCGTAAAAATTACCCACCAATGCCATTCATATATAAAGCAAAATTCCATACCTTTTCTCATTTGCCTCCCCCTCTTCAACCAGCGACATGCCTAGGGTTCAACCGAGTGCCGCCGTCCTCCATGCGTCGCCGTCCTCCCCGCGATTCCCTTGTGCCATCCACAAGCGCCGCCACCGGGACCGCAACTCCCCGTGTCCCATGTCCTGCGTCGCCGTCCTCCCTCATTACTCCCCGTGCCAAACAGTCCTTAACCTTAAAGGGTATTCCAGACTTTACAACAATAAGCTGCATTATTCAATCTATTAAAAAACCAGGATGCCAAACAGCCTGCAGGGCCGGTCCTGAATTTTTGGGGACCCAGGACGAAATTATAAATGGAGCCCCCCTAATATATGCTGTGAGGGGGCGACGAGAATCATATAAGTTGGAGCTAATAATTGAACAACATAAGCAAGGTTTGGAACTTGCCTAATTCAGCAAAACCGAAGTTGTGCTGAACACAAGATGAAGTTTGATTCTCCTGCGGCAATTTTTTGATGCCTGAATACCAAACCGGATTATCCAATTAGCAATGCTCACTAAAGATTGTTCTTAAGGAACTACTAGGGCATACGAATATTAAGTCAGTCCTAAAGCCTAACACCCATTGGTCAACCTTAGAAAGGTTTCCTTAACCGATAGAACTGTAATTATTTTTGGAAATACGAGTTGAAAACAACTTGCTGGTGCCCTTGTCGCGCACGAGGTTCACATCGACCACCTCGTTGTACCTGACGAAGAAATTGGAAACTACGCAAAATTTTCTGCGGCAAATCCATGAGGGGAATAGACGAATAGGCAAATCCATGATGGGAACAGACGAACAGCGAGATGCGGGTGTACTCACCGGCCGTGCCGTGGCTGGATCCGGACGGACCAAGCCATGCTGTCGTCGGATTTCGTAGGAGCGCTCGTCCGAAGATGCCGTGGGTTAAGGCAAGCGGGTGGTTCCAAAAGCCTGGTCTGAGGCAGGGATTTTTATTCGCCGAAATTTCAGAAATTTTGGTCATTTCGGTATAGAGCGAAATTTTGGCAATTTCGGATTTTATTGTTTTTTATTTGAATTTTATTGTTTTTATTTGATTTTGATCAAAATTTGGCCGAAATTTTGAAATTTCGGTCATTTCAGTGGGAGCCGATATTTGTGCCAATCTGAAATAAAAAAAAAACCCTGGTCCGAGGGGCACCTCCCGTGGCACCGGCAAGCGGATAGATCAAATATCCGATTTTATAGTTTGAAGTGCTAAAGGATACTTTCTCGTAAGCCAAAACTCTTATCACACGAGAACTCCTTAGTAGGTCCTAGGCCATGTTCGGTCTAGACAGCGGATGAGGGTAATTGTGCTCACATAGGAACTCTGATGTTGTACGTATGAAAAGATGAGAAAGTTGCCTAGAGGGGGGGGTGAATAGGCAATTTAAAATTTAAACTAAATTTGTCGCAGCGGAAAGAGTATCGGAACTTCCGGAGTTGGATCGGAACTTCCGATGTAATCGGAACTTCCGATTCCAGATCGGAATGTCCGATCTACTTTTGACACGGACAATTAAAAACTGAGAGAAAGAACTTGAGAAGCAATCTAAGAACGATAATACGACTAAATAAAGAGACAAGCTTAAGTAAGGAAGGCAAAGACGCGGATTTGATCCCGGAGTTCGGATTCTTGAGGGAATCCTACGTCTCCGTTGAGGAAGCTCCAAAGAGCCGGGTCTTTTCCAACCCTTTCCTCCCAAACCTCGGTCACACTTGAGGCTTGGTTCCACTATTTGGTTCCTTTCCTTTCGGAGGCGGAGCCGGCCTTCACAAACTTTTCACGGCAACCCACAATCCTTGGGAGCTCGTGAACGACGCCTAGCCGTCTAGGAGTCCTTCAACCTCCAAGAGTAACAAATGCTCGTTGATCGATCTTGGAGGAACACTCTAATGCTCAAGATGGAAGACACTTGCTTTTCACTCTAGCTCCAAATCTCACTTCTAGTCCTCACTTCTTGGATGATCCCTAAGATCAAAGAGGAGGGCTCAAAAGTAGACTAGAGAGGGCTCAAGGTGCACTAGAGTTCTGCCAAATAGAGTGTGTAACCCTCAAATGAGAGAGGGGTGGGGTATTTATAGTTTCTTGCAAAAACTAGCCGTTATACTCCCACTCAACTGCATATCGGAACTTCCGATATCAACATCGGAATGTCCGATATGTACAAATAATCAGAACTCGAGTGCGCTTTAGCTGTTACACAAGATGCATCGGAACTTCCGATGTCAACATCGGAACTTCCGATGTTCCCAGAATTGCCCTTGACAAAATGCTTCTAAGTCCACATCGGACTATCCGATATCAACATCGGAACTTCCGACTTAATCATCGGAATGTCCGATCAATCCAGAGAGCTCCCTTTTTCAGGTTAGAACACATCGGAACTTCCGATGTTAAATATCGGAACTTCCGATCTTTACAGAGAGCACCCTAGAAAGCTTTACAACGTATCGGAACTTCCGATCGTAAATATCGGAACTTCCGATACATCTTCTACGCATCGGACTGAAGCAAACATGCACATCGGAATGTCCGGTCACATCGGAACTTCCGATGTAATATCGGAATGTCCGACTTGAACTTAGATAAAAACACATTCCGGTGCATGCACGATGACTTAGGATCTCAATAAGATTTGAAGTAACATTCATCTGAGCATAGAGACTACTCTAGATCATCTACGATGCATCCCTCTTAATAGTACGGCATTCCTACGACACAAATCATAGAAAAATTAAATTACGAAGCCGTTTTACTCGCTTGAATTCGTTTGAGGGTTTCCTTCGCATGTAGAGAATCTCACATTTACTCTTTTACCTGTTCACAAACTCATTGAAGACATTAGTCCTTTTAATCGTTTGTCATTAATCAACCAAAACCAATTTAGGGGCCTAGATGCACTTTCAATCTCCCCCTTTTTGGTGATTGATGACAACCCGATTAAAGCTTACAGATAAAAGGATATTAATAGAATTTCGTATTGGTTGAGCTCCCCCTAAAGATGTGCAATGGATAGGAAAACATCGCAAAAGCACAATTTTAAAAGGAAATTTTGCAGGAGCTCCCCCAAAAACTGAGTATATAATGAAATAAGCACTTATGGAAGCTAAATATTGAATAACCATTAATATTAAATCATTCAAAGAGACAATCGTCCAACGGAGCATAAGTAAAGCATACTATCAAGCGTAACAAGTCCCAAGTTCATATGATAACAAAGTTTGGAAAAGGAACTAATCGAAGGATGATAAAACTGATAAAACGAGGTAACGAGGTAAGCTTTCCTTCTCTTCTCCCCCTTTGGCATCAAGCACCAGAAAGGAGAACAAGGAGAGAGAGAGAGAGAGAAAAAAAAAGCCTAGTCCGACTCCTCGGAAGCATCATCAGAGCCGGACTCCTCATCGTCCTCGGACTCATCTGAGGCTGCAGGCGCTGGAGCAAAAGGATCTTCAACCTCCTCATCGCTCTCCTCATCCTCTGAACACTCCAGATTCAGATGCCTCTGAATGTCTTTTAGTCTTTTGGTGTTCTTCTTGTGCGCTGCTGCATTGCCCTTGCACAGGACAAAGATGGACTTTAAGGCGCGGAGAATTGGAGAGGATGATCCACTGGCGGCTGCAGCAGGAGGAGCTGTGGAGGAGGAGGTACCAGCACCTCTAGTCGAAGCCCGCCTAGCAGGCTGAGCTGGGGCCTTGATCACCCTGATCTGCACTCCTGTGTGCTTGGTATCATACTCAAAATGCTGGTGAGTAATGTGCTCAATCATATGCATGATGAAAGGAGCATACCCACAGCTTCTCTTCGGCTCCTGAGCTGTCAAGCGGATCTCATTCCATATGAAATCAAACACATCAAAAGGACGCTGTCCAACTCGCATTCTACTCAGCAGGTTCCTTGTATAAGACAGAATGTGAGAGGCGTCACCTTCCTTGGGAGCCAGCGTCTTCCTGAAAAGCCTGTTGAGACAGGCAAAGAACGGCTTCATGCCTTTTGTGCTTCCTTCCTCAAAGTCTGCATCCTCATCATACAAAAAGTTCAGGTTGGAGGCACCGAGCGAGGCTTCATTATGAATCTGATCTTTGTCACGGCAGTCAGCTTCGGTGAATCCAAGACAGCGAGCAAAATTGACATAGGAGATCTCATACCAAACTCCTTCTGTCATCCAATGCAAGGTGGAGACTCTGTCCCTGGAGATATACAAAGTGGAGTAGAACTGAGCGATGATCTCAATATTCCAATCATGCTGAAAACTCATTATTCTTTTAGTCCCAGTTCTCTCACAAGCTGCAATGACCTCTGTGAAAGTGGCATCATCAGCTGCAGCCATGTAATCCCAGTCAACCCACTGCATCAGAATGACTGGATTCTTCCTTGTCAGAATGATAGATTCATAGAAATCCTGCTGAAAGAAAGTCCGTGGTTTATAGTCCCGAGAAGCGTGCTTCGCCTCGGGTTTTGCTCTCTGGCTTCGCGTACTTTGGCGGCTTTTCCTTTATAGCTCATGGGTTTCCTCTTGAGACGAGGATTCCTCTCTGCTTGCCTGAGCCTTGGAATTGCTGGGTCTGGAACTGGTTGAGGTTGAGAAGCTCCTGCCACAGCTTTGCCCTTCCTAGAAGGCAATGGCGCTCCTCGAGGTACATTCACTGTCTGAGCAGGAGGGTCAGATGGAGGGTCACGAATCTGGATGCCTGGTCCTCCACTGCCTCCACCTCTTCCTCTACCCGCAGCTCTTGGTTCTTGTTCTGTTGGAGTCCGCTTGGCCTTTTGGAGCCCACCACCGCTGGTCTGCAGTGGGGCCGAGCCACCTTGACTGGGATCCATTGTTCTAAGGACAAGAGCGGAATCGATTAAGCTAATGAGAGAAACAAAGATTGGATTGATTTTCATTCATTGACATCGGAAGTTCCGATTTCACATCGGAAGTTCCGACATGTGGTCGGAAGTTCCGATATTTTCGATCGGAATGTCCGATGTCTACGGATCTAGATCAACACAACGTTTTCTCAAAAACCAACCGATAGAAAGGAATGATATTTGACAGAATTGAACCAAAGGAATAGATGAACAAGTTTATCAAACGATTTCTAAAAGACGCCCTAGATCCAAAAGGAAAGGATTGAGCCCTAGGGTTTACCTCGCGAAGAACACGGAGAAATCGCGCGGAGATGAGGGTCCTCTTCAAGATGAAATCCTTCCTGTTTAAGATCGGAAGTTCCGAGAGGTCGGAAACTCCGATAACGGCACAAAGATGAAAAGGGGAAGGAGAGGCTAAAGAGACACGAGGAAAAGGACAAGAGAAAATGAAAGGGTACGGGCACTTAAGTGCGGAGCCCACATCGGATGTTCCGATAAAATATCGGAAGTTCCGATGTGGAACAACTGCCAGACATCGGATAGTCCGATGATTGGATCGGATGTTCCGATGTGCTGAATTTTCCAGCCAACTGAGAAAGATACAAGGATTTTGAGTGAAGTCTGAAAGCTCTGAGTCATATGAACTTAGGGAGGATCATTCCACTTGTCATCAGTAAGCATCCAAGCAATCAAAACTATGATTACAAGTGAATTGATCCGAGATTAAGATCCAACTAAAAGCTTTTGAAATTCACTCAATAACTTTTTTCAATCATTTTATTTTGAAATTGAGCTAGTTAGCAGTAATCAATGAGTGCAATCTTTCAAGACACATTCCGATAGTCTAGGATGTTTAGCTCACTTCTAAGCTCGCAAAAGCGCTTCTCATCTAGAGGTTTAGTAAAGATATCGGCCAATTGTTTTTCGGTTCTCACATAGGTAATATCTATGTCTCCCTTCAGAGAGTGATCTCTAAGGAAGTGGTGTCGGATATCTATGTGCTTGGTCCGAGAGTGTTGAACGGGATTGTTGGCTATTTTGATCGCACTCTCATTGTCACATAAGAGTGGTACCTTTTCCATACAAAAACCAAAATCCTTCAAGGTTTGCCTCATCCATAACAATTGTGCACAACAACTTCCTGCGGCAATGTATTCGGCTTCCGCGGTAGATAAAGCAACTGAATTTTGTTTCTTTGAGGACCAAGACACTAGTGATCTACCTAGAAATTGACAAGTCCTCAAGTGTTTTTTCTATCCACTTTGCAACCCGCATAATCAGCATCCGAATAACCAATCAAATCGAATTTTGATCCTTTAGGATACCAAAGCCCTAAACTAGGTGTGTGAACTAAATATCTAAGAATTCTTTTCACGGCTACTAGGTGGCACTCTCGGAGCGGCTTGAAATCTTGCACACATACAAACACTAAGCATAATATCAGGCCTAGATGCACAAAGGTAAAGCAATGAACCTATCATGGATCGATATACCTTTTGATCCACAGGTTACCTTCTTCATTTAGACCAAGATGACCGTTGGTTGTCATTGGTGTATGAATTGGCTTGGCATTCTCCATGTCAAATTTCTTGAGCATATCTTTGATGTACTTTGTTTGACATAGAACGTCCCTTCCTTGAGTTGTTTGATTTGAAATCCAAGAAAGAATTTCAATTCACCCATCATTGACATCTCAAATCTCTTCGTCATCAACCTACTAAATTCTTCACAAAAGCTTTTATTAGTAGAACCAAATATAATGTCATCGACATATATTTGGCACACAAATAAGTCATTATCAACATATTTTGTGAAGAGAGTAGGATCGACTTTACCAATTTCGAAACCCTTTTTAATAAGAAAATCCTTAAGACATTCATACCATGCTCTAGGTGCTTGCTTAAGCCCGTAGAGCGCCTTATGGAGTTTGTATACATGAGTGGGGTTCTTGTGGTCCTCCAATCCCGGCGGTTGCTCAACATAGACTAATTCGGCGATTGGACCATTTAGGAAAGCACTCTTGACATCCATTTGATAAAGCTTGAAATCATGGTGAGTAGCAAATGCAACCAATATACGAATTGATTCTAGTCTAGCAACGGAGCATAAGTCTCACCAAAATCCAAACCTTCAATTTGAGTGAATCCTTGAGCTACCAACCGAGCTTTATTTCTTGTAACAACTCCGTTCTCGTCTTGTTTGTTGCGGAAGACCCATTTGGTTCCAATCACGTTTTGACTAGGCCTTTCCACTAGTGACCATACTTTGTTTCTAACAAAGTTGTTAAGCTCTTCATGCATAGCCATTATCCAGTCCGGATCTCTTAGTGCATCTTCAACCTTCAAAGGTTCCAAAGTAGACACAAAGGAGTAAAATTCACAAAAATTAGCTACTCTAGAGCGTGTAGTTACTCCCTTTTGAATGTCACCGAGAATGTTATCGACGGGGTGGTCTCTTTGGATACTTTGATGCACCCTCGGATGTGACATTTGAGAGACTTGTTGGATTGGTTCAAGGTCTTCATCTTGAGCATCCTCCACGAGTTTACTTGTACTCCCTTGAGGTATGCCTTGACTTTGAGTTGAAGTGGGAGGCTCCACTTGTGTAGATGAATTGTCTTGATCCACCTTTTCTTGCGGTCTCACTTCACCTATTGCCATCTTCTTGATTGCAATGCTTGGTTCTTCCTCATTTTCTAGCACATTTAAATCAACTTGCTCTACTTGAGAGCCGTTAGATTCATCAAATGTCACGTCTCTCGCTATTTCAACACAACCGGAAGTTTTGTTGAAAACACGATAAGCGTAGGCATTTGATCCATATCCTAGCAAGAAACCTTCATCGATCTTAGGAGCGAATTTGGAGTTCTTAGGCTTCTTGTTTAGGATAAAGCATTTACTACCAAAAACTCTGAAATATGAGATGTTCGGTTTGTTACCGGTGAGGAGTTCGTATGCCGTTTTCTTCAATATTTTGTGGAGATATAATCGGTTGATGGCATGACAAGCGGTGTTGACGGCTTCCGCCCAAAATTGATCGGAAACCTTGTATTCATCAAGCATTGTCCTTGCCATCTCGATTAAAGTCCGGTTCTTCCTTTCTACTACTCCATTTTGTTGAGGGAGTATGGAGCGGAGAACTCATGCTTGATCCCTTCTTCATCAAGGAATTCTTCGACTTGAGTATTCTTGAATTCGCTTCCATTATCGCTTGAATCTTCTTGATCTTCAACTCGAATTCATTTTGGGCTCTTCTCGCAAACTTCTTGATTATCCCTTGCGTCTCACTTTTCTCTTGCAAAAGAATACCCACGTGAAGCGAGAGAAATCATCAACAATAACTAAACCATACTTGTTACCTCCGATGCTTATATAAGCAACGGGTCCGAAGAGGTCCATGTGTAAAAGCTCCAATGGTTTTGTCGTTGTCATGATATTCTTCGCGGGATGACGCGCTCCAACTTGCTTTCCGGCTTGACAGGCGCTACAAATCCTATTTTTCTCAAACTCAACATTCGTTAGTCCAATGATATGATCACCTTTTAGAAGCTTGTCGAGGTTCCTCATGCCAACATGGGCTAGCCGGCGATGCCACAACCAACCCATGCTAGACTTTGCCATTAAGCATGTTTGAAGTTTAGCGCTATTTGAGTTGAAATCAACCAAATAGAGCTTACCCTTCAAATATCCTTTAAAAGCAATTGAGGAATCGTCTCTTCTAAAGACGGTCACACCAGCATTAGTAAATAGACAGTTGTATCCCATCTCGCAAAGTTGCGACACGGATAGCAAATTGTAGTTTAAGGATTTAACTAGAAGAACATTTGAAATGGAATGATCATTAGAAATAGCAATTTTACCTAATCCCATTACCTCACCTTTACCATTGTCACCAAACACAATATTTTCATATTGTGACCCTTTTTCATCAAAAGATGAAAACATTTTCTTTTCTCCGGTCATGTGGTTTGTGCAACCACTATCAAGCACCCAACTTGATCCACCGGAGGTATAATCCTACAAGATCACATTAGACTTTGCTTTTAGGTACCCAAATCCTTTTGGGTCCTTGCATGTTAGAGATCAAAACTTTTGGTACCCACACCTTCTTCTTGCTCTTTTCATTAGAGTTGTGGGCACCGACAAAATGAGCAATCACTTTACCACGGTGATTTCTCTTCAACATATAAGAAGCAAAGTGAATAGAATAAGATGCATGATGTTGAGGATGCTTCTTAGATTCTTGCCCGGTCTTGATGACATGTGTGGTGGTCAATGGTTGTTTGTCATTTCCTTTGACAAACTGGATGCATTCCTTACCTCTTACCACCACACGGTCATTTCTTTTGCATTCATTCTTATCATATCCAAGCCCTTCTTTATTTTTGTTTCCTCGACCATTTATGGTCTTATATAAGGCATCCTTGGATTGATAGGTTTTCATGCAACCGTACCTTACCAAGGCACTTAGTCTCTCGTTTTCGCTTTTTAATACTTGCATGAATTGGGAGTTAGTAGTGCAAGCATTAACATCAACATTGTAGCAACGAGAGCAACCATTGCTAGTGGAAGGAATAGATGTTACTTGTAAATCATCGATTGGAGAACTAATATCATTAAGAGATTCAATTTGCACTTCAAGAGCTTGGAGATTGTTTTCCAAACTTATTACATTCTCTTGAAGTGACTCATTTGAACCCTTAAGCATTTCAATTGAATTATTAGCCAAATCAAGCTTTTTGGTTAACAATTCAATAGTCTCCTTTTCTTTAGTGAGGACCTTCTCGAGAGCAAGAGTTTTCTTCTTTTCACAAATTAGCAACTCTTCTTGCTTCTCAAGAGTTTCCTCTTGACTATCTATTCTTTTCAATAGCTTATGAATCTTAGCAATAGCCGATTTGCTCAAATCACAAAATAGAGCATCATCATCATCATCACTCTCTAATTCACTATCACTACTAGGGGGTTTGGTTTTAGCCATTACCTTGCGCCCTTTGGCCATAAGACAAATAGGCGCGTCATGGTCGGAGTCGTTGTCGCTCAATTCCCCGAATAGCGACTTTGTCGGTGGAGTGGCTTCTATGGCAAGGGTGGCGACTCCTTCATCATCGGTGTCGGAGTCGGAGTCGTTTGAATCCCATTCTTCTCCAATGTGAGCTCGCCCCGAGTACTTCTTCTTGTACGTCTTGTTCTTCTTGAGCGGCTCATTCTTCTTGGTCTCATTTGGGTTGTTCTTCTTCTTTGGACAGTCGGCGATGAAGTGTCCAACCTCACCGCACTCATAGCAAGCCCTCTTCTCGTTTCTTCTTCTCCTTGACTTGTCATTGAAGTTCTTCTTGTATTTGCTTGACCTGGCCATATTTGAGGAACTTTTTGAATTTCCTTACAAATAGAGCCAAGTCTTCTTCGTCTTCGCTCTCATCTTCCTCATCATCACTTGATGTTGATTCTTCCTTCTTACTTGCCTTCAAAGCAATTTGCTTCGGTCTTGAGCTCGAGCTTTGCTTGGCAAGGTTCTTCACTTCTTTTGCTTCTTCTTCCATGAGCTCATGTGAAAGAATCCTTCCGAGCACATCATTTGGAGTGAGCCTCTTGAAGTCTTTTCGCTCTCGTATAAGGGTTACGAGAGTCGAATTCCTTGGAGCAAAGGCTCTTAGCATCCTCTTCACCACGACATGCTCCGTCATATCCTTGCTTCCAAGCCCTCTAATCTTGTTCACGAGGATCATCAAACGATCATACATTTGTTGAGGCGTCTCATCATCATTCATGACAAATCTCCCCAATTTTCCTTCAAGTAACTCAATTCTTGATTCCCTTACACTTGATGTTCCTTCATGAGCTACTTGGAGTGTGTCCCATATCTCTTTTGCTTCTTCTAGACCATCAACCTTGTTGAATTCTTCGGGACTCAAGGCTCCAAGCAAAACACTTGCGGCTTGAGCATTTCGGTGGATGTTCTGTTCTTGTTATGTGTAAGCTCCATGTCGCCTTCCCAAGCATGTCTAGACCTGTACACACAATCTTCCAAACACTAGGATGGAGAGACATCAAATGCATTTTCATCTTGTGCCTCCAAGCGGAATAGTACGTGCCATCGAAAAATGGTGCACGCCCGGAGGGCACAGTAATATAGGAATGCGAAGAAGAAGTATTTAATTTTTCGTAGTTAAAAGGAATTTGAGCTCCCTGCGATGACGTTGAAGTGTCACCTTCCTTGGTCTTCGCAGGAGTTCCATGTCCGGCCTTTGGACTATCTTCTTCCCCCGACACGACAACCTTCAATCCAGTGTTGGCCATCACGTTCCTTCAAGCGGTTAGGCCTTCGAGAAGGTTCGGCTCTGATACCAATTGAAAAGATGAGAAAGTTGCCTAGAGGGGGGGGGTGAATAGGCAATTTAAAATTTAAACTAAATTTGTCGCAGCGGAAAGAGTATCGGAACTTCCGGAGTTGGATCGGAACTTCCGATGTAATCGGAACTTCCGATTCCAGATCGGAATGTCCGATCTACTTTTGACACGGACAATTAAAAACTGAGAGAAAGAACTTGAGAAGCAATCTAAGAACGATAATACGACTAAATAAAGAGACAAGCTTAAGTAAGGAAGGCAAAGACGCGGATTTGATCCCGGAGTTCGGATTCTTGAGGGAATCCTACGTCTCCGTTGAGGAAGCTCCAAAGAGCCGGGTCTTTTCCAACCCTTTCCTCCCAAACCTCGGTCACACTTGAGGCTTGGTTCCACTATTTGGTTCCTTTCCTTTCGGAGGCGGAGCCGGCCTTCACAAACTTTTCACGGCAACCCACAATCCTTGGGAGCTCGTGAACGACGCCTAGCCGTCTAGGAGTCCTTCAACCTCCAAGAGTAACAAATGCTCGTTGATCGATCTTGGAGGAACACTCTAATGCTCAAGATGGAAGACACTTGCTTTTCACTCTAGCTCCAAATCTCACTTCTAGTCCTCACTTCTTGGATGATCCCTAAGATCAAAGAGGAGGGCTCAAAAGTAGACTAGAGAGGGCTCAAGGTGCACTAGAGTTCTGCCAAATAGAGTGTGTAACCCTCAAATGAGAGAGGGGTGGGGTATTTATAGTTTCTTGCAAAAACTAGCCGTTATACTCCCACTCAACTGCATATCGGAACTTCCGATATCAACATCGGAATGTCCGATATGTACAAATAATCAGAACTCGAGTGCGCTTTAGCTGTTACACAAGATGCATCGGAACTTCCGATGTCAACATCGGAACTTCCGATGTTCCCAGAATTGCCCTTGACAAAATGCTTCTAAGTCCACATCGGACTATCCGATATCAACATCGGAACTTCCGACTTAATCATCGGAATGTCCGATCAATCCAGAGAGCTCCCTTTTTCAGGTTAGAACACATCGGAACTTCCGATGTTAAATATCGGAACTTCCGATCTTTACAGAGAGCACCCTAGAAAGCTTTACAACGTATCGGAACTTCCGATCGTAAATATCGGAACTTCCGATACATCTTCTACGCATCGGACTGAAGCAAACATGCACATCGGAATGTCCGGTCACATCGGAACTTCCGATGTAATATCGGAATGTCCGACTTGAACTTAGATAAAAACACATTCTGGTGCATGCACGATGACTTAGGATCTCAATAAGATTTGAAGTAACATTCATCTGAGCATAGAGACTACTCTAGATCATCTACGATGCATCCCTCTTAATAGTACGGCATTCCTACGACACAAATCATAGAAAAATTAAATTACGAAGCCGTTTTACTCGCTTGAATTCGTTTGAGGGTTTCCTTCGCATGTAGAGAATCTCACATTTACTCTTTTACCTGTTCACAAACTCATTGAAGACATTAGTCCTTTTAATCGTTTGTCATTAATCAACCAAAACCAATTTAGGGGCCTAGATGCACTTTCAACGTAAAAGAAACACTCCAACACTACGAGCATCGACGTCGGCACATAATAACCTACTAGGCTGGCAAGCGCGCTACGCTGCGCCGAGGATATTTTTTTTTGGTAGTGATTAAGTATGCAATAGTTTACACAGTAGGTATGGTAAGGATGTTAAATCGGAAACGTATAACAAAACAAATTTTGATACAGTCAAGCGCGTTAAAAATTGAATATGGAAGTATTGAAAAGAAGAAAATGATATGCGACATGATTAATGATGTTGGTTAGCACCAATTACACAGTGATGTGTGTTTGATAATTTATAGGACCATACGGTGGCCATTGGATAATCTCAGAACAAAAAAGATATGGTTCAGAGCAATGATTATCGTGGTTATACGATGGAGGAAGCATTATTTGTTTGAAACGGTAGCACAATAATATAATACACATGTGCAAAGATGGTCAAAATAAGCATGAAAAGAACATGCGGTTTGAATGCTTGCTATACAAAGATAGAGCTAAGGGATAAACAATATACATCACTTTTTGCAGGCTATAATACAACGTTTGGCAAAAGGTAGGCCTGTTTTGTGAGAACGACGTTAATAGCACAACATATCGGTGAGATAGAGTGGCTGTAGGTCTTGGTCAGCGGCAGAACGTTCTGGCAATATAAAAGACCAAGCTTTTAGTCTTGGCTATATTGGGCTACAACTGCAAACCTTTTGATATACTGTTGCAATGCACTACAAAGAAAAGTAAATTGATGATGAGATATGTAAGGTAATGATATAAGTTTATTTCTGTTGCGTGAAGCTAACGTTTATCTAGCATATTATAAAAGGAATTATATCGATTTTAATATACCATGAAGGAATTTTTTCATGCATCTTCTTCCACGTCGTCTCCAAATAGCTTTCTTTTAGTTGGAGGCTTTTGGTGAGGAACGGTGGGGCTATATACATGAACAAGAATAATTTGTTAGGATCATAAGTCGTTGGGTTACGTTAACAGCAAATCCTGAAAGACACTAACAAAAACCACCTTTGGAAGATCATATGGTAGCTCGCCAGTGAATGGGAATGGTTGTTTCAAGACAGGCTCCAATATTGGTGAGAGCTGTTCTCCATTGGTAATATAGAATCTTTAGGTAGCACACGTGGTAATAATGTTTACTGTGTTATACTGTTGCTAACATGGATATATATATTACACAGATGGCTGACCTGTAGTGTAGGCGGTGTGGATTGATCTTTTGTTGTGGATCTGATATCGGTTTTCTGTTACAAAGATCACACTTATATCAATCAGAACACACATTGTTCCAATAGAAGAAGTAGCTATATTAGCTAGATTGACACAAGAGTATGATATAGAATAACAGAAGATGTACCTCGGGTGTGATAAATCCTTCGTAATCGGTATGACCAGAGGTAGATTCATGGGGCTGTATTTGTAAGAAAATTATGAGAAAAACGTAAACATTGAATATTCTGAACGATATTGAACAACTATAAAGTCAGCTATTATTAGCATATGGGCTTGTAAGATGTAGGAAGCTAGCATTTTTAGGAGGAATCGTAGGCAAACTAAATGATGAGAAATGACCTGGCCAGACATAAGAACAATGGGGGGTTCATCAGTGATTTCACTGTTTTCTGTTGGGCAACTACGCTACGACAAGTGCTAAAAACAATACAGTAGATACCGAACCTTGTTTCAGTATTGATCTACGTTTGTTAGCACGCTACATCTTACAAGCCCATATGCTAATAATAGCGAACCTTGTTTCAGTATTAGTCAGTATCAAACTAACACAAAAGGCTAACGTAGAAACAACCATAAGCAAAATTAGTCAGCTCAGCTAACCAACAACTGTAAAACACCAAAGGCAACGACTACACGAATTGTGTACCGTACACAATAAGTGGATTGTGCAAATGACCATACGTAGAATAGGGTAGACTAACTAACTAACAATACTAAAGAACTCAACGTAAAGGCAATATAAACTTAATTTACCTTATTTTTAGATGGGTCATCTTGTTTACATTTTAAAATAAAAATATAAACTTAATTCACCTTATTTTTACCTACAAATTTCAGATATGAGGTGGAGCTGGGACTTGGAGTTGTGCCAAACAGGGCCTAGATATGATCAAGATCAAAATCTTAGTGAAATTTTGTGAAATTTCGAATTTTGGGCCCTCTCGAGTTTCATAATCCCGACGAAATTTTAATAAATTCAAAGCACTACATTACCTAAAATATTGTTTTTTTTACCATAATTTGATCGAATTTTGATTGGATTGGCTCACTACTACAGAGAAACTCATCTGTGTCGATTCGGAACTGATATTAGTGTCGGTTTTCAAACCGACACAGATGTACCAATAGTAATAATCGGAGACTATCAATGTCGGTTTTCAAACCGACACTAATAAGACTATTTGTGTCGGTTTTTGGCTAGAACCGACACAGATAATATGATAAAAAATATATCTATTATTATTTGTAGTTGTGTTAGATTTGGCAACTCCATGCCATGCATCAAATTGACATAGCCTATACTAGTATGTGCTCTTGCCTAAGCACATTTAATTTCAAAGTTCTATCAGGATCGAGCTTAACTTACCGAGAAGTCACCCATCCTAGAATTGCTCTCACGTAAGCACGCTTAACTTCGGAATTCTTATAGGATAAGTGCTTTAGAGCTGGTGTGATTGCATATGACATATAACGCGTTCTTCTTCTCTTAACCCTGCAGAGCACCCAAAAAACAATTTTAATGTTCTCATTTTTCAAACACGGTTTGAGATTACATTTTAGTGTTATCATACTCCGAAACGGGTACAAAACTTCGGAGGCCGTTTTGAAGTCTTAAACGATGTTTTTGTTTGAATTCTTTCACCTTACTCACACTCACACAAGTAAATAATTGAAAAACCTACTCATTTTTTGATAGAGCTTCTCGTTATCTTTCTAACAAGCCAAAGAATGCCTCAATAGGAATTACGAGTCAAAAGTTATGGCCGTTTTACTATAACATAGAGACGTAGACTATTTGTGTCGGTTTTTGGCTAGAACCGACACAAATAATATTATTTGTGTCAGTTTTTTACTAGAACCGACATATAAAATTGAACTATTTGTGTCGGTTTTTTGCTAAAACCGACATAAATAATATGATTACTATTAGTGTCGGTTTTTGACTAGAACCGACACAAATAGTCTTCCCGCCATTTTTGAGTTTAAGAACCGACACAAAAACTTTATTTGTGTTGGTTCCAAAAAAACCGACATAAATAGACCGACACCTATTAAGTGTTTTGTAGCAGTGGCTTCGTCGTGTTGTTTTCTAGTAGATACGAGGCAACAAGAGATTTCATCATATTTTCTCATAAGCGTAGGTATGAGTAGTTGATCGATGGTACGTCAAGCCTCGATCATGATGCTCTTCTTCCACTTTGCCATTGGTGAGTCTTGGAATGAGAAGATTACAGAAACAAGTCGAGGAAGAGACGAAAGTCGTAAAAGGTTTGAAGTTTCAAACGATGAAAACGACGGAGAAGGTGAAATGAGAAGGTTTTAGCCTATTGAGCATACATAGGCCATGTTTGTTTCGGCTTTTTGGTTGGCTTAAAAGCCAAAAAAGTCAAAGCCCAAATAAACGGGTGGCTTTTCAGCCAGGTTTTTGAAAAGCCAAAATCCTCATATATCCAAAAGCCATAAGCCAATAAAGAGGGGCTTTTTCTTGATTTTACGGGTTGAAATAGCCATTTACCACTAAACTTCGTAAAAATTACCCACCAATGCCATTCATATATAAAGCAAAATTCCATACCTTTTCTCATTTGCCTCCCCCTCTTCAACCAGCGACATGCCTAGGGTTCAACCGAGTGCCGCCGTCCTCCATGCGTCGCCGTCCTCCCCGCGATTCCCTTGTGCCATCCACAAGCGCCGCCACCGGGACCGCAACTCCCCGTGTCCCATGTCCTGCGTCGCCGTCCTCCCTCATTACTCCCCGTGCCAAACAGTCCTTAACCTTAAAGGGTATTCCAGACTTTACAACAATAAGCTGCATTATTCAATCTATTAAAAAACCAGGATGCCAAACAGCCTGCAGGGCCGGTCCTGAGTTTTTGGGGACCCAGGACGAAATTATAAATGGAGTCCCCCTAATATATGCTGTGAGGGGGCGACGAGAATCATATAAGTTGGAGCTAATAATTGAACAACATAAGCAAGGTTTGGAACTTGCCTAATTCAGCAAAACCGAAGTTGTGCTGAACACAAGATGAAGTTTGATTCTCCTGCGGCAATTTTTTGATGCCTGAATACCAAACCGGATTATCCAATTAGCAATGCTCACTAAAGATTGTTCTTAAGGAACTACTAGGGCATACGAATATTAAGTCAGTCCTAAAGCCTAACACCCATTGGTCAACCTTAGAAAGGTTTCCTTAACCGATAGAACTGTAATTATTTTTGGAAATACGAGTTGAAAACAACTTGCTGGTGCCCTTGTCGCGCACGAGGTTCACATCGACCACCTCGTTGTACCTGACGAAGAAATTGGAAACTACGCAAAATTTTCTGCGGCAAATCCATGAGGGGAATAGACGAATAGGCAAATCCATGATGGGAACAGACGAACAGCGAGATGCGGGTGTACTCACCGGCCGTGCCGTGGCTGGATCCGGACGGACCAAGCCATGCTGTCGTCGGATTTTGTAGGAGCGCTCGTCCGAAGATGCCGTGGGTTAAGGCAAGCGGGTGGTTCCAAAAGCCTGGTCTGAGGCAGGGATTTTTATTCGCCGAAATTTCAAAAATTTTGGTCATTTCGGTATAGAGCGAAATTTTGGCAATTTTGGATTTTATTGTTTTTTATTTGAATTTTATTGTTTTTATTTGATTTTGATCAAAATTTGGCCGAAATTTTGAAATTTCGGTCATTTCGGTGGGAGCCGATATTTGTGCCAATCTGAAATAAAAAAAAACCCTGGTCCGAGGGGCACCTCCCGTGGCACCGGCAAGCGGGGGAGGCGAAGGGGCAGTGCGGGCACAGGTAAGGGGTGGCGGAGAGGCGTTGTAGACAATGGAACAGCCGAGGTCCGTCGCAGGCACGGGGAGGCCAATAAGCGGCACAGGCATGGGAAGGGTGGGAGGAGTTGTTTCGTGCGAGAGGTGGGGAAGAGGGTTTGGGAGGGGAACGTGAGAACACGGATGTGGAAACTAGACAGAGCAAGTTCAGGTTTTTTTTTGGTTTATTTGAGATTCGGTTTTTTTAATTTGAGTTAGTTTTTTTTTTAAAACGATAGATGTCAAGTGCTCGTGGAAGGGGAGGACGACGGACAAACCCCCTTTTTATATTACTCCCTCCGTTTCTTTTTATAAGGCGTATTTGGTTTCGTTAGGACAAGGCTTTGACCAACAATTACTCTATTAGCATATAACTTTTATGACACAAAATTGATATTAGCAGATTCGTATTCAAAAGTACTTATATATAATTATGATTTTGTATTGCATAAATGATATATTAATGAAGTAATCGTTGGTCAAAGTCTTGTCCTAACGAAACCAAATACGCCTTATAAAAAGAAACGGAGGGAGTAGTAGAGATAGAGATTATCATCTAATGTGTTTTTGTTTTCAATAAATGTACAGATTGCTGGACAATCTTTGTTTACTGAGGAACTACTATGTCAACAAATTGTTTTTCAAAATATGAACTACAATGCCGCTCAATGACCATGGCTCATTGCAAAAAATTACTATGGTTCAGTGCATGTCAGGTTAATGTTTAGTTTGACATGATCTTATTGTTAGCTTGGTTTGTTTCAGTTCAATGCATTTTAAGCTTCATTGTTGCTTTAGGTAATTATTTGGGCTTCTTTGGTGATTCAGACTATGCACAATTTGGTAAATAGGTATGTTATGTAGTACATTTGGCAAGAGTATTTGGTCCATGTAATACCCATCCATTATGCATATTTTATACTGAATGGCAAGGCTACACCCCTCTTTAGCTGAATGGCAAGGCTGTACGAATACGTACTCTTCTTGCTCAGTTCCTTTTCTACACGGTGAGATTTCCATGTGTTGCTTTTTCGATTTCATTCGTCGGATTTCAGCACATCATTGGCTAATTTATGGAGCTGGATCTTTTGACCAAGCACATTTTGTTTCCATGTATATTCTTATTCAAGTGAATGTTCATTCCATGGTAATGATATTACCTCCAAGGCAGATGAAACTAATAGAAAATAAAGAGGACCCCTGTGAAGTAAGCATCTCAATTCATGTCAGAAGACCAGTTAGGAAAGTGTCCACACATATATGAAACATATTATTTTACAACACTCCTTTTATACGCTTTTTCAATGCCATACTAATACATCATTAAAAACTCCTTCCGAAAACCCAGAAGGAAAAGACAGACAAGAAAAAAGAGTACGTAGCTCACATGTCATATACCATTGCTTATGTTGCCTTATTAAAAAACCTTCAATTGAGAAAACCTAGTGAGACATAACTCAATTAAGGGGAAAAGGGTGTAACATATGAAAGGACCCGCCTAATTAGCACCTTACAAAGTAGGAACCGCCTAAGTTGCAAAAAAAATAATCATGATTGTACTTGTTCAAAAATAAACCTAATCAATTTATTAAATAAATCGCAACTAACATACACATATACACTATTTATCATCAAGCCAATCTCGTGAACACGTGAAAACTACTTAATTTTAACTTCTTTAAGCTCGTTTTAGTTTTATTATCTAACTTTCACCTTCCTTCGGACTTCGGCGACACTAGCTCTACCTGACAAGCACACACTACTACAGAATGATTCATCACTATCGCTTCATCTGTGTCGGTTCCAAACTTTTGACCAAAAAACCGAATGTGATACTTGTATGTCATTTGTAAATTTTATAAACAGGTTATCACAATCGGTTATTTTGTATGCCCAAATTATACCGCGTTCATAGCTAGTTCATACAATGAGCTCGGTTAATTTGCTTCGAATACATGAAGTATAGCTAGTTCCCCTCCCCTTGCTCCCATCACCGTCACCTCCCCTCCCCCGCTCCTTCCCCTCCCCCCTCCCCTCCCCTATCGTCCTCGCAAACACGGTTGGAGTTTCTACCATTGTGCCTTCTGTCAGCGGTGAAGTATGATGTGTTGTGCTTATTCAATTCGATCCTTGGCTGATGCAAATAACACATTTTGGTGCATGCAGTTAAACCGATTCGATACTAGTTCATTGTGTTTGAGGTCATTGAAGTGCAGGTTTAAAGGGACATATTGCTACACATCTGTAATTAAATTACAAATTGAAAAACCGATTGCACATCTGTAATCGGTTCCAATACAAACTATAATTAAAAGACAAACTGTAATTAAAATACAAACTAAAAATACAAACTGAAAATTAAAATACAAACTGTATACAAATTGAAAAGAGTATAGTTACACATCTGTATCAGTTCCAACTGAAAAACCGATTGCAATACTACATTTGTGTCGGCTCCAGTTTTGAAATGATTGAAATACTACTCATATCTGTGTCGGTTCTTACTAAAAACCGATTGAAATAATATTTTTATCGCTGTCGGTTTTTATTGATAACCGATTGTAATAACATATGTTATTTGTATCGGTTTTGTGTACAGAACTGATAGTAATACTCTAAACATTAGTATCGGTTCTTGTCTTAAACCGATACGATTTCTATCTGTATCGGTTTTTGAATATAACCGACGGCAATATATTTGGGCATTAGTGTCGGTCCTTATGTAAACCGATTGCGATAGTCACCGCTGCCCTTATACCTGTGTCACGCTCCTCTCAGTCCTCATTGCGCCCTCTGCTCCTCTTAGTCTTCACTGCGCCCTCCCCTTCCTCCCATCGCCGCCGTCGCGCTCCTCTCAGTCCTCACTACGCCCTCCCCTTTCTCCCATCACCGTCGCCAGGACCTCCCCTTGCTCCCATCACCGCCGCCTCCCCTCCCCCCTTCCCTCTCCCCGCGCCTTCCCCTCCCCTTGCTCCCGTCACCGTCGCAGCCACATCCCCTCCCCCCGCGCCTTCCCTCCCTGGGACACCGCTGCACGCGCTCCTCGTCCCCTCCGAGGATGCCCACATGGTCGGTGCTTCCGCCTTCGTCTGCCTGCGCAGATCAAAACCCGATCGGTAGTAGATCCGATCCAGTCAGGTTCATTAATTCGTCGTTCGTTACTTGTTCATCACCGATCATCCTCTTGTTCGTTACTTCGTCGTTCCTGTGCTCGATGATTTGAGAATTGATGGTTTGGCGTGTGTGCCCGCAGAGCGAGTATGTGTCGGAGCGGGACAAGTGACAGCTCATCTCCGGGTTCACCGGGAGCACTGGTAAGGGCTGGCTTGACCCATCCAGTATGAGCTTTGCACCTTGTAGGACCGAGTAGGCAACTAGAGGGGGGGTGAATAGATGCCGAATAAAATTCAACTATTTCTTTCGGAAAATTAAAGACCCCTAAATAGCGGAAGAATATTTAATATCGTAGAGATCAAAACCCTAGATTAATTAGCGAGACAAATCGAACAAAAATCAAAACTAGTTCTATCAAAACTCGAACAAACCTTCTAATCAAGAATCATAGCAAAAGAGTATGTAAAGAATTGCATAACCTTTTCTTTATTCCAAAGCCACTCCTTTTGGGAGGACACCAAAATCTCTAATCTCACAAGATTAGAAAACCACCAAAATCTCTAATCTCACAAGATTAGAAAACCTTAAACAAACTAAAGAAAACACAAAATCTCTTCTTTGTTGTAGGCACCTCTTGCTTCTTGCCCTTTGCCTTGGATGATTTCTAAGCCCCTAGAACCCTCTATTTAAAGGACAAGAGTCACCCAAAAATCTGTAAAGAATCTGTTTAGACTTAGGAATCCTTTTTCTATTTTTTCCCACCGTCTTCACGCAGACTCAGATTGCTCTTGCCTGGCTGAACTTGACGCAGACTCGGATTGTACTTCGGACAACAACTCACGGCAGCCACTTGGATTTGCTTCGGACAGCAACTCAACCGGCAGCCACTCGGATTTGCTCCAAACTCCTAGCCGAAGCACTCCACGCACACATGCATTACACGCCATGGTGTTGCACTCACGCACTAAATGCATACACACTCACACTGCACATGCATGCAAACACACACACTCCATGCATGCACACACACATGCATTAAATGCATTCACACACACACATGCTCGTATGCACACACACATGCAACACGCACACACACATGCATGCACACGCACACACACTTGCATGCACACACACACACACACTCAATGCATGCATGCATATTCACACACAATGCAAGTATCAAAAATTCGTATACACGCGTACGGCCTCCTGCCACTACGCTGCAACGATCTCGATCTCACGCGCACCGTTCTCTAGTCCGAACGTCTCGCATGACACCCTCGACCCTCACGACCTCAGTTCCTCCCTTGAACCTAGTCTCGGTCCTGTCACCGACCACGTTCGACCTCAAGCAACACCTGCACATGAACAAAAACACACAAACAATTTCCGAGCCCAAGTCCGCGACTTGACTCACATTAATCCATACAACCACTAAATAATCAAACCACTTTCAAATCTTATCAAATAATCAAATCAATTTCAACTCTTTTCAAATACTCATCATCAAAAACAATTGGATCAAAAACAATGATCCTTCAATCTCCCCCTTGATGAGTAATTTGACAAAACACAATAAGATTTGACAAGAGTAGAAAAAAAAATGAGAGTTTGAGACCCAAAAGATTCCAAGACCAAGTAAAGACCAAGTAAATCCAAATTCTCAAACAGTTTGAAATTCTCCTCTCTTTTTATTTTTCTTCTTCTTGACTTTTGCTTCGCCTTCTCCTTCTCCTTCCCTTCTCTTTCTAGAAGTTTCGTCCGGTTGTTATTGATGGTAAGACAGCAGGACTAGACACAGGTTGCACTACCACCACATTGTTGCTATTGATGGTTCTCACATTACCCAAAACATTTGAACCCTCTAATGGCTCCTTGAGATTAGAAAAACTAGTAATATTAGTGCTGATCTCAGCCATGCTCTGACGAAAACAATTATTTGCATTGGCTGAATCTGTTGTCGTTGTCTTACCATCTGACCTGGTTGAAACATCCGCATGATAATCACCAGAATACATACACTTTTCTCTGTAGTAGAATATATATGTGAATGGTTCGCGAGTATACCAGACGTCTTATGGCAGTAGCATCTTATGTCCTCAACATACCATATATAGAGCATCATAAAATTAGCAATTCTGATGTAAAGTGATTTTTATCTCTCATGCAAATATTTGCTGTTAAGAGCGTGTAAAATAGTAGAGACGACTATTGTTGACATACTCATCTATGTCATCTAAAGATAAATACAATAGATGGGATATTAAGGTTGTCTGTATGAGATTCTGTAATATTTTAATTATGGTATGAAAAAGTATTTATTATAGACAATAACCCGTGCAAGTATTTGGAATGATGCAACTAACACAGGAAAGTGAAGGTTTATTACAAGCGATAGCTTATTAAGTGTGCCATCAATTGGCACAAAGTAGGCCTCTAAAAGCATCTCCAGTTCTTCGATGTTGGGCTTATAACCAATAAAGCTACCATTGCTTCCATCTGCCTCACTTCTACCCTACATACAAATAAAATGACCGCATACATCTAACATATTGATACATGCATAGTCGCATAGAGATGCGTACAAACTACTGAGGGTGATTTACGGATATAGCAGATTATAGTATATCTTGTAGGTGTGGGTGGTTTGGGGAAATTTTTTCACACAATTATGGAGGTCAAACAAGTACTGGTATCAAAACCAGCCAATACAAGGAAATAATAAGTTATGTTCGACAACACCTACCAACGATATAGCAGTGCCATCAAAAGCCATACCACTTGTTTACCTCACCATGCAAGCAAAAAAGAAAAGAAAAGAAGCAAAGACCTCCAAAGAATTTGTTCACCATCTATCAATATAGGTCATCGAGAGCATTCGTAATGTATAATTTTAATAGTTTGACCATTAATATATGTAAAATATATAGATTGACTACATGAAAATAATGTCAGTGGATTTGAATTGCGAAATACTTTTGTAATGTATAATTTTAATAGTTTTGCTAGCATATCACAAAAGTATTGTAGTCATATGGAACTCCAATTAAAGGAAAAGTTCAGTAAAGATTCGAAGGTGCTACTTGTTATGTCTCATTTAGTGTTCATTGTTTTACATATGTTTAAATACCTGATTATGAGTATGTTTGATTTGATATTATTAAATATCTTATGTTGCTATTTATGCATATACTTCATTAGCAATGATTATTCATGGTTATTTAATTTGCTTGGAATTATTGCCTCGATAAAATTACAGCGGTTTTTATTTTATGAGTATGTTTGCTTTGATATTATTAAATATCTTATGTTGTTATTTATGCATATGCTTCATTAGCAATGATTATTCATGGTTATTTAATTTGCTTGGAATTATTGCCTCGATAAAATTACAGCGGTTTTTATTTTACATGTCATTATTGTTGCTATAATTAATATGTTCAATGCTAGAGTTTAGGTTGCGTAACCTATGCGTCTCCCGTTCGAGAGTGCTTGTTTATAAATATGCTGAAATGTCATATTTATAAATTAGCAGTCTGGAATTGTCCACTTTTTTGGACAGTGCGAGGATATGTGGTTCGGTCAAGTTCTTGAGCTGTTGTACAACTCTAGAGAAAGTTTTGGCAGCATCTCCCTGGTGTTCTCCGAATACACACCCTCTTGACCTGTTGTCGAGACGTGTATTGGGAGAACAGCGGGGAGATGTGCCGAAATTTTCTCTGGAGTTGTACAACAGCTTAGGCACGTGCCTGAATCACATATCCTCGAATGGGATTAGGGCCTAACCTAATTAGAGAATAGGAGTCATCGCTTATGTGAAATATAATCATGTCAGATATATGAATTGCTTTCTCTCATGAAGTTTAGGTTTGACATATATATATATTCGAAATGTCGTAAAGAGAGAGCACCGGCTCAACACCAGAGAGAGAAGAAGATACTCCCTCCGCATCACCGAGTAAGGTCAGAAAGGGCCGAGGACTGAGTAAAGGGGCTGCAGGGAGAACTCCGCAGGTTCTCCACTTTAATGCCACGGGAGTTTGCACGGGTCCTGGCAAGTGTAAGGGGCGCTACTCCTCTTTTCTCGGCCAATTGGTGAGGGCGAGAGTGCCGATCACAGTGAAGGACTGGAGGAAGGAAGTCAGCGCCAAGCAAAAGAACCGGCTGTGGGACAAAGTTAAGGGGAAATGGATTATACGAGAGGAAGATGAAATCAATGCGAGACGGTACGCTTTGAAGAGAATGGGTGTGGCTTTGAGGCATTTTAGGGTTATCATGTATGCTGAGTACGTGTTGAAAAGCCGTACTCCCTTCCAAAGGTATCCGTTTGTTACTCCCGAGGTTTGGGAGGAGTTCACAAGGATAAGGACTTTGCTCGAGGCGGAGGAGCTGAGAGAGAGGAACACCGCTATACAAAGGCATAACACACATGCGCATCACCTTGGTTCCGGTGGCTATGTAGGGAAGAAGGCAGAGTGGACACGACAAGCCGAGGAGTGTGCAAACTCTGGGACAACGATGCCTTACTTCCACATATGTGAGGAGCGGGCACGCGATTGGGTATTAGCGAGGACGAAGAAAACTTCTGACGGTCAGCTTGTGGTTCCAAACCCTGCGACCGCACAGATCGTCTCCACCATCGTAAGACATCTAACATAGTACATTGCAACTGACCCTTCCCATTGTATTGTAGCACTGACTTATATTCGCTTCCTGTCAGAGGAGGTAAGCCAGCAAAAAGAGCAAGGAACATTTCAAAGCCAAGGGTCAAGAGACATCCTATCTTCGGCAATCGGGAAGGCCGATCATAAGGATCGGGTGCTTGCTGCAGGTGCGGGGCATACGAAGTGGTCCTTCTTTCAAGAGGAGAGCGCTTCCAGTGCCAGATCAAGATCATGGGAAGCACGTGAGGTGCGCCTAAGGGCCCAAGTGAAGGAGGAGATGAGGCAGGAGATGGAGGAGGCATCGATTATACGTGAGGAGCGCCTAAAGGCTGAGATGATGGCGATGATCTCCCAGAGTCAGGGTCATGTAGCCCCGCCTGTGATACGCCCTAGCAGCTGCGTTTCCAGAAATGATCAGCCCGGTCCCCACTTCAAGGTAATAAGTGTTTCTGAGTAAAATGTACATGAGTAAGCTAACAAATATTATGATCAAGTTGCGCACAGCAAAGATTATGATCAAGTTGCGCACTTCTTGTAGGATCCTGCCAAGTGCCAGCTAGTCCTGATCGAAGACAGAATATGCATTGAGGTTGGACGCGGGGTTGCATTTCCAAGCAAGGAGGATGACACGGTGCATGGTACACCTTTGGGGAAGGGCTACATGAGGGTGCAGGTGGACTATGTCCACGATGATTTCCCGTCTCATGCGCTGGAGTTCCCCCGAACGAAGATATCACCACTCTCGGGCAAGCACGGATGTCGTTCATCAAGTGGCCCATGACTGGTATCATAGTGCAGAAGGTATAAAACTCCGCATCTTGTCCATCATTTCAATACTGCAGCACGTCCCGTTACATATATGCATGTTCTTTGCAGGTCACTGCTCATGCACCTGCTCCTACACTTGCTGCTACACCTGCTCCTACGCTTGCTCCTGCTATTGCACCTACTCCTGCTGCTGCTCCTGTTGCTGCACCTGCTCCTGCTACTGCACCTGCTCCTCCAGCTGCACCTACAACTTCTCCGGCTCCTAAACGGAGTGCACAACTGGTGCACAAAAGGTCTACTAGCACGCTGACGAAAAATCCACAGGAGAGCTCAGAGAATCCCTCTAGGAAGAAGTCCAAGTTGTCATAAACCACAGAGCCCCCTTATGATTCTAAGTTGTTCATACATGGAAAGCCTTTTCTCCCAAGTAGTGAATTGAATGCTTTAGGCTTGTGCACTCGCTTGCTACACGGATAGTACATCGACAAGTCACATGAGGTCGAGCCTCGCGTCGATTTCAATGTGAAGTATCAAGGGGGACACTTCCACCGCCAGGAGGATGGGATCTTCCCAGTGAGTTTTGAGGATCTGTTCTTTTTGTACAGCTTGAAAACCATCGATATTTGTACTGTACGATGCTGGACGTTGTGAGTATTGCACCATACTCATCCCTATGACTATTTATTGATTTTGTGTTATGTTTTTGAACAATTGACATGACTTGTAGGATAATGAGGCAGCGAGCCGTGAAGGGTTGACAACTTGTCGGGTTTATTGACCCCGAGATGGTGTCTGCGATCATGGCTAGGTTGCAATCGGAGTTCCTTGTAGGATACATTAAGCAGGCATTGCATGTTGAGGCAAAAAAGGACTTCATTCTCTTCCCGTACCACCAGGAGTATGTACTACTATAAAATTCAATTACTTGTACGCACTTAAACCGTATATGAACTTATTTTCTTGCGTTGTGTACCGTTTAATAAGCAACCATTGGGTTCTACTTGTGGTTGTTCCGAGTGAAAACAAAGTCTACACATTTAACTCACTCGAAAATAGACCGATGGACTACGCGATCCAGCGTATTTTGGAGAAGTAAGTACATTCCTCTAAACTAACACTGTACATATTGAACTACGTTAGATATTTTTTACCTCAATGGCATCTCTCCAATGCATGTAGGGCTTTCTTTTCTTACATTGCGGAAGGTGGCCGGCACAATGATAAACAAGGGAACAAATTGGAGTGGAAGCGCTTCAAGGTACAAGTGTCTATCATAGAATTTCTTTCTCACACCTATTATTCATCTCCTAATTTAAGTTTCTTTATTCACAGTGTCATCAACAGGGGTGTGATGACATGTGCGGCTTTTACGTGATGCATCACATGTTGATTCTGGTCGGCTGCTCAAATCTTTTCCCTAAGGTATAGAACTGATTATTGCACTACTGTCAATATAATACTGCCAATGTGATATTTGTTTACATGCATAATACTATCAGTCTTTTAAAATCAAATTTTAAAACTTAAATATATTAGTGCACTACTTTCTTGCAGGACCTTGATATCCCCCGGAAGAGCCTAAGCAACAAGGATCTCAAGAAATTATGAGACCACATATGCCAGTAGTACTGGACAGAAGTTATTTTGGAGGATGGTAGATTTAAAGACCCGACAGGCTCTTATTAGTCAATATATAATGTAAACAATATTAATGGGAATGTGATGTGTACGGAATGCGATATGCTTGGATGTTTATGTGAATGTTCTGTGATAATGTATTAGAGATTGTGATGTATGTTATGTTTCATATTGTGAATGTTCTTTGATAATGTTATGTTCTGTGATATCACAATCAGTTCCCAACAAAAACCGATTGTAATAATTCCTCATCACAATCGGTTCCTAATAAAAACCAATTGTAATAATATTCTCATCACCATCGGTTCCTAACAAAAACCGATTGTAATAATACCTCATTACTATCGGTTCGCAACAAAAACTGATTGTAATAATACCTCATTACAATCGGTTCTCAATAAAAACCGATTGTAATAATACATAATCACAATCGGTTCCTAACAAAAACCGATTGTAATAATGTCTCAGCACAATCGGTTCCAAAAAAGAACCGATTGTGATAATAAGCTTATCACAATTGGTTCCGAACAGCCGATTGTGATAATGCCCTCATCACAATCGGTTTCCAACAAAGAACCGATTGTGTTGACTACTAATTACTATCGTTTCAGAACCGACTGTGATAAGGTTTACTCATCTCTGTTGTTAGACTTTCTATCGCTACTAGAACCGATTGTGGTGATGAAAAAGAACCGATTATGTAACATCCTGAGTTGTTACTGCCTTTTTAATTGTAAATTATTGCCTTGAGAGTCATTTGGATTCCAATTTGGAGTTAATTGTGTTTGGATTTAATTGTTTGCGCCGTTTCATTTTTAGTTTTTGCCCCAAAACCTTATTTCGTGTTACGGCTAGAATTTCCTAGCAACTGTACCTCCTAAACTCTCTTTAGCTATTTTAGAACCCATCCCAAAAGTTTCGGGAAGAATTTCCAAGTTTCGGAGCTTTTCGGAAAATTTGGGGACTTTTCCTGCCAGGGCGGCAGTACCGTCGACCCTAGGCCGGTACTGCCGGCCAAGGCGACCGGGCAGGGGGCAAAAGACTTTGCTGCTGCCCGTTGCCTTGCCACCTCCTCTATTTCTAGAGGCTTCTCCCTCACTCCTTCCCCAGCCGACTCCCTCTCCCTCTCATTCTCACTCTCACTCTCTCTCTCTCTCCCATGGAGGTCTCTCCCTCTCTCTCAAGCATTCCTTCTATCTAAACCACTCTCTCCGACGTCCTTGAGCTTGAGGAGGAGCAAGACCAGGACGAGATCATCTTCCCCAAGCCCTAGTATCATCTTGAGGTAAGTGACACAAGTTGGAATCAAACCTTTGAGATCTGAGCTCATTCCTCCATTTCCTTTTTCTTCTTTTTGTTCTACTCTTCTTTCCATTAGTTGAACCCTAGAAAACCTAGTGGTGATGCTCAACTTTTAGCTAGTTGAATCCCTAGACCTAGGTTAAGTTGTTCCAGGTGTTAGAGTTTTAGTTAGCGCGAGAACCGAGTTCGAAATCCTAGTTTCTTATTTCGTCAGATTATTCGGTTAAAAGTCATTTTCGTAACTTTTGGAAAAGATCCTTTAAACCCTAGTTCCAAAAGCTGGGAAAATCACACTAAAATGTATTCGATGCCGTTGAAGTTCGAGTTTCACAAAAAGAATCGAGTTTGAATTCGATTCGGGTTGAAAGTCAAAATTTGGCTTGAATTAGGATTCTCGAGTTTCTCGAGTAAGAAGTTAGGTCAAGCGAAGTCGGAACCTTGTGTGGAGCACGTGAATGGGTCCTTACCATTGCCGAGAACCCATCCATGCAATCACCGCGAAGTTCCAAAGTTGCTTGCGCAAAAACCCATTTCGAACCCTAGCACTACCGACATGGTGAGGCCGGTACTGCCGCCTTGGCCGGCACTACCGCTCCCACACCACCAGTAGCGAAAATCCAGTAGGTTATCCTCTTCAGCCGTTAACCTCTGGCACTACCGCCGTGTAGGTCCGGTACTGTTGCTCGACCGGAACTACTGGAGTTAAGCCCCAAGTAGTTATTTTCCAGAGTTCCTTTTTGTGTTCGTAGTCTTTGGTACTACCGATTTTAAGGGCCAGTACTGTCGACCGTAGCGCGGTACTACCGAGCTTTAAATGTCGGTACTGCCGAGCTCCGAATCAAATTTGGTTTTCGTTTGGGTCTTTTTCTCTCGTGTTCGCTCTTCGGTTGTTATCTGATTTTAGGAGCTTAATGCCTTGATTTCTGTGGATCTTATTCGTTTTATCGTTGTTTCTGTTGTTGCGCATTCGGTTAGACGTTGGCGCCTCAGGAGCTGTCGACGAGGATCCAGACTACGACCCCGAGAACACGTGTGACACAGAAGCAGAGCAAACAGGCAAGCACCCCCGTTGAACATATTGAACCTATAATTGCAAATGTACTTTGTTTTCTTCCAAACTATTATGCATGCATATGAAAGTGGTACAAGTATTTAAATTGTGGAAAATGGTAGTTAGATTCGAATCTGGATGGTTTGGAAGAAAACAAAGTAGACGTTGGTGCCTCGGGAGCTGTCGACGAGGATCCAGACTACGACCCCGAGAACACGTGTGACACAGAAGCAGAGCAAACAGGCAAGCACCCCCTTTGAACATATTGAACCTATAATTGCAAATGTACTTTGTTTTCTTACAAACTATTATGCATGCATATGAAAGTGGTACAAGTATTTAAATTGTGGAAAATGGTAGTTAGATTCGAATCTGGATGGTTTACCCCGATTGCAATATGGTTATGCGAACCTTGTTTAACCTTAGGATAAGGTTAGGCACTATATTAAGTGTCACTTGGGATTATAAGTCTAATATATAGTTGCATATGCTTAGCCCAGCGCTAGATTGATTGATTATTGATCGGTGGACTCAGTCAATCAAAACCTTCAGGGATTATTATCGGAATTTCTAAATTGGTGATTTAATGGAAAATGTTATGTTGATAAAAATATGAAAGAGAAAAAGGTGAAAAGAGATTTTATGCCGAACGGATGATGGGAGGTCTCGTCTGTGTAATCCTAAGGACTAAAATTGATGCTCTTAACTGAGTCTTTTCGTACAACCACATGTGCTAGTATGGGATAGCCTGAACCCAGTACAGGAGTTGGGATTTAGTCTTGTGCCGTGGTAGGTCGAAGTAGTTGGACAGTCACCGATGTACTGGTGTTGTTCAGAATACTCCCTCACCTCGCGCAGTGTTGGAGACTGTGAGACCCCGAATCAGCTATCCGAAATCTCCTATGTATTTCCGTACTAGTCCCAGATCAGTAGCTAGTACACACAGTCAACAGTGATACTTCATTGCCGAACATAACGAAATTGTAACATAAATATTAAAGTATGGGCCACATGGCCACTTATTACAATACTCGGTCAAGAGACCGGAGACACGACAGCGGAAGCAAAAGCGACAACAAGCGAACACCAAAACCACCATAGGCGACGACAAGAAGCGCGACTAGCTATCTTGGCAATCCTCCTCGAACTCACCATCTTCAGCTGCGTCCTGGTAATTCTCTAATGATGACAAGTTGTGTAGCACGTGAGTACAAAAGTACTCAGCAAGTCGGGGAAAGTAAGTGTATGGGGGGCTTTCCAAAGGAAGCTTATTAGGGGTCTGAAAGACTGAGATGGCGATCAGAGGGGGGTGAATGATCCCAAATAAAATTATCCCCTACTCAACGTACTCCAAAAATCCCGCAAAGAAACTCGGTGCTCCTCAAAATCGCAAAACCCGCAAACTCGGGAACGACTAAACAACTATGTGTATCCCAAGCTTACATGGATGAGAACCATGAATGATGTGAGGGATTTTTTAAATCACAATCCTGGTTGTCAAGTGTCCAAAGCAAAGACGGATCAATTCAAATACTTCTTTTCTAAAAGAGATCAAGCCAAAACACAAAAGCCTCTTTTAGAAAAGCAAAAACAGATTTTTCAGGAATTGTCCTCACTTAGAGCAGGTGGATGGTGGACTTCTGTTGCTCCAACATTTTTGGGAATTTTTCACCCTGTGAGCATATGAGCATGATGACAAGTTGTGTAGCACGTGAGTACAAAAGTACTCAGCAAGTCGGGGAAAGTAGGTGTATGGGGGGGGGCTTTCCAAAGGAAGCTTATTAGGGGTCTTTTGCATAAAGCCAAATTTTATTAAACCATACTTAAGTATAATTGTCATAAAGCACATTTTCACAATTACTTTAGCAATTGAATTATTTAATATTGCAGTGAAGGTTCTATCCACCATCACTAATATAAAGGCTCTAACCGCCAACTTTCAAAAGATCAAGTTTAATCACATATGACTCTTTCCGTCAAAGTATAAAACATGTTCTATCCACCTTGTTGGTTCAATCCGCCATTGCACATCCGAGAGTTCTAACCACTCCCGAATCCCAAAACCAACACCATTTAGTTTTACAAACAAAACCAAAGTCTACCAATATGAAGCATTCTTTGCTTTGCCTTTGACCGTAGGCACGGCTATTCGAATAGTTTTAACTCTGCAGAGGTGTACAACTTTACCCACAAGGCATGATCGTCTCTTGATGCCAAGCTATTAACACACTTCCTTTGGTGTGCCGGCAGAGAGATCATGACAAGGCCGTTACAATGTATACACCTAACCCGACCCACCCGCTGAGGTTTCACCGCTGTTAGGGTTCTAGCCACCCAGTACAGAAGCCCCCTCTTGCGCCTTGTGAGAAAAACAACATTGCCTCTATCCGGCACTCACATTCCACCATTTGGTGAGTCTAAGTTAGGTTTCTACAAATTAGTTAGCCAGGTCGTACCATTGTAGACATGTGGTAGTACGGTTATGCTTAGAATGGACAATCACAAGCGTCGGTCCTTAATTGACTTGGGGCGGCACTTGCACAATGCAACTAGTGCTCCATCCGCACCCACCCGACAATCCAATCCGCCCAAGTCCAAACCATTTTTCCTTTGCTTTTTATTTTATAAAAATAGTACTAAAATCATAATAATCATTTACAAATCATACTTGAAATCATTCTTTTTGAGTAATCCCACCCATGGGTTGTTTTCATCAATATTGGTCCTAAGCAATTCTACCGTACTATTGCACAAAGGGTACCATAGAAGTGCAAACATGGCCTAGCAAATATCCTAGGGTTACAAGTAACATGGATGTCAATAACAAAAGAGGTATTCACAATTCGGATTAACTATGCCCTTATATTTGACATATGATGATAAACATAGCATGCAAGTTTATAAAACATTTAAAACACATTTATAAACATGGGGTCAACATGCGTCAAGGAGACTTGCCTTCAGTCGCGGTGAGGTCGTCGAACGTTTGAAATCCGACGGCGGGGTCGGCGGACTCGGTCGGTTCCTCGGCTACGCGCAAAACGAGACAATAAATAAATACAAGAAAATAAATAAATTCCAAAAATTACAAAAGTAGTACTGGCAGGTAGATCTTGATTTTAGATGAATTTAGGAATTTTAACGGAGTCAATTAGAGTTCGGACGGAAAAGATACGAGCTTCCGAAGTTTGAAATTTGGAAAATTGAAAAACGAAGGAATATTTCGCGGAATATTCCTTTTCATTTTTTCTGATTTTTGGTTGGACTTGGGGTCTATGTCAAGTGGGTCCCACATGTCATAGACTTGGCCTTCTTCATGCTAGACTCAAGCCATGGGAGGGAGAGGAGAGCTTGGAGGGGGGTGAGGCTTGGCCAAAGTGGAGCGACGGCCACATGGCGGGCGGGCGCTGGTTCCAAAGATCTGAGCACGCCAAGACGGGCGCGCTGAGCGATCACCACAAGGTGGTGGGTCGGGCGGCGGCGGAGGCGGCAGCGGCCGGGCACGCACGGGCAGAGCCCCAAACTAACAGAGAGCCCGTTTTCCCCCAAAAATCCAAATTTTTGCACCATTTCGCATGAAACTTGACCAAATAAATTCATGAATCATCTAGAGGACATCCTTAGGGATCTATAGGAGCAAGGAATTGGATCCAAACTCACCGGAGACGACGAATTTGGTGATGAACGGAGCTCCGGCCGAAATGACAAAAACGCGAAATTCGTCTCCAAATCTTGAGAGATCCTAAAATTGATTGAAAGATTAGATACTAGACTTCCTCACGGTCACAAGGAACCAACCGTAGTTGAGAAAGACCCACCGGAGAGAGAGTTATGAGGATGAACACGAAGAACTCCAAAAATGGCGACCCAGCGTTGGTTTTCTTGATCTCCCGGTTGATTGGGTTGGAGAGGCAAGGAATGGTGGTGTGCACAGGAAAGAAGACTCCACCACGGAGGTTTAGGAACTGACGTTGCGCGATTTAGGGAAGAAACGACCGAGTAAATGACATTTAATTGCATTTCGGTTTTTGGCTGACGGTTTCAATTCTAGCGAGATCCCGGGCTATTGATGGTAGGGAATGGAGAGAGGACGTCGATACGGATTCAACGGATCCGGCCGCGATTGATTTGGAGTTGTATTGAGGGAGATATGGGCATTTGAATCATGAACCCTAGTATGGAAGTTTTGGGAAGCCATGGCTCTGTTGTTCAGCTCAAGGTGGAAGAAGGTGAACAGTAACCGCCACGTGGTAGCACGGGATTGGCCGGGAATTACATAAATAAACCGCCCTAGAGAAAAATTAGGAAAAATGGTCTAAAAATTCCGAAAAAATTCCTAGAACCATTTTGGAATATTTGGAACCCAATAAAATTGGTTTCACGGAATTTGGATGAAATTTGTGGATTTGAAAATTCGGGCGCGAATAATGGGCATTAAACAAAAGCCGTGCGAGATAAAATAGGAGCGAAGTTCCAAAAATCCGGGGAATCATTCCAAAAATCATTTTGGAATATTTGAGACATAATTGAAGTGATTTTGGGTTTTTTTGGGCATTTTTGGACTCGGGTGAAATTTCGGGTACCGGCGGGAATCTGG
Organism: Rhipidocladum racemiflorum; assembly: GCA_036346355.1. Classification (NCBI taxonomy): domain Eukaryota; kingdom Viridiplantae; phylum Streptophyta; class Magnoliopsida; order Poales; family Poaceae; genus Rhipidocladum; species Rhipidocladum racemiflorum. The sequence goes on along the minus strand of CM070592.1, from coordinate 29,450,900 downwards.
AAAATTTGATTTTTCGAACGGAAGGGAATTAAATCCCGATTTTGGATGGGAAAGGATGCCAGGTTAATATAAATACCAAGGAAACTCCAATTTTTTTAATGTAATTAATTTAAATTTGATTTTTCTCCAGAAGGCGAAACTGAGGATGTTACAAACCTACCCCCCTTAGAGAGAATCTCGTCCCCGAGATTCGGACGGAGAAAGAAAAAGATCAGGAAATTCTGCTCGAAGATCTTCTTCACGCTCCCAGGTAGCTTATTTCTCAGAATGGTTACTCCACTGAACCTTGCAAAATTTGATCACACGACTTCGGGTTCGTCGTTCGGTTTCATCCAAAATCTTGACTGGATACTCTGGATACGACAGGTCCTCCTTTAGTTCCATTTCTTCTAATGGCATCTGATGCTCGGGTACTCAGAGACATTTCTTCAGCTGAGACACATGAAAGACGTCATGTACCCCAGACAACCACGGAAGCAACTCCAACTTATAAGCCACTTCTCCTTTTCTGGCAACCACTGGGAATGGTCCGATGTAGCGGGGCGCTAACTTTCCACTGACTCGAAACCATTTCATTCCTTTCAATGGGGAGACCTTCAGATACACATGATCACCAGGGGCAAAGCTTAATTCCCGTCGTCGATTATCGGCATAGCTCTTCTGTCTAGACTGGGCGGTCTTCAGATTTGCGCGGATCTATCTGACTTGCTCTTTAGCTTCTTTCAGAATATCAGGTCCAACTATCTGCCCACCTTCAGTTTCCTTCCAATACAAGGGTGTCCTGCATTTTCTTCCGTATAGAGCTTCAAAAGGCGCCATCTTCAAACTCGCCTGATAACTGTTGTTATAGGAAAACTCAGCATAGGGCAAATTCTGATCCCATGAACCTTTATATGTTAGAGCACAGGCTCTCAACATGTCTTCTAGGATTTGATTTATTCTTTCCGTCTGTCCATCCGTCTGGGGATGATAAGCAGTACTGAAGTTTAAATTCATACCCAATACCTCATGCAACTTCCGCCAAAACCTCGAGGTGTACTGAGATCCCCGATCGGACACGATGTTCTTCGGCACACCGTGCAAACACACAATCTTGGCCTTATAAAGTTCTACAAGCTTGTCACCAGAATAAGTCGTCTTCACAGGAATAAAGTGGGCCACTTTAGTTAATCTATCCACAATAACCCAGATAGAGTCATATCCAGATTTGGTTTTGGGTAATCCAGTTATAAAATCCATTCCAATTTCTTCCCATTTCCAAACAGGAACTTGCAAAGGCTGTAACAAACTGGCTGGTCTCTGATGCTCGGCCTTAACCAACTGGCAAACATCACAACATGTCACGAAGTCAGCCACTTCCTTTTTCATATTGGACCACCAATATTTTCCTTTCAAATCCGCATACATCTTGGTACCTCCCGGATGAATGGAATATACGGAATCATGAGCTTCCTTCAAGACCACTTCCTTGATTTCTTCTTGGTTGGGGACTACTATCCTTTTCCCAAACCAGACAGTACCTTTTTCATCTTTCGAAAATCCAGGGTGTTTCCCTTTCTTCAAGCCATCTTTTAGGTCTGCAATACCCTTATCATCCTTCTGAGCCTCTCGGATCTGATCTTCCAAGGTCGATTGTACCTCAATATTGTAAATACATCCTTCATTCACCCATTACAAGTTAAGACGCCGGAATTCTTCATGAAGAGCTGGTTGGCTTTCCTGTACCATAACATTGTTGCAGTAGCCCTTCCTGCTTAAGGCATCCGCAGCCACATTAGCCTTTCTATGATGGTAATGGATTCCAACATTATAATCTTTTACCAGTTCCAACCATCTTCTCTACCTAAGGTTGAGATCCGACTGAGTGAAGATATACTTCAAACTTTTATGATCCGTATAGATCTCACACCTATTGCCGATCAGGTAATACCTCCAAATCTTGAGTGCATGCACCACTGCGGCTAACTCCAAGTCATGAGTGGGGTAGTTTTCTTCATGAGGTCGCAGTTGTCTTGAAGCATAGGCTATAACTTTTCCTTCTTGCATCAAAGCACATCCCAGACCTTGCTTTGACGCATCACAGTAGACCTCGAAATCCTTATGGATATCTGGTAAAACAAGCACTGGGGCTGAAGTTAATCTCTTCTTCAACTCCTGAAAGCTCTGTTCACATGATTTAGTCCATTCAAACTTCTTTTCCTTCTTCAGAAGCTGGGTAAGAGGCCTTGCTATCTTCGAGAAACCTTCAATGAATCTTCGATAGTAACCAGCTAATCCAAGAAAACTTCTGATGTCCGGGACGGACTTTGGTTGCTTCCAATCTAAAACATCTCTTACTTTTGCTGGATCCACGGCTACTCCTTCAGCAGAAATGATATGACCCAGGAAAGATACCTCTTTCAACCAAAAGTCACACTTGCTGAACTTAGCGTACAACTGATGCTCCCTTAACGTTTCCAAGACTATCCTTAGGTGTCTTCATGTTCTTTTCGACTTTTGGAATAAACAAGGATGTCGTCAATAAAGACTACAACAAACTTGTCTAAATACTCCATGAACACTTTATTCATCAGGTTCATGAAATAGGAAGGAGCATTGGTTAATCCAAAAGACATTACTGTAAACTCGTACAGTCCATATCTGGTAGTGAAGGCTGTTTTCGGAATATCTTCCTTCCTTATTTTCAGCTGATGATATCCCGATCTCAAATCTATCTTGGAGAAGACTTGAGCTCCCTTCAACTGATCAAACAGATCATCTATCCGAGGTAGCGGATACTTGTTCTTTATGGTGACCTCATTCAAAGATCTGTAGTCTATACACATCCTCAGACTCCCATCCTTCTTCGTGACGAAGATCACGGGCGACCCCCAAGGCGACGAACTGGGCCTGATGAATCCTTTTTCTTGTAGTTCCTCAATCTGTTTCTTCATCTCGACTAACTCATTGGAAGGTAGCCGGTAAGGTCTCTTCGAGATCGGAGCAGTTCCAGGTACAAGCTCAATCACAAACTCGACATCCCGATCTGGTGGCATACAAGGCAACTCTTCTGGGAATACATCCGGGTACTCATTGACTATCGGTACATTTTCCAATGATGTACCTTTCAGACGGTTCAGTGTGCTACCCCCCTTAGAGGAAAGATTAGACAAGAACTCCACTCTAATCCCCTCAGGGCTGATAAGAGAGATAGCTCTACTAGCACAATCTATCTGACCCTTATACTTGGTTAACCAATCCATTCCAAGGATTACTTCTATACCCTTAGTATCCAATAGTATTAAGTTCGCTAGGAACTTTACCCCTTTTATTACTATATCCATTTTCGGACAAACAACAGTTGTTCTTAATTTTTTACCAGGGGATTGAACTAACAAAGGGTTTCTTAACGGTACTGTATCCCAAGCATGCTTTTTAACCACATAATCTGATATGAAAGAATGTGTTGCACCAGAATCAAACAGAACTGAAGCAGGGACTGAATTGACATGGAACTTACCATAAACCACATCAGGCGCATCTTGAGCCTCCTCCGCAGTGATATGGTTCACACGCCCTCTTCCGGCAGTCCTCGGCGTCCGCGGGGTCTGCGGCGTACCTCTTCCTTGAGCTGGTGCAGGAGCACGAGCTGGTGTTGATCCGAGGTTAAACCTCACTGGGGTCACCGGCTGACGCTTCTGAGGGCAATTGTTGGCGTAGTGCCCCATCTCCCTACAGTTGAAGCACTGCACTCCTGCCATCGCGGTTCCACTTTTCTGAGCTTGGGCTCCTGTACTGCCGGCAAGGGCTTGACCAACTGGGCGAGGGGTAGACATTGGGGTCCTTGGTGCGTTGGAAGCTGCTGGGCTGCTGGGCTGCTGTTGGAAAGTGCAGGGCCTGGAGCTGCTGGCACCTCGTTGGTTTTGGAACATCATCTTACGCTTGCGCGACTCAAATAGCTGATGCTGAGCATCCTCCTGAATCAGCTCCTTGTTCACCATGTGTTGGAACGAAGGGAAGTCGTTCGATACCAGCTGGATCTTCAGGTTAGGGTCAAGGCCTTCCATAAAACGCCAAATCTTGGCCTCATCAGTTGCGACATCAGCAGCCGCATAGCGTGAAAGCTGGGTAAACCGGTTCAGGTACTCTGACACCGACAAGTTCCCCTGTTGTAGCTTATGAAACTCCCGTCGTTTCATCTCCATGATGCCCTTCGGGATATGGGTGGCTCGGAAAGCTTCAACGAATTCATCCCAAGCGAAATTCTGAGGATCAGCATGGGCGGCACAGTAATTCTCCCACCAGTTAGCTGCAGTACCCTTCAACTGGTGCGAAGCAAACCTGACGCTCTCCAGGTCGTCACACTGAGCCAGGTGGAGCTTCCTTTCCACCTCTTTTAGCCAATCATCCGCTTCTAGCGGATCCACTGCTCCCGAAAAGGTGGGAGGTCTTGTCCTCATAAATTCTCCGAATTTGGACTGAGGTGGTTCTGCTGCTTGAGCTGGTGCAGCCTGAGGTTGGTTCAGAACATTCTGAGCTAGGGCTTGCAGAAGCTGGATCTGCATTGCCATCATCTGTTCGAGGTTGGGCGGTTGAACTGGAGGTGGGGACGGCGGCGGATCATGTTGAGGGGCAGGTGGCAGTCTTTGGTGAGCGGTGGCGGTAATTGTCCGACGGCATCCTGCTGCTGCTGCGGCTCCACATACTCTTCGTCTTGGAAGTGCACGGGTCTACGGGCTCTACCGTGACCTCTTGCTCTTCCGCGGCCACGACCACGGCCAAGGTTCTACATCTGCAACACGGGCGGTCAAGCACAAGGAAAGAGGGAAAAGCACAGGTAAGAGTCAGGGGACTAAACAACACCCACAACGACAAAGCACACAACAGAAGGGAAAACCAACTGAACTCCAATTAAAACAAAAATAGTTTTGGTGATGGTTGTATCACAAATGCCTAAGGGCACGATACAATCCAACAAGCACTTATTCAACATTCTACTCGAAACAAAATGAGGTTCTTCAGACTAAAACAACTAGACGCTTGCGTCACTCTCGTAGACACGCGGGGACGGGACCTCCTCCTCCTCGCTCCTACTGCGGGAAGGTGAAGCTGAAGAAGAAGGTCCTGCACCTCCAGGGGCAGCCAAGAAGCTCAAAGACACTCCCAACGGTGACTGACACCGAACTGACTTGCCCACGGTAGTACGAAGCCTCAAGCCTTGATGACGCTTGGCGGGCAGAGCGTCGATGGGCACATCGCGGGTAGGTGGGTCCTCCGGAACAGGCACTGGTGGTGGTGGTGCTACGGGCTATGCCACCTGCACAGGAGCCGGTGGTGGAAGCGAACGGGCGTCCCTCCTCTCCTCCAGGAGTCGCTGGTTCTCCTTTCTCACTGTAGTCCAAGCTCGACGCAAATCCTGGAGCTCGCTGGTGATCCGCACATAGGCCTCATCCTGAGCCTGGATGAGAGACCCCATGTGCACCACTGTCGGGTCGGCCTCCTGGTCCAAATTCCTGAACTGGCTACAAACCATCCCGACCTGGAATCGGGGAAAAAGACGGTACGGGGAGTCCTCAAGCTGATCGCGGTAGCTTTCCCCCAACTGGAGGATAGCCTTTCTAGCAGCGTCCTGCAGCGCATACGCCAGAATCGACCTCTCGGCCGTAAAGTAGAACGGTCGGTCCTCCGCGCGGACTCGGCTCCTCGCGAAAACCAGCAACCGGACCTGCCACAAGTCCTGGCCAAGACAGGGAACAAACTAGTAGCAATACTCAGGACGATGGGGAAACCCCAACTCCTGCAGCATCAGCGACAGCTCCTCGCAGAAACCTCCAGCCTGAGCGGCGAAAGTGGTGACAGTCGGCATCTACAAATTTTGAAGAAAAAAAAGTGGGATCAGTAAACAAATTTTAAATAAAGGATAGGATAAGCACAAGACACTAAGACAGGGGGAGGTAGAAGCAAAGGAACTTAAACTTTTGTAAGTATGTTTTTATAAAAATATTAGTCCTTAAGGATTTGCCATTCTAACTAAGTCACGGCCTACAGTCGTCCAGGCTCTGATACCACCGCTGTGAGACCCCGGATCAGCTATCCGAAATCTTCTGTGTATTTTCGTACTAGTCCCAGATCAGTAGCTAGTACACACAGTCAACAGTGATACTTCATTGCCGAACATAACGAAATTGTAACATAAATATTAAAGTATGGGCCACATGGCCACTTATTACAATACTCGGTCAAGAGACCGAAGACACGACAGCGGAAGCAAAAGCGACAACAAGCGAACACCAAAACCACCACAGGCGACGACAAGAAGCGCGACTAGCTATCTTGGCAATCCTCCTCGAACTCTGCGGGGAAGAACCCACCATCTTCAGCTGCGTCCTGGTAGTTCTCTGATGATGACAAGTTGTGTAGCACGTGAGTACAAAAGTACTCAGCAAGTCGGGGAAAGTAGGTGTATGCGGGGGGGGGGGGGCTTTCCAAAGGAAGCTTATTAGGGGTCTTTTGCACAAAGCCAAATTTTATTAAACCATACTTAAGTATAATTGTCATAAAGCACATTTTCACAATTACTTTAGCAATTGAATTATTTAATATTGCAGTGAAGGTTCTATCCACCATCACTAATACAAAGGCTCTAACCGCCAACTTTCAAAAGATCAAGTTTAATCACATATGACTCTTTCCGTCAAAGTATAAAACAGGTTCTATCCACCTTGTTGGCTCAATCCGCCATTACACATCCGAGAGTTCTAACCACTCCCGAATCCCAAAACAAACACCATTTAGTTTTAAAAACAAAACCAAAGTCTACCAATATGAAGCATTCTTTGCTTTGCCTTTGACCGTAGGCACGGCTATTCGAATAGTTTTAACTCTGCAGAGGTGTACAACTTTACCCATAAGACATGATCGTCTCTTGATGCCAAGCTATTAACACACTTCCTTTGGTGTTGCGGCAGAGAGATCATGACAAGGCCGTTACAATGTATACAGCTAACCCGACCCACCCGCTGAGGTTTCACCGCTGTTAGGGTTCTAGCCACCCAGTACAGAAGCCCCCTCTTGAGCCTTGTGAGAAAAACAACATTGCCTCTATCCGGCACTCACATTCCACCATTTGGTGAGTCTAAGTTAGGTTTCTACAAATTAGTTAGCCAAGTCGTACCATTATAGACATGTGGTAGTACGGTTATGCTTAGAATGGACAATCACAAGCGTCGGTCCTTAATTGACTTGGGGCGGCACTTGCACAATGCAACTAGTGCTCCATCCGCACCCACCCGACAATCCAAACCGCCCAAGTCCAAACCATTTTTCCTTTGCTTTTTATTTTATAAAAACAGTACTAAAATCATAATAATCATTTCCAAATCATACTTGAAATCATTCTTTTTGAGTAATCCCACCCATGGGTTGTTTTCATCAATATTAGTCCTAAGCAATTCTACCGTACTATTGCACAAAGGGTACCATATAAGTGTAAACATGGCCTAGCAAATATCCTAGGGTTACAAGTAACATGGATATCAATAACAAAGGAGGTATTCACAATTCGGATTAACTATGCCCTTATATTTGACATATGATGATAAACATAGAATGCAAGTTTATAAAACATTCAAAACACATTTATAAACATGGGGTCAACATGCGTCAAGGAGACTTGCCTTCAGTCGCGGTGAGCTCGTCGAACGTTTGAAATCCGGCGGCGGGGTCGGCGGACTCGGTCGGCTCCTCGGCTACGCGCAAAACGAGACAATAAATAAATACAATAAAATAAATAAAATACAAAAATTATAAAAGTAGTACTGGCAGGTAGATCTTGATTTTAGATGAATTTAGGAATTTGAACGGAGTCAATCAGAGTTCGGACGGAAAAGATATGAGCTTCCGAAGTTTGAAATTTGGAAAATTGAAAAACATGGGAATATTCTGCGGAATATTCCTTTTCCTTTTTCTGATTTTTTGTTGGACTTGGGGTGTATGGCAAGTGGGTCCCACATGTCATAGACTTGGCCTTCTTCATGCTTGAGCTCAAGCCATGGGAGGAAGAGGAGAGCTTGGAGGGCTTGGAAGGGGGGTGAGGCGGCGGGGAGGCGGCGGCGGCGCCTTGTGGCCTTCCTGACAGCGAGTGCACTGAGGCGGCAGCGGCCGGAGCGGGTCGGCCTTGGCGCGCTGGCGGCGGTGGCAGCGGCACGCATGGGCAGAGCCCCAAACTAACAGAGAGCCCGTTTTTCCCCAAAAATCCAAATTTTTGCACCATTTTGCATGAAACTTGACCAAATAAATTCATGAATCATCTAGAGGACATCCTTAGGGATCTATAGGAGCAAGGAATTGGATCCAAACTCACCGGAGACGACGAATTTGGTGATGAACGGAGCTCCGGCCGAAATGATAAAAATGCGAAATTCGTCTCCAAATCTTGAGGGATCCTAAAATTTATTGAAAGATTAGATACTAGACTTCCTCACGGTCACAAGGAACCAACCGGAGTTGAGAAAGACCCACCGGAGAGAGAGTTATGAGGATGAACACGAAGAACTCCAAAAATGGCGACCCGACGTTGGTTTTCTTGATCTCCCGGTTGATTGGGTTGAAGAGGCAAGGAATGGTGGTGTGCACGGGAAAGAAGACTCCACCACGGAGGTTTAGGAACCGGTGTTGCGCGATTTAGGGAAGAAACAGCCGAGTAAATGACATTTAATTGCATTTCGGATTTTGGTCGACGGTTTCAATTCCGGCGATATCCCGGGCTATTGATGGTAGGGAATGGAGAGAGGACGTCGATACGGATTCAACGGATCCGGCCGTGATTGATTTGGAGTTGTATTGAGGGAGATATGGGCATTTGAATCATGAACCCTAGTATGGAAGTTTTGGGATGCCATCGCTCTGTTGTTCAGCTCAAGGTGGAAGAAGGTGAACAGTAACCACCACGTGGCAGCGCGGGATTGGCCGAGAATTATGTAAATGAACAGCCCTAGAGAAAAATTAGGAAAAATGGTCTAAAAATTCCGGAAAAATTCCTAGAACCATTTTGGAATATTTGGAACCCAATAAAATTGGTTTCACGGAATTTGGATGAAATTTGTGGATTTGAAAATTCGGGCGCGAATAACGGGCATTAAACAAAAGCCGCGCGAGATAAAATAGGAGCGAAGGTCCAAAAATCCGGGGAATTGTTTCAAAAATCATTTTGGAATATTTGGGACATAACTGAAGTGATTTTGGGATTTTTGGGGCATTTTTGGACTCGGGTGAAATTTCGGGTACCGGCGGGAATCTGGAAAATTCGATTTTTCGAACGGAAGGGAATTAAATCCCGGTTTTGGATGGGAAAGGATGCTAGGTTAATATAAACACCAATAAAACTCCAATTTTTGAATGTAATTAATTTAAATTAGATTTTTCTCCAGAAGGCGAAACTGAGGATGTTACAAAGACTTTCGTTATAATGGTGGATGCTTTGCTGTGGGTAAAAGGCACGATGGGGCGCTAGCCATCGTCGGATCCGTGTGGGTGAAGCAAGTTTGGAGCTTTGGTGCCTAACTTCAAGTAATTGCGGCACTCTCGCCCGGCCCGGTGGTATACTGTGTTTGTGTGGGAAGCCCTCACCCATAGCAAAGGGCGCACATCGCCGGGGCTGACGCAGGACTGAAAACCGACAATTGGAAAAGTTTCGTCACAATCTAGCAAAACGAGTATTGCATGTATCGCGTGGCATGGTTGACATGATTGCTAGAATGTGTCATGTGGGTAAAGTGTGCATTCTCTGGAGAGATTACTTAAACTTATCGATTAGCCGTGCTCACGGTCATGAGCAACTTGGGTATTTGCTGTCAAGTATAGAATTTCGATTTTGTTTTCGAAAAAATGATTTGCAAGCGGTAGGTCTTTTAAAAGTTGAGATGGAATAAGCGAAATGTTGAGTCGTTGTACTCAAAGATTGGTTGGATTGGTGAATTCAATCGTCTGTGGTAATGATTCTTGATGTCGATTGATGGTAAGGTGGGATTTATTGGAGGAAATTGAATATGGTATGAAATGAAATGTACAATATGTATTGAATTACTTTCTTTAACTAAATGCTTTGAGAACTGTGCAGCATTTCGAACCTATTAGTCTATTGCAAATAAATTCTGCTTTCACGCAATTCTGAACTAGAATAGCAACCATCTTCCTTGTTTAGCCTGCATTATCAATATACTTACAAACAATAAAGTCTTGCGAGTACATACATGTACTCATCGTTTGCTCTGAAAACCTGCGTGAGGAGCAGAAGATGCTGGTGAAGACGGAGATGACCAGGAGTTCAGTGATTCAAACGTGGGTGGTACGTTTGGCGGCTAGCAGAGTGACATGCTCGCCGGTTGCCTGTGGGAATGGAGGCACACCGTGGTCGCTTTGCTTTTGTTTCTCTTATGCTCTTCTCTTTAGTTTACTTTAAGCCAATCGGCCTTTTGTAAACAGAAACAAGTTGTAATATTATCTATCGATATAATATATTACTTCTACTCTTAATTTGTGTTGCATGGAACGATACTACCTAACATAATATGTGACACTAGCCTACTGATCCAGGGACTAGTGACGATCACATATCCGCAGGAAGCTCGAATTGGAACCAATTGGGTGGGCATATGTGTTGGAAGATCTGTATCTGTACCTACCATAGTTAAGAAGTCTAAAGATAGAAAGATTAGATTGCACTTATCTTTATTGGTTTGTTGCTATTTCTAAGGTGTAATCTCCTGATTACGTACGCCACGGTGAGGGCTTTTCTCACCTCTATTTAAACACGGAATACGCGGCCTCCACAGGAGGTTAACACGCTTCTACCTATTGTGAAAGTATTTCATGGTATCAGAGCCTCTCCTCCTCTCCAATTAGATCTAATCTCTCCCATGGCGAGCTCCTCCACCAGCGCTACCATGAATCCTCTCTCTGGCCAAGCTATCACGAGAAACTAGCCAAAAACAATTTTTTGATATGGAAAGCACAAGTGCTTCCAGCGATTCGAGGCGCGCAGATGGAAGGATTTCTTACTGGCGCCAACCTTAGGCCTCCAATGGATATTGACAACAAGGAGAAGGATAGCGACAAGGTTATCAAGATATCAAATCCGGCTTATGAAAGCTGGATTGCTGCTGATCAGCAGGTGCTTGGGTACCTGCTGTCATCTCTGTCAAAGGAGGTTCTCACACAGGTAGCCACAATGACCACGGCAGCGCAAGTGTGGACGGCCATAGATGGTACGTTCTCTACACACTCTCGTGCACGATCTGTCAACACGCGCATGGCCCTATCTACCATGCAGAAGGGCAACATGACCGTGACGAAGTACGTGGGAAAGATGAAGGCATTAGGCGACGAGATGCTGTCCACGGGCAGACCCTTGGATGATGAAGAGATGACGTCGTACATTCTTGCTGGTCTTGACGTCGACTTTGATCCTTTTGTTGCTGCTGTCGTCACCAGGACTGAACCAATCACGGTAGCAGAACTATACTCATAACTTTTGGCCTTTGAAAACAGAATGGATCTGCGACGCGAAGGTGCATCTTCTTCCTCTGCTAATATGGCACGAAGAGGAGGCCGTGGTGCCCTCTCAAGAGGCGGACGGTTTGGTAATCGTGGTCGTGGTAGATGCCGCGGTCGCGAAGGTGGTGACTCTGGCGCCAATGGTCGGGGTAACTCCAAGCCTCGCCCAATATGCCAGCTATGCAACAAGCCAGGTCATGTTGTGACTGATTGCTGGCATCGTTATGATGAGAGCTTCATTCCAGAAAGCAGAAGTGCAGTCCCGGCTATCAACTTGTATGGAATCGATACAAATTGGTACATGGATACTGGCGCCACCGACCATATCTCAGGTGAGCTTGAGAAGCTCACTATTCATGACAAGTATAACGGCAAGGATCAAGTTCATGCTGCCAACGGCACAGGTATGAATATTAGTCATATTGGTCATTCTACTATCCAAACCCCTAAATGCGATCTTCACCTTAAAAATATTCTTCATGTTCCAAACGCCATGAAAAATCTCGTTTTAGCACATCGTCTGGTTCGAGATAATAATGTATTTTTAGAAGTTCATCCCAACTTTTTCTTGGTGAAGGATCAGGCAACGAAGACCACACTCCTTAAAAGGACATTGCCGCAATGGTCTCTACCCCCTGCCGCAAACAACTGCATCTACCAAACAAGTTTATGGAGCCATCAAGCCCTCACTTTCTAGATGGCACAATCGCATGGGTCATCCCTCTCTTCCTATAGTTCGCAAAATAGTTAATGAGAATAAACTTCCTTGTATCAGTGAGTCTTCTGTTGGTTCAGTGTGTGATGCTTGTCAACAAGCTAAGAGTCATCAGTTACCTTTTCCAAAGTCCTCTAGTATCTCAAAGTTTCCTTTAGAGTTGGTTTTCTCATATGTTTGGGGACCTGCTCCTACTTATGTTGGGGGTAAGAAATATTATGTCAGCTTTATTAATGATTATAGCAAATTTACTTGGATATATCTCAAATTCAAGTCTGAAGTCTTTCAAAAATTCCATGAATTCCAGACTCTTGTTGAGCGCCTTTTTAATAGAAAAATTATTGCCATGCAAACCGACTGGGTGGAGTATGAGAAACTTCATTCCTTCTTTACCAAAATTGGTATCACTCATCAAGTTTCATGTCCTCATACACATCAACAAAATGGCTCAGCTGAACGAAAACATCGTCACATTGTTGAAGTTGGACTAGCTCTTCTTGCACAAGCTTCCATGCCTCTCAAGTTCTGGGATGAGGCATTTCTTACCGCCACATACCTGATTAATCGCACACCAAGCAAAATCATACAATATTCCACGCCCTTAGAGCTCCTTTTTCGTCAAAAACCAGCTTACTCTTCCTTAAGAATTTTTGGTTGTGCATGCTGGCCAAACTTGAATTTTTGGTTGTGCATGCTGGCCAAACTTGCGCCCCTACAATGTCAGAAAACTCCAGTTCCGCTCAAAACAATGTGTTTTCCTTGGTTATAGTAATCTTCATAAGGGTTTTAAGTGCCTTGATATATCTTCTGGACGAGTTTACATTTCTCGTGATGTTGTTTTTGATGATAATGTTTTTCCTTTCTCTCAACTTCATCCCAACGCTGGTGCTCGTCTAAAAACTGAAATTTTTTTGCTCCCACCGGCGCTCTTGAATCCTGCTCTTATGCAACAGGGGAATGGACAAATAGATGATCATTTGACTAATACTTCTAACCCTTCTAGTGTGCCTATTTTTGATGACAATTTGGCAACAGAATCATCAAATTCTACATATGCTACTGGTGCGGCTGATGGCATTGCTCCTGGTGCAAATTTCCAAGATGATTTTCCAGCTTCTTCGCTTGCTGCGTCTGCTTTGGGATCGTCGCTGGCTCAGTCTGCCGAACCTGCACTGGTTGGCGATTCCAGTCCTGATATGTCGCCAGCTTCACCTGGGGTGTCACCTGATGGCATAGCCCCAACAGTGGATGTGGAATCTTCTGGGCCACCAGACGCAGGATCCTTTTCACCAATCCAAGCTGTCATGCGACCTGCTACGAGACTTCGACATGGCATCCGCAAAAATAAGGTTTACACTGATGGTACAGTTAGTTATGGTATGTCTTTTGTTTCTGGTGAGCCTCATACTCTTGGTGAGGCTCTGTCCAACCCCTGTTGGAAGGAAGCTATGAATTTGGAATATACAGCTTTACTCAAAAATAATACCTGGCATCTAGTGTCCCCTCAGAAGGGGCGCAATATTATTGATTGTAAATGGGTCTACAAAATCAAAAAGAAATCTGATGGAACACTAGACAGGTACAAGGCATGTCTGGTTGCAAAAGGATTTAAACAACGGTATGGCATCGATTATGAGGATACTTTCAGCCCACTTGTTAAAGCAGCTACAATTCGTCTTGTTCTATCTATTGCTGTCTCCCAGGGTTGGAGCTTACGCCAGCTAGATGTTCAGAATGCGTTTCTTCATGGCATTTTAGAGGAGGAGGTGTATATGCGACAGCCACCGGGATATGAAGATAAGTCTAAACCAAATCATGTATGCAAATTAAATAAGTCTCTTTATGGACTAAAGCAGGCACCAAGGGCATGGTATTCTAGATTGAGTACAAGACTTTGTGAGCTGGAGTTCAAACCGTCAAAGGCAGATACACCCCTTTTCTTTTATAATAAAGGACATGTCACTAATTTTATATTGATTTATGTGGACGATATCATTGTTACCAGCTCTTCACAAGATGCAATTTGGGCGCTACTTCAGGACCTTAAGAAGGACTTTGCTCTCAAGGATTTGGGAGACTTACACTACTTTCTTGGTATAGAGGTAAAGAAGTTACAAGACGGCATTGTCCTTTCTCAAGAAAAATATGCTTTGGATTTACTTAAGCAAGTTAATATGGTAAACTGCAAACCTGTCAGTACTCCTCTATCTATTTCAGAAAAGCTATCCATTCATCAGGGACAAGTGCTTGATGCCACTGATTCAACAAACTATAGAAGTATTGTTGGCAGTCTACAATATCTTACTCTGACTAGACCTGATATAGCATTTTCTGTTAATAAGGTCTGTCAATTCTTGCATGCACCAACAACTGATCATTGGAGTGCAGTCAAGAGAATTCTCAGGTATATTAAGTTCACATCCAAGATTGGATTAAAGATCAATAAGTCCTCCTCTATGACTGTTAGCGCCTATTCGGGTGCGGATTGGGCTGGTAGCTTGGATGATCAACGGTCAACTAGAGGATTTGCCGTCTATTTAGGAGATAACTTGATTTCATGATCGGCACGTAAACAAGCTACCGTCTCCCGGTCAAGTGCCGAAGTGGAGTACAAGGCTATAGCTAATGCTACTGCCGAAATAATTTGGGTGCAAAGCTTACTTAAAGAACTTAGCATACAATCTCCTCTTCATGCTCAGATATGGTGTGACAATATTGGTGCTATGTATCTCTTGGCAAATCCAGTTTTTCATGCACGAACTAAACATATAGAGGTTGACTATCATTTTGTTCGAGAACGAGTTGCTCAAAAATTACTTGAAGTAAATTTTATTTCCTCAAAGGATCAAATAGCATATGGTTTCACCAAGACCATATCATCGCACCAACTGGAAGTTTTTCGTCACAATCTTAACTTAATAAAGTTATGATTGAGGGGGAATATTGGAAGATCTGTATCTGTACCTACCATAGTTAAGAAGTCTAAAGATAGAAAGATTAGATTGCACTTATCTTTATTGGTTTGTTGCTATTTCTAAGGTGTAATCTCCTGATTGTGTACGCCACGGTGAGGGCTTTTCTCACCTCTCACTACTACGGAAAGGGCCTTTAGTACCGGTTTAAAAGAGACTTTAGTACCGGTTTTTAAACCGGTACAGGCCATCCGGGACTGATGCTCAAGGGCATCAGTTCCGGTTCCCTCACCCGGTACTGATAGAGTATCAGTACCGGTTGGTAGTCACACGTGGCAGCGCATCGTGAGACCCTGTGGACCTTATCAGTACCGGTTGGTGTCTCCAACCGGTTCTGATGAGGCCAACATCTGTACCGGTTGTTTTATCTAACTGGTACTGATGGGCTGTATATAATATATATGTAAATATGTGTGTGTGTCCAATACTGGCTATTATATATAATATATGTGTGTGTGTGTGTTAAATCACAACGAATTAAAACACATATAATCAATCATGCACATTTGCCTGATAATGAAATCAGTTTGAAAAGATTTGAAACACATCTAATCGTTATTTTTGATCCATTTGATTTTGATGATGAGTATTTGAAAAAGATTTGAAACCAGTTTGATATTTCGACAAGATTTATTTTTTGGTTTCTTTATTTGAAAAGATCTGAAATCAGTTTGATTATTTGAAAAGCTTTTTGATTTTTGCAAAGGTTTTGGTTCGTGTTTTGAAATCGTGTTTTTAGAATCATGTGATGAAAAATTGGCTTGATCATGTGCTGAAAAATTGGTTAGGATTAATCTTGCAAAATTGCTTGTATGAAGGACCAAACATCCAAACATCCAAAAATAGAGACTTTGCATTTGCGCCGGACCAAACATCCAAAAACAGTGAGTTTCGCATGTATGACGGACCAAATTTTTTGGTCTGTCATAAACGTGATTTTGATGCTTTTACGCTTGTTCAAGAAATCGCGTTTTTCGCATGTATGACGGACCAAATTTTTTGGTCTGTCATAAACGTGATTTTGATGCTTTTACGCTTGTTCAAGAAATCGCGTTTTTCGCATGTATGACGGACCAAATTTTTTGGTCTGTCATAAACGTGATTTTGATGCTTTTACGCTTGTTCAAGAAATCGCATTTTTCGCATGTATGAAGGACCAAATTTTTTGGTCTGTCATGAACATGTTTTTGAAACATTGTTTTTCGCATGTATGAAGGACCAAATTTTTTGGTCTGTCATGAACATGTTTTTGAGACATTGTTTTTCGCATGTACGCTGGACCAAATTTTTTAGTCTGTCGCAAACGGGATTTTTGATGTTTGTTTTTGCCATGCATCTTGGGACCAAATTTTTGGTCCGCCATGAATGTGATTTTCTAGGGTTTGTGCTTATTTGGGTGGATTTTGATCCGTGATGAATGTCTTTTTGCTCAGTTAGGGTTTTGAGCAAATTTGGAATTGAATCCTGGTTTGAATTTGAGATTATGAAATTAGTGTGAATTTCATGATGCTTGTTTTGAACTGGACTTTATGCAATGCTCGTGTGAGTATTTGCATGGACTAATGTGAGTCAAGTCGCGGACTTGTGCTCAGAATCGTTTTGTGGTTTGTTCATGTGCAGGTATTGCTCGAGGGCGAATGTGGTCGATGACGGGACCGGAACTAGGTTCATGGAGGAACTGAGGTTCAGGACTAGGTTCAGGAGGAACTGAGGTCTTGGTGGTCAAGGATGTCATGCGGGACGTTCGGGCTAAGAGAATGGTGCATATAAAGAATGGTTAGTCACGTGAGAATGGCAGGTGGCCATGCGCGTGCAAAGGGTTAGTCACGTGAGTATGGTAGGGTTGCCATACGTGTGCAAGAGTTGTACTCGGCCAGGTTGGGCCAAGAGGAGTTGTGTTGAATACATACTCTTTCTAGGATTAGGAGTGGGACTCCTAGGATTAGGAGTAGGAATTGTATTCAGGACTTCTTGTGTTTTGCTCCTTTAAATATGAGGGGTTGTCTCCTGTTGAAGGGCATCAAGCTTTGAGCAAGCTTTAGGGTTGTACTCCTTTGTTGGGAGTATTTTAGACAAAAGAAAGGAGAAATAAAGATCAAGTTCTTCAAATCTTTCGGCGAGCTACAATTCTAGTTAGATCTATTCTCGTCATCTTCTATCATAGCAAGTTTGCGAAGATCATACCTTTTGATCCGTAAGTCCGATCGAGCTGATTCTTTTTGGGTTCGATTTGTATTGGAATGTAGTTTCTTGTGTACAAATTTCAGATCAATCTAACGGTTGGATCTCCAGGAATTCATATTTTACCGAACCTCTATCATTCTATTTTTGTCGAATACGAGGCAATTATTTGGTTCTGTTTTGGGGTGAACTTTTAGTAGATTAAGAATTTGGTTTTAGCTTCCGCACAATCATTCACCCCCCTCTGATTGCTATATTCGTGTCTTTCGATCCTACAAGTGGTATCAGAGCGAGGCTCTACTAATCCATCTTAACAGGTGATTAGTAAAACGGTAAGTTATGGCAACAGAGAAATACTCGAACAAGCCGCCAATCTTCAATGGCACAGACTTTCCCCACTGGCGGATTCGGATGACTGCATACCTTCAAGCTCAAGGTAACGCTATTTGGCGCAAGGTAAAGATTTCATACGAGCTTCCTTCAAATGATGATATTGATAAAATCGAGTTTGAAAAAGATGTTGAAAACAATAATAGAGCTAGAAACATATTGCTTCAAGTGCTTGCAAGAAAAGAATTCGATAGAGTCTGTCATTTACTCACTGCTCATGAAATTTGGAAATCTCTTCAAGATTATCATGAGGGCACTGACTCTGTAAAAGAAGCTAGGCAAGATCAATTTAAAAAGGAATACACTAGATTTGAAATGAACTCTGGAGAATCTCTAGATGATTGTTTTGCTCGCTTTAACAGAATTTTAAACAATCTTAGAGCTGTAGATGTAAAGTACACTGACTCTGAAAATGCTAGACATTTCCTATCATCTCTTGATCTTAAAATCTGGCAAATGAAAGTGACTACTTTTAGGGAAGCTCACAAGATGAGTGAAATGACTTTGGATAAACTATATTCTAGTCTCAAGACTTTTGAGATAGACATTATTTCAAGAACATTCAATGATAACTCTATGGCTCTTAATGCTAATTCTTCTTCATATGATGATGCTACTAGTTCTTCATCATCATATTCCATTACTGCTTTGAGTGCTCTTAGTGATGAACAGCTAGATCAAATACCAGAAGATACACTTGCTCTTATTTCCAAGCGTGTCAATGCAGCTTAGATGAGATCAAGGGAGAGAAGAGGAGCCTCCATCCACTGCTACAACTGCGGCAAGGCAGGGCACATCCGTGCTAACTATTTCAAGAACAAAGATGGAGAGGAGAAGGAGCAAAGCAACTCCTCCAAGTCCTTCCGGCCAAGAGAGAGCAAGGACAAAAATAAGCAACGGACAAAGAAGATGCTCAACAAAGTCTTCCCGGCAATTGATCGCTTAGACTTAAGCGACATTGATGACTCAACTGAAGATGAGAAGGAAGCGAAGCAAACGAAGCTGAATGAGAAGGATTTCACCTGATCCGTTTCATGGCAAAAGGGAACACTAGTGATTCTAGTGACAACGACAAAGACCTCCAAATGACGGTGATGAGGTAATGCCTTCGTATGATGAGCTTTGTGAAGTTTTAGTCATATTGAGAAAATCTTTAAGAAAATCTTCACTCAAAAATAAAAACTTAGAAAAAGATCTATCCATGCTAAAATCTGAAAACTTTGATCTTAGAAATTCAAATTCTGAAAATATTTGTGACACTTGCTTAGATCTCAAATTTGAAATTAAGTCATTAAAAGAGGAACATGTGATTAAACTAGAACAAGTTTATGCCGAACAAGTGAAAAATGCAAAACTTGTGAAAAATGTTGGTTGCTCTACTGATAGTTTACATGATCAAATTGCTTGCTCTAAATGTTCAATTCTTGAGTTGAAATTAAAAGATGCAAATTGTAGAGTTACCCAATTAACAAATGACATGTTCACTCATGAAATTAACTCGTGTTCAAATTGCCATAAACAGAAAGCTAAAATTGACACTCCTTGTGATAATTGTTTAAATCTTGCTAAAAAGGTTGACTACTTGCAAGATTCTCTTTCTAGGTTCACTAAAGGGAAGAAAAATTTGAACATGATTTTAGATCAATCTAAAGTGAGCTTCAACAAACAGGGTTTAGGTTTTAACTCTTATGCTTCTACTATCATTAAACCTGTTGAGAGCAAAAATGTGAAAATTGATAATGAGCCTAAAAGAACTTTGTTTAAATCTGCCGGCACTCTATCTCCCACTATTTCAAGTGCAAAAGTTACTTCTAAAGCCAAACCATATGTTAAGTACAATTGCACTCATTGTGGGAAAGATGGTCATTTGGTGAATTTCTGCTTTAGACTAGCCAAACAACAAAAGAAAGAAAGAACTAAGGCTAGGTCTAATTTCAGACAGGCACGCTTTGTTTCTCATTATGTGCCTTGGGTGATGCAAACACCTTTTGTTGGTAAGAACACGGAAAAAGACAAATCTATCTTTGTGCATAAGAATGCTCGTGTTGTGCCTACTGTTGTGCGTCGTATGTCTCATTACTGGATTCCTAAACATCTTATTTCTAACCCCAGTACCGAGACCTCGACACTTTCTGCTTCTATGTAGGCTTCTCACGCGAGGAAGGAGAACATATGGCTAGTGGATTCCGGATGCTCACGCCACATGTCCGATGATAAGAATTGGTTCTCCTCCTTCACTCGTGCATCTCGTGCTAAAAGTGTTATTTTTCAAGATGCTTCTTCCACCTCTGTTTTCGCAAAAGGCACTAGTCCAAATAGTGCAGGTACAGATGCATATGTTCAGGGGGAGAGTATCTTTGTTGATGAAGATGATGATGATGCTGTTGAGGATGAGATAATTGGAGTTTGCTGTGTGCTTGTGTGCTCGTTTTCAAGCTTCCCCGCGTGCTTCACATCGACAAGCTATCAAGAGGATTTTAAGGTATCTCCGTGGTACTCAATATTTTGGCATTTGGCTTTCTGCTTCCTCATGCATTAGTTTAAGAGCTTTCTCTGATGCTGAATTTGGAGGATGTAGAATTGATAGAAAAAGTACATCTGGTTCATGCCACTTCTTGAGTAAGTGCACGAGAGGTGGTGTAGAAGCCGACGCCTTCTTAGGAGGAGACGGGCTTCTCCTAGGGCATATGTGCGCGGGAGGTGGTGTAGGAGTCGGCGCCTTCTTGGGAGGAGATGGGCTTCTCCCTGCAAGAACTCCGGGGAGCGTCGGTCCATGTACATCCATCGCCGGTCCATCTACATTATATTACATCAAGGTAACTTTTAGCTCATTTTCCGATAATGAATTGTTCAACATTTCCCAAAATCCAAATCAAGACAACTATATTTTTAAAATGATTTTATTTCATAATATACATTAAAGGCACTATATTTCATTACATATTTTTTCCATAAAATGATTATTTGCTCTGGTATTCATACTTGACAAGTTTTTGCAACCTACTAAAATAATTAGTCAATGAAAATCTAGATTCAAAATTCTTCATCAATCGATGGAACCAAAACCTAAATATTAATGCAAGCATAATTTCACGACAGCTTTGCTCAAATTTTCAAAACTTTTTTTGAAAACTTTTTCACAAAATTTTTTAAAACTTTTCTCGAATCTTGAACTCATTTTATATTTTCTGTAAAGCCATTTATATTTTTTATATTGTTTTAATTCGCCAATGAATTTAAAATTCTTTTTTTTTCCACATAACTATTGCCATTTGAAGATCCTAAACTCTATGATTTTCATGCACCATTCTTAATTTCCCCAACTATATATGCACCATCCTACATCGAACGATGGAACTAAAATGTAAATTTGAGCTAGATCCACAACTTAAATGCAAGCTATATTATAATCGAAGCAAATTTAAGCTTAGTGACCTTGTTGCGAGTAAATTTTTATATCCTACTTGAAACGATCGAGCTAGAACTTTACATTTGTAATCTTTCATCGATTAATAGAAAATATCAAATTTTCATTATAATTCAAGCAAAGAAGAGGCACCATTTAACACCAAATGTAGTGAGGAATGATGTTACTAACCTTAGTTACCTTGGTGTAACGTCCTCGTTTTCGGCTTTCTGGAGAAAATCTAATTTAAATTAATTAGATTCAAAATTTGGAGTTTCCTTGGTGTTTATGTTAACCTGGCATCCTTTCCCATCCCAAAATCGGGATTCAATTCCCTTCCGTTCGAAAAATCGAATTTCTAGATTTCCGTCGGTACCCGAAATTTCACCTGAGTCCAAAAATGCTCCAAAAATCCCAAAATCACTTCAATTATGTCCCAAATATTCCAAAATGATTTTAGGAACCATTCCCCGGATTTTTGGACCTTCGCTCCTATTTTATCTCGCGCGGCTTTTGTTTAATGCCCACAATCCGCGCCTGAATATTTAATTCCACAAATTTCATCCAAATTCCGCGAAACCAATTTTATTGGGTTCAAAATATTCTAAAATGGTTCTAGGAATTTTTCTGGAATTTTTAGACTATTTTTCCTAATTTTTCTCTATGGCGGTTCATTTACGTAATTCCCGGCCAATCACGCGCTGCCACGTGGTGTGTACTGTTCATCATCCCCTACCTCTTGCCATGGCTTTGAACAGGGAGGAGCTCCAAGCTCTCTAATGGCTACATCTCTCTTTTAATCAACCATAACTCTCCAACCAATGCTCCAAATCGCGAACGGCCGGATCCGTTGGAAGCATAACGACGTCCTCTCTCCATTCCTCACCATCAATAGCCCGGGATCTCACCGGAATTGAAACCGTCGGCCAAAAACCGAAATGCACTTAAATGCCATTAACTCGGCCGTTTCTTCATCAAAGCGTGTGCTTCCACCTCTCAAATCTCCGTGTGGACGTCCTCTTCCCGGTGGTAGAACTCCCTTTTAGCCTCTCCACCCTAATCGCCCGTGAGATCAAGAAAACCAACGCCGGGTAGCCATTTTTGGAGTTCTTCGTGTTCATCCTCATAACTCTCTCTCCAGTGAGTCAAACTCAATTACGTTTATTCCCTTGTGTGCGTATGGATGTCTAGGTCATAACCCCTCCGTCCATTTTAGGTTTCATCAAGGTTTGAAGTCGAATTTTGAGTTTTGGTCGCGTCAGCCGAACCGTCGTTCATCGCAAAATTCGTCATCTCCAATAATCCTCTTCAAAATCTAACACCACCGTTGGATTCGCATCGCCGAGACCTTTCCGGTACTCCCCTTCCCCAATCCCACCACCCCCTTCCATGGAAAATCATCATCTCTAGCCCTAAATATGTTTTTCCGTTCGGTTCTGGACAAAAGGTACTGTAGCTTCGACATTGCTACAGTACCGGATCCGCGGTGCTACAGTACCATTTCTTTTTTTTCCTTGATTTTCTTTCCGATCCAACTTCGAAACGCTCGTTCTCTTCCGTCGTAACTCCAAATCGAGTGATTCAAATTCCTAAATTCATCTAAAATCATCCTCTACCTGCCAATACTACTTTTATAATTTTTGGATTTTATTTATTTTCTTGTATTTATTTATTGCCTCGTTTTGCGCGTAGCCGAGGACCCCGACGCGACCGCCGACCCCGCCGTCGGACTTTCCTCGTTCGACGACCTCACCGCGACCGAGGCAAGTCTCCTTGACGCATGTTGATCCTACAATTTATAAATGTTTTACCATGTTTTACAAATTGCATCTCTATTTATATTAAAAAATGATGTTAACGTTAGGTTATTAGTTATACCTGTTGTTCTTACCTCCTTGACATTGTTATCCATGATCCTTTGTCGCCCTAGTATAGTAATCCACCAATATAAATGTTTTTGAAAAAAATATTCTTTAATTAGGGGAAAAGACTAATGGGAAGACACGATCGGTGGAACAAATGGTATGAAATGCAGGTTGGAGATTTCACGAACATTAGTGATGTGGTGGTAGCCGTTATGGAGTTAATCTTTGAATGGTGATAGTTGAAATATTGAGGAGTTGGATTGTGATGGCAGTTCGCAATATAATTCGTATGGATCGGGGGAATATTGAAAGATGTATGATATTAGGAATAATAGTCAGTAAAGTTAAAAAAATAATATTGAGAGTCATACTTGTGGATCAAGTAGAATAAATGGATAATATTATCAAATATACTCGACGGAGTAAGTGGATAATATTGAGGATAATACTCGGGAGTTTGGTGGATGATTTTCTGAAATATGGTGTCGCGATAACCGCTTATGTGAAATTATGGATAATGCAGAATATGTGTAGCTTATTTAGTTAACTTGGTATCGGTGTTAATGGAAACTAATATTGACGATGAATTAGTAAAATCCTAGTTTTATGGAATAATATTTGAGGGTTTAGTAAATGATGATAGTACGTATTCTTGGAGGATTAAAGTGGATGAACTAGAGGTGATAATGTGAATGATTAAATATATGATGTTATGAAGTATTATCGGTGGATTGTATTCTGGATGATTAGAGATGATATTGTGGAGTATTCTCGGTGGTTTAGTAGATGGGTTTGCGAAATATTCTTAGTGGAGGATAAGATTGATCGCCGGTTGAGTGATGGATAAATCGATAATACCAGTTATAGTCCAAGGGAAATATTTCCTATACAAACATGATTGTGGTTTAATATGATTTTGGAGTTATGATAGTACCATGATATACTTACTACTTGTTGGATACTATATTGAATTGGATCATTCATATGATTGTACAATTATTGCAATTTAAGGATTATTGGAGATTATAAAATTGATTATAAGGATTGTAATCAAACCCTAAGGTTTTTATTTTATAAAATAAACTATTGGTGGAATAGAATAGTACGGTAGAAATGCTTAGACTCGCAATCGGTCAATATTCACCTATGGGTGGGAATTTCATTTTAACTCTTGAAAACTTGTGTTGGAAGTTATAGGCAAAGAGTATTGCCGTTGGTTTACAAAATAAAATGAAAAATGGTTTGGACTTGGGCGGAATGGTTTGTCTGGCGGGTGCGGATAGAACACTAATTTTCATTGTGCAAGTACCGCCCCAAGTCAATTAAGGACCGACGCTTATGACTGTCTCCATTCTAAGCATAACCGTACAACCACATGTCAAAGTGGGCACGACCTTGCTAACTAATTTGTAGAAACCTAACTTAGACTCACCAAACGGTGGAATGTGAGCGCCGGATAGAGGCAATGTAGTTTTTCTCACACGGCGCAAGAGTGGGCTTCTGTACTGGGTGGATATAACCCTAACAGCGGTGAAACCTCAGCGGGTAGGTCTAATTAGGTAGATACATTGTAACGGCCTTGTCATGATCTCTCTGCCGGCACACCAAAGGAAGTGTGTTAATAGCTTGGCATTAAGAGTTGATCATGTCTTGTGGGTAAAGCTGTACACCTCTGCAGAGTAAAACTATTCGAATAGCCGTGCCTACGGTCAAAGGCAAAGCTTGCTTAATGCTTTCATACTGGTAGACTTTGGTTTTTGGTTTCAAACTAAACAATGGTTTGTTTTGGGATCCGGGAGCGGTTAGAACTCTCGGGTGTGCTTCTGGCAGATAGAGCCAAGTAGGTGGATTGAACCTGTTTTTGTGACCCGTGGCAGATAGAGCCATGTGGATGGATTGAATCATGATCTTTTTGAGATGTGGCGGATAGAGCCTGTATATTAGTGAATGGTGGTTAGAACCTTCACTGAAATATTACATAATTCAATTATTAAAAAGAATTGCTCAAATATGCTTTGTGAAACTTATTAACAAGTATGATTTGATGAAACTTGGCTTTATGCAAAAGAACTATATTAAGCTTCCTTTGGAAAGCCCCACATATGCATTTTCCCCAGACTTGCTGAGTACTTTATGTACTCACGTGCTACCTTCTCAACCTGTCTCAGAAGTGTTTGAAGCTGTCAAAGGATATCCCAGGACTAGGACGCGCTCCCCACTCGATTTCCTGTGGGCATTTGGATGGGTCGCCTTGGTGTTTTCGTCTTCCGCTGCTGTTGTTCAAGTTATTCAGCCTGTTCAGGCCGTAATGGTAAACCTTGACCATAAGGTCTTCACTTTTATTTAGTGTTATTCTTATTTAGTTATATGTAATCGTGATGTGGCTGTTGATTCTTCACTGTTGGACTGTGTGTACTAGCTACTGATCTAGGACTAGTACAGAAATACACAGGAGATTCCGGATAGCCGATCTGGGGGCTCACACTTGGTTGCGAGTGAAATGACCAAAAATTTAAAATTTGGGCAGCACCTCCCCTTCCTTGGAGCTCTTGCCCGAACTCCTGTTCTTCTCGCCGGCTGATCAAATGATGTTGGTCTGGCAGAGAGCGGGAGGAGGAAGAAGTTTAAATTGCGACATAGTACCGGTTGAAAGCACAAGCCGGTACTGATAGTTTCACATCAGTACCGGTTCATGCCTTGAACCGGTACTAATATCCACCTGCACCTGTAGCTGTTGCTACTAGATAGTACCGATTCGGAATACAAACCGGTACTGATGTGACTATCAGTACCGGTTGGTACCTTTAACCGGTACTGACCACCCCCGAGGCGTATGTTCATCCAAACGAATGCCTCTCCGAGTTGAGACCAGGGTTCACATTTTTCGGATGAACAGTAAAATTCGATAATCGCAAAAATCGAGCCGAAGATCGGTCGAAAATCGCAAAAAATCGCATAAATTCAAAAATCAGATTTTTTGGAAAAAAAATCAAAAAATCGTGGAAAATCGACGATTATCGGTGGAAAATCGACAGCCATGTTGAAGGTTTTTGTGCGGTCGACTTTTATAGCGATTTTCGACGAAAATCGACCGATTTTCACCGATTTTCGACCGGTTTTTGACACGTAAATTTTTTTGAATTTTTGAATTTGTTTGAATTATTTTTTGAATCGGATCGGTTTATCGACCGGTTTTTTATATCGGGCCACGGCGATACGGGCGAATATCGCGCGATTTTCGTCGATAACGTGAACCCTGGTTGAGACAGAGTACATGCGTCATCCAAACACCCCCGAGGCGTATGTTCAATTGAAAAATCAAAATGCATATGTTCATCAAATAGAACAGCTAATATTTAATATTATCCACCGTTAAAATGTTCAAATATATAGTGACATTACATAGTGGATAACATTACATAGTGGATAACATTACATAATTAAAAAGTTTAATTATTTCATGGTCACAGACGAAATTACTCCTCGTCGTCACTCCGCGGGGGGCTGCCGCTGTCATCGCTATCATCGCATCCTTCTTTGCCGTCGCCGTAAATGCGTTGGTGGCGGCACGGTGAACGTCGTCCTCGGAGGAGGAGGAGGATGAGCTCCCCCAGCGGATGACGGTGATGTTCTCCTCCTCCTCTTCCTCCTCCTTCTCGTCGTCGTCCTTCTCCTCCTCGTCGTCGTCGTCCTCCTCCTCGTCGTCGTCCTCCTCCTCGTCGTCGTCGGCGCGCTTTCTTTTGTTGGTGGCGGCGGGAGGTGCCTGGGGTGGAAGCGGCACCGGGGATAATGGCTCAGAGTTGGAGGAGTCAGAGGAGCTGGCGGGAGACACAGGCTCTGCCATGATCGGAAGAGGAAGATCGAGACCGGTCTCTATCAATGCAGGTTCTCCATCTCGCTCACCATCGTACGTCTCTATTTATATATCGCCAGGATCAGAAGACGAAGAGAACAGGATGAACACGAAGAGGCGACGCGCGGGAGACTGTGCGTTGAATACACCAACCGGCGCTTATCAGTACCGGTTGGTTACACCAACCGGTGCTGATGTGGTATCATCAGTACCGGTTGGTTACACCAACCCGTACTAAGAAGCCAGGGAGCAGAGCAGGCTGCTTAGTACCGGTTCATGTAACCAACGATCGAAGATCGAGAATCGATGCGGTTGGTTACATGAACCGGTACTAAGCAGCCTGCTCTGCTCCCTGGCTTCTTAGTACGGGTTGGTGTAACCAACCGGTACTGATGATACCACATCAGCACCGGTTAGTGTAACCAACTGGTACTGATGGTCCCCCCGGACCTGTAGACCGTTGAGCCGGGACTGATGTAAATGTCAGTCCCGGTTCATGCATGACCGGTACTGATGGGCCGGTATGGAAGGTCAGATCTGTAGTAGTGTCTATTTAAACACGGAATACGCGGCCTCCACAGGAGGTTAACACGCTTCTACCTATTGTGAAAGTCTTTCAATATGACCTGATGAGTCGAGTGTCGTGCCGACCAAGTGGTCTCAATCTGAGTCGGTCATGATGCCGTGATCAGAAACTATACTGGTTGTACAGTTAAACAGGCCAGCGCGACAGTAAAGGTGGTATCACTGTATCAGGACCGATGCCCCCACGACAGTTCCCCGGGGGAGCCGCGTTCCTGGAGCCTCCCATTCCTATCGGAGTTTCGCTCGGTGCGCATGCAGCTCATCGGAAAGACAGAAGAGAAAGAAATGAGTGAAGGAAGATCTAAAGAAAGCATCACGCTCTGCAGCTTTATATAGCACCACGAGAGGTGTTCTCGCACCTCTCGTCGATTCACACGAAGTCCCTGACCGGTGAATCTTTCACAGTAAAAGCGCCTTCAAAGGCACGTGGAACCGCCGGCGCGCGGAGCATTCAAACGATTTTTTGATGCATTAATTGACCATCCAATAACCTGATGACGACGACAACAGGGTAATTAATGCTGTAAGTTCCTCTCATAATTTTTTTGTTTGGCCTTATCTTTATATATCCAAGGATTCTAGAGAGAGAAAACATGTTTTTCAACTAGCCCTCGCTTGCGTTTCTTATTGACTTGCTTTCTTCCTTTATGGGCCGCACATCTAAATAAGTTTATAGATCATCCACAAACCACTGGCTAAAGGACATAAGCCAATTCTCATATCACAGGAGAACTACTTAGTAGGTCCTAGGCCATGTTCGGTCAGACAGCGGATGAGGGTTGTGCTCACATAGGAACTCTGATGTTGTACGTAAAAGAAACACTCCCAACACTTTTATGCGCTGCCCCGTCGGCAATATGACAAAGAGAAAAACCAAACAACATGCAATGCAACGAAAATGCATAGCACCAAATAATTTCCATGCTTTGTACATACACTCATGTGTCCAAAATTATTGTTATAACCTATTACAAATGTAACACCTAACCCGAAAGTAGATGCACCAAATGCCTTGCCCTCGCCTCAGGAGCCGGCGAGCCCGCCCGCGCCGCGGGTGAAGTTCTCCTCGCCTGTGCCGCCGGTGAAGGTCTCCCCGCCTCCGGTACGCCGACCGATATATTCTTGTTTAGTCATTGTTCCTGATATGGGCACATGGTCGTCTAAGGACATGAGCTTGCCTGATCACTTCAAATACTAAGCTGAAGATGTTGAAATTTAGTGGATCAGTGGTCATTGATTTCCTTTCAGCTGTAAATGCCAGAATTATGAATATTTCTAAGCAACCAGGCTTGGTCATGATGAAACTCTTCCGTATTGCTCTGCTCTTCAGGTTTTCCCTTTTGTCCATCCGGGGTGGGATATCAGGGTTGAGTGGGAGAATTGATGTACCTTGATGTGAAATTTGGTTATGATTTGCTGATTTTGTATCAATGCCTCTGAACAGAACTATCTGGGTTCTGTAGTTATGTTCTTCCCAGTGGTGACCTCTATCAGTGTAGTTTTGCAGAAGAATTTTGATGCTTGTTTTATATTTGGTCTAAGTATGTGTTTCTGTTATAAGTGCACTATTTTTCTGACTTAGCTTTACTGAACAAGGATCTGCTAGATAGCATGAGACATAATGTTTCATTTCATGTTATTATCTGCATTATCCAAACCCTTTGTGAAAAATATAAGGTTAGTCTTCTGCAAGCTAAATAGGTAGATACCTTTTACCATCCTTGGGAGGTACCAAAATATACAGGTTTCACTTTGTCAACAGTACCAATTTGCTACTTAAGTTCAGTATTAGGCGGCAGATTTGAAACTCACGATTATTCCTGTTGCTTTGGTTCTGAACATATGCTCTGAATCTACCATTTGCATTTATTTGTTTTGACACTGGCATATTCATCTTAAGTTTCTGATTTCTGAAAGCCCTGCTGACAATATGTCAACGATAAGAGCTAATCTATAAATGTTATCAAACTTAATGAAATTCACTATATGTACAGACGGGGGTTACTGACATGAAAAGTGCAAATAGCACCAAGATTGGTGGAGAATGGGTTGAGATGTCAACA
The DNA here is from genome assembly GCA_036346355.1 of Rhipidocladum racemiflorum. Lineage (NCBI taxonomy): Eukaryota > Viridiplantae > Streptophyta > Magnoliopsida > Poales > Poaceae > Rhipidocladum > Rhipidocladum racemiflorum. Next base: position 29,421,338 of record CM070592.1, on the reverse strand, counting down.
ACACGCTCGTCGTTGCTGCGCTCGACCCGGCCGCGTTCCCGGCACGCTTGGAATGATTGGTTGTATAAGTTTGAATGGTTCGAAGTATTTGGCTATTTGTGAATGGTACTTCGAACCATTCAAACTTATACAACCAATCATTCCAAGCGTTCTGTATGTCTGCATGGTTCGAAGTATTTGGCTATGATCGTACTACTCATACTTTGAACCATTCAAACTAACAGAATAGCTAAATACGATCATACTTTGCATGCAGACATACAGAACGATCAGCACACAGATGATTATGGTAGACCATACAGAACGATCCGTCAACATGAGTAGTATTGTCTGCAGTGAGAGCTTTGTCGTGAAAGAGATTAACCCAACACTGATGATTATGGATTATCTAGTATCTAGAAAACCTATAACTCAATTAGGAGGAAAGGAAAGGGTGTAACTTTCAACTTCTTTCAGCTTCCTTCAGTTTGACTACTTTCAACCTTCTTTACTCTACGGCAATCCTAGCTCTACCTGACACATACCCAGAGGAGGAAACCGTGTTCCTGGAGCCTCCCATTCCTATCGGAGTTTCGCTCGGTGCGCATGCAGCTCATCGGAAAGACAGAAGAGGAAGAAATTAATACTAGTGAAGGAAGATGGGAAAGAAAGTATTACGCTCCGGGGCTTTATATAGCACCACGAGAGGTGTTCTCGTCGATTCACACGAAGTCAATTGCGACGCCTCGTGAATCTTTTACAGTAAAGACGCCTTCAAAGGCGATAGATGACGTGGAACCGCTGTCAGCGTACTCTCTTCCCTTGTTTCCCTATTCTCTCTACAAACACTAGCCAACATATATGCATGCCTCCTCCTCCCTCACGAGTGACATGGGCGCGGTAAGCACTAAGCAGCCAAACTCCACCGGTCTTCTCTCCGCCGACTCCTCTCAGATCAAGCCACACGTCCTCTTGCGTGCACTCGCCACTCCAGAGCTCACACTACTGCTCTGAATCTCTGGTACCATGATATATACGCCTTATATATGATCAAGACGACCCAATTTAGCTTATTTGCTTGGCGTAATATGCCATCAGTAGGTTAGGAACTTTGGAACGGACAATCGTGCTGGAATTAGCCGCACGTTGCACCGGATCAGCGCGATTAGGGAACGGAAGGGCATCATCGTAGGCCTCACTTGCCGCGCTGGGCGGGCCGTGCCTGGAAGTGCTAATTTGCTTCAGGATTATTTGGTGAAGGATGGTGGGTCATTGCTGCTCATCGGTCCACCAGGGGTGGGGAAGACTACTCTCGTAAGGTAGGCTTGGATCTACGAGCCTCCCTTCGGGTGTAAATTGTGGTGTTGTGATGGATAAATATGTGTGGCAAACACAACTATACTTAGAGGAGTTTTTGTGTCAGTATCATCAGTATATACCAATTTTAGCATCAAGTTGTTGCCCTGTCTCGCAGAGAAATTGCTCGTAGGCTAGCAGATGACTATAAGAAGCGGGTGATGATTGTTGACACGTCTAATGGGATAGGTGGAGATGGTGATATTCCTCCCACAGGAATAGGCAATGCCCGTAGGTTGCAAGTGCCTAACCAAGAAATGCAGCATAAGGTCTGTTCTCTTTAGTATGCCCGTTTGAATTCTGAAGTATGCATAATTGTAATATCCTTGTAATTTAAACCATAAGCTTAGTGACCCTCATGCATAGGGAAGAATTAACTATATATTAATACTGTGAAATGGGTCCTATATGGACTAGTGATCACAGTCAACTTTCTTTTATTTTGGAGGAACATCACAAATTTCCCCTTTACATATATATATTGAAAATTGATGTGCTTATTAAGTTCACCAGACCAATTTATATGTGTATTGAAAACCGATGTGCTTTTTAGTACACCTCTCACTATATATGCTAATTCCGTTTATTTACAATCAATCAGGTATTGACAGAAGCTGTTGAAAATCATATGCCTCAGGTATATATTTGCAGTGATGTAGGTAACAAATTAACAAAAATATTGAAAATATTTGTTGTAGCACATCATGTGGACTATTTATGCTGATGTACATGGAATATTGGAATGGTGACTTTCTACCTAAAATGTTTAACCAGGTATGCTGATTTTACTATGCTTGTATATTTCGGAGATTTGTTGGATGTCTGCTAATCATGTCCTATGTACTATGTACTGTGCAGTTCGATATAGACCAGTTTAGAAGAAGTTGGGAGCACTTTTGGTGAAGTACCCACTGAACAGTATCACGCTAGAAAGAAGCAAGCATTAACAACTGAATGCAACCAAGTCTCCAGTTGCCAAAATTTGTGTATTTTGGTAGTTCACCATAAAAGACAACCTGTGGGCGAAGAGTATTTTATTTTGATGTGAATAGAATCATATTGTAGACCGTCTGTATTTTCTTTGTGATAGGAGAGAGGAACTAAATCAAAGCACACGAGTAGTTTCAATTGATTTGAGGAGCATCTCTACGTGATAGGAGAGAGGAACTAATTAAATCAAAGCACACTAGTAGTTTCAATTGATTTGAGGAGCATCTCTACGTTGCCGTACCCTGTCTTTTGGAGAAGTTATTTTGATGATGCTTTGTTATGTCATTTGTAAGCACCATACTCTGCAATTGTCACATTCTTCCGCTGCATTGCCTGTGAGCGGCGAGATCAACTATATTTGATCTGTGCTTTTTTCTTTCCTACTGAAAAATACTGCTCTGGTTAAGAGGTTAACTAGTACTGATCTGTGCTTGCTTGTTGATCCTTTAATTTCTTTCCTTCCTTGGTTATGTCATTGTCCCAGCAATTACACCTTGATGCAATAAATTCCGAGTCTCACCGATATACCCTAGACTTGACCTTGTGGAATTGTGGTTAAAATATTATGATTGCCGCTCGGTAAGAGCTGGAAATGATGGAACCAAATGCAGGTTCAGGAGTCAGATCAAGAAGGAATGGTGAGGACAGATGGTCTTCTTATGTCTTTCTTGCGTGCCTGTTTAAAAATCTGCCTAATATCCTCTTATCCAGAAATTTTAACTGTCAATATATTTTAAAATATTAAAACTGGATACTTGACCACGCGGTTCATCTTCTCGGCTCGATTGCCAGCCGCCTCACCGCTTCTCCAATCGATGGCCGGTTGGCCGGTAAAGCGTCATGAAATTAGCGCTCACGGAGTGCTCGAGGCTACGCGCCGTCCCCCCGTCCCTTCCAATCCGGCCTCGCCTCCGCATTGCCGCTACTCTTTCCTCCTTCCGCAGCGTTCGAGGCTACGCGCCGTCCCCCCCGTCCCTTCCCATCCGGCCATCACACCTCCCTATCGGCGCTACTCTCTCCTCCTTCCGCACCTACCATGCTAATGAATGCCAATATCAGTCTCTTTCCTTTTGTCACTGACTGGAGTTGCTTTAATATTTTCCATGTAACAAACTAGATTGCATCTTTCTTTATGTCCTTAGTGATGACTACTCAAAACTCGCGTTTCTGTGTGCTGATCGTTCTGTATGTCTGCATGCAAAGTATGGAAGCCATTATAGCTTGAGAATTCCAAGGTCAGTCTGTCCTATTATCTCAAATTTTTTTGTGTCTTATGATAGATCAGATCTACCTATTTCTTATTTAGTTACGCACGCCATGGAAGATACAGCCCGAACAGTCATTCTACGTCTCAAGCTAACAGAAATATCAAGATCAAGGATACCAATTACGACAGTCTATGTGCTGCACATAAAAGCCTAAAAGCTGAACAATGTTGGGTTAATCTCTTTCACGACAAAGCTCTCACTGCAGACAATACTACTCATGTTGTTACAAAACAATACAACAGGTTACTCTATCGAATAAAATGTATCTACGCAAAAAACAAAGGCTTCCTCCCCATTAACAATGCAGGCTCACAAAAATAGATCATTGAGATCCTCACGGAATATCAATTTCCTACGCGGGAGCACATCCACCATCTACTCCACAGGAACTCTTAGCCTGGGATCTTTTTGAACTACTCCACTGCAAGCCTGCTTCAGAAGCATATATTCAAGCATCTGATGACAAAGAGCATCTCAAAATATAATATCACAATGTTGCTTATGCAGCGCATATTACCAGTTATTTATATATTCATCATTTGAAATTCTTATTTCTTACCTCAAACATACATCTGCACATTTTTTACTATTTCGTTGTTGTGCTTGCAAGCCGCAGATGATATGTCAGCCTGATCTATCTAAAACCGCGGACCTGATATGCTTGTGGACAAAACATATAGCCTAATAGGAGCTCCAGCTGCATGCTTTCCTTATGGCTATTTTAGGGACTGTCTTATGTTGGAAGCGCCCAAGAACTCACCTCGCCGACGCGCCAAACTCACGCAAGCTATTCTCTGGATGGAACTCAGGAGCAAACAAGAAGTTAACACGCAGGAGTTTTCCAGCGACAAACGCCTTCTTTTCTTGTTATTGGCTCAACGAATAAAACAAGGCAGTACAACTTAAATAGCCTAGCTAATCAACAACCTGCTGCATGCACCACACACGCAGCTCACGATCCACAAGACTCGGACTTCCCTGCCTCTTCGCACGGACTGAGCCTGCGACTGACGTGAGTCCTCAAGAAGCGGTCCTCCTGGGCATGCATGTATTGCCCTCCACATACATGCAGTTTGATCCGAGTCTCTCGCTGCCATTTCTCCGGCCACGACCACACGCGGCAACGTTCTCATCTCCTGGAGACTTGGCCAGCACACGTTCACTCGACGATCCGACGCCCATGGCTGCTAACTAGGCATGACCCATACTCAAACAGCCAACACTAACTAGCTAACACACACAACATGCAGACTGCAGACACACGTATGCAGTCTCATGCACTCACGCGCTAATTAAACATGACTTTAACACACCAGGAACACACCATGGCGCGTTTATTCCCAACATCTTACATATATCGATTGTGCTAACATGCTACCGTAACAAGCTAATAGTATTATTCCTTATACTATCATCACAACCGGGTAACTATCTACCTTAATTATCTTCTCTTTTTGTTGTCTGTCTAATGAACAACATCTCTTATCTATATGTAACAGACCATGGCTCAATATATCACTACTTATATTATCCCTTAATCATTTTTTTCTCACCCAAAAAAAATGTTATTCTACATGACTTCACCATTCTATCGTCGTTTAACATAGGACTGTTCCTTTGCAGTCCCTATAATTCTACCAAAGGTAGCTAGAATATACCATGCCTTACCTAATTGCCTTCTCCTGAAACCTAATAACGTTCATAATATCGTAATTGGGTGACGAGTTTGGCTACACTATTATACTTCTTGTTTGCTAAAACATGAACAGTCTTTACCATCCTTTAAGAAAACCCTTCGGGTATTGCGCTTCTGTCAATCAAATTTCATGCGGGCTTCTAAACTGCCTATCTAATGCTCAACTACTTACCATGATATATCTTTTCTGCTACCGATATCTAATAAAACAATATTAATATGATTACTGGCGTTTGCCTCCTACCAAAGATTATCTATAGAATCCTACAATGAAACATTGTTACTCCATAAATAATTAATATCTCCCGTTCCAGCGAAACCTTAAACTAGGTTCTTAATAAGTATTATATTTCAGCTTCCCTGCATTTTTCCCCTTCAATTAAAAAACATACAGTTTGATTCTACATTTCTAAACTATTTTACGCTTGATTTACGTCGAACAAACAAACAAAATTCTTAAGGGCACAGCATGCCGTGCAAATCTTCCTAGTAATTATCAAAAGTGATGCACATACAACTGAAATGTCAAGTATACAGCAATCAGTGGGGTAGATCCGGATTTAACAGTAAACATCCTATTGCAAGAGTGGCAGTCATCAGTAAAAGCATTGGCAAGAACAAACAGTTTAACTTAGCTCGAGTTAAGAGAATTTTTTTTAATAATCATTTTTTATTCGCCTATTACGAAAATATACTTCTTTTTTTTTTTTTGCAAAAGTGGGCGCCTATCGCGCCAGCGTGTCGCGAAATTTGTAATGTTGCGCCACCATGTCGCGAATATGCCTACGTGGCGGGCGGATCATTAGTCGTGCCACGCTGGCGCGACACGCAGGCAAATCGCGCCACGTTGGTGCGACTAGCGTGTGGGTGCAGCGGGGGGGGGGGGGGGCGCTGCCCCCGGGCAGGGCGGGCAGGGTCGCTGGGGCCAATAATTGGCCGGTTCGGCCAGTGAAGAAAAGAGAAGAAGAAAAGAACGAGGAGAAGAAGAGAAGGAAAGGAAAAAAGAAGAAGAAAAAAGAAGGAAAATAGAAAGAAAAAAGAAGAAAAAAAGGAAGAAAAGAAGAAGAGGAAGGAGAAAAAAAAGTTTATTTTTCGTCCATTTTTCTTCTGGTCTTCGTCAGTTCTTCGTTCGTTCGTCGTTCATCGGTTAGTAATTTTTGTAATTATTTTTTTGTTGATGATTTTATATGTAAATAAGAGAAATATAGGTACTTTTAGAAAACTAACAGAGTAGCAAGAAAAAAATATAGTAACTAATTAAGTAGATTTAATGCATATTTTATGAAAGTATGTGTGGATAAATATAGGACCTCGGTATAATTGATACGTAGTTAGTAAAAGTGTAGTTAGTGTCGAAAAAAATTAGGTTAGTACCAAAAATGTAATAATTGATTAATTTTGTTTAATGTTTCATATAATGATTTTTATTAGTATAATTGATTTATAGTTAGAAAAAACATCGATAGTCTTAGAAAATATTAGGGTAGGATGAAAAACATATATCGTTCGTTCCTCGTTCATCGGTTAGTAATTTCTATAAATCATTTTTCCTCGGCATAATTGATACGTAGTTAGTAAAAGTGTAGTTAGTGTCGGAAAAATATTTGGTTAGTACCAAAAATGTAATAATCGATTAATTTTGTTTAATGTATTCATATAATGATTTTTTTATTAGTATAATTGATTTGTAGTTAGAAAAAACATCGACAGTCTTAGAAAATATTAGGGTAGGACGAAAAACATACATCGTTCGTTCCTCGTTCATCGGTTAGTAATTTCTATAAATCATTTTTTCTTAGCATAATTGATACGTAGTTAGTAAAAGTATAGTTAGTGTCGGAAAAATATTAGGTTAGTACCAAAAATGTAATAATCGATTAATTTTGTTTAATGTATTTATATAATAATTTTTTATTAGTATAATTGATTTGTAGTTAAAAAAAACATAGATAGTCTCAGAAAATATTAGGGTAGTATGAAAAACATATATCGTTCGTTCCCCGTTCATCGGTTAGTAATTTCTATAATTATTTTTGCGTCAATATAATTGGTATGTAGTTAGAAAAATACTAGGGTAGCTCAAAATTTTTTTGTTTTGTGTATTTATATAATTCCTTGCGCATGTTATACAATATTGGTATGTTATACTAGATTGCAGTAGGCTTGCCGGCCCGTACACCCCCCTGCATTATATAATTCCTTGCGTATGTTATATAATATTTTTTGCATATTCCAGAAGGTATGTATTCTATGGATGCATTCAGAGTGCATTACGGTGAAGGAGAAGTTCAGGAGGGCCCATATGGGGTTGATTTGAATGGTTTTCAGCACCGTGTTTTATACCATCAAAATCTGAAGGACATGAATTTTGAAAATCTGTGTGGATGGCTTTGTGACGGTCTTTCATTGAATCCTACGGAGTTTGATGTCAGCGTCAAATGCTTATGGCCGAGAGGTACACATGGCTCGGTATGGGTACTTAGACCGTTGGAGCGGTCTCAGTCTTGGATGAACTACATCAATGCATCAAGGCGGCGTGGTTGGGGTTTCATCCTCTTTGTGCAGGCGACGATCAAAACAAACCTGCGTATTGATGAAACCCCTATCACAGTGCAGGCACAAACTGTGGCGGAAGTTCATGTGAATGTTCGATCATGTGCTACACCGACAGGACAAGCAGATGAAGGGGAGGAGTTGGAGGGATTAGTTGATGTGATGGAGCAGGATGATTAGCGAGCGGCGGAGGATGAAGATGCACTGGCCATGGAGGACCATGATGAATCTTTGTCCGACGATGATGGAAATACATCCGCAGAGGTGCCCGATGCTTGGAATAGGGCCGAAGCTGGAGCCCTAGCAGTGAACGATGCCCATGACTCCACATGTGAGTACCGATACCGAAGCCGGAAATCACAGCAAGCAAGCAAGTTTCGGGCCAATACGAGGGAAGACGAAACACGGGCCAATACAAGGAAAGTGCACAAGGTTTTGTCAATCTTTTCAGCTTCAGTAACTTTCTGATTACAAAATGTCAATTTAGCGACCAGTTTGTGCATTGCAGAATTATAAACTGCCACAGATTTGAAATCCTGAAAGTGTAGGTCCTGAAAGCGTAGGAGGGTCCATTCGCATTGTGCTTCCGGCAACAACACAGATCTTTGCTGGTTGTAGCGTTCCTTCAGGGAATTCTACAATACCAGCGGGTCCTCCTCCATCAAGTATTCGGCCTTCAGGTCCGAATGAAGATGGTGCCTCAGGAAATGTAAAGCGGCGCATTTTGCGGGTTCAGGCACATTGGGTGCACCGGTTTCAGGCCGAGAAATAGATGCTCCAAGTCCTCTAGTTGTTAGATTGATTTTGGCATCCATTGCCCAAGTGAGGTAATTGCTGCCTGTGAGACCCTCCCTTTTTGTAATACGATGCTATCACAAAAAGGCAGGTTCTAAATATGCATCCTGTGCTGGTCCCTGGATCAGTAGCCAGCACACATATACACAATTTGCCATCAAGTCCATACATTACCAAAATATTACAGAGTTTGCGAAGTAGTTCAACCACATAATAATACAAGTCCAAAAGTACTAAACATTCTTATCCCTCAGATTGCCACTACCCAAACACCACAGGCATATGACTAGGTAAGACACTAGGTAGAAGAATGGTCGTTGCCATCATAACCCACATCACAGTACGGTTCATCGACATATTCTAGGTCAGCACCTAAAAACAACAACGAGGCAAGGGTGAGTACATTTTGTACTCAGCAAGACTTCAAGTGTTTGCAAGCCTAAATATATGCAAGTTGATACAAAGTGGGTCTCTACGGTTGATTGCGGAAAGCAAAATTTAAAGTAAATACTGAATAGTAATTCAAAAGCGTAAGTCATAAAACATTTGATAAATAAGTAAAGTAATGAGCATCCTTATCAACATATCTCAACTGATCATAATCATGTCCAATATCCATCCAAAGGCCAACATATGGCACAAACCACCATATTATCAACCTAGACACAAAAACCGCTATATTTGCCCACACAGGGCACAACAGCTGAGTCCAACATTGCCAACAGATGTCAAATGTTGGCTCATCTGCGGGGTAAATTCTCTATTCCAAATTTTATCTTCCCATTTTAACAAAAATTATTAAAACACCTTCTAACTAGTGCAAGTTCACCAAGTGCTCATAACCGAGAGCGCGGCTAATCGATTAGTTTTTAACTCTGCAGAGTGGTACAACTTTACCCACAAATAATGATTTCCCTTTTTGCAACCGGTAATAACACACTTCCTTGGGTGTGTTGCTAGGGAAAAATCATATATAACCTTTACATTACTAAATCCTGACTTTGCACTAGCCCAGTACCGTCAACCCTTATTAATGGCGGGAGAATAATAATATATATATATATAAGGTCGAACACATCGTATCGGGCGAACAAATCGTCCCGTTTCTCCCCCATTAGTAAGGCGTATACTGTTGCATTGGTATGTGTCTAACCCACACCTTTGTGTGGACACCCCTACGAACAATCCCGTAGGAACAGCCCGTGCTACTCCGGCCTTTCCACGTGCAAAGCCAGTCCTTAGTAACTTAATTAGTTATAGCCGTCCCATACCGGCATTGTGGTTGTACGGTAATTCTTGGATCATACAACACTGAGTTCGGTCCTTAATCCGACCCGGGCGACAATCTCCCCCTAGCTACGTGTGAGCACACCCTCACACACCCGGCTATTGCCATTAAGTCACCCGCGTCCAAATCATAGTTTTATTTTCATTTTTAACAATATATCGGTATCCTTTATTGTCATATCCAACCTTTTCGAATTTTACAAAGACTACCCTTTCCATTCTAAGCAGGGCTAAGCATGAGTAATTATTAATCACATCTACCCAAGTCACATTTTCATGTGTCAACCCAAATCTAAGTCTATCAAAGGATCACGTGACAAATATAATTGAGGATATCCACAAATGAGGGTTATAACTACCATGATACCACAAGTAACATTTTAAGAACATAATGCATGCATATAAAACATTGATGAAATCATTTGAAAATCTGGGATCAACATGTTCAAAGGGTGCTTGCCTTGCGGATCGTTGTCATCGAACGGAAGTTCGGGTTCGAAGATGAAGTCGTTCACTACGTCGGATTCTACCCGTCGTCACGCGGTACATAACAACAAATAAAGATCCAATAAGGCAAAAAGAATATAGATAGCGAATCGAACAAAGAATCAATACATATATCAAGCACTCAATTCTAGGGTTTATTCTAAGCTTTCACATGCTATAACGCTTTCCGGTAAAGAAGGTTACTTAAGTGAGGTCATCAACTAGTTAATGGAGCAACTAATAATATGATCAAAACACCCTAAGCAATTTCATGCTAACAGATATTAGGCTGTTTTACATCACAAATAAAGTGGTTGCACTAAGTTTCCAAGATTTAAACTCATTACATGCATAAATGGAATTATCACACCTAGAGCATGGTTTCAATTAATATGCGAATTTAGAGTATAAGCAACCTTAAATGTTTTTACATAAATGAATCATTCACAGCACATGGATCCTACGAAATTGGTTTCACGCGAATCGGAGTTCATTTGCTCAAATTCCATTTAAAGCACATATTCAGTCTATAGTTTAAATTTGAATTTAAATTTTAAACGGAGGTCAAACATTCAATATCTTCGCATAATCAGGAGCTAGAGATTAAAATACGAATTTAGAAATTTATTTGGGTGAATTTGGAGCTTCCTAGCAAAAGATATGGAGGGTTGAATCCAAAATGGCAAAATGAAAATAGAAAAAGAATTTTGGCTCTAATTGGACTCGAACTGAGAACCTATTGGACCAGAGTGCGGCGCCTTTGCCATCGGGCTAGTGATGTGGCTCGAGTGTGAATGGACAGCTTAGGAACCTGAGGTAACCTGCAGTGGCTCCAAGGAAAAAGAAGGAAAACTGCAATCGGATCGGCTGGGCTGGGACTCGAACCCTAGACCTCATGGTTCAAGCAGCAGGGTGCCACCACTGAGCTACGGTGTTACTTGTGGCAAAGAAGTTAATTGGTCTACTTAAGGTGGTAAGCAAAGGCCAACTACTCAAATGGGGAAAAAGCCAACAGGTTCAGCAACAGGGGGAATTCGAACCCAAGACGTGAGGATTGCAACATAGGGCTCTCACCACCAGGCTAGGTTGTTTCTTGCGGCAAGGAAGCTAGATAGACTACTAGGACAGTGCGCAAGAAGAGAAAGGGAAGACTGACGAGCGGGGCCCGCTCGTCAGCGACCCGGAGCAGGGGCGATGAAGGCGTGCCTCACCGTCGACGGAGGAGGGGCGGTGCAGCCTGGGCGAGGGGTGGAGGAGCTCGAGGGCGTCGCAGGGATCCTGAAGGTGGTCTCCAAGATGCTCCGACGGCACTGGAGAGGGGTCGGCGACGATGAGGTGCGGAGCTCGGCGGTGCCAGTCGCGGGGAAGACAACCGGGGGCACGGCGGCCTAAACCAAAGGAAGGAGACGAATTAGTGGAGTGTGAGGAGCATCCCGACGGAAGGAATCGAGAGGAGGGAGCTCGAAGGTGGAGAACGGCCACACGGGGTGGCGGCGGCGCCTCCGACCGGAAGCAAGGAGGAAGACGCGGTTCGCTTCAATGCTGCCTCGACTGAGAGTGGGGGAGGGCCTAAAGGCGAAAGGGAAGCAAGGAAGAGGGTTCGGGTGGCTTTATAGCCGGTTCAACCAAGGTTTACCGAGGGGGGGGGGAGGAAGGAGTGGCAGTGCGCGATTGGCGGCGAGTCGGCGGTGGTCTGGAGGCTTCGGCGGTAGGACGTGGGCGGCAGTGCTCGGGTCGAGTCGCTGCAAGGCATGGTCGTGTCCCGGAGTAGGTGAGGCGAGGACGCTCGGGAGCAGTGCTTTGACCGATGGCAATGACAGGGCGAGGCGGCTTCAGTGCTCATGCGACAGGGAGCGAAGGGAAGGGAGAGGGGAGAAGGAAGGAGAGGCTGGCAGTGGGGCCCTAGGCCCAACAGCAGTGAGGGGAGAGGGAGCCTAGGGCTTCACTTCAATTTCTCCCACTCCCCCGACAACAGCAGAAAAGCAGGGAGTAGGAACTGATATGGTCAAGCTACGAAGGTTTTGAACCCTCTAAACGTCAAAGCCTTGTAAAGCTTTCTTTTCCCACCTTTTTACTATTTTACCGATTTACTAGTTTACTAATTGGTTTACTTATTCAACTAAATTCACAAGATTAAGTAATAAAGCTTCAAATTCAGATTTTAATTTTTCCTAAAAGCATATTTCATTGAACCATTGTTTCAGGATGTTACACTGCCATCCAGGGCAAGCATAGCAAATTCCATTTTTGCGATGTCAGACATATTCTATATGCAAGCAATACGAAATTTTACTACTGGTAAAATATTATTTTGCATGCATCCTCATTTATTAATAAAGTTTTGGTCTATATCTATTCAGTAGATAATTATCACAATTTGTCCGGAATTTTCCTAGCATTTAGCAACTTTCTATTAATTATGCAGCAATTTTCAGCATTACTAAATAACAGAAAATAAATTCCAACATCAATTAAACGCGGCATAATGCTAATTACATCTTATGTAACTCTTGTTGGCTGGGAGTGAAAATAGGTAATAAATGTCTCCGTCAGCTCGACTCATGGCCAGGTCAACCCGCCCCTAGGGCTCACATGAGGGAGGGAGCACTTCCCATTTCCGGGTGCCAATTAAAGAACCAAGCCTCATGTGTGTTTTCCTAGACACCAATTGTATTGCATCTGTTCCTTTATTACTGAAATCAATCCCAACTACTCATGTCCTCAAAATTTTCTAGCAAATTTTACAATTCTCCGTTAATATTTGAGCAATTTTCAGAATTACTTATGTAACAGAAAAATCAATTTACCACATATTAAACATGGTAAAAGCTAGAAAATAAACCCAGGGTATGGAGCTTCCAATCTTCCATTAAACAATTTTTTTTAATGGACAGTAACAAATCAAGAACGATCTCTAACAGTAGATTAGATCAATACATCCAATGGGACAATCGACAGGATTTTGATCATGCGCGATTACTTACGTTCTTGATGCCAGATGTGTTGACTATCGCGTAGGATAGAGTCGCGTAGGACTTTTTCGGCGATCCGAGTGGATGCCGGCTTGATGGCGAGTTGATTGCAGATCGGATCGGGCGATCAATCGCCGGTAGTAGTCGTTCGTCGTAGTCGATGATTCTCCGCTTCTTGTGGTAGAGACTCGTGCTGATAACGTGTTGTGAAACTAGATCGTTCACCCACGACAATCCGCAGCACGCCAAACAATCACACGAACAGAAGAAGAAGAAGCCCACCATATAAGGGGAAAGCTCTCTTTTTATTAGATTGTTTGATTTCTGTACAAGGCAATGCCCTATATATATAGTGGAGGACCCCTGGAGATTAATTCGGATTCGCCCACCATGGATAGAGTCCTTCTCTCCGGGGATACGGATTCTATCCATATCATAACATCATGCACCCCAAGATTAGTTCACAATCCGGGACTGATGCCCATTGGACATCAGTACCGGTTCTACCAACCGGTATTGATAGGACTATCAGTACCGATTTGAGGCACCGATAGTACCGGTTGGGGTCCCTAACCGATACTGATAGTAGCTTATCAGTACCAATTGGTGACCGGTACTATTGGTGCCTCAAATGCAACCGGTACTGATAAGCTACAACACGCCAGCTTTAATATTTAATATATAGTACATATGCGTGTGAGGTATATATATATATATTATATATGTGTTTGTGTGTGTTAAGTCTAATATATAATGGAAGAGTGATAACATCCTGTGACCCTACAACGTAGGGTACAAAGTTACATGTAATTTTCATATTGATGCTATGTTATACTCGCATCATCTTTAACATGCGAGAGATTTTACCCTTAAAAGTACCAAAATCTACATGCATGTAATGCAAAGAAGTACCAAAAGTTTTGGACCCATTCAAATGCCACCTAGCAAAATGGGAAGGGGTCGGAAGGTAGGCTACTTAAAACAGCAACATGTAGGCAACAGAACCTGTCAACAGTGATCCGAATTTTATTGTGGGTTTTAGGGACGTCTTGGTTCTTATTTTGGTGTAGCCCGTTTAGACTTGAGTCGTTTGTCCACTATATAAATATCCTTTGTAGTTTGCATGAAAGCACGACAGCTCATTGTAATTTCTACACAAACCTTAAAATAGTGATTTCGTCGTTTAGCGCCCGTGATTTTTTTTCCTACAAGGGTTTTTCATTAGCACTAATCGTGATTTGCACATATTTTAGTCTTCGCATGTGTGTCATGTACGTAGTCTTGCATGTAGTATAGATGTGTTAGTCACATTAGCAGTCATATAACTAGCTAGTTAGCTTGGTGCTTGACTAGTTAGTATATGTATGTGTCTGCTAGGGTTAGTTGGTGGCCAAATCATCAGCACGTAACTGAGTAGGCGTGGATGTTGGAGCGTCGACGAGGTGCCGGCAAGTCTCTAGCGAAGGAGCGTTTGAAGCGCCCGTGCTGAACTGCATCTAAACTTAGCATGCCAGAAGGTAGCAGCTGCATGCATGGCTCCTTTTAATTTATGGGATAATTGGATATATGCCACTGCAGGAACCGTTTATTCGAGATTTGCCATCGTTCCTTTGCTTTTTCGAACGATGCCATTATGAAACCGTGCTTATTCGAAATATGCCACCGCTCGCATCCGGTCACGACACGTGTCCCGTCCGCGATGGCAAATCTCGAATAAGCGTTTCCTACAGTGGCATATATCCAATTAATACGGGACACGTGTCGTGACCGGACGCGAGCGGTGGCATATTTCGAATAAGCACGGTTTCATAATGGCACCGTTCGAAAAAGCAAAGGAATGATGGTAAATCTCGAATAAACGGTTTCTGCAGTGGCATATATCCAATTATCCCTTTATTTATCTATTGGTCAAATCTCCTATGAAGCAAGCTGCAGGTTTCCAACTCAGACAGCATTGAGAGGCGCTGCTTCTTATTTCTTTATTTGCCACCTATTCTTTAGCAGTTGCAGAGTTCAAAGCAGAAGGCAGAAGCATCGAGAAAACAGTGACAACATCAATTCGGGCTACTGTAGCAAACAGTAACTTGTACTGTAGCAACCGTATACACTGTAGCAGGACGCGGAACCGATAAAAGGGGTACGCTGCTTGTTAACATGAGACAGAGAAAAAAAAGGATTTCTTTTCCTTCTCTTTCTTAGATTTCTGCATTATGGCTTCATTAAAATATGATGTTTCACTATTAGAATGTGATACCAGGTTTATACTATGGCAAGTTAAGATGCGAGCTATTTTAGCACATACTGATTTGGATAATACGCTTGATAAATTCGGGAATAAAGAGCAGAATACCTGGACTGATGAAGAAAAAAAAGAAAGGACCGTAAGGCTTTGTAACATCCTCAAATTTACAGAGTAATAAAAATCAAATATTAAAATGTGAAATCAGTTTTGTGTTGCATTTCTTGATTTTATGTGCATTTATTGATATTTGATCTATTGGTTGAATTAATTGTTGAAATGAATAATGGAATTTAAGAAAGAAAAGAAAAGAAAAGAGAAAATAGTAAAATGGTAAGAAATGAAATTACCATGGTAAAAATCTTTGTATAACCTGGCCAAACCCTAGAAGATATTTCTAGCTAGTCAAAAGACCATGTGAATGCATTTAGAAGTAAAGAAAACAATTTAATTAGCAAATTCCATTGCTGTCCAGATCAATGTCAGATTTTTAGAGATAAATGTGGAGCACTCTAGACTTTGGAATTTTTACCATAAGACCTCAGACATATCATCTTCACCCACAAAAAGTTTCAAAAATTAATAATCTTTTTTTCTATGATTTAGCATTTATTTTAGGTAAATTTGAAATTCTGCAGAAATCAATAAAAGATTTATGGAGAATTAAATAATGCGATTTTAAGGTTGAAATTTTTATGATAGTTCCATTGTATAGAAACACACCTTCAGTAAAAATTTCAAAAGTAAATATGTTGAATTAGTCCCTTAATCAATTCAAAAACTAAATTGGTTTTTCTGTGCAGCATTCGTTGTCAGAATTATTATAATTAAATGGTAAATAATTTTAACTCCAATATTTTACTGAAGCTAGTAGACTTACTCATCAGCTTAGTCAAAAAGTTTGGAAAAATCTTGAGATGACTTGACCCTTGAATTAATGCGTTTAGTGTGCTGTCTGGGAAAGAACTGGAAATTTCTCCCCATCCTGACGTGTGGGTCCACGCGTCCAGCGACCCCTGCGCTGGCACCACTGCCGACAGGGACCCAGAACCCTCTGTGCCCACGCGTCAGCATCTCCCCTTTCCCCTCTTTCTCTCTTCTCTCTCTCTGCCGGTGGCCCCAGGACCCACTTGTCTGTTCCTTCTTCCTCCTCTCCTCTCATCTCTATCTCTCTCTCGTTCTCTCTCTGTTGTCGACAGAAATCGCTCCTACCGCCTCATTCCTTGTCGTTTCCCGCCGCAATGTCGCGCGCCTCGAGGCCGCCCTGGCCAGCTGCTGCCACGGGGTCCTTCGCCCATGTTCTGACCGAGCCAGCGGAGAACCTCCAGAGCCGCCTGAAGCCGCCGCCATTTCTTCTCTGAGCCAATCCACTCGTTACCGCCTTCCCCCGCCTATTTAAAGGAACGGATAGTGCCTCCAAACTCAGTTGAACCCGGAGCAACCAACCATTTTCCATATCACGCTCAAAATCATACAAACCGAGCCTATCTTCTCCATCTCCGGCGAAACCCGATTTGGGGGAAACTCCAAATTGCTACGCCTCGGTAAGGAAACAGCCCAATTGATCGCTCCTAAAGTATCCTTGGATACTCACGAAACCTTTGCGCAGTTTGTTTCAGCTCGAACCACGCCAGAAAACTCCCGCACCGTGCGACTCCCTTCCGCCGCCGACGCCGCACGGTGAGAACACTACCCGTTCACTCTTCCTCCGATCTAAGTGCATGAATAGAGTCCTTATGATCTCCTAAAGCTCATACGCATGGCCAGTCATCCCGGATTGAACCGTAGCGCCGCCGAGCCAAACCACGCCGTGAAGCGCCGCCGGTCACCGCCGTGCGCTCAAAACCTCCAAACACCACCTATAACCGAGCACACCCCTAGGATCGTCGTGGTCCACTGAAGCTTTGGTTGCCAGCCAAAATCGATCGACGCCGCCGGAGAGCCGCCGGCGAGGCCGTCGGCCACCTCCCCTGCACTGGCTCACTGCCGCGTGGGTCCAAGCGGTCAGCCGCTTAGGCGTCTGCCTCATTGCCGTGCGGGCCGGTTTGTTCAACCCCTCGGCGTCGCGCTACTCTGCATTGCCGGTCCGGCCCGCTGCCGGGGCATTGCGCAGCTAACGCGTTCACCCGCACGTGAGTCACTGACGGGCTGGACCCAGGCGTCAGTGACTGCGGCCCGATTCAAAAACCAGCCGCGCAAAAGCTGAGAATACGCTTTCCCTGAAGGAAAACGTATTTTCCTTTTTCTTGAATTTCATTAAACCGAATAGGTTCAAATTGTTATATCTTTTGATCTATAATTCCAAATCAAGTGAAACTTGTTTGTAAATTCATCATAAATTATGTAGTTTCATAATATGTAAAAACATTTGAAACTTGTTTAGCAATTTAAACTTGAATTTAAATTTAAAGCTTGAAATTTGAATATGTAGCATATAGAAATTTTGCAAATAAAGTCCAAATTGAATGAAACCAACTTTGTTGGAATCCTTAGGTCAAGTACTGTCCAAATATGTAATTATATTTGAATTTGGAGTTAGTTTGTGAAAATTTCCTATTAGGACTTTATTTAATATATAAATTTAATATAGTTGCAATAACTTAATCAAAAAGCTTCCAAAATGAATGAAACTTGTTTCTTTGTGCTCATTACACTAATTAGGATCTAATGGTAATATGAAAATTAAGGTGTACCATGTTACTTTTGTTTGACATATTTGAAGTTACCTTATGCCATGTTTAAAATTAATACAACTAACACCACACCCTGAAAATGAACTTTGTTAAATATAATCCTACAATCTTAGCTTCCTGAATTCGTAAATTAAAATGAAATATTACATAACGAAAGATAATCATGTTGTATATCATTAAGCTTTGCCTTAGGCCCAAAATCTTATAACTTGCTTAATGCATGAATTGATTAAGTGATTGCCATCATTGACTGATTTGAATTGATTTCATTTGAATCTTTCAACTGCTATTCTTGTTGTTTATGTATTTGCTTCTTTTATCGGTATTGAAGTATCTTATTTGCCATATTCTTAATCGACGTATAGACGCTGAGGCTACCGACTACGCTATCGATTTATTACGCACTCCAAATTTTACACCGTCGAGGAGCAAGGCAAGCACCCCCTTGATCATTTTGATCTCAGATTTCATAATCCACTAAAATGTGATTAAGAATCTTCCTGCATGCTCATAATTTGATGAACTATTATTTTGTTACTTGGTAGATATTAACCCAAATTGATGGATTCCCTTAATCACATGGACATACAATCCATAAAAACCCTAGGAATGGTTTAGTTCATTGGGTATAATCGCTTATTAACCTGCATATGCTTAGCACTGCTTTAGGTTAATGTCAGAAACATTTACACCCACACATCATTCTTTATGAAATCTTTTATGGTTTATTTAAGCAGTAAAGGATACTAGTAGTTTGATAAAAATGAAAATAAAACTATTGCTTCGACGTGGGTGATTATTGGCAATAGCCTGTTGTACATGTTTTAACGTGTACGTAGCTAGGGTGGAGTTATCACCCATGTCACTCTAAGGACCGAACGTAGTGTTGCATGATCCAAGTATAACCGTACATCCACAAGTACTGTAATGGGACAGTCTTAACTTATTAAATTATTTGGGAATTAGCTTTGCACATTGGTAGGCAGTTGTAGCACGAGCATTCCGAGTATTGGTTTGCTCGAGGGAGGTGTCATCACCGAGGTGTTGGCATCTACCGTTGTAACGGTGTACGCCTGGCTATGAATTTGGGGCTGTTGTTGTACCATTTGAGCCGCGGGCTCCTGAATACTATTGCTTCACCGTTTGTTTGCTTCCATCATAGTCAGGGGTAACGTCACTGGGCTAGTGCAAAGTTAAGGTTCAAGTAATCGAACAGTTTCGTTATGAACTCCTCGCGGACATACCAAAGGAAGTGTGTCTTATAGCTTGCAAAAAGGGAGAACATATCTTGTGGGTAAAGCAGTACAAACTCTGCAGAGTCTAAAACTATTCGAATAGCCGTATCCACGGTCATGGATGACTTGGCGAATTGACACTAGTTAGTTATTTTCTATTTTCTAAAACTCTTGATAAAATGATTTGGAAAGTGATTCACATTTGTTAAATGTCACTCATTGTTATATTTGTTCGCATAAGACCATGGAGGGTCTTGTTCGTCATTTTTCTCACAAAGGGCCGTGAGTAAAAATGTTATTATTCTTTTATTACTTGTTATCTCAATTACTTATCAAACTGTCTTAAAGTTTATTTATGCTTCTCATTACTATTCAGTATTACTTTATTCAAAACGTTCGCTTTATGCAAAACAACCGTAGAAACCCACTTTCTATTTCAGCCTGCATATATGTTCCAGGAATTGCATACACTACAAAGTCTTGCGAGTACCAATGTACTCAACTTGCTTCAACAATATTTTTAGGTGATGAGCAAGATTACGATAATGACGGGAATGAATATGAGGAACCTGCGAATTTTAGCGACGACTGATCTTTCTAGGTTCATCTCGTGATTTGCCTGTGGAGTTATGGAATAGTTGGCATACTATGAGACATGGTTTTAATTTCCTGCTACTTTTGGTATTGTAATATCACTATAAAACTTGTGATGTAATAAAAATGTGTATCTGTGTGGCTGTAATATCAAAATTGTGTTTGTGCGTGCCAGCCACTGATCATGGGAATGGCACAGGATGCACTTAAAGAGCCTCATATTTATGTTATTCTTGACATAAAAATGAGGGTCTCTGATTTGGTATCGAGCCACATTTGCTGTAGGTGAACCTTAGTTAGAATGGTCGTTAAGAGGGAAATTAAAATTTTGAATAGACACATTACACTTAGGAAAATAAAACTTGTTATATCTGTTATTAATTCTTTACTATGTTGTCTTCTACTCTTTACTTTTGTGCGTTATCGTTGCATCTTGCATTTAATCTGGAATACTAATTCCTTATTAAATGTGCAGATGGAAGGGTATTCGCCGTGCTTTCACACTTCCGAGCGTCTGGGAGCGGGATTGATGGGAGTCTTAG
This sequence comes from Rhipidocladum racemiflorum, assembly GCA_036346355.1. NCBI lineage: Eukaryota > Viridiplantae > Streptophyta > Magnoliopsida > Poales > Poaceae > Rhipidocladum > Rhipidocladum racemiflorum. The sequence continues at coordinate 29,400,653 of CM070592.1, read as the reverse complement.
CACAGATGTTAGATTATGCACAGTTTGAGACACCTCGATACACCGTCTACCAGAGGATGGCGAGTCCAGTTTCGATAGAGTACATAGCTAGGATTGAGATCCCAGCTAGGACACAGTTCGGAGAGGCAGATCGTACTTTTGATGGTCGTGGAGCTTCGGTGTCTTCTGCATTGAGCGATGTTGCTTATATGGCCATCGTTCGACTACGCCACGCCCTTCCAGAGATGGCGACAGTTTACCGGGAGATACCTGCTTTGTTGCCAAGGGGAGACACTAGTTACATAGATCCCAGTTCAGTGCCTAATGAGCACTATAGGATCATAGTTGAGTTCCTTCATGCTGCTGACCGTTACCACCGTCAGGCAGTATTAGAGTACTACGTAGCACGTGGGAGAGTAGCCTTTTTAGAGAACGCCATAGCTCCTTTCGTGGCTATGGGTTTGTTCTCTAGGTCCACACTTGGCGACGATGCTACTTTATTGCCAGTCCAGGAGGTGCCTGGTACTCCTACACCTAGGTCTGCTAGGGCCACTAGACGTTCCCGACGGGCTAGGATGTCCACAGGAGTTAGTCGTCCACGTCTGTCGCGAGTTAGACTTGGACAGGTCGCTGCAGGTGTACTGCGTCCCCGTGTGACGCAGGTTTACAGGCGTCGTGGTACCTTTCCCGCCACGGTGACTGACTCTACCCCTGCGGATCCTGTTGAGTCTACTGGCGAGGACGTTGTAGCGCCAGGTTTGGAGTAGGTTTACCTTGAGTTGTAGCAGCACATGTGGTCATGTAGTGTTGAGTTGTGAGGTTGTCATACTTTTGTTGTACATGTTGTTAATATGCAGTTGAATAAAGTGCTGTTACTGTTTATTTTTGCTTGTTTTGGTTCCTTCTCGTGACTTTCTAATGTTTTATTACAATTTCACGATGATGTGATCCTTTGTGTTTACCTTTTACAATATAACCTAACATAACATAATAACACACCTCCCTTGTTAATGAATTTCTTTAAGAATAATAAAATTTTAGGGAATGAAATGTTGCCTATTAACCAATGAGTTTGAGTTTAAATTTTCAATCTGCCAGTCTAAATCATTTAATTACAATACATTATTTTCTCATCTGAATTGAAATTTCAGGATGCCTGTAACCAGATCTCTTCGTGGGATCTTGGAGAGTGAGGCATCGCAGGAGCCTTTTCCTCCTCGCGAAACGTTGCCCACTCCAGCGCAACCTAATCCGATTCACCCTTCTGCAAGGGCTTCATCTTCTCATCAAGTGCCAGATCCACCCAATCCAGATTCAAATCCTAATCAGCAAGGTGGAATTCCGGAGGAGCAATTGCCAGGTCCGCCCACAATGGCGCAAGTTCTGGCAATGATCGAGCAAAACCGTCAAACCCATACACTTCTTACGCAATGATTAGTTCAGAATACTTCCCACCAAGGAGTCCCTGTTGGAGGAAGTGGTGGTGGTGCTCCACCATCAAGGTTGTCTGAGTTTTTGAAGACTCGGCCTCCTACATTCTCTACTGCTGCTGACCCATTGGACGCAGATGACTGGCTGCGAACAATGGAGAGCAAGTTGAACATTGCACAGTGCAATGATCGAGAGAAAGTTCTTTATGCATCTTATCAGTTGGGAGGAGCTGCTGCTTTATGGTGGGAGAACTACCAAGCTATACTTCCAGTGGATCAGATTTCATGGGAGACCTTCAAAGATACTTTTCGCCGAACCCATATTCCTTCCAGTCTGATGGACATCAAAAGACGGGAATTTCTTGATCTCCGTCAAGGGAATCAGACGGTAATGGAGTATCTTAATCGCTTCAATTACCTTTCCCGCTATGCACCATTAGAAGTTACCCCTGAAGCGCGTAAGTTGGAACGCTTTCGGGATAACCTAAATGAGGAAATCAAATGTGCTTTAGCTGCCATTGATATCAATGACTTCCAAACCCTGGTGGACAAGTCTATTCGAGTGGAGCATAGCACTCGAGCTGCCTTGGAGTCACGCAAGAGGAAATGGATGGCACAGAAAAATGCCAGTGCAAGCCCATCCAGGCCTCGCCCTGCACCTCAGGGTAATGCGCGACCACCTGCTCCGCCACAGAAGCAAAGACGTCAAGGTCCTGCCCCTCGACCTCGACAGCCTTTGTCTCGTCCGGCGAATCCTACGGGAGCACGTCCTACCGGAGCCTCGACTCAGACTTCGAATGTCACATGCTTCAAGTGCAAGCAGCTTGGACATTATGCCAATAATTGCCCAAGCAAGGGAGTTCCTCAGCGACCCCCTGGTCGTCCTCAAGGAGCTGGAGGACAACAAGCTGGAAAACCTGCACCTGCTCAAGCCGCCAATCAGGGACGTTTACATCATGTGACGGCTGAGGAAGCAACGGAAGCACCAGATGTGGTTCTGGGTATGTTCCCCGTCCAATCTATTCCCACTTTGGTGTTATTTGATTCCGGTGCATCTCATTCCTTTATATCCAAGAAGTTCGTAGAATCACATCAAATCCAAACTAAATCTTTATCTATGTCCATGATAATCTATTCTCCTGGAGCAAAAATGAGAACTACTAAAATGTGTCATAAGGTTAGCATTGAAATAAATGAAGTTTTATTTTATGCAGATCTTATTCTTATAGAAACCCCAGGATTAGACATCATTCTTGGTATGGATTGGTTAGCTAAGAATAAAGGACAAATAGATTGTGCTAAAAGATCCATATCTCTTATTAATCCCGATGGAATTGAAGTGAACTTTAGTTCCACCCAAAATCTTTCCAGATCAAGATCATACTTAAATACATTGGTAATGGAAAAGATTAAATCTGTTCCTGTAGTTTCCAACTTTCCCGATGTATTTCCTGAAGAATTGCCAGGTTTGCCACCAGATCGTGACTTAGAGTTCGTCATTGATCTTATACCTGGTACAGCCCCAATTTCCAAAAGACCTTATCGTATGCCACCAAATGAGTTAATAGAACTCAAAAAGCAAATTCAAGAACAGTTAGACAAAAAGTTCATTCGACCAAGTACTTCTCCATGGGGAAGCCCTGTTCTCTTTGTCAGTAAAAAGGATGGTAGTCTACGCATGTGTGTAGATTATCGTGCTCTCAATGATGTTACCATCAAAAACAAATATCCTCTACCCCGTATCGATGATTTATTCGATCAATTAACCGGCGCCCAAATCTTTTCCAAAATTGATCTTAGACATGGCTATTATCAATTGAAAATCCGACCGGAGGATATTCCTAAAACAGCCTTTACCACTCGTTACGGCTTATATGAATATGTCGTAATGTCCTTCGGACTTACAAATGCTCCAGCTAGCTTTATGAGCTTAATGAATAAAGTCTTTATGGAGTATCTCGATAAGTTCGTAGTGGTATTCATAGATGATATCCTCATCTATTCCAAAAATGAAGAAGATCATACCCAACATCTACACTTGGTTCTGGAGAAACTCCGAGAACATAAATTATATGCCAAGTTCGAGAAATGTGAATTTTGGTTGAAGGAAGTTGCATTCCTCGGGCATATCCTTTCCAAAGGTGGAATTTCTGTTGATCCCAAAGAAAGTTCAAGCAGTCCAAAAGCGGAGCAACCAAAATCTGTTCCTCAAATCCGAAGTTTCCTCGGTTTAGCGGGATATTATCGCCGCTTTATCGAAAACTTCTCCAAAATTGCTAAACCGTTGACTCAGCTCTTGAAGAAAGAAAAGAAATATGAATGGACTCCAGAATGCGAAGCAAGTTTTCTGGAATTAAAGAAACGGTTAACCACAGCCCGATCTTTGGTGTTACCCGACATCCATAAGAGCTTCGATGTCTATTGCGATGCTTCACGCAATGGTCTTGGTTGCGTGTTGATGCAAGAGATGAAAGTCGTAGCCTATGCTTCTCGTCAGCTTCGACCTCATGAACTTAATTATCCAACTCATGATCTAGAGTTAGCTGCGGTAGTGCACGCCCTCAAAATCTGGCGTCACTATCTTATTGGAAACAAGTGTGACATCTACACAGATCATAAGAGCTTAAAATACTTCTTTACTCAGCCAGATCTTAATCTGCGACAAAGGAGATGGCTAGAGTTAATAAAGGATTACGACCTTAGTATTCATTATCATCCTGGTAAAGCTAATGTCGTAGCAGATGCTCTGAGCCGTAAGCTTCATTGTATGACGGTGTCAGCATACACTGATCAATCTGAATTAGTAAAGGAGTTTCAGAAGCTTAATTTGGGAATTGTTGAAAAAGGATTTGTTGCTAGTCTCCAAATGCAACCAAATCTGAAAACCCAAATTAAGATAGCTCAATCTAAAGACGAAGCTATATCTAAAATCCGAAAAGAGTTGGAACAAGGCAAAGAATTGGAATTCTCAGAAAATTCGGATGGTGTACTCCAATTCAAGAATCGAATCTATATCCCCAGTGATCTAGAAATCAAGAAGTCGATCTTGAGTGAAGCTCATGAATCACCTCTATCTATCCACCCTGGTAGCACAAAAATGTATCAAGATCTGAAGCGGGAATATTGGTGGCCCGGCATGAAAAAGGAAATCGCCGAGTATATCGCGAAATGTGATATATGTCAGCGAGTAAAAGCCGAGCATCAACGCCCAGCTGGTTTACTTCGACCTCTTGAAATTCCTGAATGGAAGTGGGACCATATCTGTATGGATTTCATTGTTGGATTACCAAGAACCAGAAAAGGGCATGATTCCATATGGGTTATCGTCGATCGATTAACCAAAATTGCTCACTTCATTCCAGTTAAAACCACTTATATAAGCTCTAAACTTGCTGAGCTATACTTGGAGAATATTGTTCGTCTTCATGGAATTCCTAAGACTATTGTGTCCGATCGAGGATCCCAGTTCACATCTCGTTTCTGGGAAAGTTTGCATACTCTGTTAGGGACAAAGCTGAATTTCAGTACAGCTTATCATCCCCAAACAGATGGACAGACTGAACGGACCAATCAGACCCTGGAGGACATGTTGAGAGCTTGTGTGCTATCTTATGGCATGGATTGGGAGAAAAGCTTACCCTTTGCTGAATTCTCCTATAATAATAGCTTTCAAGCCAGTCTCCAAATGTCCCCTTTTGAAGCACTTTACGGAAGAAAGTGCCGAACCCCTCTCTTTTGGTCTGAAACTGGAGAAAGAAATTTCTTTGCCCAGACATTATCCAAGAAGCCCAAGAGCAAGTTGACATGATTAGGAGTCGACTCAAAGAAGCCCAATCTCGTCAGAAGAGTAACGCCGACAATCGTCGACGTGACTTAAGCTTTGAAGTCGGAGATCATGTCTATCTGAAAGTTTCTCCTCTTCGCGGAGTTCGTCGTTTCCAAATCCGCGGGAAACTAGCCCCTCGATATATTGGACCGTTTCCAATTATCGCAAAGATGGGAGAGATGGCATATAAGTTGGAACTGCCATCCCGTTTGTCTGAAGTTCATAATGTCTTTCATGTCTCCCAACTTAAGAAGTGTCTTCGTGTGCCGACTGATCTCGCAAATCTCGACGATCTCGATTTACAACCTGATCTATCTTATCGAGAGCGTCCTGTTCGCATTCTTGAAGAGGCCGAGCGACACACGAGAAACAAGATCCACAGAATGTTGAAAGTTCAGTGGAGTAATCATACTGAAGAAGAAGCTACGTGGGAGCGTGAGGATCATCTGATGAAAGAGTTTCCAGACTTCTTTTAGTTTTCCTTAGCCCTCGCAAATCTCGAGGACGAGATTTTTGTAAGGGGGGTAGATCTGTAACATCCTCAAATTTACAGAGTAATAAAAATCAAATATTAAAATGTGAAATCAGTTTTGTGTTGCATTTCTTGATTTTATGTGCATTTATTGATATTTGATCTATTGGTTGAATTAATTGTTGAAATGAATAATGGAATTTAAGAAAGAAAAGAAAAGAAAAGAGAAAATAGTAAAATGGTAAGAAATGAAATTACCATGGTAAAAATCTTTGTATAACCTGGCCAAACCCTAGAAGATATTTCTAGCTAGTCAAAAGACCATGTGAATGCATTTAGAAGTAAAGAAAACAATTTAATTAGCAAATTCCATTGCTGTCCAGATCAATGTCAGATTTTTAGAGATAAATGTGGAGCACTCTAGACTTTGTAATTTTTACCATAATACCTCAGACATACCATCTTCACCCACAAAAAGTTTCAAAAATTAATAATCTTTTTTTCTATGATTTAGCATTTATTTTAGGTAAATTTGAAATTCTGCAGAAATCAATAAAAGATTTATGGAGAATTAAATAATGCGATTTTAAGGTTGAAATTTTTATGATAGTTCCATTGTATAGAAACACACCTTCAGTAAAAATTTCAAAAGTAAATATGTTGAATTAGTCCCTTAATCAATTCAAAAACTAAATTGGTTTTTCTGTGCAGCATTCGTTGTCAGAATTATTATAATTAAATGGTAAATAATTTTAACTCCAATATTTTACTGAAGCTAGTAGACTTACTCATCAGCTTAGTCAAAAAGTTTGGAAAAATCTTGAGATGACTTGACCCTTGAATTAATGCGTTTAGTGTGCTGTCTGGGAAAGAACTGGAAATTTCTCCCCATCCTGACGTGTGGGTCCACGCGTCCAGCGACCCCTGCGCTGGCACCACTGCCGACAGGGACCCAGAACCCTCTGTGCCCACGCGTCAGCATCTCCCCTTTCCCCTCTTTCTCTCTTCTCTCTCTCTGCCGGTGGCCCCAGGACCCACTTGTCTGTTCCTTCTTCCTCCTCTCCTCTCATCTCTATCTCTCTCTGTTGTCGACAGAAATCGCTCCTACCGCCTCATTCCTTGTCGTTTCCCGCCGCAATGTCGCGCGCCTCGAGGCCGCCCTGGCCAGCTGCTGCCACGGGGTCCTTCGCCCATGTTCTGACCGAGCCAGCGGAGAACCTCCAGAGCCGCCTGAAGCCGCCGCCATTTCTTCTCTGAGCCAATCCACTCGTTACCGCCTTCCCCCGCCTATTTAAAGGAACGGATAGTGCCTCCAAACTCAGTTGAACCCGGAGCAACCAACCATTTTCCATATCACGCTCAAAATCATACAAACCGAGCCTATCTTCTCCATCTCCGGCGAAACCCGATTTGGGGGAAACTCCAAATTGCTACGCCTCGGTAAGAAGCTTGACCCAATTGATCGCTCCTAAAGTATCCTTGGATACTCACGAAACCTTTGCGCAGTTTGTTTCAGCTCGAACCACGCCAGAAAACTCCCGCACCGTGCGACTCCCTTCCGCCGCCGACGCCGCACGGTGAGAACACTACCCGTTCACTCTTCCTCCGATCTAAGTGCATGAATAGAGTCCTTATGATCTCCTAAAGCTCATACGCATGGCCAGTCATCCCGGATTGAACCGTAGCGCCGCCGAGCCAAACCACGCCGTGAAGCGCCGCCGGTCACCGCCGTGCGCTCAAAACCTCCGAACACCACCTATAACCGAGCACACCCCTAGGATCGTCGTGGTCCACTGAAGCTTTGGTTGCCAGCCAAAATCGATCGACGCCGCCGGAGAGCCGCCGGCGAGGCCGTCGGCCACCTCCCCTGCACTGGCTCACTGCCGCGTGGGTCCAAGCGGTCAGCCGCTTAGGCGTCTGCCCTCGCTGCCGTGCGGGCCCAGCTGTTCAACCCCTCGCGCGTGCGCGTACTCTCGCTGCCAGTCCGGCCCCACCTGCCAGCCGCTGCGCAACTGCGCGTTCACCCGCACGTGAGTCACTGACGGGCTGGACCCAGGCGTCAGTGACTGCGGCCCGATTCAAAAACCAGCCGCGCAAAAGCTGAGAATACGCTTTCCCTGAAGGAAAACGTATTTTCCTTTTTCTTGAATTTCATTAAACCGAATAGGTTCAAATTGTTATATCTTTTGATCTATAATTCCAAATCAAGTGAAACTTGTTTGTAAATTCATCATAAATTATGTAGTTTCATAATATGTAAAAACATTTGAAACTTGTTTAGCAATTTAAACTTGAATTTAAATTTAAAGCTTGAAATTTGAATATGTAGCATATAGAAATTTTGCAAATAAAGTCCAAATTGAATGAAACCAACTTTGTTGGAATCCTTAGGTCAAGTACTGTCCAAATATGTAATTATATTTGAATTTGGAGTTAGTTTGTGAAAATTTCCTATTAGGACTTTATTTAATATATAAATTTAATATAGTTGCAATAACTTAATCAAAAAGCTTCCAAAATGAATGAAACTTGTTTCTTTGTGCTCATTACACTAATTAGGATCTAATGGTAATATGAAAATTAAGGTGTACCATGTTACTTTTGTTTGACATATTTGAAGTTACCTTATGCCATGTTTAAAATTAATACAACTAACACCACACCCTGAAAATGAACTTTGTTAAATATAATCCTACAATCTTAGCTTCCTGAATTCGTAAATTAAAATGAAATATTACATAACGAAAGATAATCATGTTGTATATCATTAAGCTTTGCCTTAGGCCCAAAATCTTATAACTTGCTTAATGCATGAATTGATTAAGTGATTGCCATCATTGACTGATTTGAATTGATTTCATTTGAATCTTTCAACTGCTATTCTTGTTGTTTATGTATTTGCTTCTTTTATCGGTATTGAAGTATCTTATTTGCCATATTCTTAATCGACGTATAGACGCTGAGGCTACCGACTACGCTATCGACGACACAGACCCAGCTTACACCGTCGAGGAGCAAGGCAAGCACCCCCTTGATCATTTTGATCTCAGATTTCATAATCCACTAAAATGTGATTAAGAATCTTCCTGCATGCTCATAATTTGATGAACTATTATTTTGTTACTTGGTAGATATTAACCCAAATTGATGGATTCCCTTAATCACATGGACATACAATCCATAAAAACCCTAGGAATGGTTTAGTTCATTGGGTATAATCGCTTATTAACCTGCATATGCTTAGCACTGCTTTAGGTTAATGTCAGAAACATTTACACCCACACATCATTCTTTATGAAATCTTTTATGGTTTATTTAAGCAGTAAAGGATACTGGTAGTTTGATAAAAATGAAAATAAAACTATTGCTTCGACGTGGGTGATTATTGGCAATAGCCTGTTGTACATGTTTTAACGTGTACGTAGCTAGGGTGGAGTTATCACCCATGTCACTCTAAGGACCGAACGTAGTGTTGCATGATCCAAGTATAACCGTACATCCACAAATCTTGTAATGGGACAGTCTTAACTTATTAAATTATTTGGGAATTAGCTTTGCACATTGGTAGGCAGTTGTAGCACGAGCATTCCGAGTATTGGTTTGCTCGAGGGAGGTGTCATCACCGAGGTGTTGGCATCTACCGTTGTAACGGTGTACGCCTGGCTATGAATTTGGGGTTGTTGTTGTACCATTTGAGCCGCGGGCTCCTGAATACTATTGCTTCACCGTTTGTTTGCTTCCATCATAGTCAGGGGTAACGTCACTGGGCTAGTGCAAAGTTAAGGTTCAAGTAATCGAACAGTTTCGTTATGAACTCCTCGCGGACATACCAAAGGAAGTGTGTCTTATAGCTTGCAAAAAGGGAGAACATATCTTGTGGGTAAAGCAGTACAAACTCTGCAGAGTCTAAAACTATTCGAATAGCCGTATCCACGGTCATGGATGACTTGGCGAATTAACACTAGTTAGTTATTTTCTATTTTCTAAAACTCTTGATAAAATGATTTGGAAAGTGATTCACATTTGTTAAATGTCACTCATTGTGATATTTGTTCGCATAAGACCATGGAGGGTCTTGTTCGTCATTTTTCTCACAAAGGGCCGTGAGTAAAAATGTTATTATTCTTTTATTACTTGTTATCTCAATTACTTATCAAACTGTCTTAAAGTTTATTTATGCTTCTCATTACTATTCAGTATTACTTTATTCAAAACGTTCGCTTTATGCAAAACAACCGTAGAAACCCACTTTCTATTTCAGCCTGCATATATGTTCCAGGAATTGCATACACTACAAAGTCTTGCGAGTACCAATGTACTCAACTTGCTTCAACAATATTTTTAGGTGATGAGCAAGATTACGATAATGACGGGAATGAATATGAGGAACCTGCGAATTTTAGCGACGACTGATCTTTCTAGGTTCATCTCAGCAGTTGCCTGTGGAGTTATGGAATAGTTGGCATACTATGAGACATGGTTTTAATTTCCTGCTACTTTTGGTATTGTAATATCACTATAAAACTTGTGATGTAATAAAAATGTGTATCTGTGTGGCTGTAATATCAAAATTGTGTTTGTGCGTGCCAGCCACTGATCATGGGAATGGCACAGGATGCACTTAAAGAGCCTCATATTTATGTTATTTACTGACATAAAAATGAGGGTCTCACAGGCTTTATCTCAAATTCATCTTTATTTATCAAATAATATTTTGCAAGAGGTTTTGCAGGAGAAAACTGAAGCTGCATTATGGTTAAAGCTGTAATCAATTTGCATGTCCAAGGACCTGACTAGCAAGATGCATGTGAAGATGAAATTATTCTCGCACAAGTTGCAGGAGGGTGGTTCCGTGTTGAATAACCTATCGGCTTTCAAGGAGATTGTTTCTGACCTTGAATCGATGGAGGTAAAATTTGATGATGAGGACTTAGGTCTCATTCTTTTGTGTTCACTGTCTCTGTCATTTTCAAATTTTAGAGACACTATTCTATATAGCCGTGGCACTAACTATTGCTGAAGTTTATGAGGCCTTACATGTAAAAGAAAAGATGAAATTTATGGTGTCTTTTGAAAGTTCCAGTTCGCATGGTGAAGCTTTTTTTGTTCGTCGACGGACAAAGGAAAAGAAATCAAATAATGAATATAGAGGCAGAAGTTCAAGCAGTTACATGGGTCGTTCTAAGTCCAGAGGTAAAGAAAAATTTTGCAGGTATTGCAAGAAGAATAATCATGACATATCTGAATGTTACAAGTTAAAGAACAAAGAAAAAAGGAACGGTACCTATAAGCCAAAAGATAAATCTGATGAGGAAGGTAAAGCTTCTGTTGCTATTGCTGATAATAGTTCTGATGGTGAGATTCTCTTTGCTTTTGCTGGATGTAATGGATTATTGATTCAGCTGCTTCCTTTCATATATGTATTAATAGAGACTGGTTCATCACTTATGAGTCTGTTAAAGATGTTAGTTCTGTTAGGATGGGTGACGATTCGTCATGTCCCATTGTTGGCATTGGATCCATTCAAATTAAGATGCATGATGGCGTTATTAGAACTTTGACAGATGTAAGACACGTTCCAGTTATGACAAGAAATCTTATTTCTTTGAGTATTCTTGATACTAAAGGGTATAAGTATTCTGGTGGCAATGGAATTTTAAAAGTATCAAAAGGTTCTCTTATTATTATGAAAGGTGATTTGAAATCTGCAAATTTATATCGTCTACAAGGCACTACAATTACAGGTGATGTCTGTATTACTTCACATTCTGTACATGATATTGCTAATCTTTGGCACAAACGCCTTGGGCATATGAGTGAACATGGTTTGGCAGAATTGAGTAAGAGAGAACTACTTGATGGATATAATAGAGGAAAATTGGATTTCAGTGAGCATTGCATATTTGGTATATAAGCTCTCTCATAGTTTTAAGCGGTCTAATTATGATAGCTGTGTTTACCTGAAGACTATTAATGGTTCAGCTATATACTTGCTTCTTTATGTTGATGATATGTTAATTGCTGCAAAAGATAAATCAGAAATAGCTAAATTGAACGCACAATTAAGTAAAGAATTTGAGATGAAGGATTTAGGTGCAGCAAAGAAAATCCTTGGCATGGAAATTGTAAGACCCTCACTTTTATGCTACAGTGCAAACATAAAAGCAAGGTTCTAATGTGCATACTGTACCATTCCCATGATCAGTGGCAAGCACGCACAAAACACAATTTGGAATCACAACCATACAAAAGTTTCATATTTTATTACAGCGGAAGTATTGATACAATATGACCGAGAAGGTCAACTAAACATAGAAAAAGAATCAGATGACTTGTAGTTCGCCACATAATCCACAGGCAACTGACAAGGTAAAGCCTTAGAAAGAAACGTCGTTAATAATCCCGTTTTCCTGCGTCGCAGTACCTGTTGAGGTTTCCTGTCTAAAAACAACAGTAATAGCAAGGGTGAGTACGCTATGCACTCAAAGAAGACTTGTAGTGTTTGCAAAACCTGAAATATATGCAGGCTGAATAGAAAGTGGGTTTCTACGGTTGTTTTGCATAAAGCGAAGATTTGAATTGTAGATATTGAATAGTAATGGAAAGCATAAACTGAATTTGAAACAGTTTGATAAGTAATCAAAGTATCAAGTATTGACAGAAATAACAATAAGTTACTCACGGCACTTTGTGAGTAAAATAACGAAAAAGACCCTCCATGGTCTTATACGAACAAATATAACAATAAGTGACATTTAACAAATGTGAATCATTTTCCAAATCATTTGATCAAGAGTTTTTAGAAAATAGAAGACAACTAACTAGTGTCAGTTCGCCAAGTCATCCATGACCGTGGATACGGCTATTCGAATAGTTTTAGACTCTGCAGAGTTGTACAGCTTTACCCACAAGATATGTCCTCCCTTTGTGGCAGATCATTAGCACACTTCCTTTGGTGTGCCGCCAGAGAGTTCATAACGAATCCGTTCGATTATTTGAACCTTAATTTTGCACTAGCCCAATGACGTTACCCCTGACTATGATGGAAGCAAACAAACGGTGAAGCAATAGTATTCAGGAGCCCGCGGCTCAAATGGTACAACAACAGCCCCAATTCATAGCCAGGCGTACACCGTTACAACGGCAGATGCCAACACCTCGGTGATGACACCTCCCTCGAGCAAACCTATATCCGGAATGCCCGTGCTACAACTGCCTACCAATGTGCAAAGCTAATTCCCAAATAATTTAATAGGTTAAGACTGTCCCAATCCAGTACTTGTGGATGTACGGTTTACTTGGATCATGCAACACTACGTTCGGTCCTTGAGTGACATGGGCGATAACTCCACCCTAGCTACGTACACGTTAAAACATGTACAACCGGCTATTGCCAATAATCACCCACGTCGAAATCATAGTTTGACTTTCAGAAAGAATAAAACATTAGAATCACAATATTCCATCAGGTTCAAGATTAAAGTTCACCAGGTTCATCATTTTTCTTCAATATGTCAAATATTCATTACGAACAGTAAAACCATCTGTTCGTATCCCAGTCTAAAGCATGGCTAAGCATATGCATGTAATAATCGAATATACCCATTTTGACATCAATTGTCTATCCACGAGCTAGGGTTATCAAGGTTCACATATCAATGTCAATTGAGGAAGTTTATCAATGATAAGGTATATCTACCGGTACCCAAATACAATTTTATGGAACATAGCATATGCAAGCAAGTTTTAATCAACATTTTAGTTAATTATGAAAAATTAGGATCAATATGATCAAGGGGGTGCTTGCCTTGCTACTTGTTGTCTTTAGCGACGAGCCGAAGACGTCATCTTTATATTGTCGACGACGAAGTTCGAGATGTCGGATTCTACACGTCGTATAGCGAAAAGGGTAGCAAATAGCAAATAACACTTTCAATAGGGGCAAAAGGAAATCAGATGGAAAATCAAATAACAAACACTATGTTAAACAAGCACGAGTGTAGATTATGGCTTGTGAACGTATAAGTGTATTACTTCTATATTCTTTATCGTTGATCAACGGTTTAAGGGTTGCATTGCATATGACACTCATTCCTTATAATTCACTCTATTCTATTTTACGAGTTCAGGAAGCTAAGATTGTAAGATTAAATATACTAAAATTCATTCTCAGGGTGAGCGGCTGCTTGTACTAATACTGATTAGTATATAAAACAGTAGATGTGAGAGTAAATACAAATTGCATGATTCAACTTATGCACATGCATCGGTATTACAAACCTTAGGGTTTATCTCTCTCAGGGTCATGTTTTAATAGGATTCAGATGCAAAGCAAGTTATAAAAGAATATGCTTATTTTAACTAAGACAGCCATGTGTCAGGGAATATTCTAAGGTTGATCTTACGGGTATTAGTGCCTATTGTAAATGTTCTATTTATTAAACGGAAGTATATGTTAAATAAAGGTTAGAGGGATAATAAGCATAAAGTTTAATATATATATATAAGAACCAAAATTGGCGTGTGTTAATTATAATCATCATTATAGTATCAAGTGATCATGTTTTATAGATCGTATGCAAAACAAGTTGAATATGTATGTTTTACCCATATACATATTGTGATTATATCCTCAGAGGATATATATATAGTAAAAGCATGAGTATTAACTAACTTAGTTCAATCTTAATCAATCATATCAAATCCTTGCATAAATGGAATACTCATTTTTATATAGACATCTATTATTTCTATTATCCCTTTTATTTCCCATTTCCTTATCCATTAATTTGAACCCATCTAGCAACTTCCACTCGGTCTCTGCTTACTTCTTCTCCCTGTGCATTCGAGCTCCACGCCCGATCTTCCCTCGAAGGCCGTCGCCGGATTTCTTCTTCACCACCGCCTCCACCAGTGCCTCCGGTCGGATCTGCTGTGGCCCTGGGATTCGGCTCGACCGCACCAGGCGCAGGGCCGCGCCTTCACCTCCCCCCGCTGGTTCGCTCTCGGGGCCAGCCATGGCCGCACCTTCACGCGCGTGAGCGCAGTTGCCCCCAGGCTGCGCCGGTCGACCGCCACCGACACCGGTCTCCCTTTTCTGCTCCGATCATCTACGGTTTGATTTTCCACCCCTCCTCCATACTCTCGATTAGGCTTGGTAACCCTAATCCTCTCCATCTGTGGATGCCGATTCTCCCCCTTCTCTGCTTCTTGTGCCTGATGATATTGGCTATGGTTTTGAGTGAGGTTTCGGTATTTTTCTAGCTTAATCCTCCTCTCCTTGTTGTCGCTTGCACCGAATGATGTTGTCTCGGTTTTGATTTAGGATTTGATGGTTCCTAAATTAGTTGCCCCTTTTTCTCTAAATGCCGAATCCTTCACTGTGGTTGGGACGATTCTATGACGCTTGATGCTAGGGTTTCATGATGCTTTGAGATTAAAATGTTAATACTGAGATCATGCTTTCATTGATCTGTGATACTTAGAGGTTTGCTGGAGATCCTTTATACTAATTATCATATGGATGGATTTAGCAAACGATGTTTAGGTGGATGTTAAATATGATTGAGGATCTCTAAGTGCTTAGGTATATCATGAGGATGCTGAATCCTTTATTGTTCTACCTACATGGTAGATAATACATGCTGCTATGCTACTGATTACCTCCCTGAATATCTAATTGAAGTATGATGACAGTAGCTTAGAATCGATTGTTGCATGGTAAATGATAATGATTTGATACTAAGCAACACCAATATTTGGAATACTTAAGACCTAGTATATTACTAGTTGCTCTTACTGAGTTCTTTACATGGCAAATGATGAAATGATGCTATGCTATGGGGTTTGATTGCCTTTTCTTGGTCTGTGATGATTTGCTATTTAGCAATTCCACTGGTTGGATGACGCTACGACGATGACCTTAATCTCGCGATACGCCGGGGGAGTATTCGCGAATTAGGGTAATGAGTAGCGTAACCCCAGTAGGTTTCCTTCTACTGAGACCATCTCCTTAAGCCTTCTATTGTCATTTTCTAATCTAGCTTATGTCCATGTTTATTGGATATGCTATAGTGCTTCTAATGGAATTGAATTTGTGGAAACTTACTTGTGAAAAAGAAAGGGATGGATATCTGTTCGGCTTGGTTTTCCCTTCTTGCTTCTGGGATTTCGTTTTCCTGGCTTTCTCCTTGCTGGTTCGGTGGAAGCCTTTCTGGGTATTGCTCTTACTCTGGAACTGGCTTTGGAATGGTGCTATGCTCTGGTCTCATGTTCTCCTGGGAGCAATTTTTTGTGATGAGGCTTTTAAAGTTTGTGTTCCTGATGGCTGCCTAGACTGCTTGTGCTGAATGGCGATCCTGGAGGTGGCTAGCTTATATAGCATGACACTGGAAATTTAACAGTGTTTGAATGGGGTTTGATATTAATTTGGATTGAATGCGTATTCAATAACCTTGTCAGTGCATTGATTTTGGTTGTGATTCATGTGGTCAGTTGTCCTGAGCCCTAGAGGCTTTCGACCGGCTGGAGGGACGGTTTGGTTATATTGCTCATGTGGCTTGATCTCAGCCTTTGCCTTAACTGACGTTCTTGGCTGTCCGATTGTTCTGGATGTTTCGGTTTTATTTGCCTTATTTCAATAATCACTAGTTTAATCTTGTGGATGGGAATGGTTCTGGAGCTTTTAGTCGGCATCCTTACCTTGCCTCCAGACTTATCTTTTTCTAATGTGGCTTATCTGGTTGGTTGGAACTTGTTGACTAGTTCTGGAAAGAGCTGTGCTCTGGATTGCTTCGGTTGAATCTGGAATGGGTTGTGCTGTCCCTTGTGCACAGAACCGTGGCCTTATCCCTTTTCACACTGGTTTCACTATTTTACTGTGGTAGAATATTTCTATCTCGCGATATTTTCTAAATATTCGTCTCACGGCTTAAACAGGTTTGTTATTGCCGAATGATGCAACCTAATTGCGAGAGGAGCCAGATTGGCCCCCGGACAATCTAGGGTACCTCATTGAGCGATTCAACCAATTGATTAGCTGACGGCAATTCTTCTCTTTTTCATTTAATGTATTCAATTTAATGCATTCACTCCATTCTTTTACTTATACAAATGCAATTAAATATGCAGGTCTACAAAAGCGGATCAAGTCAAGACCAAGTCGTAGTTTAGGATCTTGTACTCTACTTTTTAGAATGTAATCATTTATGTAATTGTGGTTCCATATGTAATTGAATGATTGTATTGAGTTGTATTCCAGACAATTGTTGCAAGTCTTTGTGAGGATCTTTGTATTTCCTACGTATTGTAAATGTGAATTACGATGTATCAATAAAATTTGTGTTCTGATTCAATTCTTTGATTCAATCCTTTGCAATGATTGTTTCTGATTAGCAAATAGTAATTGGTTTATTTTATCTTCTTACCATTTTCTTCTGTAACTTTTTCTTTCTCTAATTTCAGGAATTCAATTATCTTTTAACAAAAGCTTTTAAATTTGCAGAAAGATAATAATAATTCAAATTCACATTTTAATATTTTATTTTATTTGTTTAGTAAATTCAGAGATGTTACAGAAATTATTAGAACAAGAAAATCTGGTAAATTATACCTTAGTCAGCAATGTTATATTGAAAAGGTCCTTTGTCGTTTTAATATGCATGATGCAAAACCAGTGAGTACTCCATTAGCTGCACATTTCAGATTATCTTCAGCTTTATGTCTAGAGTCAGATGATGACATTGAGTACATGTCTAGAGTCCCATATTCCAGTGCAGTTGGCTCTCTTATGTACGCTATGGTTTGTTTTTGTCCTGATTTATCTCATGCACTAAGTGTTGTCAATAGATACATGACTAATCCTGGCAAAGAGCATTGGTAAGCTGTTCAGTGAATTTTCAGATACTTGCGTGGTACTTCTAATGCTTGTTTGCAGTTTGGAAAATCTGGAGATGGACTTGTTGGTTATGTTGATTCTGACTATGCTGGTGATTTAGACAAGAGGAGATCTCTCACAGGTTATGCTTTCACCATTGGTGGTTGTGCTATCAGTTGGAAAGCAAGCTTGCAGGCCACTGTTGCTTTATCACTGAAGTTGAATATATGGCTATTTTCTGAAGCATGTAAAGAAGCCACTTAGTTGAGAAGTTTGTACACTGAGCTCAGCGGGATCACTTCTTATGTTACTATATTTTGTGACAGTCAAAGTGCCATTTGCATCACAAAGGATCAGATGTTTCATGAAAAGACAAAGCATATTGATGTGATGTATCATTACATTCGAGATGTTATTGCTCAAGGTAACATCAAAGTATGCAAGATAAGCACACATGACAATCCCGCTGATATGATGACAAAGTCAATACCAACTACTAAGTTTGAGCTATGCTCAAGCTTAGTTGGAGTTACAGTTTAAGTAAGAGAGACTTTTGGCACCGGTGATATTTACTATTGAAGGGAGTTCATTGATGATTCTTTTGCTACAAGGGGAATTCGTCTCAAGGTGGAGTTTGTTGGGTGTTGATCCGAATTTCCTTGTGGGCTTTAGGGACGGCTTGGCCCTTATTTCGGTGCCGCAATTAGGGTTTTCCACGCAAAAGATCTGTGTCGCGTGTTATTCTGTTTTGTGATTGATTTTCAACAGCTCAGTTGAGACTAATTATTCCTATTTCCTCGCCGATCAGCTGTAATTGCAGTTTACCATTGATCATTTGAAGTTAGTACAACTAGCCATGCTAAAAGCAAGCTGCAGTGTCCATCTGTCCGTACTAGCTTTACATAAACACACCAACAACTCTTCTGTTGGACGGCAAGAACAACAAGACTGTAGCAAATTTCATTCACCATTCCACCACCATCCTCAAGATGGACAACATAATAGTATTACTAGAAACGTGCACGCGGCGGCACGCCGCGTAAGTTTGTGTTTGCGAATAATATAGAAAGATGAAGCAAGGATGAACAAAAAATGAATCCCCGTTTTTTTCCCCAACAAAAACGGAGAAACAACGGACGAAAAACGAATTTATATTTTTTTTAAGGGAAAACGGCAAACGAAAACATATTTTCCATGATCTTGAGAAAAAACGGACCACAAAAATATTTTTTCCGGGCAAAACAGAGAAAGGACCTGAACGTACGTGCGGCGTCGGCCGCGCGCGCGAACGAAAAAAAATTTGTGTTTTTTTTCCGGAGAATAAACAGACCACGGAAATATTTTTCCCATTTCCGGAGAAAAAACAGACCACGGAAATATTTTTCCCATGCTCCGGAGAGTAAACGGACCACGAAAATATTTTTTTCGGGAAAAACGGAGGAAGGACCTGAACGAAAAGTGCAGGGACCTATTTGTTATAATTTTGGACATGTTCGCTATTTCGAATAAGTAAGAAAAGACTCGTTCGCAATTCGTATTTAACGGAAGGCTCTTTGTGTAAAACGGCGAACGAAGGACCTAAACGCGAACCGGGGAAAAATATTTTGCACTCACAGAAAATCACAAAGGACTCATTCGTAAATGAAAAGGACCAATCCGTAATTCCAAAAAACAAGAGGTTTTTTTTGCAAGGAAAGGAGAGAGAGTGTGGGGGGTGACGTGGGGGGCTGTGGTGACCGGAAAGCTTCAAGCAATATATAGCATTGAATATTTATTGAATATTTCTCTTTCCTACTTTCGTAGCCAGATTGATTCTGATGCAAATAACATTCGTTTGCTTATACAAACTCAAATTACAAATGGCAGAAATGGTTCATCTCATCCCCTAGTACCAGTAGTGGTACTCATACTTGGCATTCAGTTCAAATGAATCAAAGAATTCCTAGATATATGTCATCTCTCTCTAGCTAATTAATGATCCTTGCTTTCCTTCTCGTAATTCTTGCTAGTTGCCACGACTGCTGCTACTCATCATCTCCTGCAGATCGAAGCTGGCACATGCACCGCGCCACCTTCCTCACTTGGCCCGGCGCCGCCCTCTGGCCCCGGCCTTATCTGCTCCAGCTGCCGCAGCACCTCCCGGGCGTCGGGCCTCACCGACGGCGACGGGTCCACGCAGTGCAGCGGCGCCAGCTTCAGCGTGTCCATGAGCTCATCCACAGCAGGCCGCACGGCCGCGTCCCTCATCAGCTCCAGGTCGAACACCTCGCGGTTACGTGGTAAAAATAACTCGAGTATACTTCTGTACAGAGAAGGCCATACATTTGAGGGACCAAAGAATCGACATGTGCAAAGTATGCTCTTTGCTTCTTGACAAAATCTTCTGGCAAATTGGGTGTTGTGAAATAAAAGAGGAGTCGGTGTGTAACATCCTAAAATTTAATAACAGTAATAATAAAATATTGGAAGGTGAATTTGATTTCTTATTATTGAATTTCCTGAATTTATGTGCTTTTAGTGATTTTCCTGTTAGCGGATAATTGAATTTTCATATGAGAAAAGAGAAATGTAAAAAGATAAAAAAAAGTAAATAAAATTTACAAATATATTATAAAAATATTTGGAGACCTCTAGAGACATTATGTGGCGGTCAAACCCATGTGAGCCATTTAATATAAGAAGTGATCATGTTCTATTAAATTGATGTGATAACAACTAGTTCAAAAAGTAATTTTATAAATTTGTGGATAGGTTCAACGTGGCCCAACTTTGAACGACAATATTTTAAGACCCTTATCCTCATCCAGTAATTTTTTAAAAAAATTAGTAATAAAATTTAGTATTTATTCCAATTTATTTATCCCGATCCTGAAAAACTGAAAAATAGAGTAAAAGGATTTTAGTAGAACAAATACTTGGTATTTGAATCTGAAAAATTTATGAAATTATCCTGACACCATTATAAATCTTTGGTAAAATTTTTTAATTGATTTAGATCCTCAATAAAACCGCGTTCAAAAATGAAATTTCTGTACAATGCATATTGTCAGAATTTTATTAAAATATATATTGCGAATTTTGGTACCAAAATTTTACAGTGTATATCCAACTCTTCCAGTATTGCTGGTAAAATTTTTCAGAAATTAACTCGATGATATGACCCCTGAATGAAATGGACTTATTCGGTTGGCAGAAGATAAGATCACTCATTGAATCACTTTATCCTCCTTTCTTAGACTACCTGGTGGGCCCTTCCATTTATTGATCCCAGACGACCAGGCGGAGGAACCCGGGTACTATTGTTTTTGCGCCTCCACTTCCGAGTAATGCATTGGTCCATTCCTCTTTTTCCTCTCTGTTTTCTCTCGCCACGAGCATACCAAGCAAACATTCAGTATCGAATTTTAAAAGTCCATCGAACCGCAATTCTTCAGCCACGACGTTGCTTCTCTTCGATCAGCGCTGCCACAACATTCAGTGTCTATTAATTGAGCTGCCACGGCAAACAATTTTCCAGAGAAAACGCAGCCACGGCGGAAGATAAGATTATATAGGTTGATCACTAGGGAGATTCTCGCGGCATGCCGCGCCGTCAATCATACTGCTTGTTCAATAGAGTTCAATTATATAGTAGTTCAGGAATGCAAAATCGAATCCTACGGTTTTCAATTGTAGGTAGAAAATGCATGGTAGCTGGGACTCCAGGAATCTACAATAGCATAAAGAACACCATAGAACATACAACACAGGTAGGATTTCAATCGTAGGCAGGAAATGCATGGCAACTGGGACTTCAGGAATCTACAATAGCATAAAGAGCACTATAGAACATACAGCATAGCTGTTAATAGCAACATACATATGTATCATACAGGTAGGGATGAAAACGGTACGGAAACGGTCGGTAAATGACTGTTCTGTTTCCGTTTCCACATTTTTTTACCGGTAACGGAAACGAAATCGGAAACCCCGGAAACGGATACGGACACGGATAGTGACGGAAACGAAATCGGAACGGAACGGATACGGAAACGAAAGCGAAAAATTCCACAAGAACATAGTAGAGAATTACAATATACATGACCACAAGAACAATATAGCCCATTCCACCTATAAGTGGACACAAGAATAGTGCTATGTTCGCTGATATCACTAGAAAATTTTTCTCAAGTTTGTCAGCTAATGGCACATTATTTGTCTTCCATATCAGATCATCATGTCCTCATCCATATAATTATCATTGATATCCTATTGCTCCACCAACTACAAAGGTTTAGCACCCTAAAATTTGTATATTATTATTCAATGTTCATTTATGATTTTTTGAGATTTATCTTGGATTTTCTGGAGTTTATAAATACTATTTTGCATTTTTTAGATTTATAAAATTAATTTATTTATAAAAAAATTATGCTGAAAATAATTTTTCTAGGTTCAAAATATTCCAAAGTATTTTTGAGAATTTTTGTGGAATTTTTGAACTCTATTTAGTATTTTATATAAAACCATTTGTATTTATGAAATTATTTTAATTCGAAAATAAATATAAACTCTCTTCTCATTTTTGGGCCAAGCCCATTTCCCTTTCCGGCCCATTTCCGTTTTTAGTTTCCGGTTTCACTTATACGGAATTTCCGTTCCGTTTCCGTTTCCGCCGGAATTGGCTCTCCCGTTTCCGTTTTCGTTTCCGACAAAAAATTTCCGTTTCTGTTTTCGTACCGATATTTTCTGTTTCCGTTTTCGAAAAAGAGCTTCCGTTTCCGTTTTTCTTCGGAACGGTCGGAAACTTTCTGTTCCGTTTTCACCCCTACATACAGGGTGACGTGCTTACGTCTTACGTTAGAGCATAGGTAGTGCTACGGCTCAGCCGTATATAACGAATTTACAAAGGCAGATCTCTAACACAGACAACACACGATTTGTTTTTGTAGCATATAATACAGAGAGCGACAAAAGGTGGACATGTTTTGCAGTAGTATCAGTAATACTAAAAGGTAGTGCTGACGCTATAGCGATTTAGTCCTTGCTTGGTGGTTAACAAGCTGTTCGAAGGTGAAACATAGATCTGTCATAGTTGCATATAGTAGGTCCTGAGCAGGGATATTCTTATGGTCTTCTGAAATATTCTGCAAGGAAAAGTAAATCCAAGAGATAATCTATAAAGCAGTAAAATAGGAGTAGCTTTGCTATGCAAAAGAGGTGTTTATGCAAGGAACGACGGAACTAAACATGTTAAAATTGCCAGACCATGGAGAAAGCTTCTCATGGACGTTTCTCGCTGCTGGATTCAAATAGCTTTCGTTTGGCAGGGGGTTTCGTTCCAGGCGCCATGGAGCTACATACATTTGGTAGAATAGGATCTAAGAAGCATAATTGACTGGGACATGCAACAATTTTTTTTTGTAAGTATGGCAACGAAGATCACCTGTTGATATTTGGTTGATCAAATGAGGGCACAGTGGTTGAGGGCACTGGTTGCTTGGAAGCAGCATCAAATGGTGGTGAGAACTGCGTTTTATGAGAAGTATAGATCCATGAGAGAATATACACTGC
The DNA here is from genome assembly GCA_036346355.1 of Rhipidocladum racemiflorum. NCBI lineage: Eukaryota > Viridiplantae > Streptophyta > Magnoliopsida > Poales > Poaceae > Rhipidocladum > Rhipidocladum racemiflorum. The sequence goes on along the minus strand of CM070592.1, from coordinate 29,377,518 downwards.
AACGGGAGGTAGTATTAAAATATAGTTGTTTGGTAATTCATATGGGCAACCTGCAGCACTGAGGGCGTACTGAGGGCGTGGATTGATCTGTTGCAGCATGCTTCATGGCGTCTTTCTGTTACTATTTTTTTTTATAATGACAATGTTGGTTGATCTCAGCTGTGGTATGGAATGTTTCCACCCAAATCCCGCACAGCAAATTATTTCCTAAAATAAACTTTCCTAATAAACACTGCGCCATGATAGGAGCGCCATGATCGGAGGCGCATTCCATATGTGGAACACGCCCCCAATTTCCTCAGTGCCATAATAAAAAGGAAGAGATGAGCACGTTCAGAGGTGACGATCTATGCACGTTTTCTATCCTTCCTAAACACTAATTCAACTACCGATCCTTACGGCACTGGAGGAATATCGAACGGCTGTTCTTGGGCATCAATCATCGACAGAACGCGTCATCAAGTTTTTCTGCATCCTCTACATCATCACCAACCGAGCAATCTAATGGTTTCATCTTCTAATTTGAGTAAGTTCTAATGTTTAATTTCCGCATTATCTAGTGATCATGTTTTAGGCTAAGGTTTATTGTCATCAGATCATTAGCTAGATCTAACATTTGGTATCAGAGCAAACTTAGTCTTAGCATGATCCTAATCACCCCGGATTAGCCTAAATTAAAGCATTTAGAAGGAGAGGATGAATCAAATCCGAACTCAATCTATAATGGATATAAGATCAATACTTAGTTCAGTGAACCACTAACTTTACATGCTAATAAGGCTTACCTCCATGCATGACGTACGCATGAGGTTGCTGGTGAACTTTTGCCTAGAGCCTTGAACGCCCGTGACTCGCCCACGCCCGACCGAGCGGTGCGCGCTCCCGCCGGAGCCCGCCATCTTCCCGTGCACGCTGCTTCGCTTCGGCGCTGCCGCCGCAAGCGCCCGCTCGCTGCCGCACTGCGCCGCCGCGGCGCCGCTTCCCGGCGCCGCCGCTCCATCACCCTGGCCGCCGCTACTGTGCGATTTTGGATCGGGAGGAGCAAATGCTTTAGGGTTAGGGTTTGCCCTCAAATGGTTTTGTTTGGTATTAGTTCAATTCGAGCCGTTCATTCCGATCGACGCCTGATCTCGTGCACGTTTGCTGGGCTGCTGTTTTGCTTGTGGGCCGAGTTGCCTTTTACTGTTTTAAGCACTTTACTGTTTAGGCCCTTTTATTATTTGGTGGTATTGCTGTTTTTCCAATTTTGCTACTTCATGTCTTATTTAGCAATAATTATTGATCAAATATCTTTTAAAGTTTTAATTCCTGGGCATTATTTTATGTTTAATGATTAATTTTCTGGATAAATTAATTAATGTGGCAATTGATTAATGTCATGATTATTCTCATATCATGGCTCATTTAAATTCAGAAATAATCATTATAATGATTTACTATTTTAAGCGTTTTGCTGTCTGTCCGGTTGGGCCTGAGGCACAGTTTAAATGCTTTACTGTTGTGTGATAATTGATTAGCTCATTTCAATTTTGTTATATTATATCACCTTCAACTTAGCAGCAATTAGTGTTCTATTATTATTTCCTGGACATAATATTTGATTAAATTTAATCATTATGAGTTATGGACTGGGAGGAAGCCGATAGTTAATTATTTTCGTGTGTGGGGCTGTCATGTTGAAGCCAGATTATTTGACCCACAACTAAAGAAATTAGACCCTAAAACTGTGAGTTGCAATTTCATTGGGCATCCAGAAAGATCTAAGGGATATCGGTTTTATTGTCCAGACCGTGTCACCAAATTTGTTGAAACAAGACACGCTGTCTTTTTAGAGGACAATGAAATCAGTGGGAGCTCACAACAAAAGGAGATTGATCTTGAGGAAATTCGGGCTCATGTTCCATTACCAATAACTCAAGAACATATTTTTTATTAAGAATCATTATGACGCTTGTTGCTCATTATGACTTAGAGCTCCATCAGATGGATATTTAGAAATTGTGTTCCTTAACGGTGACTTGCATGAACAAGTTTTCATGACACAACCCGAAGGTTTTGTCATGGAAGGCAGGAACATATGGGGTGTAGACTTAAGAAATCCATCTATGGACTTAAACAAGCGTCCAAACAATGGTACCTTAAATTAGATAAAATAATCAGAAACTTCAGATTCAAGGAAAATGAGGTGGATAACTGTATGTATATCAAAATTAAGGGTGGAAAATTCATTTCCTAGTACTCTATGTTGATGATATATTATTAGCAAGCAACGATAAGAATATGCTGCATGAGACTAAGGGATTTTTATCCTCTAATTTTGACATGAAAGATCTCGGTGAAGCCTGTTTTGTTTTAGGCATTGAAATTCACCGCGATAGGTCTAAAGGAGTACTTGGATTATCTCAAAGGTCATACATTGACAGAGTACTTGAAAGATATAATATGAGTAAGGCCCTGTTTGGCAGAGTTCCAGATCCCAGCTCCACCCCAGAGCTGAAACTTGTAGACTGAAATAAAGTGACTTAAGTTTATAATTTTATTCTAAAATATAAACAAGATGACTTACCTAAACATTCTTAATATACCCACAGCTCCAGCTCCACGAATTTGGTGGAGCTAGAAATACCTAGCTCCACCAACTCCAAGAATTTGGTGGAGCTGGAGCTCTGCCAAACACCCCCTAAGTGCTCTGCCACGCCTGCTCCAATAGTTAAGGGCGATAAATTTGGATTATTCCAAAGCCCGATGAATCAGTTAGAATCAGATCAAATGAAGATGATTCCTTATGCTTCGGCTATCAAAAGCCTAATGTACGCTCAAGTCTGTACGCGTCCAGACTTGGCATTTGTTACCGGGATGCTTGGCAGATATCAGCCTATTCCAGGCCTAGACCACTGGAAGGCTGTTAAAAAGATCATGCGTTACTTGCAGGGTACTAAGCATTACATGCTCACATATAGAAAGTCTGACAACCTTGAAGTATTTGGTTATTCAGACGTTGATTTTGCAGGGTGTGTAGACACTAAGAAACCCATATCAGGCTACATATTCACCCTAGCAGGAGGAGCAATTTTGTGGAAAAGCTCCAAACAATCACTAACTGCATCGTCGACAATGCAGGCAGATTTTGTGGCATGTTATGAAGCAACTGGGCAGGCCGTATGGCTTAAAAACTTTATCCCGGGACTGAGAGTGGTAGACAGCATTGCAAGACCACTCACTATATACTGCGATAACAAGGCCGCAGTTTTCTATTTGAGTAACAAGTCAAGTGGTGCTGCCAAACACATTGACATTAAATACCATGTTGTGAAAGATAGAATCCAGGATCAAACTATCAAAATTGAGCATATCATTACTAAGTCAATGCTCGTGGATCCGCTCACCAAAAGTTTACCTCCTAACTTAATTAAAGAACATACTGCCGGCATGAGTTTGTTGGAGGACCTTTGATCATGATCCTGGATATAGGGGCATTAAAATCAATCAACACCCGTTAAGACTAAGCTAGTATTCTATCGATGTATTATAGTGGACTATAGGTACTGATGTTTCAATGACGTTTTCATTTGCTATTGAAAACACATTACTTTGGACTGCTATTTTACTAAGAGTGAGTACATTATTATAGCCTTCGATCAAGTGGGAGAATGTTGGTTGATCTCAGCTGTGGTATGGAATGTTTCCACCCAAATCCCGCACAGCAAATTATTTCCTAAAATAAACTTTCCTAATAAACACTGCGCCATGATCGGAGGCGCATTCCATATGTGGAACACGCCCCCGATTTCCTCAGTGCCATAATAAAAAGGAAGAGATGAGCACGTTCAGAGGTGACGATCTATGCACGTTTTCTATCCTTCCTAAACACTAATTCAACTACCGATCCTTACGGCACTGGAGGAATATCGAAGGGCTGTTCTTGGGCATCAATCATCGACAGAACGCGTCATCAAGTTTTTCTGCATCCTCTACATCATCACCAACTGAGCAATCTAATGGTTTCATCTTCTAATCTGAGTAAGTTCTAATGTTTAATTTCCGCATTATCTAGTGATCATGTTTTAGGCTAAGGTTTATTGTCATCAGATCATTAGCTAGATCTAACAGACAAGACATACCGCGTTAATAGAGACGGATAGTACGTGAGCTTTACATAGGTAAATAATAGAGAGCAATAAAGATCGAACCTTAGGTATAACAGGGCTCTCGCAGTCGATAAGAGCAGATCGAGAGGTATTGGCCTGCGGAGGAAATAAATCTGTGAGGGATAAATATGTAGTGGTTATTTGAATTAGTGACTAAGTAGAATAAACTTAAGCACGGCAGAGATCTCAACGTGGATGATATACAAAGGAAACAACATTATGAAGCGCTGTAGCAGAAATAAACAGTAAAGAATAACCTCTTGAGACATGAGAGCAGCTTGTATTTCACGATTGGAAGATGGGGATGTGGAAGCAGCTACTAAAACTGTTATAGAATCAACCTGGTATGATATCTGTATTCTTTGTAGCGCTCGGCGTGTTACAGTGACCTTAAGATGGTATTGTTTTCCATAGAGGCGCAATATTTCTAGAGGGATGTAATCACTATTGTCATGAGCAGAATCAATTAGCCTTTGTACTGGGCAACCAATTAATTGTTCGCCTAACTCAGAGAAAAAGATGAACTCAGCTACACTGGCATCATCTATATTAATGTCAAGCGGGTGTACGCCATAGATTGTCACTCGATAGCTGTGATTTGGGGTCAGGCTGAAAGATCGGAATAGCGATCAGAGGGGGGGTGAATGATCCCAAAATAAAACTTCCCCACCTACTGGACAAATAGCATCCAACTAAAACCTCTCTTGCAAGGAATAAAGAACCTGGAGCAAAAATTCTCTCATGGAGCAAAAGAGCAAATATGTGATCTAGGCTTGCTCGTGGGATTTTGAAGATCAAGATGAACTTGGATACCTTCCCACAAGTCACAGCAAGCTAGAGGTCACAAAGAAACCCATCAAAACACGATCAAACAAGGATTCATCAATGAAAACATAAGAGATCGGTTTCTCGCAAAACTCGGAACAATGAATGCCTAGAGGATTGGGATATGATCTAAGTGAAGACTCATCCAATCAATCTCTCATCCTTGGCACTAAGAACCAGAAGCAAGTAGAAGGAGGGGAGGCAAATCCAACTTGCGGAATTTAAATTGCGAGAATGTAAAGACTGAATTTAAATTGCATAATGTAAAGACTGAATTTAAATTGCGTAATGTAAAGGCATAATGTAAATTTAGAATTTAAATCCAGAGTGGAGAGAATGTTTTTGTATTTCTTTTCTTCGAAAGTTTTTACAAAGCCTCACTTCATGTGGGCAAAGCTCAAAGGAGCACAGAAAAACTTCAGAGAAGAAGTGCACCCCTTCCCCTCTATTTATAGTGTTCTAGGATCAATTCCTACCCTTGGATGTCTTGCTTCAACCCTAAGCTAACTTCCAAGGGTCAAGATTTGATCCCACACTTTCTCTCACATGGGTTGCACTGCTTCACTTTTACACATGCTTTCTCAAAGCATCTTTAAGTGATCAGTTCAACAACCCTCTTACAGAAGCTAATTAACTTGACCACTACTTTAGCTCTAAAGACCAACAACTCCTTGATCTACTAGACCTAAAAAGCCTCAAGCTTAGCAGACACTTTGTCTCCTTGCCTCCTTGGACTACACTGGCTCCATCTCCGGCCATCTTCCGGCGACCTCCGGCCATCTTGAACCTCTAGCAGCGCTTGCCTAGTTCCGACCTCCCTTCGCCTCACCATGACCACCAAATAGAGCCCTGCATCCATCATAGACAAGGAAAACACATCACATAGCATTGCTCAAGAATGATATTAAATTTTCGTCAAAGCTCAACAGAGCACAAAGCATCTACGGCGGACCATCATTTTTGGTCCTATGTGAATGCACTTATCTTCCCGATTTTTTCATAATTTTTTATGTTACTCAAATGAAAAACTTGTCAACATGAAAAAGATGCGTCTCGAAATTCTCTACAACTTTCATGCAGACCAAATAATTTTTCGAGCCCAGGAAGACCTCCAAAATCGCGAATTACAGAACTGTCTAGCTCGAACCATTTTTGGTCCGCTACAAATGCCCTTGCCTTCCCGATTTTCTGTGATTTTTTCTGTTGCTTAAATGAAAAACTTGTCAACATGCAAAAAATGAGTCTCGAAATTCTCTACAACTTTCATGTAGACCAAATAATTTTTCGAGCACAGGAAGACCTCCAAAATCGTTAATTACAGAACGGTCTGTCGCGAATGCGATTTTCGCAATGATTGGTCCGTCGCAAATACACATGCCTTCCCAATTTTTTATCATTTTTTATGTTGCTCAAATAAAAAACTTGTCAACATGAAAAAGTTGCGTCTTGAAATTCTCTACAACTTTCATCTAGACTAAATAATTTTTTAAGCAAGGGAAGACCATCAAAAAAGTGATTTACTGCAAGGTGTCAAAGATGGTCCGACGCAAACGTGATTTTCTCTGTTTGTGAAACCACTTGGTCCGTCGTAAACATGATTTTTCACCCTTTGGTCCGGCGCAAATGTGAAACTCTCTGTTTGCAAACCTTTTTGGTCCGGCGCAAACGTCAAACTCTCTGTTTCTTGACCCGATGCAAAAGAGATGGTCTGGCACAAGTGTAAAGTCATTCCTAACTTGGTCCGGCGCAAATATAGGTCATTTCTAAATTTGGTCCGGCGCAAATGGAAAACTCTATGTTACTTGGTTCCTTGGTCCGACTCAAAACAAAATGTGTCATGGTTCTGATTTTTCTTACGTGTGGTCATGGGGGTAAGCAGGTAAATTTACTCCCCAATTTTTTTTCCCCCACCCTTTTTCCTCTCTCCCCTCCCCATTTTTTTCCCCAGCCCGAAACCCCACCCCCACTCCCCTCACCCGACGCCCTCTCCCTCCCTCTCGGTGGCTCCCCACCCCAGCCGGCCCTGCGCCGCCGCCCCTGCTCCCCACCCGGTTTCGCCGCCGCCCCCCCCCTGCTCGGCCGGCCCCTGCGCCCCCTCCACCCGGCCATCCCCTCCCTCCACCGGCCGCCGCCGCCTCCCTCACTGACACGGCGGCCACCTCCTCCTCCACGGCGCCTCCTCCCAGTGGTACAAAGTGGCAGCAGCCCCTCCCTTCCTCTCCCTTCTCTTCCCTTCCTTCCTCTTCCTCTCTCTCCCTAGCCATGCATGAAAGGTGCTTGATGAAATGGCTAGGAGGTGGGTGTTCATGCATGAAAGGTGCTTGATGAAATGGCTAGGAGGTGGGTGTTCATGCATGTAAGGTGTTTGATGGAATGACTAGGAGGTGGATGTTCTTGCATGCTAGGTGTTTGATGAATGGGCTAGGGTTTGTGAGGAATTTGGGGATTTAGCCCGAATTGATGCTTGTATGTTCTTGAGTTGGGCATGATGATAATTGCGTTAGCAAGGTTCAATACATGGTAGATTGTTTTTGGTTACATGCTAAGCAATATGGAAGGATTGGAGTATAAATGGATATACGGCGGTTTGGCTAATGGTTTCATTGCATAGAAAATGTTGAAGCTTGACGCTATAACCCAAGGGTGAGTTACTGTCCTTAGTCGGTGTTGCGAAGGTGTTATTAAAGTGTCATGCAAGTTGAGGGGTGTCGTGTGTTCCCGATTGAAATGCTTAGGATTATGCTTGGGGTCTTTACGCTTTCATTCGTGGGGTGGGTACCAATTAAGAAACTTAGTGGGTGATGAGCAATTAAACCACCAGCTATAAAGCTTCTGATCTAAATAGTGTTGAGCCAATCCTAGTGTTGTTTAGCCTTTATTGGGGAGTTTCGCAATTGTATTCCTTTTTGGTTGTCGAATGCTTGCTTATTGTTTTTCAATTATCATTGCATGTCATCGGCATACATCTCATTCCATATGCATTTGTGAACGTGTAGAGAACGATCCCGCGGCGACTGACGTGGCCGTGGTTGAGGGAGTTGCCGAGGGGCAAATCGCTGTCGATCCACCAGCAGAAGAACAAGGCAAGCACCTAAGCATATTTATCCCATTATATGATTTTATCTTAGAGAATGAAATTGCTTATTTAGTCGATTAAGTATGCATTAGGAGTTGAATGGTGGGAACAGGGTTAGAACCTAATTGCTGCACATACACTCCTTGAAATTTGTAGAACACTCCCTTCGGAACCAAAATATGGGTAATTATAACGAGTCTACGCTTAGTTTTGCTTAGATGTTGGGTTGGGCCAAGTGGGGAATGGTTCTCCCGCTTGTGATTATTAGCAAATGTTTCACTTCACACATGATGGATTGGAAAGGGTATGGTTATGAGTCATAATTAATAAATTGTGGACCGGGCGGGGAGTCGGTTCATTTGAGTATGGAGACTCAAATGTGTAGCCCCGTCTGAGTCGATTAAGGACCGATTCGATGGTTGCCCTTTGATTGAGCACACCCCGGTTGGTCGCATGCCCGATTATGGTACGGTAAGCCACTCTTTCTCTCATACGGAATCGATGGACCGTAACTTCCTGTGGTTGGACGTGGTTGAGGGCGAGGCTTAGGCCGACTCTCGAGCGCCAAGCCGGGCTTGGGGCTGCTCGAGGGGGTGCTAGGTTTTCGGGCCACAGGAGGACGCTTCAGCGATTGGGTATGATTGGGAGGGGGTTGACACTAGGCCCTTGTGGTAAGTGTCGTGCGATCAATGCTTCCCTGCAGGGTTAAATAAGCGATTCGAATTGCCGCGCTCTCGGATATGAGCAAGCTCTTTCATCGCACAGTCACGTAGTAAACAACTTGAACTTGTGGTTCGCCGTTGGGCTTGAGCTTTAAATTGGTTATGTATTGCTCTACTTTAATTGTAGTACTTTCAACTTCACATTAGAAGTAAGTGCGGTCTACAACTGCTTTAAACTTGTAATTGGTTCCATTGTTGCACTTATATTACAAACGTTAATGCTTTTCTGCACTTTTACCTTAAGCTTATTCCTTGCTACAACTAAATGCATAATCCTTTGGAGTCGGTCTTATATGGACCCACGGGTAAGTCTTGCGAGTACCTTCCGTACTCATGCTTCTGCTTTGTGGTTTTTCAGGTGAGGACCAGGTTGAGTGCGAGTTCTGCCCGTACTGTCTCTCGGTGACTGGGCGGGGCACCGAGTAGAGGCTCGCCGACGCCGTTTACGCCCGGGAGTGTTCAGGGGCAGAACACTTCCGGAGTTGTCTTACTTTTGCTGATTACATCTCTTTTGTTGTATAGATAGGCGTTTCGATGGGCTTTTGGATTTGGTAATGGACGTTTACGCGTAGGTCGGGTTCCGTTTGTGTTTTCTTTAGTTGTTGATACTGCTGTGGTGCTGTGGATGTCGTTTTTACTTTCCATATATTTATGTCAACTGTGTTTTTCTTGTCTGCTGAGTGGATGTCCGTAGAATCTAGAAAGGTCATGCCGAAATTTTCCGTTTTTCGGAGTCTTGGTCCTTTTTCCGTTCTTGCCTTTTTTTTTTAGAGTCTTGGTGTTGTTTTTGATCTCGGTTCGGTGGTTGTCGGGTTCGTCTTTGTGCCGTTGTTTTCCGCTTGCGTGTTGGTTCGAAAGTTCCGAGTTCGTTGCCCTCTTTGTGCAAATTGAATTGATAACGGCTTTGGAAACCGGTATGTGGGGATCCTGGGCGAGCTCGGGTCGCATACCGGGGGAATACCGGGACGGTTGTCGAGTTCATCGAATGGAGATGACGTTGTCTCGATTGGACTTGGGTGTTAGCACTGCGAGCGCCATCGGCGATCCGTTGCTAACCTCCAAATCCGATGTGGACGACGGGACATTCGATAACCCGAGGACGGTCTGGACGGCTCCTCACAAGTTGGTATCAGAGCAAGGTGCATAAAGACGAACTTAAACTTGACGACCACTTAGGTGATTGATTAGGACTTGCATGATGCATTAGGTAGAGCTTAGTACTGATTACCCGCCCTAGGTATATATTTAGGAGAGTTACGTAAAATGGTGAGCGTGGGAGAAACGATTACGTTGGAATCGTGCATCCATATTATGCATGTGAAGTTCATATCATGTCATGCATGCATATGTTTACTGTGTCATTTTGCATCATACTTTGTGCTCTTGTGTAAGATGGGCTTGTAGGGCTCCAGCGCGGGATGCTGCAGTCCTGACTAGAACAAGTTAGGGTTTTGATAGTCTTGAAGTCTACTTTTCCCTTGTGGAGTCTAACCTGTGTCGTCTGTCTTGTTGGTGACAGAATGAGGACCCGTGGGGCTTCCACCTCTGGGGGTGAGGGTGGTGCTGAGCGACAGCAGCCGGAGGGTGCTGTTCCGCCACCTCCTCCCAATGTGTTGGACATTTTGCAGCGGACCGAGCAGCACCAGGAGGCGACAAACCGGATCCTGGAGATGCTAGTCCAGGACCGGGTCCAGCATGGTGGCCGCGGTGATGGGCGAGGTCGGCCCACCAGCTATCTCGACTTCCTGCACACGCAGCCACCGGTCTTCTCACGGGCCACCGATCCGTTGGAGGCCGACGACTGGTTGCGCACGATAGAGCAGAAGTTTGCTCTTATCGACTGTGGGGAGTTCCAGAAGGTCCACTTCGCGGCGCAGCAGCTCCAGGGCCCTGCTGGTGCATGGTGGGCCAATTTGCGGGTGATGCAGCCTGCCGGGCACCAGTTTACCTGGGCTGAGTTCCGTGAGGCATTTCGGGCGTACCACATCCCGAAGGGCCTCATGGACATGAAGAAGCAGCAGTTTCTCACCCTCCGACAGCTCGGCAAGTCGGTGGTTGACTACTCGCAGGAGTTCAACTACCTGGCGCGACGCCTGCAGGAGGTTGACACCGACGAGAAGAAGCAAGGTCGGTTTGTGAGTGGGCCGACGGCGAAGATGCAGACAGTGTCCGTCTGCGACTTCGCTGATTACAATGACCTGGTGAGCGCGCGATCACCGTTGAGCTCAAGATGCGGGCTCATCAGGAGGAGAAGAAGAGGAAGCGGGCGACACTGCACTCGGGCGGCAGCTCGCAGCTGGCTCGGGCGGTCTCAGTATCGCCGCCGAGGCCGTCTCGCTCAGCTGCCTCGCCGGTCGCGTCGGCCCAGCCGGTTGCCGCCTCGCCACGACCACCACTACCGCCACCGGCACAGAGAGCTAGCCGAAGTCGGCCCGGCCGTGCTACAATTGCGACGCGGGCCACTTCATCCGGATCGCCTTCTTCGCCGCGCACCGCAAGATCGGGCGCTCCACGACCTTCGGGCGCGACAAAGCACCATCGCCACTCCCTACGCCGAGCCGAGGCAGCGTCACCTTCGCCGACGCCGAGGCGGTTCTCGAGGGCTCCGCCGTGCTAGCCGGCACGCTTCTTGTTGAGGGCATGAGGCTAGAGTGTTGTTTGATTCAGGGCCTCCCATTCTTTTATCCGCACGGGGTTTGCAGAGCGGCATCGGATGAGGGTCGATGAGCAGTGTCACCTCCTTTCTGATTGAGGCACCAGGGTCGAAGATCACAGTCAGGCAGATGGTTCAGAAGGCAGTGGTTCAGATTCAGGGGATTCCGTTCACTGTCAGCTTGCTGCTTCTAGACCTTCGAGGGATAGATGTCATCCTGGGGATGAGTTGGCTGACACGACAGCAGGTTGTTTTGGATTGCTGTAGTCGTACCCTGTCACTCCGAAATCCGAAGGGCGGCCGACTCACTCTGCTTCTTAATGAGAACAAGGCCACATTGTGTTCACTCAATGGGACAGAAGTTGAAGAGCTGGACTCGATTCCCGTGGTGTCTGAGTTTCCCGATGTGTTCCCAGCGGAACTACCGGGGATGCCACCTGATCGGGATATCGAGTTTGTCGTCGAGCTTCAGCCAGGGACCGCTCCGATTTCCAAGCGACCATACCGAATGCCACCCAATGAGCTAGCCGAGCTGAAGACTCAGTTGAAGGGGCTGATGGACAAGGGGTTCATTCGTCCGAGCTCCTCGCCTTGGGGCTGCTCGGCTTTGTTTGTGACCAAGAAGGATGGTTCTCTGCGCCTCTGCGTTGACTACCGTCCTCTGAATGCAGTCACCGTCAAGAACAAGTACCCATTGCCCCGGATTGACCTCCTGTTTGATCAGCTGACAGGTGCACGAGTATTTTCCAATATTGATCTGAGGCTCGGCTACCATCAGATTAAGATCCGAGCCGAGGACATCCCGAAGACTGCTTTCTCCACTAGATACGGGCTCTACGAGTATACCGTGATGTCGTTCGGCCTCACGAACGCGCCGGCATACTTTATGTACCTGATGAACTCCATATTCATGGAAGAGCTGGATTCTTTTGTCGTCATCTTCATTGACGACATTTTGATATATTCAGCCAGTGAAGAAGAGCACGCCAGACACCTTCGCATTGTCCTCGGGCGACTCAGGGAGCATCGCCTGTATGCGAAGTTCAGCAAGTGTGAGTTCTGGCTGAGGGAAGTGTCATTCTTGGGACACGTCCTTTCTGAGCGAGGCGTGGCAGTTGACCCGAGCAAGGTGCAGGATGTACTCAAGTGGGAGCAGCCCAAGACGGTCACAGACATCCATGATTTTCTTGAAATTTGGCTGGTATTATCGCCGCTTCATCCAAGACTTTTCAAAGATTGCGGCCGATAATCGAGCTGCTCAAGAAGGGAGTTGAATTCAGATGGTCGGATCGTGAGAGCGCCTTTCGGACTCAAGCAACGTCGACTACGGCTCTGCCCTCACTCACCGGATATCCACAGTCCTTTTGAGGTGTATTGCGTCGTCAGGCATTGGGCTCCTACTGTGTGCTCATGCAAGAAGGCCGAGTCGTTGCTCACGCATCCCGACAATTGAAGCATCATGAGGAGCACTACCCCACCCATGATTTGGAGCTTGCGATGGTGCATGCCTTGAAGATCTGGCGCCACTATCTTCTGGGGAACAAGTGCAATATTTATACTGATCATAAAAGTCTCAAGTACATCTTCACCCAGGCAGATCTGAACATGAGGCAGCGGAGATGGCTTGAGCTGATCAAAGACTACAGTCTGGAGGTACATTACCACCCGGGGAAGGCGAATGTGGTAGCTGACGCGTTGAGTCGCAAAGCTCAATGCAACTGCTGTACTCTCCAGTCCCCGAGTGCTTCCCTCTGTGCCGAATTCCAGAGACTCGGCTTGGAGATGGGCGAGCAGGGATTCATAGCCAATGTCGAGTTGAGGTCTACATTGCTCGATCAGATTCGAGAGGCACAGTTGAAGGATGAAGAAGTTGCCCAAATCCGGGATAAATTGAAATTGGGGCAAGCTGCTGAGTTTCGCCTAGATGATCAGGGAACCTTGTGGTTCGGAGACCGCATAGTTGTCCCTGATGACCAGGAGTTGAAGCGAAGGATTCTTGATGAGGCGCATAACTCCTTGCTTACCATTCACCCGGGCAGCAACAAGATGTATCAAGACCTGAGGCGGCAGTTTTGGTGGACTCGTATGAAGCGCGAAGTCGCTCGCTATGTGTCAGAGTGCGACGTCTGCAAGAGAGTGAAGGCCGAACACCTCAAGCCGGCCGGTACCCTTCAACCTCTTCCTATTCCAGTTTGGAAGTGGGAGGATGTCACCATGGACTTCGTTACCGGCCTGCCGACCACTTCCTCAGGTCATGACTCGATTTGGGTAATCGTAGATCGACTGACGAAGTCTGCGCACTTCTTGGCCGTTTGCACCAAGTATCGCGTCAAGAAGTATGCAGACTTGTATATCTCCCGGATCGTAAGTCTGCACGGAGTGCCCAAGCGGATAGTTTCAGACAGAGGCTCTCAGTTCACTTCCCAATTCTGGAGAAGCCTGCATGAGGCCTTGGGCACGGTCGCTCTGATTCAAAGATACCACCCTCAGACTGACGGTCAGACCGAGAGGGTCAATCAGATCCTCGAAGACATGTTGAGGGCTTGTATCTTGTCCTACGGGAAAAAGTGGGAAGAGTGTCTCCCGTACGCCGAGTTTGCGTACAACAACAGCTACCAAACCAGTATCCAGATGTCTCCGTTCGAGGCGCTTTATGGTCGCAGTTGTCGAGCGCCGCTGAACTGGTCAGAAAGTGGGGAACGCTCCTTGATTGGGCCTGAGTTGGTTATGGAGGCGGAAGAAAAGGTCAGGACTATCCAGGAAAATCTGAGGATAGCGCGGTCGCGACAGAAGAGTTACGCTGATCGCCGTAGGAGACCCCTCTCCTTCGACACTGGCGACTTCGCCTATTTGAAGGTATCTCCTCTCCGTGGCACCCGTCGATTTGGAGTTAAAGGAAAGCTGGCACCTCGCTACGTAGGGCCGTTCAAGATCCTTGGAAAGCGCGGCCAAGTAGCATATCAGCTAGAGCTTCCTCCTTCGCTCGAAATGGTCCACGACGTGTTTCACGTCTCCCAGCTGAAGAAGTGTCTCCGTACTCCGTTCGAGTCTCTCGAGGTAGAAGACCTCGGAGTCGCGCCTGAGCCGGATCTGTCTTACGCAGAGCGTCCTATCCAGGTTCTGGAAGAATCGGAGCGCAAGACCCGAAGGAAAACTCTCAAGTTCTATAAGGTTCAGTGGAGCAATCACACTGAGGATGAAGCGACTTGGGAGCGGGAAGACCATTTGGAAAATGAGTATCCCGAGTTCTTCCAAACTATGTAAGTGTTTCAACCTGTCTACTTATAGTCATGGTCTATGTAAGTTCCTTTCCAACTATGTGCGCATTTCGAATCTCGGGGCGAGATTCCCCTAAGGGGGGAGGATTTGTCATGGTTCTGATTTTTCTTACGTGTGGTCATGGGGGTAAGCAGGTAAATTTACTCCCCAATTTTTTTCCCCCACCCTTTTTCCTCTCTCCCCTCCCCATTTTTTTCCCCAGCCCGAAACCCCACCCCCACTCCCCTCACCCGACGCCCTCTCCCTCCCTCTCGGTGGCTCCCCACCCCAGCCGGCCCTGCGCCGCCGCCCCTGCTCCCCACCCGGTTTCGCCGCCCCCCCCCCTGCTCGGCCGGCCCTCGCGCCTCCACCCGGCCATCCCTCCTCCCTCCACCGGCCGCCCGCCTCCTCCCAGCTGACGCCGGGCCACCTCCTCCGGCCGGGCGCCTCCTCCTCGTGGTACAAAGAATGGCAGCCCCCCCTCCCCTTCCTCTCCCTTCTCTTCCCTTCCTTCCCTCTTCCCCCCCCTCTCTCCCTAGCCATGCATGAAAGGTGCTTGATGAAATGGCTAGGAGGTGGGTGTTCATGCATGAAAGGTGCTTGATGAAATGGCTAGGAGGTGGGTGTTCATGCATGTAAGGTGTTTGATGGAATGACTAGGAGGTGGATGTTCTTGCATGCTAGGTGTTTGATGAATGGGCTAGGGTTTGTGAGGAATTTGGGGATTTAGCCCGAATTGATGCTTGTATGTTCTTGAGTTGGGCATGATGATAATTGCGTTAGCAAGGTTCAATACATGGTAGATTGTTTTTGGTTACATGCTAAGCAATATGGAAGGATTGGAGTATAAATGGATATACGGCGGTTTGGCTAATGGTTTCATTGCATAGAAAATGTTGAAGCTTGACGCTATAACCCAAGGGTGAGTTACTGTCCTTAGTCGGTGTTGCGAAGGTGTTATTAAAGTGTCATGCAAGTTGAGGGGTGTCGTGTGTTCCCGATTGAAATGCTTAGGATTATGCTTGGGGTCTTTACGCTTTCATTCGTGGGGTGGGTACCAATTAAGAAACTTAGTGGGTGATGAGCAATTAAACCACCAGCTATAAAGCTTCTGATCTAAATAGTGTTGAGCCAATCCTAGTGTTGTTTAGCCTTTATTGGGGAGTTTCGCAATTGTATTCCTTTTTGGTTGTCGAATGCTTGCTTATTGTTTTTCAATTATCATTGCATGTCATCGGCATACATCTCATTCCATATGCATTTGTGAACGTGTAGAGAACGATCCCGCGGCGACTGACGTGGCCGTGGTTGAGGGAGTTGCCGAGGGGCAAATCGCTGTCGATCCACCAGCAGAAGAACAAGGCAAGCACCTAAGCATATTTATCCCATTATATGATTTTATCTTAGAGAATGAAATTGCTTATTTAGTCGATTAAGTATGCATTAGGAGTTGAATGGTGGGAACAGGGTTAGAACCTAATTGCTGCACATACACTCCTTGAAATTTGTAGAACACTCCCTTCGGAACCAAAATATGGGTAATTATAACGAGTCTACGCTTAGTTTTGCTTAGATGTTGGGTTGGGCCAAGTGGGGAATGGTTCTCCCGCTTGTGATTATTAGCAAATGTTTCACTTCACACATGATGGATTGGAAAGGGTATGGTTATGAGTCATAATTAATAAATTGTGGACCGGGCGGGGAGTCGGTTCATTTGAGTATGGAGACTCAAATGTGTAGCCCCGTCTGAGTCGATTAAGGACCGATTCGATGGTTGCCCTTTGATTGAGCACACCCCGGTTGGTCGCATGCCCGATTATGGTACGGTAAGCCACTCTTTCTCTCATACGGAATCGATGGACCGTAACTTCCTGTGGTTGGACGTGGTTGAGGGCGAGGCTTAGGCCGACTCTCGAGCGCCAAGCCGGGCTTGGGGCTGCTCGAGGGGGTGCTAGGTTTTCGGGCCACAGGAGGACGCTTCAGCGATTGGGTATGATTGGGAGGGGGTTGACACTAGGCCCTTGTGGTAAGTGTCGTGCGATCAATGCTTCCCTGCAGGGTTAAATAAGCGATTCGAATTGCCGCGCTCTCGGATATGAGCAAGCTCTTTCATCGCACAGTCACGTAGTAAACAACTTGAACTTGTGGTTCGCCGTTGGGCTTGAGCTTTAAATTGGTTATGTATTGCTCTACTTTAATTGTAGTACTTTCAACTTCACATTAGAAGTAAGTGCGGTCTACAACTGCTTTAAACTTGTAATTGGTTCCATTGTTGCACTTATATTACAAACGTTAATGCTTTTCTGCACTTTTACCTTAAGCTTATTCCTTGCTACAACTAAATGCATAATCCTTTGGAGTCGGTCTTATATGGACCCACGGGTAAGTCTTGCGAGTACCTTCCGTACTCATGCTTCTGCTTTGTGGTTTTTCAGGTGAGGACCAGGTTGAGTGCGAGTTCTGCCCGTACTGTCTCTCGGTGACTGGGCGGGGCACCGAGTAGAGGCTCGCCGACGCCGTTTACGCCCGGGAGTGTTCAGGGGCAGAACACTTCCGGAGTTGTCTTACTTTTGCTGATTACATCTCTTTTGTTGTATAGATAGGCGTTTCGATGGGCTTTTGGATTTGGTAATGGACGTTTACGCGTAGGTCGGGTTCCGTTTGTGTTTTCTTTAGTTGTTGATACTGCTGTGGTGCTGTGGATGTCGTTTTTACTTTCCATATATTTATGTCAACTGTGTTTTTCTTGTCTGCTGAGTGGATGTCCGTAGAATCTAGAAAGGTCATGCCGAAATTTTCCGTTTTTCGGAGTCTTGGTCCTTTTTCCGTTCTTGCCTTTTTTTTTTTAGAGTCTTGGTGTTGTTTTTGATCTCGGTTCGGTGGTTGTCGGGTTCGTCTTTGTGCCGTTGTTTTCCGCTTGCGTGTTGGTTCGAAAGTTCCGAGTTCGTTGCCCTCTTTGTGCAAATTGAATTGATAACGGCTTTGGAAACCGGTATGTGGGGATCCTGGGCGAGCTCGGGTCGCATACCGGGGGAATACCGGGACGGTTGTCGAGTTCATCGAATGGAGATGACGTTGTCTCGATTGGACTTGGGTGTTAGCACTGCGAGCGCCATCGGCGATCCGTTGCTAACCTCCAAATCCGATGTGGACGACGGGACATTCGATAACCCGAGGACGGTCTGGACGGCTCCTCACAAAATGCTTTCAATTTGAAATCCATTTCAAATCCAAATCAAATCAAACTCAAACCTGATCAACCCAAGGTCAAGACAAGTCAAATACTCATCACAAACAAGGATGGACCTCCACATGGTCCTTCACAGGCGGAACGAACAATGAAACAGTTATACTTAATTATTGAGGTATAACCTAAGTAGTGGAATAAATTTGTAAAAGAAGTTCATACCGTGGCTCGGTTGTCGTAATTCCGCATTTGAGGCATCTGTATGTAGTTTTATCTACGGTGGTTGTTCTTTTGCATGCGGCACACGATAAGTACCACCATGATTGGTTTGGAGCAAGTTTTTTGATAGCAATATCAACATCATATATATTACCCTGCACAACAAAAGATACAACAAAGGACTAATAAACAAGAGTAATAAATAGCGAAGAATAGAGCAATAACACACATTAAAAAGGTTTACTAAGACATCATGCAGGTTGAGGTTGTAGATCTGTGGTACTGTAACGGTTGCAACATGTTGCTGAGTCATTGGCTGGCCAGTTCATTTGCTTTTATGTGGCATATTGCTTAGGATGTTGTTAGATTTTCATCGAAAAACAAACAGAACAAAGACACTATTATTCATTATCATATGCATTCCAGCAAAAGACAATTTTACTCAGCATAGACCATCATATAGAGGTTCATATTGATATAGGAAGAAATGAATTGAGTTACATATGCAAGATGCCGGTGATATAATAAGCGGAGAAGGCAATAATATAACTCACGTAGAGTATAGATAACCATATAATGTAAGACACCACAAAACAAATAACACAAGACCGTTGCAAACATACCTAGAGACAGAAATCAACACTACTAAATATTCAAGGTTCAGGAAGGCACATGACGAATAACAGAGGAATACACATGCAACAGTTATCGCTAACGCATAGTAAGCATATAAAACAAGAAATACAGCAGGGCTAAGGTAGGCGAAGTAGATAACAGACGAGTTTACATTTAATGGGAACAATGGTCTTGCAGAAATCCAGACTAAAAGAGAATAGAATTAAAAGGCGTAACAGGGTTTGATATAACAAGAGGCGAACTAAAGCGTATGTATAACAGAGCATCGCTCAGGAAACAGGAGGAAATAGCAGCATGGTTAATTTAGAATATCAATAATCATGACAGATAGGACAAAACAGAAAAGGTTTATAATAAAAGAAACATTATAATCATGTGTTGAAATCGACACTCACGAATGCAAAAAGACAACAGGTAGCAAGTAATGGCATATTTACGGGGTAAGGATGGCCATGTCTATACAAAAGATAGGATTTCTTCATAAACTATATTTTTTGTCATTGAGCCAGGACTTCCATCCTCATTTTCTATCAGTTATCAGTATCGATAATCCATGCTTTGAAGTAACCCGTGAAACCGCAACATAAAGTTGCCCATATGTAAAGACAGGACTTTTAATGTACACGCCTACTTTAGACAAAGTTTGGCCTTGACATTTGTTGATTGTCATGGCATAACTAAGTCTCACTGGAAACTGACGTCGCTGTAAAGTAAACGGCCATCTTGTGCTTGTCCCATTGAGTACGACGCGCGGTATACAAACCAGTTCACCAATATGTGTTCCTGTCATGATTTTAGCCTCAAGAATTTTATCACCAAGTCTTGTCAATAACAATCATGTGCCATTACATAAGCCAAGCGGTTGATTAATATTTCTAAGCAGCACAACTGCAGCACCTATCTTGAGAGAAAGGCAATGTTGAGTAAAAATGTTTATAATAATTGAATTAAGGAATTCTGGTGGATATAAAAGGTCAATATCCGTTGGCTGCTCTTTTGCATTAGCTATTGTATCATAACTGAAGTATTGCTTAGCCTTTGTGGGCACTTTAGCAAGCATAACACTATTGATCTCATCAACAATAGAGTTTACAGGACAAATGATAGCACGTTGAGCCAGATAAAGAGTATCGGCATATGAAGTTTCAAAGCCATCATAGACAACATCAGTTATAGCCTCAATCTTGTCTCCTTTTGGTTTCAATAATAGTTCTTCTGGCAGTTCAATCCACGATTGATCTGCACTTTCTGGATTGCTTATTGTAGGGACACGTCCCTCACCAATATCAAGGATCCATCGACTAAACGCCTCCATTCAGCCTTTTCATATATAGACAATGTAGGTTGCAAGAGGCGCACGTTTATTGTTAAACGCATAACCTCGACAAGTTTCATAAAGGTGATCTAATAAGTGAAGCAGCTGTTATATCAGCTCGGTCACCACCTTCAATAACTGGAAGAACCTGTCTAAAATCACCACCTAGCAACACTGGCTTCTCACCAAATGGCTTATCTCTATTGATCGGGTTATCATTTGATAATATATCACGTAGTGTACGGTCCACAGCCTCAAAGCATAACCTATTGATCATTGTTGCCTCATCCCATAGCACTAATGTGGTCTGCCTTATAAGTTCAGCAACAATACTGCCTCTCCGTATACTACACATTGCTCTTTCATGAATATCAAGCGGTATACGAAACCTCGAGTGAGCCGTGCGACCACCAGGCAACAGCAAAGCAGCAACACCAGATGATGCCATAGCTAAAACAATGTGGCCTTCGTATCTTAATTTAGCAATGATAGCATTCCATAAGAAGGTCTTACCCGTGCCACCATGACCAGAAACAAAGCAAAAGCATGGTTCATTATATGTAAGCTTCGCCATGATTCTATCATATATTAAGCGTTGATCTGAATTAAGCACAGAATACATCGACTGTGATTCACGAGATAGCCTTCCTCTATCAAAAGCTTTAATTAATTATAGTTAAGCAGCAAAACAAGGCGCCAAGGAAAATAAGTCTGAATAAACACATCAACCAGAATAACCCTTTAGTCTATCTTGAACCTTACATGACACGAACTTGACTGAGCTTGAAGCAAATAAGACACATCTAGATGGAATTTGAAAGAAAAAAAAAAAGTGAGAAAAACATGCCTAAAGTCTTCTTCTTAAACCCAGATGGCCCATTTTCTTTTGCTGGGACATAAAACCTAGAGGCTTGTACCACATCGAGAGGTAAGTTGAACCTGTTCATTCGCCGCGGTTGTCCATCATTTGTACCATACATATATGCTAGCTTCATCAATAGTATAGCATCAGTCTGACATATCGTCAAAGATTGATTATTAAGCAAAAGCACACCTGTAACACTTGGGGAGACTGAAATATGTCAAAGAACTCAATGGGTGCTTTCCCGCACACCTCTAATATGTCAAAGAACACTTGGGGAGACTAAACACAGATCTAACGAACTAATGTACGCAGACGACGATCTAAACGAGTTGATTAAAATGAGCACGCATGCATAAATAAAAGATTAGTCTAACCGAGAATGAAGAACACATATCATATAATCAGAACCATATTTTCTAAGCAAATTAATCGTGTATATGTCTCTTTAATTACATCAAAATTACCTCTCTCAATCTGGATAGACAGCTCCCTGTGGGTACTTGAACTGCAACTCTGCTATCTTGCCGGCCCTAGCGTGGTCGTCCTCCAGCCGCTCCGGCGACGATCAACCGCTGCTGATCCGCTGCTGGATCCCGTGCGTCGTCGCTGTCACGTCTCCTGGCAAAGCGTCGCTAGTGCAGCACCTTCTTCTCTAAACTCGACAAAAGAAAATTGGACTCGATCTCTAAATTTTTTTCGAAGCATATATTATTACTTGGTAAACGCATAGAGTGTTAAACTTGACAAAAGAAAATTGGCATCTCTAATATTTTTGGAACATGTATTATTACCCGATTAACAGATGTTATTTTTTGGAATATGTATTATTACCCGATTAAAATTTTTGAAACTTGACAAAATAATTGCTTTGCTATTGCCATCTGAACAGATGTTATTTTAGTTTATTGTACTTCTACCAAGTATATCTAAAAAAATTATAAACGCTCTTTATTACTACCTCCGGTTAGAAATAGTCAAGATTATAAAATGATATATATTTAAGAAGAAAAATTGAAAGCTATAATAACGGTACTACTTGTACTAGTGTGTTATATATCTCGAGTTGCCGCCGCTGCCCTTCCCTTTGGACGCGCCGGCGCAGCCACCGGTTGGCTTGGTCTCTTCCGGGCGAGCCACTCCGATCCAGCCGCCACCGCTCGTCTTCTTGTAGGATCGGATGGCGTCAATCAGCGGGGGTGAATGATTGAGCAGGTGCTAAAACAATTTTTAGTGATTCTTTAAACCCCTAAACAAAATATAAAATATTGCTTCGGTTTAACGCAAAAACAGTTTAATAGATGTTCATTAAATCGTGAATTCCCAGAGATTCAACCGTCGGATTGACGTAGACTTTTTACTGTAGAAACTAGATTCAATTTAAAAACTAACCAAACAAGAATAGGCTCAATCGGATCTACGGATCGAAAGATATGATTTTCGTAAGTTGACTGTATCAGATTATGACAGAAATCAATCTAACCCTAATTTTTGTTTTTATTAATTCTGGAAATTAATAAATATTAACCAACTGCAAGAAACAATCTAAAATACTTAATCTAGGATTATGGAAGTAAAATAGATTAAACTTGTAAATTAAATGAACCTTAACCAACTTCGCATGTTAAAATATAACAAGTTCTGTAAACACCTTACGCACTAATATAGCAGTTCAAGACCATACCAATTAAACAATGCGTGAAGCATTAGCACTACCCAGCACTATTTCAGAACAATGCAACACGGAAGAGCTTGCATTCAATCCAAAGTGCATAAAATAATTAAGAGGATTTGTATTGCATGGTTACCACATAGACTTCCAAGTCATAGCAAAATACATGCACGTCACGCACGACGTGCTGGTTGACTCAAACCACCGAGAGCCTGGTCTCACGCACGGCCAAGGTCCACCGGGAATTGCACCGTTTCCTGGAGCTTCGGCTTGACGTCCTGGTCACCTTTTCTTTTTGCTCGGCTGCTATCAGGAGGTGCTCCGCCTCGGCTTCTTGTTCCGGTCGCTTCTTCTTTTCGTGTTTTGTGCGTGCGGCTAATCCAAAGGAACTACTCCCACAATTACACGGGCGATGCCCTGCCCTTATATGGCTGTCATGTACGCACTTCCTGACCGAACGAGACTTCGACTCGGTACTCAAAAAGAGTCCGTGACCAACGTGACATCCACCTTAAGAGTCCTAAACAAGTACCTCCCTATCTTATCTCTAACTGGATACATGCATACATATCCTTGGCCTAATTTCTTATGGCCCAAATATATGCACACTGCTCTAAAATCTCGCATGCACGCGTATAGCCCGCTTGCCGCTACCGCGTGACTCACTCGTCTTCACGTGCACCGTTCTCTACTCCGAACGTTCTGCATGACATCATCGACCACTAGGACCTCAGTTCCTCCCTGAACCTAGTCCCGAACCTCAGTTCCTCCATGAACCTAGTTCCGGTCCCGTTACCGACCACGTTCAACCTCAAGCAACACCTGCACATGAACAAACAACGAAACAATATTCCGAGCACAAGTCCACGACTTGACTCATGATCAGTCCATGCAACCACTCACACAAGCGCATTGCATCAAGCAAAGCAATTACCATGCTATCACAAGCATATCAATTAATTATCTGAAATAACACATGCACATGCACCACACATGCCATGAGCACAACCACTTTACAATACCAAATTCATCGCTCAGCCAATTTGTCATCACATGATCTCACACTTCTTCCTCCTCTCCGGATTGGGCCGCCACCGCCGTAGCCTCTCATGCCTCCTGCTTGAGCTTCGGCAGATCTGCTTCTACTTACTGAGACGCGACACCGCCGGCTTATGCTACTCCACTCCAGTAATAAATAGTAACTTAAGAGCGATATTTAGGTGGATTCTCACTATTATCAGTGGGTTTAAGCTATTTGTCTTTAAAGTATATTATATAAACAGTGGTGAATAGTATAGGATATTACGATGAAAACGACAATTCTTTTAAACTATTCTTGGGATGACACGTACGGTCCGTCTTGGTGAGGGATGGGCTCGTCCGGTGAATCTTCCGGGATGTACCCCATCTTCGATTTCTCCGGTGCTTTATCTGGAGACTGTGAAAATAAATCAAGAACAAGAATACTTGAAGGCAATCCCACACTCAGAGACTGCAGACTACTTTGTATTTATAGTGTGTTGGACAGTAAACAGTAAATACCGAAAAAACAGGAAATAGAGCAGACGGATAGCAGCGGTAATTCCTCTCTGCCTTTCCATACTCTGCGCCAGATCCTAAAACTAGGACTCCAGATCCTAATGACTAGGACTTACAACAAACACACAAACACACTCAACGCATAGACTATTTCAACATTCCCCCTCAATCTAAACCTTTATAGCTTAGGTTGAGATTGCGCCTAAACTTTACAAAACTCTGCACTGACAGAGGTTTAGTAAAGATGTCAGCTGTCTGATCCTTGGACGAAATGAATCTTATGTCCAGCAGCTTCTTAGCAACCCTTTCTCGCACAAAATGGAAGTCTACCTCAATGTGTTTTGTGCGGGCATGAAAAATGGGATTGGTTGCGAGATATGTTGCTCCCAGATTGTCACACCACAGAGACGGAGGCCTCTTCAGAAATACTCCCAATTCCTTTAAAAGAGACTGAATCCAAACGACTTCTGCAGTTACATTTGCCAAACCTTTATATTCAGACTCGGTGCTTGATCTCGACACAGTATGCTGTTTGCGGGAGCTCCATGAAACGAGATTGGTGCCAAAGTACACTGCAAACCCACTGGTTGACCTTCTGTCATCAGGGCATCCAGCCCAATCGGAATCTGTGAATGCACTAACAAGTTTGGAACTTGACCTTCTGAAATAAAGTTCCATATCTTGAGTATATTTCAGATACCTTAGTATCCTTTTTACGGCCGACCAGTGCAATGAAGTTGGGGTTTGCAAGTACTGACATACTCTGTTCACCGAAAAAGCTATATCAGGCCTGGTAATTGTTAGATACTGAAGTGCTCCGACAATACTTCGGTATTTTGTTGCTTCTTCTTCAATCAGAGCTATACCTTCAGTTTTTGACAGTTTCTCAGAGGACGCCATAGGAGTCGAACTAGGCTTGCAATTGGACATATTAGCTCTACTCAGTATGTCACCAATGTATCTTTTCTGAGTTAGTGCTATACCATCTTCCTTCTGTATCACTTCAATTCCAAGGAAATAGTGCAGCACCCCTAAATCCTTAAGTGCAAAATGTTTGTGCAGTTGCTTGAGTAATTTCTCAGTGGCTTGATCCGAAGAACTTTCAATGACAATATCATCAAAATATATCAACACATAAATGGTGATTCCAAATTGATTGTAGATGAATAATGAAGTGTCAGCTTGAGGGGATATAAACCCAAGTTCCTCAAGTTTTGTTCTGAGTTTTGAAAACCATGCTCTAGGTGCCTGCTTCAAGCCATACAAGGATTTATCTAGCTTGCACACATGCTGAGGACACCTGGGGTCTTCATAGCCTGGTGGTTGCTTCATGAAAACATTTTCCTTTAAATCTCCATGCAGAAAAGCATTTTGAATGTCAATCTGCCTTAGAGACCATCCATGAGAAACAGCTAAAGCAAGAATGAGTCTCACTATTGTGGGTTTAATGACTGGGCTAAAGGTATCTGAGTAATCCAGACCATACCTTTGTTTGAACCCTTTTGCGACCAATCTTGCTTTGTATCTATCGATGCTGCCGTCAGCTTTGTATTTCAATTTGAACACCCATTTGCAATCAATGAGATTCTGACCTTGCTGCCGTGGAATAAGATGCCAAGTTTTGTTCTTCATCAGTGCTCTATATTCTGTGTCCATGGCTTGCTGTCAATGTGGATCTTGCATTGCGTCAACATGATTAGTCGGCTCAACCATAGAAGAGGCTAAAGCTATGAATGCTGCTCTTCCCTTGGTTGAGTATCTGATAGTTCCATCTGTAAACTGCCGAGGCTTGCGAATATTTTTTAGATCAAGAGGACATCATCAAAACTGATGTCCCAGTTCCATTTAAAATGAAACCAGCAGTTTCAGTACATAATTTAGATCAGAACACACAAAAACAAAAAAACATCATTCAACAGTACCACTCCACAACCAAAACCGATGTAACCTCAGGAGATAACTCTACCAACCAAAATTAAAGAAACACATCACATTTCTCCCTTATACCAATCATGAAAATATAACGAGAAAGCTTTCAACTCCTCAGAAATCACAGCTTCCTCTGCAGCATCATTCCCAATGTCAACCAGATTTAATTGATGATTAGCTCCAATGTCAGAGGTGCCCGAATCTTGTTTTCCAACCAGCTGCAAAACTCCATCATTTTTTTTTGATCAAAAGGACATTCAACCGATGTCCCAGTTCCATTACTGAAACTGCAAAGAGTTAACAATTCTCACAAATATCATTCTAAACCACCAGCAGCCCACACAGGCGCTGTTACAAGTCAAAACCGCAAAATGAAATTGTCCTAGAAGCCAAAACTAAGCTTAAACAAACTTAGGCCAGCAGCCACAAGTCGAACTGCTTTCAACAGAATTCCAGTAAGCATTCCAAAACTCACAAACATCCAACATCAAAGATCATCAATCAGTGACTTCTTGGCCTCCACCAGCTCATTAAAGTATTTAGCCAAAGGAATCACAGCATCAGGTATCATCTCATCTTTGTATCCCTTGTTCACCAAAAATTCATCCTTGACTATGCTTGTCCCGAAGCCAACAGCAGGGGAGCTCTGATTTTCGACTCCAACTCCTGGCAGAAAAGATTCAATTGATCCATCATGCCCTCTTTGTATAGCGGGCTCCATTCTTTTAGAGAGAGGAGCACCTTTCTCCAAATAATCTTTATATTCAACCATTTCTGAGAAAGAAAAACCAAGTTATTTCTACAATTCCATAAGCTCCACAAAATAGCAGCACAACTAGTATTTAAGGCAGCATTCTTCTTATTACTTATCCAAAAGTGAGCCATTGAATCATAATTGTGGCCAATATTTAGTTGAAAACAATCTCTAATTATGCTCCAAGTATTTTTGGCTACAATACAATCAAAGAACAAGTGAGCAACCGATTCATCCTCATTACGTATAAAGACATAGACCCTCTATCGATCCCTCTTTTCAACAAATTATCTCTAGTCATTATTTTATTGTGCGAAAGTAGCCAAAGAAAGAGATGAATTTTAGGGGGAACAATCAGCTTCCACACTGCCGGAATGAAAACAGGCAAAACACCCCTGAAATTAATAATGACATACAAAGATTTAACGGAATAGATCCCATTACTACTATACTGCCAGACTAAAGCATCCTCCTCCTCTAATAACCTTATGCTCTTGGAAACTTCCATCAATTCAAACCATCTATTCATCATACTCTCAGAAAAAGTTCTCCTAAACGTACATTTCAGATTAACACCGTCCCAAATGTCAGCAATCGAAACTCCTTTTTCATTGACTAAAACATAGAGATCCCAAAACTGGATGGCTAGGCAAGATGATCCAAACCAAATATCCTCCCAAAATCTAATTTTATTGCCATTTCCTACACTCCATCTATAGCCAAACTTAGTAGCCTGCATAGCCCAAAGAACACCTTTCCAAAAAACTGAGGTATGATCCGAATTACAACGAAACATATTAGGGCACTCCGTATTATATTTAACCTTAACTAACTCTTTCCATTGTCTAGAATCCTGGGAGTGAAACCTTTTAATCCAAGAAGCCAACAAACACATATTAAGGTCTCTAAGATTAGGCAAACCAAGTCCTCCGTAATTCTTCTCCATACAAACCAGATTCCAATTAACTAAGTGGAGTTTGCTATGACCTTCAAAATCATTCCAGAGACAGTTTGCCATGCGAGAATTTATAATATCCAGAGCCCACTTAGGGAATTTGAAAAAGGAAAGCAAATACAAAGGAATGCTAGAAAGGCAAGACTTAATCAAAATTAACCGACCGCTATAAGAAAGAAGTTTGCCTCTCCAACCTGCAATTCTCTTCATTATTTTGTCAACCAGAGGTTGAAAATCTTCTTTTCTGATTTTATCGTAATGGAGAGGAATACCAAGATACTTAATAGGGAAAGAACCAACCTTACAACCAAGAATCTTGTTATAATTGTTAGTTTCATGGACATCACAACCTATAGGAATCAATTCGCTTTTATGAAAGTTAATTCTCATTCCAGACATATGCTCAAAACAAGTAAGGAACCACTTAAGATGTAGAACAGATTTTTCACTATTCTCCACAAAAAGAAGAGTATCGTCAGCATATTGCAAACTAATAATACCCCCATGCCATACGTCCTTACATAAGCCATTAATCAAACCACACTCAGTAGCTTTGAGTAAAATTCTTGAGAAAACATCAACAACCAAATTAAATAAGATCGGAGATAAAGGGTCGCCTTGTCTCAGACCTTTACCGGTCTGAAAAAAATTACTTTCAACATTATTAATTTTGACTCCTACAGAGCCTTTAATCAAAATAGATGCAATCCACAATTGCCATTTATTCCCAAAGCCCCTTTTTTTCAAAATATCAAGTAAGAAACTCCAATTGACCCTATCATAAGCTTTTTCATAATCAAGTTTAAGTACTAGACCTTTTCCTTTTTCTCTATGAATCTTATGAATCACCTCATGTGCAGTGACAACACTCTCCAGTATAAATCTATTTTTAATAAAAGCTGATTGATTCTTAAGGATGAATCTATCACAAATAGGACCAATCCTATTAGTAAGCAACTTAGTAATAATTTTATAACTGCAATTTAGCAAACTAATAGGTCTGAATTGTTTTATATTTTTAGCATTGTTCTCCTTAGGGATCAAAGATATCATAGCAAAGTTAAGTCTAAACAAATCCAATTCTCCCTTTTCTAGATCTCTGAACAAATTTAAAAGATCCTTTTTAATAACATCCCAGAATTTTTGATAGAAAAGAAAAGGAATCCCATCAGGGCCAGGAGCACCATCAGCATAGGAATCAAAAACTGCTTTCTTAATCTCTTCTTCAGTAAACGAAGTTTCTAGAGCCAAATTCTCATCTACTGTAATCAAATCATTCATATGAAAGAAATTATCTCCTATATTGATGTTAGGCTTAGCCTCATAACCAAAAAGGTTTTTGTAAAAGTCACACGCAATTTTAATCATACCATCATTATCATAGACGGGTCCATCACGTCCTTCAAGAGAGACAATATAATTTTTCCGCCTTCTTTGATTAGCAACCGCATGAAAATATCTAGTATTCCTATCTCCTTCTTTTATATCCCTTTCTCTAGCCCTTTGTCTAGCTTTGGTTTCCTCCATCTCCCAAATTTTCTCCATCTCTTTTCTAGCATTTGTCCATTTTTCTTTCTCTATATTAGTAAGGATTTTAGTTTCAGAAAGAACATCCAATTCGTTGAATTCATTCATCAACCAATTCTTCTTCTTCCGAATTTCAGAATCTATATTTGAACTCCAACCTTTAGTAACTTTCCTAACATTTCTAATTTTAAATTGTCATTTATCAATAGCACTCATCTTCTTGCAGGGGTAATTCCACACCTTATAGATCACATTATTAAACTCTTCATGAAGAAGCCACCATTTTTCAAATTTGTAAGTGGGTTTCTTGTGAATCATACCATTCCCCGAGTCCCACAGAATAGGGGTATGGTCGCTTCCAATTCTAGCAAGAGGAAATAACATTGCTAAAGGGAATTTTTCCTCAAAAGAAGTACTACAGAAAACTCTATCAATAACTGACATGACAGGATTAGATTGATTATTAGACCAAGTAAACCGCCTTCCTGCCAGGGACATTTCTATTAAACCCCACATCTCCACCCATTCGTTAAATTTGTCGCACCACTTATGATCTATTCTACCATTATTTTTATCCGATTGAAATCTAACCAAATTAAAATCTCCACCAAAGATAGAAGGTACATGATCATCTGTCAGAAGAGTTTCATGAAGCTCAGAGATAAACGCTTGTTTACCCTCCTCATAAGGAGACCCATACACCGTAACTAGCCTCCAAGTAAAATCATCCTCTTTATTCTTAATTAAACATTGAACAGAAAATTCCTTAATCTTCACATGAACCACATCCATCAAGTCGGTATTAACTCCAACCAAAATACCACCCGCAGTGGATTTGGCTGGTAACCAATGCCATTCGAAATTTTTTGAACCACTAATTTTATTAAGAAAAGAAATACTAAAATCATCTCTTTTTGTTTCCTGTAAGCCAACAAAATCTAATCTATGGTTAACAATAAGATCCATTATACACTGCGTCTTCCCAGTTTGCCCCAAGCCTCTGATATTCCAAAACAAACCTTTCATTTCAACTTGTTTTTCCTAGGGTGCTTGCCCCATTTAAATTTACCTACAGTAGTCCACCCTTCAAAAGAATTATCATTATCATAACAACATTCATTATACTTAACCTCCAACAGAGGACTAGAAGGTGTCTCTTTATCTATACTTTTATAAACCTGATTATCCTCAATAATCATGGTATCATGACCCTTATCACAAGAGCAATCTCCAACAGAGATGTTATGCTCAAAGCTATCCATTCTAATTGCATCATTTTTCTTACAAATATTAATATTATCCATCTTTTCAATATTTGAATTCCCCATCACAATACCAACTTTTCCAAATTAAAGCATTTAATTCAAAAACAGAAATAGAATCAAAAGAACTTTTACCTGATGCACCTTTAGGTTTTGGACAATTCTCTAAATTTTTTTGCTGTTGAAGTTCTTGAGCTTTCTGTAAAATTGATTTACCTTGACTATTTATCCTGCCACTTCTTCTTTTGCCTTCAACCGGACCCCATTTCCTTTGCCTCTTGATAGACTCCAAGTCTCGCAATGATCCAATCCCCTCCTCAGCCTGATCAATCTCTATAATGTTCCTAGCATTTTTCCCTCTTTTACTGATATCATCATCTTGAGTGGGAAGTAGTTGAGTAGGTAGTTTATCATCAATTGTGTGAACCAGTGAACCATCATCAACCAACTCTTGAGCTTTTGTCACATCTTCTTTCAAGTCATCAGTCTCTTCCTCAATATCAATCATTTCTAACTCCCTAAGCAGATTAAAAACTTTACCATCATCAACTATCTCATCTTTGCAGGCTTTGTTCATATTGGATTGGAGCATTTGAAACCAAGAGCTATTCTCAATATTCAGACTTCCTGTACCACTCAACTGTAAGGACTTTCCTTCAACACCATCCATAGTCCTATTCTCTGATTTGTTGCATTGATTGCTAGAAGAGCCAATTTGAGATTGTCCAATTACATTAGGATCCTGTTCAGTGTCCATTTTATCTCTTTTTTCTTCAGATTTCCCCTCATCATCATCTAAATCATCAAAATCATCCTCATTATCTTCCTTCAAGTCTTTGTTCTTATCTACTTGATTCATTTCTTTTTTCTCCACCACTATATTTATCATGAACAAAATTTTTTCAGCTCCCATCAGTCTTTGTTGGGGAATTTTATCAGGATCTCTACATGCAATTTGGATTCTAACAACCTCATAAAAGCTTTTAAACAGACCATTCCAATCAACATTAACCAATAATCCAAAACAAGAAGCTTAATTGCTCAAAAACCTTCCACGTACACCACTTGGGTGGGATGCCTCTCACTTGGATCCAAACTTCCTGAAGATCATCAAATACATCTACTTCCCCTTTCCAAGCTTCAATATAAACTGTCACTCCAGATTTATTCAAATTAAAACTAGGTAAAAGAGCCAGATCTGCAACTTTCTTTTGAGGGGGGAATCGAACTAAAAACATAAAATCCTCCAATTGCCTGATCTGCCAAGGCCAATGTGCATCAAATATGTCTGCTAGATTTTTTTTCTAGTTCAGCCAAAGTAATATCCCCTTGGTCAATTGTAATAATCCCACAATTATTGAATCTGAAATCAGCACTTTTACTAGATGCAGGAACTTCAAGATGAAAGAAACCCAAGCCATTAGCCCCACTGCCTACAAACCGAGCTGATTGTTGAGGTTTAATTCGGGACGGGCACAACTCTACCTGATGACCAGGCTCTTCACAGATAAATCAAAGTTTGGGGTTCTTACAATTACCAACTAGATGCCCCGGTTCCCCACAGTTATAGCAGATTGATTTGACATATGAAGGAGCAATCTGTACTGATTCAGTTTGAGGAGTACCTTTGACCACCTTGTTCTGATTCACCACCGGATTCTGTGACTTGTCAGTTAGACCTTGTACTTGTGGACGGTGGATTTGTGCATTCGGAGGGGGATGTTCTGCTGGATGATCCAAAAAATGTGTCGGTGGAGTCCATTGATTCTGACCTCGATGGGAGAAGCGGCCTCTCTGCAACCTTGCGCCTCTGAAAGGAGGAGGGGGACGCCATCCACGATAGCCATCACCTCCCCCGCCTCTCCCCCACTGATGCCATCCCTGATTAGCCATCTTCACTATTGATTCAAATGATGGATTCCCCTTTCCCTTCCCACAGAAATCTCTAGCAAAACTCAAACAACGAGGATGAGGAAGAAGGAAATCGCCCGAAGAGACAGGGATGCAATCAGAGATCGAAAACCTACCAGAGGAGACGAGATCGCGGCGGATCCAAACGAGCGCTTGATGCGCCGTCGAAATCCTAGATCGCGAAGGAGAGGGATCGGGAACTAACATGCAACTTCCTCCAAATGGATTTCACATTCGTCCAACTTTGAGAATCAAAGATCAATTTATTTCTAACATGCCATAAACTCCATAAAGTGGCTGCACAAATAGTGTTAAGAATCATATATTTCTGATTGTTTATCCAAAAACGAGCTATTGATTCATAATTATAACCTATCTCCATATCAAAAAAATCACCAATTAAATTCCAAGTGTTTCTAGCAACAACACACTCGAAAAAAAGATGATTCATAGACTCCAGCTCATTGCAAAAGCTACAAAGGGCACCTTTATCCATACCTCTTTTTAGCAAATTATCTCTAGTCAAAATTTTATTATGAGAGATAAGCCAAAGGAAAAAGTGAAGAGCGGTACTTCTATGCTTTTCCTTCTAGTACAAGTTGCACAAATCTTGAAGCAAACGAAGAGGTAAGTAATCACCATCTACCCTTCATTCATGCTTTAATAGTTATGCAACTTTTAAAAGAAAAAGCATAGAAGAACTTCTCAAAAGTGAATTCTAGGGGGAACATTAAGCTTCCAAACCGCGGGAATGTAAATAGGACAAACACCCCTAAAAGTAATAATAGCATAAAGAGACTTGACAGAATAAGTGCCATTACTATTGTGTTGCCAAATCAAAGCATCCTCATCATCCACAAACTTTATACTATTGGCCACTTCTACCAACTCAAACCATCTAATCATCATATTTTCAGAAAAGGTCCTTCTAAAAGTACATTTCAAACTAACACCATCCCAAATTTCCGCAATAGTGCTGTTTTTCTCATTAACTAAAACATACAAGTCCCAAAATTGAGTAGCTAGGCATGAAGAACCAAACCAGATATCTTCCCAAAACCTGATTTTACAACCATTACCAACACTCCATTTATAACCAGATTTTGTAGCCTTCAAAGCCCATAAGATGCTTTTCCAAAACACCGAAGCATGCTCTTGTTCACAAAGAAAAATGTTAGGCATATCCGTTTTGTACTTGAATTTAACTAACTCTTTCCATTGTTTGTTTTCCCCATTATATAGTCTTTTCACGGAGGAAGCCAATAAACACATGTTTAGATCTCTAATATTTGGCAAACCCAGACCACCATATTGCTTTTTCATACAGACTAAATTCCAATTTGCCAAATGCAACTTATTATGACCCTCAAAATCATTCCATAAATAACTAGCCATATGCGAGTTGATAAGCTTTAGGGCCCAATTTGGGAACTTAAAAAAAGAAAGAAGATATATAGGAATACTAGCCAAACAAGATTTAATAAGAATCAGATGGCCACTATAAGATAGGAATTTGCCTCTCCAACCTGCAATTCTTTTTAGAATCTTATCAACTAAAGGTTGAACATCCTCTCTTTTAAGTTTATCCCAATGCAAAGGGATACCCAGATATTTAATAGGGAAAGAGCCAATCTTAGAACAAAGAATACTAGCATACCGAAGAGTCTCATTTTCATCACAACCAATCGAGATCAACTCGCTTTTATGAAAATTAATTCTCATACCAGATATTTGTTCAAAACAGGTTAGGAACCACTTAAGATGCAAAATATTACTTTCATCATTCTTAAGGAAGAGAAGGGTGTCATCAGCGTATTGTAAACTAATAATGCCCCCATGGTAGTAATCATCGCAAAGCCCGTTGATTAAACCAATATTAGCAGCTTTATGTAAAATTCTAGCAAAAACATCAGCCACAAGATTGAAAAGAATAGGAGACAAAGGGTCACCTTGCCTAAGACCTTTACCTGTAAGGAAAAACTCACTTTCTACATTGTTAATTTTAATCCCAACTGAACCTTTATCCAACACTGAATAAATCCAAGACTGCCATTTACTACCAAAACCCCTCTTAACCAGAATATCAATCAAGAAACTCCAATTCACTTTATCATAAGCTTTCTCATAATCAAGCTTTAATACAAGGCCTTTACCACTCTCTTTATGAACTTTATGAATTATTTCATGAGCTGTCACTACACTTTCCAAAATGAAACGATTTTTAATGAACGCGGTCGCAAAGCCCGTTGATTAAACCAATATTAGCAGCTTTATGTAAAATTCTAGCAAAAACATCAGCCACAAGATTGAAAAGAATAGGAGACAAAGGGTCACCTTGCCTAAGACCTTTACCTGTAAGGAAAAACTCACTTTCTACATTGTTAATTTTAATCCCAACTGAACCTTTATCCAACATTGAATAAATCCAAGACTGCCATTTACTACCAAAACCCCTCTTAACCAGAATATCAATCAAGAAACTCCAATTCACTTTATCATAAGCTTTCTCATAATCAAGCTTTAATACAAGGCCTTTACCACTCTCTTTATGAACTTTATGAATTATTTCATGAGCTGTCACTACACTTTCCAAAATGAAACGATTTTTAATGAACGCGGTCTGATTCTGTAAAATGATTCTATCACAAATCGGACCAATTCTATTAGTTAGGACTTTGGTAATGATTTTGTAACTACAATTCAACAGACTGATAGGTCGGAAATGCTTTATATTACTAGCATTATTTACTTTAGGGATCAATGAAATCATGGCAAAGTTAATTCTAAATAAATCAAGTTCCCCTTTTTCCAAATCCTTGAACAGATCCATAAGATCCCCTTTAATGACATTCCAAAACTTTCGATAGAAAATAAAAGAAAGCCCATCAGGGCCAGGAGCACCATCCGAATACGAATCAAAAACTGCTTTTTTAACTTCGGATTCAGTAAAAGAAGCTTCTAATGCTTTATTCTCATAATCTGAAATCATATCATCTAACCCGAAAAAATCTTCTCCTAAATTGATATTTGGTTTGTCCTCATAATCAAATAAAGATTTATAATAGTCACGAGCTATGTTAAGCATACCATTGGTATCATTTATAAGCCCTTCAGGCCCCTCAAGTGACATGATATAATTTTTTCTTCTTCTCTTCTCTGGTTAGCAACCGTATAAAAATATCTAGTATTCCTATCCCCTTCTTTAATATTCCTTTCTCTCGCTCTCTGTCTAGCTTTAGTTTCCTCTACAGAGAGCCCATCAGGGCTTGCGAATATTGTCCTGCAGACGAGTGCGCATGCTAGTTCTTGCAGGCTGCACGGGAGCTGCAGTTGATGTATTCAATGGACTGAAGGAGCTAGTATCTGAACCTGCAGGTTTAGTGGTAGTAGTAATAGGCAATGGAGTACCAATATCATGCATATGGTCACTCACAGAGGAAGCAGAGGATTGAGTTTGTGAGGGAATAGTAATATTCAGAGGTAGAAGAGCATCATTTTGACTGAAAGATTGGGTATGAGTGATGTGGTCAGCAGCAAAAGGAAAAACATATTCGTCAAAAACAACCTCTCTGGATATGTAAACACGCTTGATTGACTTGTCCAAGCATTTATACCCTTTGTGAGATGAATCGTATCCAATAAAAACACATTGTTTGGATCGAATTTCAACTTATGTGTATTATAGGGCCGTAAATTCGCCAACAGCACTGACCATAAGTTTTTAACATTGAGTAATCAAGTTTGATTCCAAAAAGCTTTTCAAGAGGAGTGCAGAATTGAATAACACGACTAGGCGGTTTGTTTATCGATAGCAAGCAGAGTGAAGGCTTCATCCCAAAATTTTAAGGGCATAGATGCTTGAGCAAGCAAAGACAGACCAACCTCGACAATGTGTCGCTTATGCTCTCTTGACCCATTTTGTTGATGAGAAAAGGTACAGGAAATTAGGAGTTTGATACCATTGTGCTGAAATAGTTTGTGAAGAGTCCGATATTCTCCTCCATCTGACCGAACAGAGACAATTTTCTTGTTCAAGAGGGCGTTCTACATGTTGCTGAAATCGAGTGAACACAAGAGCCACATCTGATTTTAACTTTATTGGATAAAACCAAACAAATTTACTAAAGTCATCAATGAAGCTCACATAGTAGCGAAATCCTCCTACAGAAGTGTGAGCTGGACCCGATACATCAGAAAAAATGAGATCCAAGGGAGAGGAAGATACATTATTTGGAATGGAAAATGGAAGTTGATGACTCTTAGCCTCTTGGCAAGCACTACAGACATGAGGAATGTTTTCCTTGGAAGTTACAGGAAGATTATTTGAGTGTATAACTCGATCTACAATTATTGAAGAAGGATGGCCAAGTCTGCAGTGCCATAAATCTTGAGAAACCTTGACTCCTGTGAAAGCTGTTTTGCGCAAGACAGGGGAGGAAGTTGTCAATGGATAGAGGCCCTTGTCACATTTGCCGTGTAGAAGTAGTTTCTTCGTGACTCAGTCCTTAATAAGAAAATAATTTGGATGAAATTCAAAATAGACATTGTTGTTTGATGTAAGGCGATGCACTGAAATGAGCGCTAGAAACATGAAGGATGTTTTGAAGTCGAGAAGTGCTTCTATGGAGCAGTGCTTCTATGCTTTTTCTTCTACTACAAGTTGCACAAATCTTGAAGCAAGCGAAGGGGTAAGTAATCACCATCTACCCTTCATTCATGCTTTAATAGTTGTGCAACTTTTAAAAGGAAGAGCATAGAAGCACCTCTCGAAGCGAGTTTAATACTGTGTGGTAATTCCGCACCACGCAAAATTTGGTTCGGAATTCTTTTTTGCAAGAAAACGGTGAAAAAAGGATCTAGTCGTATTTTTTAGTTTTTTTTGAAAAAGGTGACGTGAAGGATCCAGTCGCGAATCTACGAAACGACGGTTTTTTTTTAAAAAAAAATAACCGCAAAAAAAATCTAGAGATAGAGCTGTACACATATATCTGTTGATGAAAATATTGTTTCCGGGAAAAACAAAGAAATAACCTAGACATAGATTTCTTTTGACGAATTTGGTTAACACTTTATCATTACCTGACTAACCTCCTTTTGTCGAGTTTAATACTCTATGTGTTAACCAGGTGATAATACATGTTCCGAAAAATATTAGAGATGTCAACCCTCTTTTATCGAGTTTAATACTCTATACGTTCACCGAGTAATATTACACGTTTCGAAAAATATCAGAGATCGAGTTGGGAAAAAAAATTTAGAGATTAGTGATCGAGTTGGGAAAAAATCTAGAGATAGAGCTGTACACATATTTCTGTTGACGAAAATATTTTTTTCGGGAAAAACGGAGAAAGGACCTGGACGTAAGGGCTGGGGACTTGTTTGTTATATTTTTGGACCTGATTGCTTGTGAGACCCCGGATCAGCTATCCAGAATCTCCTGTGTATTTCCGTACTAGTCCCAGATCAGTAGCTAGTACACACAGTCACAGTGATACATCATTGCCGAACATAACGAAACTTGTAATTTAAATATTCAAGTATGGGCCACATGGCCACTTATTACAATACTCGGTCCAACGACCGGACACTCAAAACAGCGGAAGCAAAAAGAAAGCCACGCGCGAACGCCACAACGCCACAGGCGACGACTAGGAACGCAACTAGTCCTCCTGGCAATCCTCCTCGACGAACTCCTCCTCCTCTTCAGCATCTTGATAAATTTCTGATGATTACAATGTTGGTGTAGCACGTGAGTACAAAAGTACTCAGCAAGTCGGGAAATTATGATCATGGGGGGCTTTCCAAAGGAAGCTTAATAGGGTTTATTTGCATAAAGCCACATTTGATTAAATCATACTTAAGTAATAAATTTCACAAAGCATCTTTTACAATTCTTTTGTAATAAGTGAATTATTTATTATTATAGTGAGGTTCTATCCACCATCACTAACATAAAGGCTCTATCCGCCAACAGTTTAAAGGATCAAAGTTAATCATGAGACTCCATCCATCAAAGGTAAACAGGTTCTATCCACCTGGTTGGCTCTTTCCGCCAAACAACATTCGAGAGTTCTAACCACTCCCGAACCCCAAAACAAAACACTTTTTGGTTTCGAAAACGAAATCAAAGTCTACCAATATGAAAGCATCTCTTGCTTTGCCCTTGACCGTAGGCACGGCTATTCGAATAGTTTATACTCTGCAGAGGTGTACAACTTTACCCACAAGACAAGATAGACCCTTGTTGCCATGCAATTAACACACTTCCTTAGGTGTGCTGGCAGGGATATCTTGACAAGGCCGTTACAATGTATCTACCTAGCTAGACCCACCCGCTGAGGTTTCACCGCTGTTAGGGTTCCCTCCACCCAGTACAGAAGCCCCCTCTTGCGCCGTGTGAGCAAAACAACATCCACAACAATGCCTCCGTCCGGCTCTCACACAACAACCGAGTGGTGAGTCTAAACTAGGCTTCTACAAATTAGTGAGCCAGGTCGTACCATTATAGACATGTGGTAGTACGGTTATGCTTAAAACGGCAATCATAAGCGTCGGTCCTTATATGACTTGGGGCGGTACTTTGCACAAAAGGATCAAGACTTGATCCGCTTCCACCCGACATTCCAGGCCGCCCAAGTCAAAATCATTTTCCTTTTCTTTTTATTTTAGAAAACAGGACCAAAATCATAATAATAACTTTCAAATCACATTGGATAACATTCTTTTTGAATAATCCCACCCATGGGTTGTTTTATCGGAAAAGGTCCTAAGCAATTCTACCGTACTACATAGCAACGGATACCATATAAGCATAAGCATGGTATATACAAAGTTCTAGGGTTACAATGGTTATGATTAACGATGTCAAGGTGGAATTAACAAATTCGGATTATCTATCACTTATATTTGACATATTTCGTTAAACATAGCCATGCAACTTTATAAACAATTTAAATCATTTTGTAAACTTAGGAGCAAAGTGCATCAAGGAGACTTGCCTTCTTCGGTGGTGGGAGTGTCGAACTCGAGAAGTCCGGCGGCGGAATCGGCGGTCGCGGCGGGATCGTCGACTACACGCAAAACGAGGCAACAAATAAATAACAGAAAATAAATAAAATCTAAAAATTATAAAATTAGTACTGGCAGGAAGGTCTTGATTTATGATGAATTTAGGAATTTGAATGGGGTCAAACGGAGTTCGGATGAGAAAGTTATGAGCTTCCGAAGTTTGAATTTCGAATAAATCGAAAATCGGGAATATTCCCAGAATATTCCACTGTTGACTGGGTCAAAGTTTGACCGAGGCTTGACTTTGACTGGTCTTTCTTACAGGTGGGACCCTATGTCAAAGAGGGGTGCTTCTTCCTCAATGGCTCTAGCCATGAAACAGAGGGAGCAAAGCTCCACAAGGCGCCGGCCATGGAGGGCGAGGCGGGCAGAGGCGGGCGACCGGGAGGCGTCGGCGGCGGCCGGCGGTGCCGGGAGGGCGGCGGGCGGCACCGGGATGGCCGAGGCGGCGGGCGGCGCCCGAGGCGGCGGCGGCACGGGCGCACGGGCGCGGCCGCGCTGGCACGGCGGGGTCGGCCGAGGCCGGCAGCGGCGCGGCGCGACGCTGGAGGGTAACGGCGGCCGGGCGAGGGCGGGGCGTTCGTGGCGGCGGGCGACGGCGCAGCCGGCCGGCACTTGGGCGGCGCGGCTGGGACGCCGGCAGGTCGCCGGCGGCGCCGGCGGTGCGCGGCGGGACTGGGGCGGCGACGCCGGCGGCGAGGTCGGCCGGCCGGCGACGTGGCCGAAGGCCAGCGGCCATGCGCATGGGTAGGTCTCAAACAGAGCATGACCAAATTCGCAAAAATTCGGAATTTGACCGGAAATTTAAATGAAACCATACCAAAACAATTGATGGAATACTTAGAGCACATCTAGAAGAACCTAGAAAAGGAAGGAATTGCATCAATTCTCACCGAAATCGAAGAAATCGACGACGAACACGGGTGCGGCCGAGATGAAGCAAACGCAAAATTCGTCGTCCACGATCGAATAAACCTAAAATCAATGGAAGGATCAGAATCTAGACTCCCTCACGGACTCAACAAAAGAAACGGAATAGAAATTGAATCACCGGGGAGGAAGATATGAAGAAAAATGCGACGAACACGAAGAACGGCGGGAGTTCGTCGGTTTTTCTTGATCCTCCGGACGAACGGCAACAAGAGGCAAAGGAAGGATGATATCTCCGGAACAAGGACTCTTATTCGAAGACAATGGAATTGGAATCGCTCGCTTTGATGGAGAAACGGCCAAATTATGGCCTTAAACGTGATTTCCGTTTCCATGCAAACCGCGGCCGTTTCGCTGTGATTTAGGAAGAATAAATGCCGGGAATGGAATCCCCTCGCCGAAATCTTTCCAACGGACCCGGCCTTGATGGATTTGGAGCTTGGAGTGGAAAGTTATGAGCATTAAAGAAGGTGCTAGCCATGGATGGCAACTAGAGCTCCACCTTCAGACGTGCTCAACCCGAGGTTGAAGATGAACATCAGAGCACCGCCACGCGTGGCGGCTCGTGGTTGGTCTGGCTTATACGTGAAAGTTCCGCCCTAGAGAAAAATTAGGAAAAATGGCCTAAAAATTCCGGAAAAATTCCTAGAGCCATTTTAAATTATTTGGAACCCAATGGAAGTGGTTTGGTTGAAATTAGATGATTTTTGTGGAATTGGATATACGGGCGCGGATCGCAGGCATTAAACAAAAGCCGCGCGAGATAAAATAGGAATGGTTGTCCAAAAATCCGGGGAATGATTCCTAAAATCATTTCGGAATATTTGGAACATTGTAGAAGTGGTTGGGAGATTTTTGGAGCACTTTTGGTCTCGGGTGAATTTTCGGGTACCGGCGGTACTGGAAAAAATCCGATTTTTCGCCCGGGAGGGAATTAATTCCCGATTTCGAAGGGGATGGGATGCCAGGTTAATATAAACACCAAAGAAACTCCAACTTTTGAATTTACTTTATTTTAATTAGGGTTTTTCTCCAGAAAGCCAAAACGAGGATGTTACAAACCTACCCCCCTTAGAGAGAATCTCGTCCCCGAGATTCAGACGGAGAAAGAAAAAGGTTAGGGAACTCTGCTCGAAGATCTTCTTCACGCTCCCAAGTAGCTTCCCTTTCGGAATGGTTGCTCCACTGAACCTTACAGAACTTGATCACTCGGCTTCGCGTCCGACGCTCGGCTTCATCCAAAATCTTGATGGGATACTCTGGGTAAGACAAGTCTTCTTTGAGTTCCACGTCTTCCAACGGCATCTGCTGCTCGGGCACTCGGAGACATTTCTTTAACTGAGACACATGAAAGACATCATGTACCCCTGACAGCTGTGGTGGCAACTCCAACTTATAAGCCACTTCTCCTTTTCGGGCAATCACCTTGAATGGTCCGATATAGCGGGGTGCTAATTTTCCACTGACGCGGAATCGTTTCATTCCTTTCATCGGGGATACCTTCAAATACACATGGTCTCCAGGTACAAAGCTTAATTCCCTTCGACGATTGTCCGCATAACTCTTTTGTCTGGACTGAGCTGTCTTCAGATTTGCCCGGATCTGTCTGACTTGCTCTTCGGCTTCTTTCAGAACATCAGGTCCGATGATTTGTCCTCCTTCGGTTTCTTTCCAATATAAGGGTGTTCGGCACTTTCTTCCATACAAAGCTTCAAAAGGTGCCATCTTCAAACTGGC
This sequence comes from Rhipidocladum racemiflorum, assembly GCA_036346355.1. Lineage (NCBI taxonomy): Eukaryota > Viridiplantae > Streptophyta > Magnoliopsida > Poales > Poaceae > Rhipidocladum > Rhipidocladum racemiflorum. The sequence goes on along the minus strand of CM070592.1, from coordinate 29,335,333 downwards.
CTGATAGCTGTTGTTATAGGAAAACTCCGCATACGGCAAATTCTGATCCCACGAACCTTTGTATGTTAAAGCGCAGGCTCTCAACATGTCTTCTAGGATCTGATTAATTCTTTCCGTCTGGCCATCCGTCTGAGGATGATACGCGGTACTGAAATTCAGGTTGGTGCCCAACACTTCATGCAACTTCTGCCAAAATCTTGAGGTGAACTGTGATCCTCGATCGGATACGATCTTCTTCGGCACCCCGTGCAAGCATACAATTTTTGCCATATACAACTCCGCAAGCTTATCTCCAGAATAAGTCGTCTTTACCGGGATAAAGTGAGCCACTTTAGTCAATCGATCCACAATAACCCAGATGGAGTCATAACCGGATTTAGTTTTGGGTAATCCAGTTATAAAATCCATTCCAATTTCTTCCCATTTCCATACAGGCACTTGCAAAGGCTGCAATAGACCGGCTGGTCTCTGATGCTCCGCTTTAACCAACTGGCACACATCACAACGTGCTACGAAGTCTGCGACTTCTTTCTTCATATTGGACCACCAATATTTCTCTTTCAAATCAGCATACATTTTAGTGCCCCCTGGGTGAATAGCGTAAACTGAATCGTGAGCTTCCTTTAAGATCACATTCTTGATTTCTTCCTGGTTAGGGACCACTATTCTTTTCCCGAACCAAACAGTACCCTGGTTATCTTCTGAAAATCCGGGGTGCTTTCCTTTCTTTAAACCTTCCTTCAGGTTGGCAATACCTTTATCTCCCTTCTGGGCCTCCCTGATTTGATCTTCCAAGGTTGATTTGACCTCCAAATTATAAATATACCCTTCATTTACCAATTCCAGGTTAAGGCGCCGAAACTCTTCCTGAAGCACGAGTGGGCTTGCTTGTATCATCACATTATTGCAGTGAGCTTTCCTGCTCAAAGCATCCGCAACAACATTTGCTTCTCCAGGGTGATAATGAATTCCCAGATTATAATCCTTCACCAACTCCAACCATCTTCTCTGCCTTAGGTTGAGGTCAGGTTGAGTGAAGATATACTTCAAACTCTTATGATCCGTATAGATCTCACATCTGTTGCCGATCAAATAATGCCTCCATATCTTGAGCGCATGCACTACTGCGGCTAACTCCAAGTCATGAATAGGATAGTTTTCTTCATGAGGTCGCAGTTGTCTTGAAGCGTAGGCTATTACTTTTCCTTCTTGCATCATAACACATCCAAGTCCTTGCTTCGAAGCATCACAATACACTTCAAAGTCCTTATGGATGTCTGGTAAAATAAGTACTGGGGCTGAGGTTAATCTCTTTTTCAACTCCTGAAAACTCTGCTCGCAGGCTTTAGTCCATTCAAACTTCTTTTCCTTTTTCAGAAGCTGAGTAAGAGGTCTGGCTATCTTCGAGAAACCTTCAATGAATCTCCGATAATAACCAGCTAATCCAAGAAAACTTCGGATCTCCGGGACTGACTTGGGTTGTGTCCAATCCAATACATCTCTCACTTTCGCTGGATCTACTGCTACTCCTGCAGCAGAAATGATATGACCTAGGAAAGACACTTCTTTCAGCCAGAAGTCACATTTGCTAAACTTGGCATACAGCTGATGCTCCCTTAGTGTTTCCAAGACTATTCGCAGATGATCTTCATGCTCTTGTTTGCTCTTGGAATAGACAAGAATGTCGTCGATGAAGACTACGACGAACTTGTCTAAATACTCCATAAAGACCTTATTCATCAGATTCATGAAATAAGAAGGAGCATTGGTTAATCCAAAAGACATGACTGTGAACTCATACAGTCCATATCTGGTGGTGAAGGCTGTTTTCGGAATATCTTCCTTTCTTATCTTCAGCTGATGATATCCCGATCTCAAATCTATTTTGGAGAAGACTTGAGCTCCCTTCAACTGGTCAAACAGATCATCTATCCGAGGCAACGGATACTTGTTCTTGATCGTAACCTCATTCAACGACCTGTAGTCGATGCACATTCTCAGACTACCATCCTTCTTGGACACAAAGATCACAGGTGATCCCCAAGGTGACGAACTGGGTCTGATGAATCCTTTTTCTTGCAGTTCTTCAATCTGCTTCTTCATCTCGACCAACTCGTTAGAAGGCAGTCGGTACGGTCTCTTCGAGATTGGAGCGGTACCGGGTACTAGCTCAATCACAAATTCCACATCTCGATCTGGTGGCATGCCAGGTAACTCATCTGGAAACACATCTGGATACTCATTGACTATTGGTACCTTCTCCAACGAAATACCTTTCAAACGGTTTAGGGTGCTACCCCCCTTAGAGGCAAGATTAGATAAGAACTCCACTCTAATCCCCTCAGGGCTAGTAAGCGAGATAGCTCTACTAGCACAATCTATCTGACCCTTGTACTTGGTCAACCAATCCATTCCAAGAATTACTTCTATACCCTTAGTATCCAATAGTATTAAGTTCGCTAGGAACTTTACCCCTTTTATTACTATATCCATCTTCGGACAAACGGTAGTTGTTCTTAATTCTTTTCCAGGGGATTGCACTAACAAAGGGTTTCTTAACTGTGTGGTGTTCCAGTTGTGCTTTTTAACCAAGTACTCTGATATAAAAGAATGGGTTGCACCAGAATCAAACAGAATCAAGGTGTAATCGAGTTCACATGGAACTTACCATAAACCACGTCTGGCGCATCCTGAGCCTCTTCCGCGGTGATATGATTCACACGCCCTCTTCCTGCAGTCCTTGGCGTGCGCGGAGTCTGAGGGGTTCCTCTTCCTTGAGCCGGCGCAGGCGCGCGGGCTGGCGTCGATCCCAAGTTGAATCTCACCGGGGTGACGGGCTGACGCTTCTTGGGACAGTTGTTAGCGTAGTGTCCCATCTCTCGGCAGTTGAAGCACTGTACTCCTGCCATGGCAGTCCCACTCTTCTGAGCCTGAGCTCCTGCATTGCTAGCAGGGGCTTGTCCAGTGGGGCGCGGAGTAGACATTAAGTCACAGAGGCCTTAGGCTTCTTGCTTTGCTAGGCTGCTTTATTCTTTGGAAAGTGCGGGCCTGAATCGCTGCACCGCGTTGATTTCAAATCGCATCTTCCTCTTGCGAGATTCAGACAGCTGACGCTGGGCATCCTCCTGGATCAGCGCCTTGTTGATCATGTGCTGGAATGACGGATAGTCACTTGAAACCAGCTGTACCTTCAAACTGGGGTCCATACCTTCCATGAATCGCCAAATCTTGGCCTCATCAGTTGCGACATCAGCGGCCGCATACCGCGACAACTGAGTGAAGCGGTTCAGATACTCTGATACGGACAAATTCCCTTGTTGAAGCCTATGAAACTCACGACGCTTCATTTCCATGACTCCCCTTGGGATATGGGTAGCTCTGAAGTTCTCGACGAACTCGTTCCAGGGAATGTTCTGGGGTTCAGCGTGTGCAGCACAATAATTCTCCCACCAGTTGGCTGCCGTGCCTTTCAGCTGATAGGAAGCAAACTGCACGCTCTCAATGTCGTCGCACTGAGCCAAGTGAAGCTTGCGCTCAATCTCCTTGAGCCAGTCGTCCGCCTCTAGCGGGTCTCCAGACCCCGCAAAAGTCGGGGGTCGCGTCCTCATGAATTCCCCAAATTTCGATGGGGGCGGTTGAACTGGAGCCGGTGCTGCCGCAGCTTGCGGTTGGTTCAGGACGTTTTGAGCTAACGCCTGAAGGAGTTGAATCTGCATCGCCATCATCTGCTCCAGATTAGGCGGCTGAGCTGGGGGTGGGGGCGGCGGCGGATCATGCTGAGCTGCCGGGTGTTGCACTTGCTCCTGTCCTTGCTGTTGAGGGGGCTCCACGTACTCTTCTTGAAAATGCACGGGCCCACGGACTCGTCCACGACCTCGACCACGGCCTGCGGGCCTTCCACGACCACGACCACGACCAACGTTCTCCATCTGCAACAAAATGAACAAGCCGGGGAAAAGAGGGAACAGCACAGGTAAGAGTCAGGGAACTACCACCACATCCTCAAAACAAGAGCACCACCACAAGAGCCCACAACAGAAGAGAAAACCAACCGAACTTCAATTAAAATCAAATAGTTTTGGAGGTGGCTGTATTACAAATGCCTAAAGGCACGATACAATCCAGCAATCACTTATTCAACGCTCTAACGCGACAAAAATTTAAGGTCCTGAAGACTGCAAAACTATCTAAGAACTCGCATCACTGCCGAAGATGCGCGGGGATGGGTCTTCCTCCTCCTCCTCGCTCCTGCTGCGGGAAAGTGAAGCTGCTGCCGAAGGTCCTACTCCTCCAGGGGCAGCCAAAGCACTCAGAGAAAACCCTGGCGGCGAAGGAAGACGAACAGACTTGCGCGCAGTCGTCCGAAGCCTCAGACCTTGGTGACGCTTGGCTGGCGGCGCGTCCTCTGGGATGTCGCGGGTCGGCGGGTCCTCCCGAACTGGGGCTGGTGGCGGTGGCGCCACAGGCTGTGCCTCCTGCACAGGTGCTGGCGGTGGAAGAAGTGCACGCACACTCGCCAGCTCCTCCGTGAGCCGACGAGTTTCCTCCCGAGACGCAGCCAAACTCGCATACTGATCTCGGAGCTCATGGAGAGTGCTGACATAAGCTTCATCTTGGGCTCGGATGAGCGCTCCCACATGCACCAACGCTGGATCCTGCTCCTGCTCCGTACCTCGGAACCTGCTGTGGTACCTCTCTGCGTCAAAACATGGAAACAGGCGGTATGGCGAGTCCTCCAGTCGATCATTGTAGCTGGTGCCAAGCTGAAGAATGGCCTGTCTCGCAGCATCCTGGATTGCATCACCCAACTTCACCCTCTCCGAAGTGAAGTAGAACGGACGGTCATCCACGAACGGGCTTCGGGCCTGCACCATCAGTCTAACCTTCCAAGAGGTATGGCCAAAGCTCGACACGGTGGTGCAGCGATACTCAGGCCTGTGGGGAAACTCCAGCTCTTGGAGCATCAGGGACAGCTCCGTACAAAAGCCTCCAGCCAACGAAGCAAAAGTGGTGTAGGTCGACATCTACAAATTTTGAAAGAAGACAGGATTAGTAAACAAAATTTAAATAAAAGAGAGGATAAGCACCAGATACTAAGATAGAAGAGATAGAAGCAAAGAAACTTAAACTTTTGCAATTACATTTTTATGAAATATAAGTCCTTAAGGCTTTGCCATGCTAACTAGGTCACGTCCCGATCGTCTGTGCTCGATACCACCATTGTGAGACCCCTGATCAGCTATCGAGAATCTCTGTGTATTTCCGTACTAGTCCCGGATCAGCAGCTAGTACACACGATACGGTGATACATCATTGCCGAACATAACGAAACTTGTAATTTAAATATTCAAGTATGGGCCACATGGCCACTTATTACAATACTCGGTCCAACGACCGGACACTCAAAACAGCGGAAGCAAAAAGAAAGCCACGCGCGAACGCCACAACGCCACAAAGCATTTACTAGGAACGCAACTAGTCCTCCTGGCAATCCTCCTCGGCGAACTCCTCCTCCTCTTCAGCATCTTGATAAATTTCTGATGATTACAATGTTGGTGTAGCACGTGAGTACAAAAGTACTCAGCAAGTCGGGAAATTATGATCATGGGGGGCTTTCCAAAGGAAGCTTAATAGGGTTTATTTGCATAAAGCCACATTTGATTAAATCATACTTAAGTAATAAATTTCACAAAGCATCTTTTACAATTCTTTTGTAATAAGTGAATTATTTATTATTATAGTGAGGTTCTATCCACCATCACTAACATAAAGGCTCTATCCGCCAACAGTTTAAAGGATCAAAGTTAATCATGAGACTCCATCCATCAAAGGTAAACAGGTTCTATCCACCTGGTTGGCTCTTTCCGCCAAACAACATTCGAGAGTTCTAACCACTCCCGAACCCCAAAACAAAACACTTTTTGGTTTCGAAAACGAAATCAAAGTCTACCAATATGAAAGCATCTCTTGCTTTGCCCTTGACCGTAGGCACGGCTATTCGAATAGTTTATACTCTGCAGAGGTGTACAACTTTACCCACAAGACAAGATAGACCCTTGTTGCCATGCAATTAACACACTTCCTTAGGTGTGCCGGCAGGGATATCTTGACAAGGCCGTTACAATGTATCTACCTAGCTAGACCCACCCGCTGAGGTTTCACCGCTGTTAGGGTTCCCTCCACCCAGTACAGAAGCCCCCTCTTGCGCCGTGTGAGCAAAACAACATCCACAACAATGCCTCCGTCCGGCTCTCACACAACAACCGAGTGGTGAGTCTAAACTAGGCTTCTACAAATTAGTGAGCCAGGTCGTACCATTATAGACATGTGGTAGTACGGTTATGCTTAAAACGGCAATCATAAGCGTCGGTCCTTATATGACTTGGGGCGGTACTTTGCACAAAAGGATCAAGACTTGATCCGCTTCCACCCGACATTCCAGGCCGCCCAAGTCAAAATCATTTTCCTTTTCTTTTTATTTTAGAAAACAGGACCAAAATCATAATAATAACTTTCAAATCACATTGGATAACATTCTTTTTTAATAATCCCACCCATGGGTTGTTTTATCGGAAAAGGTCCTAAGCAATTCTACCGTACTACATAGCAACGGATACCATATAAGCATAAGCATGGTATATACAAAGTTCTAGGGTTACAATGGTTATGATTAACGATGTCAAGGTGGAATTAACAAATTCGGATTATCTATCACTTATATTTGACATATTTCGTTAAACATAGCCATGCAACTTTATAAACAATTTAAATCATTTTGTAAACTTAGGAGCAAAGTGCATCAAGGAGACTTGCCTTCTTCGGTGGTGGGAGTGTCGAACTCGAGAAGTCCGGCGGCGGAATCGGCGGTCGCGGCGGGATCGTCGACTACACGCAAAACGAGGCAACAAATAAATAACAGAAAATAAATAAAATCTAAAAATTATAAAATTAGTACTGGCAGGAAGGTCTTGATTTATGATGAATTTAGGAATTTGAATGGGGTCAAACGGAGTTCGGATGAGAAAGTTATGAGCTTCCGAAGTTTGAATTTCGAATAAATCGAAAATCGGGAATATTCCCAGAATATTCCACTGTTGACTGGGTCAAAGTTTGACCGAGGCTTGACTTTGACTGGTCTTTCTTACAGGTGGGACCCTATGTCAAAGAGGGGTGCTTCTTCCTCAATGGCTCTAGCCATGAAACAGAGGGAGCAAAGCTCCACAAGGCGCCGGCCATGGAGGGCGAGGCGGGCAGAGGCGGGCGACCGGGAGGCGTCGGCGGCGGCCGGCGGTGCCGGGGAGGGCGGCGGCGGCACCGGGGATGGCCGGAGGCGGCGGGCGGCGGCACGGCGCACGGCGCGCCGCTGGCACGGCGGGCCGAGGCCGAGCGGCGCGGCAAGCGACGCTGGAGGGCAGCCGGGCGAGCGGGGCGCCTGCGGCGGCGGCGACGGCGCAATGGCCGCACTCGGCGGCGCTGGCGCTGGACGCCCGGCAGGTCGCCGGCGGCGGCCGGCGGGTGCGGCGGGACCGGGGGGGCGGCGACGCCGGCGAGGTCGGCCGGCCGGCGACGTGGCCGAAGGCCAGCGGCCATGCGCACGGGTAGGTCTCAAACAGAGCATGACCAAATTCGCAAAAATTCAGAATTTGACCGGAAATTTAAACGAAACCATACCAAAACAATTGATGGAATACTTAGAGCACATCTAGAAGAACCTAGAAAAGGAAGGAATTGCATCAATTCTCACCGAAATCGAAGAAATCGACGACTTAACACTAAAAGGGCCGAGATGAAGCAAACGCAAAATTCGTCGTCCACGATCGAATAAACCTAAAATCAATGGAAGGATCAGAATCTAGACTCCCTCACGGACTCAACAAAAGAAACGGAATAGAAATTGAATCACCGGGGAGGAAGATATGAAGAAAAATGCGACGAACACGAAGAACGGCGGGAGTTCATCGGTTTTTCTTGATCCTCCGGACGAACGGCAACAAGAGGCAAAGGAAGGATGATATCTCCGGAACAAGGACTCTTATACGAAGACAATGGAATTGGAATCGCTCGCTTTGATGGAGAAACGGCCAAATTATGGCCTTAAACGTGATTTCCGTTTCCATGCAAACCGCGGCCGTTTCGCTGTGATTTAGGAAGAATAAATGCCGGGAATGGAATCCCCTCGCCGAAATCTTTCCAACGGACCCGGCCTTGATGGATTTGGAGCTTGGAGTGGAAAGTTATGAGCATTAAAGAAGGTGCTAGCCATGGATGGCAACTAGAGCTCCACCTCTGTACGTGCTCAACCTGAGGTTGAAGATGAACACTGTAGCACTGCCACGTGGCGGCTCGTGGTTGGTCGGCTTATACGTGAAAGTTCCGCCCTAGAGAAAAATTAGGAAAAATGGCCTAAAAATTCCGGAAAAATTCCTAGAGCCATTTTAAATTATTTGGAACCCAATGGAAGTGGTTTGGTTGAAATTAGATGATTTTTGTGGAATTGGATATACGGGCGCGGATCGCAGGCATTAAACAAAAGCCGCGCGAGATAAAATAGGAATGGTTGTCCAAAAATCCGGGGAATGATTCCTAAAATCATTTCGGAATATTTGGAACATTGTAGAAGTGGTTGGGAGATTTTTGGAGCACTTTTGGTCTCGGGTGAATTTTCGGGTACCGGCGGTACTGGAAAAAATCCGATTTTTCGCCCGGGAGGGAATTAATTCCCGATTTCGAAGGGGATGGGATGCCAGGTTAATATAAACACCAAAGAAACTCCAACTTTTGAATTTACTTTATTTTAATTAGGGTTTTTCTCCAGAAAGCCAAAACGAGGATGTTACATTGCTATTATGAAAAATTAGAAAATGACTCGTTCGATATTTGTATTTAGCGGGGGGTTTTGCCATAAAGTAACGAACCAGGTACCTAAACGCAATTTGGAAAAGATTTTTTTTATACTCACAAAAAATCGCAAAGGACCTATTTGTAATTTACATGGACCTATCCGTAATTTACAAAAAGAGAGGGACCTTTTTGCAAAATGGCATGGGGTGAGGTGGCACCCTTGGTTGGCCTCCAATTCTTCCCCCTTTAATATATAGTATATTTTTGATCCATCCGCCCAATCCAATCTCATCTAACGCCGGCACACTAGTGATTCGTACTCTACAAATATACTCCCTCCATTACATTCCGGAGGTTCGAGAGCTCCTCACCGCATCCACCTATCATGCCGCCATTTTTCTGAAAAAAATCCCTCCATTTCCTCCAAATTACAGATAGGTCCTACAGAATTACGAAAAGGTTCTTCTTGATTTTTTGTGAGGGTAAGAAAAACGTTTTCAGATTGCGTTTAGGTCCCTCGTTCGTTACTTTACGGGAAAAAAAACTCCCGGTAAATACAAATCGCAAACGAGTCCTTTTCTAATTTTTCGAGGTAGCGCTCAGGTCCAAAAAAATTACAACGAAGTCTCCGTTCCTTACGTCGAGGCCCTTTCTCCGTTTTTCCCGGAAAAAATATTTTTGTCAACAGAAATACCCTACAAAAATTGTAAAATACACCTCGGTCTATTTTTTCTCCAAAAAAATACGCAAATTTGATTTCCATTCATGCGCGCGGCGTGCACCGCGCTTATTGGCCTAGTATGTTATTGTCATCAATCTCTATGCTGTTGGTTACACCAATATGTTGTGTAACAGCAGTTGAACATGTATGTTTTTCGTGCTTCTATATTTGCTCGTCTTTTTTAGGACTTTGCTCAAAAAGTACTATATTGTGCATGATTGCGCACTCTCTTTTAGGCCAACTCCAATAGCTACTCTAAACTACTGTGCGGGTACACAGATGGGGGCTATACTGCTGCCGGGCGAGGCGGCGGCGCTCACAGAGCCTCCATTCAAATGACACAGTGACGGGGGAGGAGAGAGGATCGGAAAGTCTAGAGTGTTAGAATTGCTATGGGCTAAATCTTTAATTTAGTCTAAGTCGTGATCACAAAATAATATGGAAAAGAATCGTTAAACACTAACCCGGATTGGAAGATGATGCCATTAGGAGTTTTGCCGGTTGATGTTCTTGCACGATGAAGAAAAAAGGGATCGAGACGCCGAGATCCACTCGGCGTTGGTAGAGGCCTTCGGTAGCTTAACGCCAACTCTTAGATCGGATTGAGCGTGTTAGGCAGAGGATGAACGTACTCGTGATTTTCTTAATGCCTTGGGTTCTGATTTTTTGCCTTATTTTCAATATATGGCACTAGCTATCGGGACTTAAACCAAATATACGTTGGGAGCTCCCAATCAGAGCGCATGTGGTAGTTTAGATCCGAAATTTTCAGAATCTGTTGCTCGTCCTGAGATCACCACTAACATTCTCCCACTTGATTGAAAGACTAATATCATAAGTCCATTCTCAACAGAACAACACACCAAGATAAAGTATTACAACGGTTAATAAAGTCACCGCTGAAATCCTAGTATCTATAGTGTACAATTCTATCTTAATGAAATAATCACTTATTCTTAATGGGAATTGGTTTACTTCTTATGGTCCTTATTTCCAGAATCAGAGGCTTTCCAATAAACCTATGCCGGCAACATGCTCTCGAAAGAGACTGGGTGGTAAGCCTTTAGTGAGCAGATCCGCAAGCATAGACTTAGTGTTTATATGCTTGATATCAATTGTCTGATCATGGATTCTATCTTTCACAACATGATACTTAATGTTAATGTGTTTGGCAGCACCACTTGACTTGTTGTTACTCGAATAGAAAACTACGGTCTTATTATCGCAGTATACTGTTAGTGGTTTAGATACACTATCAACCACTATTAGTCCGGGAATAAAATTCTTAAGCCATACCACTTGCCCAGTAACCTCATAACATGCCACAAACTTAGCATGCATCATTGATGATGCAGTAAGTGATTGTTTGGAGCTTTTCCACGAAATGGCTCCTCCCGCAAGTGTGAAGATATAACCTGATGTGGATTTCTTAGTATCTACACAACCTGCAAAGTCAGCATCTGAATAATCCACAACCTCAAGGTTATCAGACTTCTTATATGTAAGCATGTAGTGCTTAGTGCCTTGCAAATAACATAAGACTTTCTTAACAGCTTTCTATTGGTCCAACCCTGGATTTGATTGATATCTGCCAAGCATCCCGGTTACGAATGCTAAATCAGGGCGAGTACAGAGTTGAGCATACATAATGCTTCCGATAGCTGAAGCGTAAGGAATCCCCTTCATCTGATCAGTTTCTAATTGATTCCTTGGACATTAGAATGTTCCAAATTTATCGCCCTTAACAATAAGAGCAGGCGTGACAGAGCAGTTATGCATATTATATCTCTTAAGCACTCTGTCAATATATGCCTTTTGGGATAGGCCTAATATCCCTTTGGATATATCTCGGTGAATCTCAATGCCCAAAACATAAGAGGCATCACCAAGATCTTTCATGTCAAAATTAGCAGAAAGAAATCTTTTGGTCTCATACAGCATATCCTTATCGCTGCTAGCCAACAAGATATCATCCACATAAAGTACTAAGATAGTGAATTTGCTCCCCTTAATCTTAATGTATATGCAATTGTCCGCTTCAGTTTTTTTGAAACCAAAATTTTTTATGGTCTCATCGAACTTAAGGTACCATTGTCTAGACGCCTGCTTTAGTCTGCATTCCATATGTTCCTTGCCTTCCATGACAAAACCTTCCGGTTGAGCCATGAAAACACTCTCATGCAAGTCACCATTAAGAATGCAGTTTTAACATCCATTTGATGTAGCTCTAAATCATAATGACCAACAAGCGTCATGACAATTATTAGCGAATCTTTTTTGAGACGGGAGAGAAAGTATCAATATAACCAGTCCCCTCTCTTTGTGTAACCCTTTTGCTACAAGGCTTGCCTTGAATCTTTCGACATTCGCTTTAGAGTCATGTTTAATTTTGTAGACCCATCGACAGCCTACTGTCTTGACTCCATCAGGAATTTCTACTAGATCCCAGACGTCATTAATGCTCATAGACTTTATTTCATCCTGCATGGCCTCAAGCCACTTTGAATGAATCCTTAGTCATTATAGCCCCCTTAAATGGTGTAGGATCATCCACCTTTCCCATGTCATTTACATCTTCATTCATGTATACAACATAGTCATTCGGAATAGCAGATCTTCTTTCCCGTTGTGATCTCCTTAATGTTTCATTAGTTGTCACAGGGAGCTGTTGAGGCTCATCATTAGGTGTTGTACTGTTGATACTTGAATCCTCAGGTGGTGGTTCAACTCCAGGATTCTCAGCTGGAGGCATGACTATATAAGGTACAAGAATAATAGCATCTTGGATTATCGGTAATGGTACATAAGTTCGAACTTCCTCAAGGTTTATTTTCCTAGCCTATGAGCTCCCACTGATTTCATCATTCTCTAAGAATACAACATGATGGGTTTCCACAAATTTAGTGATATGATTTGGACAATAAAATCGATATCCCTTAGACCTTTCAGGATATCCAATAAAATGGAAAGTTATTGTCTTAGGATCCAACTTTCCAATATGTGGATTAAAGACTTTAGCTTCAGCAGGACAACCCCACACACGTAAATACTTTAAACTTGGTTTCCTTCCAGTCCATAATTCATAAGGGATTTTAGGGACTGATTTACTGGGAACCCGATTTAGTATGTGTGCAGCTGTCTTTAATGCTTCCATCCACAAACCAGTTGGTAAACTGGAGTAACTCATCATGCTACGCACCATATCCATAAGGGTGCGATTGCGTATTTCAGCTACTCCATTTTGCTGAGGTTCACCAGGTGTGGAATATTAGGGTACTATGCCATTTTCTGAAAGAAACTTAGCGAATGGACCAGGAATTTGTCCATAAGGAGCATGTCTCCCATAATATTCTCCTCCACGATCTGATCTCACTACCTTAATTTTTAAGTTATGCTAATTTTCGACTTCAGCCTTAAATATTTTGAACTTATCGAGTGATTCAGATCGATCATGAATGGGAAAAATATAACCATACCGGGAGAAATCATCAGTAAATGTGATAAAGGAGTTATACCCATCTATTGAAGTTATAGGAAAAGGTCAACATATATCAGTGTGGATTAATTCTAAGATTCATGTGCTTCGTGTGGCTCCTTTCTTAATTTGTTTTACATATTTGCCTTTAATGCAATCAATACAATTATCTAAGTCAGAGAAGTCTAGAGGATGGAGTATCTCTTCTTTAATGAGATGTTCCATTCTCCCCTTCGAAATGTGACCTAAATGATAGTACCACAATTTCGATGAAGTCTTATCACCTAGACTTCTCTTTCACTTATTAGTGGCATCACACACATTCATTGATACATGAGATTCAGAGAGATGAAGCATATAGAGTTTGTCTCATCGAATCGCGAGACCAACATTATTAGATTTAAAGCTTACAATGCATTTATTGTTTCCGAAGATACAAGTGTATCCTTCATCATCTAATAAAGAAATTGAAATGAGGTTTCTCCTCACATTAGGAACATAAACGACATTATTCAAAAGAAGAGTGAAGCCACTATCTAATACTAGTGATAGTGTGCCAACGGCTTCAACTTCAGGCTCCTTTCCATTAGCGACTCTAAGGTTTCACTCCCCCTTTCTTATCGTCTTCATGGTAAGGAATCCCTGCAATGAATTAGAAATGTGCACAGTGGCACCTGAGTCAATCCACCAGGTATTAGGGGAAAAATCATCATAAAGGGTTTCATCAATAAAGGAAATTTCATCATTACCCTTTTTAGCAAGTCATTTCATAAAGCCCGCACAGTCTTTCTGAATGTGCCCATCCTTTTTACAAAAGCGGCACTTGGTGGTGTTTCCCGAAGAGGAATCATCAGTGGTCTTAGGGCCTTTTTGTACTCCCTTGCCATTTTGACGCTTAGGAGAAAAATACAGCCTTTTCTTGGATTTGAAATCCCCTTGAAATTTTCTTTTGTTTTGACCGACAAGGTTTACATAATCCTTTCTTTTGGCCTTAAGTCGTTCTTCTTCTTGCACGCACATGGCAATTAGCTCGCTCATTGTCCACTTCTCCTTCTAAGTGTTGTAATTTATTTTAAAAGGTCCAAACTCAAAAGGCAAAGAAGTCATAATGAAATGGACAAGAAAGCCCTCAGAAATAGCCATATCCATGCCTTTGAGCTTAGCGGTCATATCGGTCATCATCATGATATGCTCTCTTACGCCGCTAGTCCCATCATACTTAGAGGTAAGCATTTTCATAATTAATGTACTGGCGTATACTTTTGAGGGGCCTTTAAACTGCTCCTCGACTAGGCCAAGTACGTTTTGGCATCATCAGATTCGGGAATTGCTCCCCTAATTCCAACCGAAATTGTGCTCTTCATGATCATGAGCGACATACGGTTGGGCCTTTCCCATTTTTCTGCCAAAACATCATAATTTATTTTCTTTTCAGCAAAATCCTATGCATCAGGTGCAGGAGGTATGGGAGCAGCCTCTCGCAAGGCATAATCAAGGTATCTGGACCCTTTCCTTCCAAGAGGAAAAGTTTGTTCCGTTATGTTGCTCTATGCCGTTGAGGGCACCATAAACATTGGAAGTGTTGATAACTGAAAAGAAAACACCATCAGTAAAATAATATTTAAATAATGTCGTACATATAATTAATCTTACATTGGTCTGATTAATTATATGCTAATGACATCAAACTAAATAGTTCTAATTCGCATCACCTTTGGGCAGAAACGAAGAAGAACTAAATCATCTTATGGGTGACACATGTTCATAAACAATGTTGGTCAGAATATGATCATGGCCAAGACATAATCCCAGTTTTAAACATTAAATAATAATATCTAATTAAAACTTCTCGTTGGTTCCATTTCAATTAGAGATAATGCTTATGAAATAATCATCAAATTAATTAATTTGCTCAAAAGAAAATCATAAATTAATCTAAATATTAATGTCCAGAATGTTAATCATAAGATTAAACACAAATAATTATGCCTAGGAAATAATAATCATTGCTAAGTTAAATGAAACATAATGATGGCAAAATTGAAATGAACTGAACTGATTAATCTTCTGAATAGTAAGGGCTCACTAGTAGAGTGCCCATGCGTTGCAACGGATTCCTATAAGAGGATGATACATATCATCAAGCATGATCTTAAACCATACAATGAACATTAATTTTCTATCACACATTGAACAAATAAATGATTTCTCTCCCTTGGAAGTAGCTGCACTAAATCTAGCTTCACATCACTGAAAATCATGCCCGCGAACAAACACAACATAACAAAACAATAGCTAATGTTATCCAGGCATGACATCAAAACATATGACAAGTAATATTTCAAGCATGAATCATCTGGTTCTGAAACACCATACACGATGATATTTCTCAATTCAATGCAATAATGATCATTCTTGTAGTCACTCTAAATAATCAAAATTCTGTGACACAAAGGCAAAACTTAGGATTAGCTATAGATCTCCAAAGAAGCCAAGAAATAAAACAAAGGTCTCCTAATTGGATAGACCAGCCCTGCTCATCAAGTGTTCCATGAAATCCATGATATCACCTTCCCACCTAGTTACCGCTTGATTCTCTCACACCCAGATCTCCTGAGCAGCCTGGTTGATCGGCCTGAAATCATGGCTCACCACGACCAAAATCCCATCCCATTCGTTCAGTGCCTCACCCAGGGAGTCAATGGTCTCAATGTCAAGATGGTTGTCGGCTCGTCCAGCAGCAACAGTTGCGGCTGCCTGTATGCCAGCCACGCAAAGATGACATTGCTCCTCTGCTCATCAAATAGATTTCTCATTGACATCACTTGCGCTTTCCCTGACAGGCCTAACTTACCAATTGCAGCTCTCTCTCTCCTCTCCTCCTCATTCCCATGGTATTCCGTCATCATGTACTGCAGGGCTGGCATGTCTAAGTCCAGCTTCTCAGTGAATCGAAGGTCTCTGTTAACATGCATAGAAGTTGCATAAATAGTTTGCTTTCTCAGTGAATCGAAGTTCTCTGTCGAGGTCCAGGAGATTGTGCATGATGGCCAAGATCTAAAATCGCCCAACCCAGCAACTTCGTTGAGTTCATAAAAATCGCCCAGTCCAGAATATATCACTGAACAAGTCATGTCGCCGCCCTTTATGGAGCCTTGGGAATCAATTGATAGGTGAGTTGGCTTTCCAAGAGGTAGACAACCAAGAACTTGTTGCTTGTTAATGGTATGGAGATTACCATAGATATTTGGCATTCACGCTATGTTTCTAGCCAATTGCTCAAATCTCTGAGCAAGAGCTTGCTGATTTCCACTTGTATATACGTTGAGCAAGGACTTCACTGCAAAGGAAAGCATAACTTTCTGTGACACATTTGGGCTAAAACCATCTTCATCATTTGTGGCCTCGTTTGCCAAAGGCTGGTCCTCAGCATTATTGAACAATGAGCATAATGACTTCAGCCAGACTTCTAAAAACAATGCTTTCTGCTCAAAATGGCACACAAATTAGATAGGATAACAGAATAGTAAATCTATCAGTCAACTACAAAGAAATCGAGTCATTAAATATTTAAACCATATAAGAAAATTAACTGTAGATTGCAATAAAATGTAATATCCACCAGGACCAAGCAGCATCTTAAGGTACTTCTTTTCTTTTTTTTTCTATAAGAATTCTGCAAATTCAGTGTTCTATGTTTCATGTTTCCATACATGACAGGACCAACAAATCACAAATGCTCCTGAAACTAATGTCTCAGATTCTAACAATATCAATGTCCTGACTGATATTTGCCACTGAACAACATCGTTAGAGATAAAGACTTACCATATTAAAAATCACTAAAACACAGACTACTAAGAGTCCCTTACCTTGATAACGACATAAGATTGGTTCTTCTATTGTTTCCCCCACTAACAGCACAATCACTTGCACATAAAACACAAACTTTAACCACAATTATTCAGACCATAGTATCTATGACAGTAGCTAAAGTGGTAGCTTAATAAACTTACCCAAAACCAGTAAGAGACAACTACAAGGAAGCAACATGTGTTGGGCAAGACAAGAGCAGATAGACAATAGTATCATGAAACCAGCCAATCAGCCATGGATTTAGAAATAATAGCTTATCAATCATTAGTGCCCTTATCTATTCTACATTATCCTACTGTCTCAGGAATGCCCATGTTGTTAATTTAAAACCAAACACTTGCCGGTAGCAGCCACAATAGAGTTGATGTTTTCCTGCTCCCTTGTCTTCTTTTCAAGTATGAAGTACCGGGAAAAAATATGTTGAGATTGTTTTCCTTTTTAGAATTGAGATTAGTCAGTGGTGAGTTAGTGACAACATTTTGCACACTGCATAACAGGTTTGGTAAATTGCCAGAGTAGAAATAGTACTTTCACACATCCCTGTCCTGCAGAGGTCGTAAAGTGTCATTCAAGTTCAGGAACAACTCCACAAATTTGATCACCGTCAGAGGCTTAAAAAAGGATGTTGCAGTCATATCTAAATGACGATATATCAAAACGATACTTGTTTGAAACAGATCAGATAAATAAGGCAAAAATGCACTGCAACTTAGCAATGATAACTAAAGGGGGAATACCTATATTGAGCAAAGTTCCATCCGTGTTGGGCACAGGCTCTGGTAGTAACCTCTCCAACACTCAAATCCCTCGCCAATGTCCCCTGTGACCAAAATCAGTGGAGAAAAAGTATCTGGACACTGACATAACTGCAATGAAAAGGTTATTGTTAACAATTATCTCCAGTGAGCTGCACAAGAAGTAATCAAACAACATTCATAGCTAGAACTTGGAATGTAGATGTTATACTTCCAGGATAGTGACTCCCCGAGGACAACCACTAAGAATCAACAGAATCCGAAGATAAATATGCCTGTGGCAATGAATTTCTCTACTTGAAGAAAGTTCTCAATTTATTTATGAGTACCCCATGGGCAGAACAAAATTCAATAAACTTGGTTTTCCTAGGTAAGTTTGTCCTAGGGTTAAACTTCATTATTTGAGCTAAAATACCATATTATGCTATATAAAATTGTCGAGTTGTTTTAACTGAAGTTTATATGTTTTGGCTATTGAGTTGAATTGCAACATCTATTCATTTCTTAGTGTTACTCTCATGTTGTATGTTTTTTTGTTTTAGCATTTTATATAACTGGCGCAGCATTAGTGTCGCAATAGCATTCTCATCTGGGATTTTTCACATGATTTTCACATGTAAACCTATAGTTTTAACAGGGCAAGCACAAGCAACTAATGCATCTGCTACGAACTTTATTGCCTGCTACATTAGGTCCCTACAAAAGAGGCACAAATTCTTTTTCAGATCAAGAATGAGCGGGTCATATATAGTTTTGTCGGCTGTGAAGCTTCAGAGTTGCCATGTCCTGTTGTATGATGGAGAGACAATAGCTTTTCCCACAACAGAACAATTACAGGGTTGGCCAGATTGAATTTGGCAATAGTTCCATTATATTTTGTCCGGCCAATTAGAAAAATCAAAATAAAGAAAGCAGAAAGAAGACCTGGTAGGCGAACAAAGAAGGCGCCATCTCCTTCAGCAGCCGCTCCCTCAGCAGCGACAGGTCCAGCTCCTTCTCTCCCTGCGAATCCTACCATCCAGATTAGAAGCGATGCGAAGAAGCGAAGAAACCAGGCGGTCTCACCACACGCACCGAGTGAATGGAAGAGAACCGGCCTCTAGGACGCCGCTGCCTTGCCCTGCCAGTACATTGCAGTGCGGGAGACGGCCTTGAGGACCCGGGCGGCGAAGAGAGAGGCAGAGGGAGGGATCCCACTGCAGGAAGGTGAGGTCGGGGGCGACGAGGAACGCGGGGCCCACATCACCGTCTCCGGCGGTTGGGGCTTCGGGGTTGCGAGGCGGTGGTGGGTGGTAGGGGGAGGGGAGGAGGAGGAGTTGTCCACGACGAAGTCGCTGGTGAAGCCGAGCAGCGCGAGGAGGAACTCATGCCGGGAGGGCATCGGGGGGACGGGGAGAGAGAGAGCGGGGGAAGAACTGGCGAAGGAGATCGTGGGGATCGTGCGAGCGGCCAGGGGGCGACGGAGAGGGAGGAAACGGAGCGTGCGTCGGAAATGGGCCAAAGCGCTCCGTCGAAAATGGGCTAAAGCTGGGCTTCACTGAGTTGGACGATCCAAAAAGCAGGTAAACTCCTTCTTTTATTAGTTTAGAAAACTGAATAAGGCCCTTCGGCCCACCCACGCAAACCAGCGGCCCAACTATGCCAGTGCGGCCCAGTCGCGAGATGGCCCACTCGAGCTGTCGGCCCAACTAATGCGAATCACAGCCATCGAATCGAATGGATGGCTCGGATCGCGCCAATCCTGAACAAAAGGTGCGCGAGTGGCTAGAAACCCTAACCCTAGATCATCCTCTCCCGATCCAAAAAATGCGCAGCAGCGGCGGCCGAGGGGGCGCCCGAGCGGAGCACCCGGGCAGGCTGACGCCGTGGCGACGACGCACGCACACGAGCGGGCGAGAAGGCGAAGCAGCGCGTCGTGGTGCGCGCACGAAGAACGGAGCAGTAGCCCGGCAAGGTGGTGGGAGGATGCCGTGACGGCACGCATGCGGCAAGACAAAGATGACGCGCTCGAAGCGATCGACGTGCGCGGCGCAGCCGACGTTGCCCGAAAGGTAAGCCCCGAAATCCCTTTAAACATTAGGGTTCTTGATTGATTGGGGATTAAAGGTCTCGGAATTTTGGGGATTGGTCGAATTAGGGTTCAATCGTTCTTATCCCCTCCTAAGTGCTGAATCGACCAAAAACAAGACTAATCCGAGATTACTTAATGCTAATCCGAACCAAACGAAGACAACCGACACAAATAAATCTTAACCAGGCTTAGAAAGAACTAATTGGAACATGCTTAGACTAGGGTGGCTCTGATACCAAATGTTAGAATTGCTAAGGGCTAAATTTTTAATCTAGTCTAAGTCATGATCACTAAGTAATGCAGAAAAGAATCGTTAAACACTAACCCGGATTGGAAGATGTTCTTGCACGATGAAGAAAAAAGGGAGACGCTGAGATCCACTCGGCGTTGGTAGAGGCCTTCGGTTGCTTAGAGCCAACTCTTAGATCGGATTGAGCGTGTTAGGCAGAGGATGAACTCGTGACTTTCTTAATGCCTTCAGTTCTGATTTTTTGCCTTATTTTCAATATATGGCGCTGGCTATCGGGACCTAAACCAAATATACGTTGGGAGCTCCCAATCAGAGCGCATGTGGTAGTTTAGATCTGAAATTTTTGGAATCTGTTGCTCGTCGTGAGATCACCACTAACATTGAGTATCATCTCTCTCTAAACGTCTGTACAGAAGTTGATATATGGGTCCGAAGAGGGATAGTGAGAAATGGAAGGCATGAAATGGGGATGCTGCTGGGATGGTTGAGATATAGGGACGAAATCTTTTTACAACACGTTACAAAATATGATCTGTATCGGCCTTAATCCGGATGGTTTTTGCTGACGGTTTTTGCTTAAAATCTTGACCATTGCCAAATATCTCCAAACTATCCGTCAGTTACGATTCATTGACTTTATCCTGCCGATTTTGACCACACCAACCGAATCTTAGTGCAAACATATGCCCCCTATTTTTGAAAGATAATTTGTTATTTTCCAAAATCTTACTCGTCAGCTTGCATTCCATCGTCTATTCACAAAATCTTCATCAGCAACCATCGCATTTATTGCGCCATCATATTTTGATATGTGTATCGTGCATTTTAACTGCTCGCGCCCCTCGAGATCTTCTTCCCGTCTCTTCAGATTTTCGACGTGCTATAAATATGCGCCCCCCACACTGTCATTCTCACACCCTTGAGCTTTCTGATCATCTGTCATCGGCTTCTTCACCCTTGCTGACAAACCTTCAAGCGCACCAACCGCTTTTCGACATCAATCGGCTTCCTTCAGATCGACTAAAATAGATCCGAACTAGGTACTCATCCCAATCCCAAATAGCATCTACAATTACTACCTAGGACTAGTAGGAAATCTAGATGCTGACACAATTATTAACCAAGAAATCCCGCGCCTCCCCTTATCGGCTTCTAGACATAACATAGAAGGGTGGAGTGGCATCTTCAGGGCTTGGCTGACAACACTCAAGGGATGGGGGAACTGGTACATCTGGGTGGCAGCCCGAAAGAGGGAGGCATGGGAGAGAATGGGGATAGCTGAATGTTACCCGCTTTCGCTAGCTGATCCAAAGGCCAATGAGCCCTCAGTGGCCACGGTTTGCTATTTTTGGTCGGATTGCTTTAATGCTTTATTTTTCCGCACTTGGCCCATCGGCCCAACTCTTCTGGATGTGGTCAGCTATGCTTTCTTAGGCTGGATGGTGAGCAAGTATCGGTTTTTAGTGGTAAATTAAGGTACAAGCTCATCAAATCCAAGGGCGAAGGATGGAGCAAATACATTGGTAACAATAACAGAGTTCATGGGCCACTGTTGGACGAGAAGCATGTGACCTTTCTTAACCATCGAATCGCGTATCTTGTTGAAATCGATGCCATAATGGGTATCTCTCGGATCTCTTTGAGAAGCATTTTGCATGCAAAGTGTGCGCTTCGTGGTTATCTCGTCCATCCGGCGTTGCGAATAGCACATCATATGAACATTTTCTTACGCTTGTCGATTAATTTTTTTGTTACATTTCATTGGTTTAGATAAGATGGGTTTCCAAGCACCAACACGAATCCAAGCTCAGGCAATTCTGGTCGCCATGCCAGGACAGCACATGTATGCACCTTTCACAATCTAATTTATTGTAGCTCCTTAGTTGAAGCCTTGTTTTTTCCTGAAGAACCTTTGTTTTGCATTGCCAATTGCAGGCTAGTGAAGGCGATGGCAGCCTTTGTCAAGACTCTTGTGTACCTTGCACCGAGCTAGTGTTCACCTTCTCCAGATGAGGGAGCCTCGAGTCGAGAGAGCACATGGAACTTTAGGTAATGACTTGTTGCCCCTAGCTTTTGTTTCTCTTGCTGCATTTCGTGGATGTACATCCAATATGTTGCTTATAAGTTAGAAAATGTTCTTTTATCTCAGTGTGCACATGTTCTTGGTCACTAGATCTGGTTGACGGTTATTTGTGTTGGAATTCAGCTCTGTTAACTGTTATAGGATCGATATATACTAGTATAGCAATCAGAAGGGGGGTGAATAATTGCGCGGAAGCTAAAATCAAATTTTTGATCTACTAAAAATTCATCTCAATTCGGAATCAAATAATTGCTTCGTATTCAACAAAAACAGAGTAGATGCATTCGGTAAATCGCAAATGCCTAGAGATCCAGCCGTTGGATTGACCTTAAATTTTAACAAAATAAACTAGATTCCAATAAGAATCTAACACAAAAAGAATCAGCTCAATCGGACCTACAGATCAAAATTTATGAACTCTGCAAGCTTACTGTGACAAATTATGATGAGAATTGATCTAACCTTAATTACGAAAGATCCAATTGTCAGATTGATATGAAAGTTAAAATGAAAAAAATATTCAATTTCGAAACTAACCCAACAAGAATCAACTCAATCGGATCTACAAATTGAAAGTTATAAGCTTCACAAGTTGACTGTATCAATAATGTCATACGACGCCTTCTAAAGCAAGATGCCGCACCCACAGATGTTGTACCACACAGAGGAGCTTGAAGAAATTAATCTTTTATTTCTTTTGTCTAGTGCAGTTCTGATACTTCAAAACAAAAAGTACAAACCCTAATCGACAGCTCTCTAAAAAAACAGGAGATACCCTCTCCTATTTATAAGAAGTAAACCCTAGACGAGTTCGCATGCATGTCCACTTGGCCCAATATGGTCCAATACATACAAACTGCCTCAAACGATTACAACTGCATGCATACGGCCCACTTGCCGCACTCACGTGACTCACTAAACTTCACGTGCACCGTTCTTTAGCCCGAACATCCCGCATGACATCCTCGACCAATAGGACCTCGATTCCTCCCTGAACCTAGCCGCGAACCTCAGTTCCTCAATGAACCTAGTTCTAGTCTCATCATCGATCACATTCGCTCTTGAGCAACACCTGCACATGAACAAACCATGAAACAATATTCCAAGTACAAGTCCACGACTTGACTCAAGATCAGTCCATCCAACTACTCACACGAGCATTGCATAATATCAAAACCATTACCATGCTATCAAAAGCATATCAAGTAATTATCTGAAACAGCATATTTTGCAAATTCAATTCTAAGCTAATTTTTTAGTACATGATTTCACAACTATCTTTGTAAGGACCAAGGCTGATAAGTCGAGTACCATGTCTTTTAATTAAAACATAACCAAAGGAAATCCTATTACCACACTCTTCGGGCATGTACAATGATATATGTCAGCTGTCTATATGGGTATGCCACATCAGATTTTGGATGATGTGGAGGAGAGATAGGAAAGAGAGAGAAATATGATGTCTACTATTTAACAGACGGCCTTATAGACAGCTTTATACTGTGTATACCATTATACAAACAGTCTATTAATTATATAAGAGATCATTACAGACAGCTATATAGACAGTCTATTGTATAAGTTGTCTTTAGTACTGTCTGTAGATGACATAGAGGTATATTATAGACAGCTACCGTCTATACCACTGTACATGTCCAGGGATTGCACAGCAGCTGGTGCATCGTTTTCACTGGATTGTCCCTGGGTATGTATCGGGTGGTGAGTAGGGGTGAAAACGGTACGAAAATGGTTGGTAAATAGCTGTTCCGTTTTAATTTCCATGTTTTTTACCGGTAACGGAAACAAAATCGAAAACCACGGAAACGGATAGTGTCGAAAACGGAAGTGGAACGGAATGTGGCGGATACGAAAACGAAAGCGAAAAATTCCACAAGGACGTAGTACACCAGTACAGTAGTACATGATCTATCTAATGTTCCAAACATACCAACTTTTTTAAATGGCATACCAAAGTTCCAAACATACCAAAGTTACACTGAACATCTTAATAGTATTAGCCAACATTGAGCATTGTATGAATAAGGGCATGTAAACATTGTTTATCTCAAAATCAACGAACTATCTGTTACATTGTTTACCTCAAAATCAAAGTTCCAAACATCCCAACTTTTTTAAATGGCATACCAAAGTTCCAAACATACAAAAGTAACACTGAACATCTTAATAGCATTAGTCAACATTCGCGCTTGCACTTGCACTACTGCTCCTACTTGCAGCATTGTCCATGACTATCTATTACATTGCAATAGGTGATTGGTTGTACGAATGCACATAACTCACAGTATCAATAGACAAATGGATTACAAAAAATAATCACTCTTTCTATTTTGATCTGTTCGTTCTCAAATGCAAGAATTTCAGTTGCTACTTATATTAGATCGAGCAGTAAGAAGAAGGATACTATGGACTGGAATAGGTATGGATTTAGATTCTTGTCATCTATAAGCCATAGGGAAGCTAGAAATTCATAAACTATCTACTCAAATGGGTTTATCTACTCAAATGAATCACAGCAAGAGCTCAAAACCACAGGATTCACTTAAAGCATCATTACGGCAGCAATGTAATATACAGATATACTTGCATATACACTCATCAATCATCATGTAAGAATGAACCATTGGAAGGTTTAACTAACAATGAACCATCATCATGTTCAGCAATTACAACCTGTGCTGCATATACAGATATACTTGCAGTAAACAGAATGCAATTGAATAGCATATACACTTGCGAGCTACCCCACCCCCACCGACCGGAATGGCTCATATAGTCAGATCCGCCATTCATGTGCTAGGATGCAACTCTTGGGAGAGTGCCTAGAGTCTAGAAATGCAGCAGAAGGTCACCTCGAGGCCAAGGGAGACCCCGGAGTCTGAGAGTGGCAGCAGAGGTGTCGGCGTAGTCAATGTCGAAGACACAGATGTAGGTCGAGGGAGACCGCAGCGGCGATGTCCCCCGCGGGGTGGGCGGCTAGGGAGACCGCGACGCCGAGGTGGACTGCGGCGGTGCAGCTTGGGGTGGCGGCGCGTGAGTCGGGAGGCCGGGACTGGGAGGAACTCCGGTGAGCTAGCCAGCTTGGGTGGTGACGCTTGAGTCGAGAGGCTGGGAACCGGGAGGAACCGTGGCGGCGCTTGAGTCGAGAGGCAGCCGGGAGGAACTGTGGGGGCGTTGCGGCGGCTGAGGCGTTGAGCTGCCTAGGGTTGCTGTGTTGTGTCCATGTCTCCGTGACTTGTGTCCGTGACAGGCCGAGTGGGTTGAGAACTTAGGCAGGCCGGCGATAGAGTGTGGGTCTGTTGGGCCTGGGGCTGGGCTGCTGCATTCAGAATTTCCGAGTAAGGTTACACGGAATTTCCGTTCTGTTTCCGTTTCCGTCGGAACTGACTCCCCCGTTTCCGTTTCTGTTTCCGTTTCTGAACAAAATTACCGTTTCCATTTCTGACACATTCCGTTTCCGTTTCCGAAAGAATACTTTCGTTTCCGTTTTTCTTCGGAATGGTCGGAAAGTTTTTGTACCGTTTTCACCCCTAATGGTGAGGACAGACAAAAAGAGAGAGCAAGATTACGGAAAGGTATATATTGTTCCATCAAGTAGTTGGTGCATTTTTTTTCATAAAACGTACCTTTATATAGTATTGTATTTTGACTCTAAGCATTTGTTGTAGAAATATCAATTCTCGTTGCTCTCCTGGCACAGGGTTTCACTTTTCATTTTGAACTTAAATTTTGACATCCCGGTGGTATCGAAATTCTCGAAATTTCGCTCGAAATTCGCTCAAAACCGCTCGATTCGAAAGTCAAATGAATTTGAAATCTAGTCAAAAAGTCTCGAAACTTTCAAACGAAATTCGCTTGAAAAGGCTCCAAATTTGATCAAAAAGGCTCAAAATTCGCTCAAAAAGCTTAAAAAACCATTGGGTTCGAAAACCGCTCGAAAAGCTTGAAAAACCGGTTGTAGTTGAAAAAATGGGGGGATATATAGAAAAATTAGTGAAAATTGTAAAAAAATCTTTTAAAATTTGGAAAAAGCCATTAAAGGCCAAAAATAATATTTGAAGAATTACTTCAACAAATATTGCTACTAAATATAATTGAATAAATATTGAAACATGTAGTGTGTTGTGGAGGTGTAGTCTAAAATTATGATTCAAATGTTGCATTTATTTGATCAATTATGATTTTTGTAGGCTATGGCAGATCCTTTAACAATGTATTTTCATTTATTTTTTATGCACTACAGTTGATTGTTTAACACTTGTATTCGTGTTGAATATTTAGTTATGATATGGCTCTCTCTCAAAATAATAGGAAAAAATGATAGATGGTTTATCACTAGAGGCTTTATATAGTTCTATATTGATTGTTAACAAGTTAAACCGGGGATTTTGATTTAGTCTAATGATCTCTTAGCAATTTACATGTGATTTTAAGAAAAACTCAGATGTACTTTCTGAATACAGGTTATGATTTTATGGATAGTGCCCTTCTTGACTCATGTTGATGGTTTTTACAGGAAAATATTAGTACTAAATATACCTCAATAAATATTTATAATAAATATATTTCAACAAATATTGCTAATAAATAAATTGAATGGCTCAAAAATGTCATCAAACTTCATTTTTTTAAGTAATATTTTCACATCAGAGGTCATAAGGCTATTATGTGAGACCCTCATTTTTATGGCACAGTGTAACATAAAAACGAGGTTCTAAAGTGCATACTGTGTCATTCCCATGATCAGTGGCTGGCACGCACAAACACAATTCGGAATTACAGCCATACAAAAGTTCAACTTTTATTACATCGAGAGTTCATTACAATACCAAAAGTAGTAGAGATGAAACCACATCTCATTGCTTGCCTACTAAACCCAAAACTCCACAGGCAACAGACGAGATGAACATAGAGAGGACAGTCGTCACTATAAATAACGAGTTCTATCGTTGTCGTCGACAGGATATTCTTGCTCATCACCTAAAAACCACGTTAAAGCAAGTTGAGTACATTGGTACTCGCAAGACTTTTACAAACCTATTTATATGCAGGCTAAATCAAATGAAAGGCTGAAAGGTTAAGTTTGCATAAAGCGAAATTTTTTGAATGAAATAATACTGAATAATAATGGAAAGCATAAATTGAATTTAAATCAGTTTGACAAGTAATTGAAATAACATGTATCAAAATGAATAATTGAGAGTTACTCGCGGCCCTTTGTGAGTAAGATAACGAAAAAAGACCCTCCATGGTCATATACGAACAAATATAACAACAAGTGACATTTAACAAATGTGAATCATTTTCCAAACCATTTAATCAATTTTTCAGAAAGTAGAAAACGACTAACTAGTGTCAGTTCTCCAAGTTATCCATGACCGTGGATACGGCTAATCGATTAGTTTTAGACTCTGCAGAGGTGTACATCTTTACCTACAAGATATGTTCTCCCCTTTTGCAAGCTATAAGACACACTTCCTTTGGTATGTCCGCAGGGAGTTCATAACGAAACCGTTCGATTACCTGAACCTAACTTTGCACTAGCCCGGTATGATGGAAACAAAAGTATATGATAAAGTAATGATAATCAGGAGCCGCAGCTCAAATAGAATAATAACAGCCCCAATTCATAGCTAGGCGTACACTGTTACATTGGAAGATGTCAACAGCTCGGTGAATGCACTCCCTCGAGAAAACCTATATCCGGAGTGCCCGTGCTACAACTGCCTACCAATGTGCAATGCTAGTCCCAAATAATTTTAATAGGTTAAGACTGTCCCATTCCAGTACTTGTGGATGTACGGTTATACTTGGATCATGCAACACTACGTTCGGTCCTTAAAGTGACATGGACGATACTCCACCCTATCTACGTACACGTTAAAACATGTACATCAGGCTATTGCCAATAATCACCCATGTCAAAACAATAGTTTTATTTTCATTTTTATCAAACTACCAGTATCCTTTACTGCTTAAATAAATCATAAAAAGATTCATAAAGAATAGTGAGTGTGAGGATAAATGTCATTAACATTTTCTAAGTATCACTATGCAGGTGCAATTAATAATCGTTATATCCCATCAAGTGTATGAATGTTCCCATACCTAGGGTTATCATGGAACACAGGTCAACATAATTGAGGTAATCCATCAATTTGGGTTGTAATTACTAGGTAACACAAAATAATGATCTATCAAAATATAAACATGCAAGAAGATTCTTAATCACATTTTATCTAGTTATAAAATCTGGGTTCAAGATGTTCAAGGGGGGGTGTTTGCCTTGCTCTTCTGTGGCGTAAGCAAAATTGATGTCATCGACGGCGGTGTCGGTAGCGTCAATGTCTACAGGTTGTCGAATACAAATAAAACAGAAATACCAACTTTCAATAATGGCAAAAAGAAGTCGAATGAAGGATCGAATAAAATAATCCATATAAAAGCAAGCAAGGTCGGGGTTGTGATTTCATGTGCGAGAGTGTCATTTAGTATTATAGTTTATTTTAATTAGCAGTTTGACACACACACGACACACCAACTTATTTTTAGGTTCAGTTTATTTTATTTTTATGAATTCAAGAAGCTAAAATTGTAAGATTGAATTGAATGAAATTCATTTCCAAGGTATAAGACTACTTGTACTAATATCAATTAGTACATAAAGCAGCTTATTTATTTTCACTAAAAGGTTGCATGGTATACCTTAACTATTAATTCTTAGCCTTGTTTCCTATAGTATAACTAGTGCACCAAAACAAGTTTTCATTCCATTTTGATGGTTTATATGTAAGTTATAGTAACTTTGCTAATTCAATACATTGAATT
Organism: Rhipidocladum racemiflorum; assembly: GCA_036346355.1. Lineage (NCBI taxonomy): Eukaryota > Viridiplantae > Streptophyta > Magnoliopsida > Poales > Poaceae > Rhipidocladum > Rhipidocladum racemiflorum. Next base: position 29,306,415 of record CM070592.1, on the reverse strand, counting down.
TAACCCTAACAGGAAATTTTCACAAATTAGCTTCAAATTCAAATCTAACCACATATTTAGACAGTATTTGGCATAAGGATACAAACAAAATTGGTTTCATTCAATTTGGACTTAAATTGCAAAATTTCTACATAGAGCATAATCAAATTTCTCTCTTTAGGTTCAAATTCAAATTTAAATTGCTAAATAAGTTTCAAATATTTTTGCAGATTATGAAACTAAGGAATTTATTATGAATTTAGAAACTAGTTTCACTTGATTCGGACTTATAGTTAAAAAGTTATACATGTTTGAAAGTGCTCGGTTTGAATAAATTCAGAGAAATTGGAAAATACGCTTTCAATACATGAAAGCGCATTCCCTGATTTTGCGGGCGCTGGATTCATTTGAACCAGGCCAAGACTCTGGCGGATGGGGCCCAGTCGCCAGTGCCTGGGTTTCTTGCGTGCGCGTGGGTGTGTGGTGGCTGACCAGTAGACCCGGCTGGTCAGTGGAGGGGGATGGTGAGCGCGTGTGCCTGACGTTCGGGTCCCAGCGTCCAGCGACTCAAGTCAGAGGCTCGCGGTTTCGAACTTGCCGGCAGCGAGGCACGGCTGGTGCGGAGGAGTGGGTCTCGTGATGAGATCCAGCACCTCAAGGTGAATCTCAGGGACAATTTAAAAGGGGATTGACGGCGGCCGGTTGGCCTTGCGACAGGCACCGGCGGCGGTTCACGGCCGGACTCGGCGTGACGGCAATTTAGATGTCCTTAAATCCAATCAGTTTGTTTTTAAGCAATCATGGGGTCTATTGAGTGTAAATGGGGGTCTCACCGTGCGGATAAGGTCTTGGGATGGCCAGCGGCGGTCGCCGGAGTTGGAAGAGAAGGGCGTGCGTGGAGGGAAGGCTACGGTGGTTCTCTGGTTGAATCGACTAAGGGGTTTAGTTTTGGGGGTTATGGTGATGCTTTCTCCATGGTTAATTTGGAATTGAACTCGGATGCAAGAAGTTTGCTTTCTCCAAATTGCTCGGCTTGGTTGGGAAATGGATGGAGAATGAGATAGGGGGAAGAGGCACGGCACAAATGCTATCTCAATCGTGCCCTTTTATAGCCAGAACAAGGCGATAGAAGAGCTCGGCCATGGTGTGAACTCGGTGAGGTTTTGGCGGCTCTCCCTAGGGATTGGTATGGCCGGCTAGGCGAGGTGGCGGTGGTGTCAGATGAGAGGCGACGTGGATGCTTTAGAGCCAGGCAATGCAGCGCTAGGTAGGGAAGACCAGAGGCGGTGCACCGGCTCCAATGCGAGCAGCGAAGGGTCATGAGGAAGGAGATGACTCTGACGAGCGGGCCCCGGTCCCATTTGGCAGAGAGAAACGGAGAGGGAGTGGGGGTACTTCGAGCCCCGTCAAGCATAGGACCCACCGGTCAGTGAATGGGGTAAAGCGGGGCTGGTCTGACAGGGTTTTAATGACCTGGCCCACCTGTCAGAGAGAGAATAAAGAGGGAAATTGATTCAATGAATGGCTTATCCTCTGACATCCGGATGAAGAGGAATTATTTCGGGGACTATCCAATCAATATTTTTCCAACCTTTTTGAACGGCTTTAGTAAGGAGTTATCTATCTTTAATAAAATTTTGGGGTTAAAATAATTTTCATTTTAATTATAAAAATTCTAACAATTTGGACTGCACAGGAAATGGTTTTCAGATTTTTGATTTAATTATAGATCTAAACTAACACATTAATTTTTGTAACTTTTACTAAAGATGTGATTAGAAAACAGGACTCTACCATAAAATTTTCAGATCTAAAGTCCCAATATTTGTTTAATTACGTTTTCCAGAATTTTGGTTCTGGAATAATTAAATGGAAAGAAATAGCTAAACAATTTATTAATCTTCGTAAATTTTACTGACTGAAGATAATGGCATGACCTACTAACAATAAAAATTGCAAGGTCTAGAATCCTCCCCAAAATTCTACATAAATCTTTTACCATTTAATTCAGGTTCCATTATCAACTCCAAAATTCATCATTTCATTGTTTAAATGGTGTTCACACTATTTTTGACCAACCTAACACCTTTTCCATAGTATTCCAAGATTAGACCAGATTTACTAGAGTAATTTCTTATTTTTACTATTTTACCATTTCATGTTTTCTCTTTTTCTTAATTCCAATAATTATTTTAAATACACAACAATTCAACAAATGCACATAAAATCATGAAATGCAACAAGGAAATGATTTCATATTTTAATATTTGATTTCAAGACTTTTATTAATTTGAGGATGTTACATATTAATACTAATTATGGAGAAATTTTGGATAAGTTTTTTCAAATTTTTTGAATTTAAATTTGAATTTGAGCGAAATTTGGAACGGTTTTCTTTTTCGCATGCGAGCGGTACGAACGAAATTCGCGAAATTCGTTGGGAAAGTTGAACCCTGTCCTGGCGCCTTGTGGACCACTTACAGAGTAATTTATCGTTTGTTTATTCAAATTTGGATAGTTTTTGATGAAGCTGACCGGTCCGGTAGCCATACATTCATAATTTGGTTCACCCTTTTCCATTAGAGATATCTTAATGAGTTACACAACTCTTACCACATTGGTGTTTGTATTTATCCAGCATTCTTGATCCTGGTTTAGGAAAAAGCAGTTGAGGATATACTAAAGCTCCTGGGTTCAAGGAATGATGCTTCTGACCAAAATAAAAACAAAGTGGACCCTCACTACTACAGAACTGGACATCACAAGCGGGCTATTACAAGCGGTTAGGTGCGAACCGCTTTTGGTCTTCGCACCAGAAGCAGTTCGTGAGCAACGGTGGGGAGAGGGTTTCCAGAAGTGGTTGGTAACACCAACCGCTTGTGTTGAGCAACCACAAGCGGTTCATTTTCCAAACCGCTTCTGAATTATCACAAGCGGTTTGAGACCACAACCGCGTGTAGAGATATATATTTAGAAGCGGTTGTGTATCAAACTGCTTCTAGAAGCAATCCACCCATTTAAACTCTTTGTCCTCCCGCCCCGAGCTCGCAGACATGAACAGGGAAGGGCCTGGCATTGTTCTTGGGGGGAGGTGCTATTCAAATTTTTGAATGTAATGATTTAGCTTCAAATTAAGTGAATCAAGGTTAGTAACACCATGCTACCATCCTTCTCACCAAGATATTGTTGTGTCTTTTGCATTTAATGTGGAGAAAAAAATAATTTTGATTGTTGAACGTTTTTATTGCTAACTCACTCCATAAGTTTAATTTTAGGCAAGATTGTGATGAACTATGGTAGTTGTTTTCTCTAAAAGTGTTCTTAGGTTTAGAATCTTCAATGTAACACTCCCTCTCCTCCATCTCACTCCATAACTTTAATTTTAGGTAGGACCATGATGAATTGTAGGGAATTGTTTTACAAAAGTTGTTAGCTTTACAATCTTTAATATGACACTCCTCTCTTCAATGTAACAATAGTAGATCTAGGTTTGGAAGGAAATTATTAATGTTTTATGAAATAAAATAGGAAAAAATTTAAAGGGACAAAATGATTAGTTAAATTAAATTAAAAAGGTAGAAGGATAAGAAAAAATTTGAAAAACCACTCCCTCCATCGCAAAATATATGGCATATAAATTCTTGCCACGGTATTAATTAAAAGTAACGCATTAACTATTAATTTCTTTTCGATTATGTCTTGTACAACTATAAAACTAACAACATGTTTGAGTAGTTTTAATTACAAATGTAACTACATGACATGCATATATAAAATAAGTATATTAATTATTACCTTTGATAATAGTCAAAACATGGAAACAATGACTTTTGTAAATACGTGTCAAAATACTTTGGAATGGAATTTTCCTACAATGTTATTTATAAAAAATAAAAGTGATTTTATAAATAACACTTTAGTGAAAGATCTTTGAAGGTATCTGAAAATTAGATCTTTGTGTAGATGAATCGGCAATAGATGTACAATGCGGACCGTCGTTCTAAAGAGTTCATTGATGGCGTGAAGGCATTTCTTGATGCCGCTGTTGCATTCTTGCCTCCAGACAGCTTCATATGTTGTCCGTGCGTAGACTGCAAGAATGAGAAGGAGCACTCCCAACGTTTTCAGGTTATGACCCATTTGATCACGAGAGGTTTCATGACAAACTACACCTATTGGATCAAGCATGGCGAAATACAGGGGAGCAGCCAGGAAGACGATGAAGAAGATGGTGAAGAAGAAGATGGTGAAGAAGAAGAGGTATTCAACAATATGGCAGACGCAACGCAATATTGTTCTGTGGAAGATACAGTCGGCGAATTTGGTGATGACGAGCTAGACCAGATGTTGCGTGACGGAGAGGGGGACTACATAGATGAAAGACAATTCGAGAAGTTTCTGCGCATGGTAGAGGACCACAGGACACCTTTGTATCCAGACTGGGAAGGGCCACACGAAGCTCCGTACGACACTAAACTTAATGCAATGGAAGGCCAGAAATTGTGTGTCAGACAAGGGATTCAATGAATTGTTATCACTCATAAAGAATCTACTCCAGAAGATAACACGCTGCCTGAATCTACATATGAAGCCAAGCAAGTCATCTGTCCTTTGGGATTAGAAGTACAGAAGGTACACGCATGTCGTAACGATTGTATCCTATATCGCAATGAGTATGTGGATTTGGATGCTTGTCCAGTTGCAAAGAATCACGTTACAAGACGAAGCGTGAAGACCCAGGTGAAATAGATGGGGAGTGTAAGAGCATCTCCAGCAAGAGCCCCTAAAACAGGGTCCCTATTTTGGAATTAGGGGCTCCCTCTATTTTTTGAGGCCCTGTTTTCAGAGCACAAGTCCAGCAACAGCCCTTAAATCTCAGCCCCTATTTTATTTTTTCTCCTATTTTGACATATCCGCTATGTATAATCTTTATTTGACACCACTAAAATTCAATCAAAAATATTTGTAATACATAAAACATAAGCATATTAACATTTACAATTTAAAAACATGAAATTTAAAATTTTCAAAACATGATAAAATTTTCGAAGCCTCTCATGTATTTCCCTATCTTCAATAATAGGGGTTGTACTCGTGTCCCTGAGAATTGGGGCTGAGGAGGCAAATTTAGGGGCCTCCTAATTTTAGGGGCTTGAGTTGGGGGCCCCTGGGAATTGGGGCTGAGGAGGCAAATTTAGCGGCCCCCTAATTTTAGGGGCTTGAGTTGGGGCCCTGCTGGATCTGTTTTTTTTACTGCACTCCCTATTTTAAGGTTTAGGGGCTGGTTTAGGGGCTCTGCTGGAGATGCTCTAACAAGAAGAGACCTCCCGCTAAGGTGGTGTGCTATTTCCCTGTGATCCCCCGATTAAAGCGTCTTTTTAGAATGGAGATACAAGCTGCAAAATCTAATAACTCATCCCCTTTGTATGTAGAATGGAGATACAACGATGTAGAAGAGAGACTATCTTCGACATTGGCTTCATCGATTCATTAATTATCAACGAGACTACATGTAAAGGCTGCCCAAAAGAAATTGAAGAATACATTCTGAAAGCTCTTTCAGAACAGTACTACAAACCGCACATACTTCTGCCATTCAACTTCATGTACATATATATACATGTCATCACACAACCTCTCATTTATCCTTTTTGAAGACATTCATAATATGACTAATTACATATATGTTGCAATACATATATATGAATAGGTTTCACTGGATCCTACTTATTATCAATGTCGATAGTGCGAAGATCATTGTGCAAGACTCAAAAAGAAAACCACAGCAAGATTTTCAGTTTGTCATTGATATTCTAAACAAGTAATATTGAGATGCCAACCTACATATATTTAAATACTTCGAATACTCATAATTACTATTCATATAATAATGCATGACAGGGCATTCGCCACGTTCTGAACGAAGCATAGAGGAAAAAGTTCTAGGAATGAATTCACAGTGCAATTGAGCACTCGAGTACGTACTACAAAATATCAACTAAAGAATATATATGGCGTAAAAATTTATCTTCTCAATAATTAATTGCATTCTTTTCAAATATATCTCTCCAGGTTCTACAGCAATCGGCCGGAAACAACTTATGTGGGTATTATGTGTGCCTCTAAATGAAAAATCTTAACCACGGCGATATGCGATGAATGGACAACGAGGTGCGTGTGTTAAAAACAAATTTCTTAGTACACTTATACTTCACTTATTCAAAGATTCATTTAGTTCTTTCTTTTCGTAGCCCGGCATTGATTTGATAGGCGTGATCCCTTTGCATCGGGTTGAAGCAGTCTAAGAATAACTTATTGGCTTTATTGTCGATGAGGTTATAACCCATAGAGGCGAATTCTACGCAAAGGGATGGAGAAATTGTCCTTCAATTCTACCCACAGAGGCGAATGCTTTGACGACGACGACTTCGCCTTCCCCATCCCCGCGAGATCGAGGAAGAAGTAGAGATGGGATCGAGGCGAGCGGTGGAATTAAAGCCGGAAACCTTTCTTTGACGCCTAAACCCTCGTCATGTTTCGGTATTGCACTTATGCCCCTATAAACAACTACTACTCAAGTAGATAAGAGTCGAGAACAAGCATATGATCATTCATCTATCTCGGTCTAAGGCACTTCATACATCTCGACCGTCGAAGGCTGATCGGACGGCTCGGGCACAAGCAGCAGTTCCTCGCCAACAGCTCAGTCGTACCTACGTGCATGCATCACACACAAACAAACAAGAGAAGTGCTTCTATGCTCTTCCAGAAAAAAAACTGCACTAATCTAAAAGCAATCACACTAATTAAAGAAAGGGCAGTTTAGTCCCACCATATTTCCATTAGGGCCCGCGGCCCTTACCCAATCGCCCGGCCCTCCCCTACGATCCCCATTCTCGTAACTGCTCCCGTCATTCCTCCGCATCCCTCCCGTAGCTCGCCTCATCCTCCGCCCGACGGCATCGCCGAGGGCTCTGCCTCCCGTCGCTCGCCTCCCATCGCTCGGCACCTCCTCCACCCAGCGTCCATGCCTCCCAGCACCACCCGTCGCTGCATCCTCCTCCCCCCTACCTGCATCGCTAGTAGATCCCAATTGTAACATCCGAAACCTTGTGAACTGAATAAAGCTTCATTTCATGCCTTTCCAATTAAGTTTTTCTTAATCAAGGCATTCCATTACAAATTGAGCAGTGGATGTATTGCTTTCAGAACATCATTTCCAAGCCTACCTGCTCAGGATTTCCAAATCCTCTTTGACCAACCCTGTGCGGCAATGTGACAACTCAATTGCCTGAAACCTCTTTATGCTAATAGAATGATTGGTTCAGTCATTTCCTAGGGTCAAGCACTGTATTACCATATTGGGAAGTGGATGTATTGATTACAGAACTCCCTTCCAAGTCTGATCACCCAAGATCCTTGTATCTTGCTAGGCCAATCCAATTCTAGGACTTGACTTCTCAGAGCCTGCATCAGCCAAACACTGAACCAAGCAAACCAGTCACTTTGTCAGGCGTGGCACTATAGCAGTTCATGGTGGCTCTTCTGAACTTGACGGTGGACTGAAGTAATTGCCGCATCACAGCCGTACCGGCGCATGCCACGCGGCCACGGTGCCCTGCGCGGAGCTCCCTCGCCTGCTTCACCTTTGGGCACTTAAGGGAGAGCCAAGCCGAGCTTCTCCATCCTTTTCTCCCTCCCCGGACTCCCTTCATTGCTCAGAGCCAAGTCGCTGCGCCGCCTCTCCGTTACCTCCGGCGAGAACGCGCACTGTCTCCTTCCTTGGGTGAGCTCGAGCTTCATGTATGTTCGCTTGAGGCTAGCCCCAAGTACCTGAGCCCCTACTCATCCTTGTGTGCAGCTCACGCCTACCAGGGAGCCGTCGCGGCCGTCTGCTCCCTCGCCAGGAGTTCTTCATTCAGCGGAACCAGGGAGCACAACCGCCGGAGCTTGCTGCGAGCACGTGCTGGGTGAGCTCATGAGTTGTATGTCATCGCATCGAGATGCTAATCCAAGCATCTAAATTCGCTCTCTATATCTCCATTGCAGTCCTCGTCGGCCGGAGCTCTCCACGACAGCCTCGCCTTCTTCCTCCAGCACAGCCGAGCCACTTCATTTCAGAGGTGAGAGTAGGTATCCTCAAAAGCGAATGCATGCACTCTAGTCACAAGAAACACCGAAGCACAGTTGGTTAGAGCGCTCGCCTCCACCCCGCTGGTCTTGTGACTAGAGTGCATGCATTCGCTTTTGAGGATACCTACTCTCACCTCTGAAATGAAGTGGCTCGGCTGTGCTGGAGGAAGAAGGCGAGGCTGTCGTGGAGAGTTCCGGCCGACGAGGACTGCAATGGAGATATAGAGAGCGAATTTAGATGCTTGGATTAGCATCTCGATGCGATGACATACAACTCATGAGCTCACCCAGCACGTGCTCGCAGCAAGCTCCGGCGGTTGTGCTCCCTGGTTCTGGTTGAACAGCAACTCGGCGAGGGAGCAGACGGCCGCGACGGCTCCCTGGTAGGCGTGAGCTGCACACAAGGATGAGTAGGGGCTCAGGTACTTGGGGCTAGCCTCAAGCGAACATACATGAAGCTCGAGCTCACCCAAGGAAGGAGACAGTGCGCGTTCTCGCCGGAGGTAACGGAGAGGCGGCGCAGCGACTTGGCTCTGAGCAATGAAGGGAGTCCCGGGATGGAGAAAAGGATGGAGAAGCTCGGCTTGGCTCTCCCTTGAGTGCCCGAAGGTGAAGCAGGCGAGGGAGCTCCGCGCAGGGCACCGTGGCCGCGTGGCATGCGTCGGTACGGCTGTGATGCGGCAATTACTTCAGTCCACCATCAAGTTCAGAAGAGCCACCGTGAACTGCTACAGTGCCACGCCTGACAAAGTGACTGGTTTGCTTAGTTCAGTGTTTGGCTGATGCAGGCTCTGAGAAGTCAAGTCCTAGAATTGGATTGGCCTAGCAAGATACAAGGATCTTGGGTGATCAGACTTGGAAGGGAGTTCTGTAATCAATACATCCACTGCCCAATATGGTAATACAATGCTTGACCCTAGGAAATGACTGAACCAATCATTCTATTAGCATAAAGAGGTTTCAGGCAATTGAGTTGTCACATTGCCGCACAGGGTTGGTCAAAGAGGATTTGGAAATCCTGAGCAGGTAGGCTTGGAAATGATGTTCTGAAAGCAATACATCCACTGCTCAATTTGTAATGGAATGCCTTGATTAAGAAAAACTTAATTGGAAAGGCATGAAATGAAGCTTTATTCAGTTCACAAGGTTTCGGATGTTACAATTGGGATCTACTAGCGATGCAGGTAGGGGGGAGGAGGATGCAGCGACGGGTGGTGCTGGGAGGCGTGGACGCCGGGTGGAGGAGGTGCCGAGCGATGGGAGGCAAGCGACGGGAGGCAGAGCCCTCGGCGATGCCGTCGGGCGGAGGATGAGGCGAGCTACAAGAGGGAGGTGGAGGATGAGGCGAGCTACGGGAGGGATGCGGAGGAATGACGGGAGCAGTTACAAGAATGGGGATCGTAGGGGAGGGCCGGGCGATCGGGTAAGGGCCGCGGGCCCTAATGGAAATATGGTGGGACTAAACTGCCCTTGCTTTAATTAGTGTGATTGCTTTTAGATTAGTGCAGTTTTCTTTTCTGGAAGAGCATAGAAGCACTTCTCTTGTTTGTTTGTGTGTGATGCATGCACGTAGGTACGACTGAGCTGTTGGCGAGGAACTGCTGCTTGTGCCCGAGCCGTCCGATCAGCCTTCGACGGTCGAGATGTATGAAGTGCCTTAGACCGAGATAGATGAATGATCATATGCTTGTTCTCGACTCTTATCTACTTGAGTAGTAGTTGTTTATAGGGGCATAATTGCAATACCGAAACATGACGAGGGTTTAGGCGTCAAAGAAACTTTTCTTGGTGCGTTTGTTCTCCGAAAAAACAACACAATTTTTTCCCCGTTCACGTGCGCGGCGTGCGCCGCACTCATTTTTCTAGTCAGCCATATTGATGCACAGCCAAACCAAGCTTGCTGCTGTTGTCTCCCCTCTCAATAAATGCCATTGATTTTCACTGCCACGATGACACAAATCTTGCACACAGCCGACTTTGACTGCCGCCATCGCTATCTCCAATTCAGACACTGGAGAAACTGCCTTCATCGCCCATTTAAACCAGCCCCGAGCCTTCATTCTTTCCAAGGTATAACCAGAATATTAGTTCTCTTGTTACATGACAAATAGGGCCAGCTTGTTATATAGAAATATCACTGGCTAATGGATGTTTATAAGTTTTAGATAGCATGTTGAAGGGTGTTCTGTGTGTAATTATTCCAAGTGTATGGGTGCTATTTTGCTGTTCAGATCTAGCCAGGGGCGGAACCAATCCAGACCCAAGCCCCGGGCTGGGCGAAGCTAATCTTAGACTAAATATCGGTTTTCAATGATTTTTCAATAGTTTTTCATATGATTTTAGTGGGCTTTCGGTACCAGGTCCCGGGCTACAGCACAGGCAGCCCGGGGCCTGTATCCGCCACTGGATCTAGCCACTTACTTGAACAATTAGTTTAAGCATGCAATTAATATCTAATTCCCCATTTTATTAAGTATGGATCGATTTAATAATCTTGATTAGATTAATCTCTAGATTTGAATTTCAAGTTCAACTCCCTACATGTTTGTATCATGAAAGCCCTTGAACAGAAAATTGTAAATTAGAGTAGTGGTTTAACAATGCACATAACAAAGTGGAGCCATCCAATCACATGATTATTCAACTTTTAATCATCGGGTAAAAGAATATAAGTTAGACCCTTGAATAATTTCCATTGGTTCAGACATTTAGTTTTAATGAAAATTTACTAAACTCTAAGATAGTTTTGATCGGAACAATCCTCCCGAATAGATTTACCGACATAAAAGTCATATAGGGAACCCTGTATGAGTTGGTGTTTTGAAAATAAAAATAGGATGTACATAGCCCTACAGTAATAATCAAGATTTCGTCATAAGATGTCATACTCAAAGTAAAATAAACTTTAGTTAGATTTAAACTAATTTTGCTCATAACCTTACCTTTCATGCACCTGTGATTAGAATATAGGTTAAGGTGTAGAAATAAGTATTAGTATTAGCACTTGTAAAATATGTATTTAAATACCTCTAGTCCAGTACTAGTTAATCTTGCAAAAATAATTTACATGCATGCAATATGTAGGATTAAATTTGTGTACATCCGTATTGCTCTTTTAGTTGAAAAACATCACGGATAAAAATAAAATGTCGCGGAACTAACTTTAAAACTGTAACACCCCGGCATCTAGTATGCCCTGGATGTCACCAAACATGATAGACACACATCTAAATGGCACAAGTAAAGGTAAATTACAGCAAAGGTGCAAATGCTAAAACCGAAAATTTCGGCAACATCTCCTTTGTTTTTTCATTATTCGAAGCAACAGCAATAATATGGCAATGTATAGCATAATATGAGACATCTAAAACAGCAATAACAATTGGTATGGCAACATCTTACGTATAAAATAATGAATCCAACCACTCCAAAATTATAACGAAGTAAAAGATGAACTTAAGCATACAATCAAGCCATACTCCAAGTTTCATGGCACTAATCTTATTATTATGTCTCCAAAAGATAAAAATTGTCTATATGTGAGGAGCTACGTGTAGAAGTGTAGCTAAACCCCTTTCCCGCTAGCCGGTTTCATGGTACCTAAAAACAACATAAGACACAAGCGTGAGTTCATCACTTAGCAAGTATAGTGCAATGGAACAAAATGAACAGTTCAATGCTAATATCTCTATATATCATGCTGAACATCATAATCATGTTCAAACTCATTGTACACATCTCATTATTATCATCATGTATGCAATGCAATGCACATGTCTCCTCGAAGCACATACCAGTATTGCCAAGTGCATACCCGTCAGTGTGCACCCTCTTTCCCCTTCCATACCGTAGATGGAGGGTGCCTACTCCTCGCTTCCATTCAAAACTGTGGATGGAATCACGAGGTAGGTCTTATTCAATGGCGCTCCGGATTAGTCATAACTTTCTCACCGACCTTACCGGACTAGTTATAACTTTCTCACCGACCTGGCCAGTTCTCATGCCATATATGCAAATATGTCATAAACATAAACAACTTGCACATAAACTCAACTAATCATTGCATAGCCTCATAATAAACCATTTTCATCATGTCGCAAGCAAGAGTCAATCATGGCATCATATCATAAAACATGTGTAAACCATCTCATTATCAAACATTACGGCTCCCTAAGCCGCAACCACTACAATACACTTGCCTTCAACCGCGGGCGACGGATTAGCGAGAGGTTGAGGGCACTCCCGGGGTCACACCACCTGCACATGGGTACCACACACTCAAAACGTGCCCTCAAAACAGTACAAGAACGATCCCCTACCCCGACTTCACAAACAACCCCTAAAACCCGAAAATAGAGAATCTGTCCCTACGGGACAACGGGCTTCCAACTAGTATAACTTGAGTTATAGGACTCCAAATTAAGTAAATGAGTACATTTTCTCGTAGCTTAGGAAATTTCCTAGATTTTTCTAAGTATTGGGAAAAACTGATTCGGCCTCCAAAATTGATTAATCTACAGATCAACACGATCTGTTCCAATCACGTCACAATTTTGAACACATTTGGTAAAACAGCCATAACTTTCAAACGGCTGAACAGAATTTAATGTTCTTAGTGTACAATTAAAGTTAATTCAATTACCTACAACTTTCTCAACAGGCGGACGACCTAATTCCGAATCTAAAATTGCGAAAACTCAAACCCTAGGTCGGCCGCCCAATCTGCCTGAGACAGAACGTGGGACAATCATAGCAAACTCCCTAATCTCATCTAGAGGAAGCACCTAAACATGAACTTTAAGCATCAAAGACACCTCTAACACAGCACCTAATCCACCCTAAGGATTTCCCAACACCATACCTTAGCCCGATTAACGATTTAACCGATTTAAAACTCCTCCCGGTCGCCCGATCTCCTTCCACGCGCCAATCCCGCCGGATCCTCTTGTCGCGGAGCTCCCCAACGGCGAGGACAACAGAGAGGAAGGGTGTGGCAGCAAGGGGTGGGGGTGGAACATGCCTAGGGCTGGCTAGAGGAGGTGGGGAGGAAGGGGAAGGGGTGGCGCAATGGGGGAGGAGAGGGCAAGGGGTGGCGGCGGCTATGGGGGGGAAGGGGGCGAACCACACAAGGGGCTAGGGGGCTGGGGCACATGGGGGTGGAAACCCTAAGGGGTGGCAGGTTCCCCCCCCCATGGGCCAAAGAAAGCCCCCACCGACGGCCCATTGGCTTCCCCCAAGGCCCAACTAGCTTCCACAGGGCCCAAACTCCCTCGGAAAGGCCCAAATTCTACCCCGGAAAGGCCCAAACTCACAGAAGAGGTCCAAAAACATAAACCAAAGTCATACCTAAATGTCGACATCGAGAATGACTCAAACTGTCATTCCGTAGTGTCACAAAAACACTCCTAGTAATACCCCTAACTAGTCCATGAAAAATGGCTAAATAATCCCTTAAGGTGTAACCGCAAATGTAAAACGAAAACTGGATTGTTATCGCGTAGACTTTAATAACACTTAGACCTTTTCGACAGCCCATAGAATATCTCGTCTAAATGAGAATTTTAGGATGAATAACTTAAAACTTGCTCTCTAGTATATGGACTATCATATTCTGAGAAAACTTTCAATTTACAACAGGCTTTGCAACACAAGTATTAAGGTTGTCAATAGTATATGTTATGAATAGCTATGCATCAAATAGACTTTTAACTAAAATACTTGTGTTGCAAGAATCATCTAAGGACCCTATAAATTCTGACATTAGCTCTAAATCAATTAGTGCCCTCTTCAATACCTAAGGTCTGTACTATCGGAGCTCAAGGGCAGTACTACCATGTTAGTAGTACCGCATACTAAGAGTCGATATTACCGGGGAAAAACGATAGCGCTCTAACTAGTATCTTATTAATGCCTTAATTCTATTAATTTAAATAATCTTAGCTTCTTGAATTCGTAAAATAAAATAAAATAAAATGAATCATAAGGAATAGATGTTGTGTGCGATGTAACCCTCAAACCATTAACCGGTAGTAAGACTACGACGTAAAAGTACTACGTTTGCTCATGCGATCTCAAAACCTTAAACCACGACCCACACTTGTTTTATGTAATGATTGCTTATTTGATTTTCCATCTGATTTCCTTTTGCTATTATTGAAAATGCTATTTGCTATTTGTTCTTTCTCGCTGAACGACGTGTAGACTCCGATGTTTCGAACTCCGTCGTCGACAACTTCAAGATCACGTCTTTGACTTCATCGCTGAAAACAACGAATAGCAAGGCAAGCACCCCCTTGATCATATTGATCCTAATTTTTCATAATTAACTAAAATGTTAATTAAAACTTGCCTGCATATGCTATGTTCCATAAAATTGTTTTTGGGTACTGGTAGATATACCTCTCATTGATGGATTTTCTTAATTGGTATTGATATGTGAACCTTGATAACCATAGCTCGTGGATAGACATGTGATGTCAAAATGGGTATATTCGATTATTATATGCATATGCTTAGCCATGCTTTCGACTGGGAGCACGAACGGATGGTTATACTGTTCGTGATAAACTAAAATTATTGGACATGATGAACATTAATTTTGAACCTGTTAAAATATTGTGGTTATTGATATTTTCTTTTTCTTGAAAATAAAACTATGATATCGGCGTGGGTGATTATTGGCAATAGCCAGGATGTACATGTTTTAGCATTAATGCGTAGATAGGGTGAAGTATTGCCCATGTCACATTAAGGACCGAACGTAGTGTCCTGTGATCCAAGTATAACCGTACATCCACAAGTACTGGACTGGGACAGTCTTAACTTATTAAATTATTTGGGAATTACCTTTGCACATTAGTAGGCAGCAGTAGCACGGGCATTTCGGATATAGGTTTGCTTGAGGGAGGTGTCATCACCGAGGTGTTGGCATCTGCCGTTGTAACGGTGTACACCTGGCTATGATTTGGGGCTGTTATTATTCCTGGTGGGTCACTAGTTCCGGAATAATTTTTACCTTTTTGGCTTCCATCATAGTCAGGGTGAGTCGGCATCGGGCTAGTGCAAAGTTAAGGTCCAAGTAATCGAATAGTTCCGTTATAAACTCTCTGGCGGTACACCAAAGGAAGTGTGTCTAATATGCATTGCCGAGAACATATCTTATGGGTAAAGCTGTACAAACTCTGCAGAGTCTAAAACTGTGATACTATGGAATGTCGAGACTTTATAATTTGTGATAATAGGTTATAAAATGTGGTAAAATGGGATAGTTGGGGATTTTGCAACTAAAACCCTGAGATTTCACGTTTTAACGCATTTCGGGTTGTTTCCGGGTTTCCGGGCCTCTCCGAGGTCGATTTGGGCCTTGGGGGGAATTCGTGGGCCGGAGGTGGGGCACTTGGGCCAATGTGGGAGTAGTGGGGGGGCAGCACACCCTGCTGCCCTAGCCCCCACCACTCCATTGCGCAGCCCCCATCCCCTCATCTCCCATCTCCTCCTCCCTCTAGCCCCTCCTCCTCTTCCTCCACACCCCAAGCCGCACCACCCCTCCTCCTTGCGCCTCCTCCCCCACCACCACGTGCCCTTGCTGCGTCCCCCTCGCTGCCATGCCACGTCATGGTGCTGCCCTCGCCGGTAGGAGGATCCGCGACGAGGAGAACCGGTGGCCACGTCGCGTGGGGAGAGATCGGGTGGAGTACGCGCGAAGGAGAGCGATCGATTCGTGGTTCTTCAAGAAGGTAATGGAGGAAACCTTTGGGGATTGATTAGATGCTGTGTAGTGGTGGATTATCATGTTTTTGAATCATGGGAGGTGCTGCCATGGGGTAGATTTGTTGAAAACTAGAGTTGTATTCGCATTTTGGTTCGGGCAGATTGGGAACCCGAACTAGGGCAGGCGTTTTCGCCAATTTCGAATTTGAATCTGACCGTACAGACTTTTAGGAAGTTGTAGATAATTTCCTTGTCTTTCCATGCATATAAAGAACGTTAAAATCCGCCCAGCCGTTTGGGAGATATGGCCGTTTTACCGAGCGCTGTCAAATCTGTGACGAGATTGGGACAGTTCGTGTTCAACGTTAGATTAAACAACATTAGAGTCCGAATTAGTCTTTCCCTATAACTAGAAAAAGTTGGGAAATTTCCTAAGCTTCGCGATGGTGTACTCGTTTAATCAATTTGGAGTCTTAGAACAGAAGTTATGCCCTTTGGAAGGCTGCTGTCCCGAAGGGACAGATTTGCTGTTTTCTGATTTTAGGAGTTGTAAGCGAAGTCGGGGTAGTGGGATGTATGTGTACTATTTTATGGGCTTGATTTGAGTGTGTGGCACGTGTTTGCAGGTGGTGTGCCTCCGGGAGTGCCCTCAACCTCTCGTCACTCCGTTGCCCGAAATTGAAGGCAAGTGTGTTGTGTGGATTGTATGCTATATGTAACACCCCAGCTTCTACTAAGCCCAGAATGTCACCAAACATAGACCATAACACATTTACTACCATGATTTAAGATAAATTACAGCAAGTAATCATTTCGAATAATTGAAAATTTCGACAGCACCTCCTTTGTTTTAGCATGAAAATGATCGACATAGCATCATATCAATTTATAAGACAAACAGGATATCAACATGCAGTGATAATAATAGCTAATCATCAACTAACACATCAATAGACATCGCTAACAAAAGAATAGGCATCAATTTAAGTCTAGGAAGATATAACAATTCACTCCTTAGCCCCACATGATTCACATGAGGGAAACAACCAACATTAAGACCATAAACTAATGATTATTGCAATACTTATTGCAGTGTCTCCAAAAGAAGGTGAATTAGCTAGATTGTGATACTACGTGGAGGAGTGTAGCTAAATCCCTTTCCAGCGCCGATTTCATGGTACCTAAAGAAACAAACAACGAAAACACAAGCGTGAGTTCATCACTCGGCAAAGTGTATTGCAATGGAACAACAAGGATCAAGACAACAAACCATCATTCCGGTCTCCACCGTTATATCACAACACATCACATTTAACATAATTTACAACCTTTAAAACAACATGGTAATCATCTCATGAGCATCTCATGAGTACTCTCATCATCATCTCATAAACACCTTCATTTATGAAATTCATTCATGCAATGCAATGCACATGTCTCTGGAATACTCATACCGGTATGGTTGAGTGCACACCCGTCGGCATGCACCCTTTTCCCCTTCCATCCCGAAGATGGAGGGTGCCTATCACTCGCTTCCATTCACCTCGGTGAAGGAATCACGATGTAGGACTTACTCAAAAGAATAGCCCCGGACTAGTCATAACGGTTCTCACCGACCTTCCCCGGACTAGTTATGACTTATCTCACCGGCCGCCATGAAAATATGCCATGTATGCAAAATGGACAGCAACGCATACATATATAGGAGTATTGCATATCAACACATGGCACCTCACCATGAAGGACCGTATTCAACAAACGGCGGTACCGTTCAAAACATGGCATGCGAATCATTCATCTACGACAAGCATATGTAATCATGGCATGAGGTCACCATATCATTGATATCATTTAATTCATGGCCTAAGAACATCATATCAAATATAACTTGTAAACCATGGCAACACAACATGTTATCTATTCCAAATGCCATCAAACCAATCTAGCAACACATAAAGCACACAATCCACACAATACACTTGCCTTCAACCACGGGCAACGGAGTGACGAGAGGTTGAGGGCACTCCTGGAGGCACACCACCTGCTTGACGATTCCACGAATCAAGCACTTCTCTTCGCGCGATCTCCACCCGATCTCCTCCCACGCAACGTTGCCACCGGTTCTCCTCGTCGCGGATCCTTCCACCAGCGAGGGCAGCACCGTGGCGTGGCGTGGCAGCGAGGGAAACGCAGCAAGGATGGGGGAGGAGGCGCAAGGAGGAAAGGGTTGGTACGGCTTGGGTGTTGGGGGTGAGGAGGAGGAGATGGGATGGAGGTGGGGGTGGCGGCTACAAGGGGGAGGAGTGGGGGGCGCATGGGGGGTGGGGAGGGCTAGGGCAGCAGGGTTTGCTGCCCCCCCTCACCCCCACATGGGCTAAGTGAGTCCCACCATCCGGCCCACGAAGGCTCCCCCAAGCCCAACACCTCCCCGGAGCGGCCCAAAACGCCCGAAAACGGCCCGAAACGCGTTATAACGTCATACCGTAGGGTTCTAATTGCAAGTTTCTTACTTTCTAAAGTTAGGCCAACCCGTAGTATCACATTCTTCCCCCCTTAACTGGATTCGACCTCGAATCTTACACGTCAACTCTAAAACAATGTCCACTAGGGACTCAACCTCTTTGCGAACTCAACACACCCGCGCATAGCGACTCAAACAAAGACAACGACAACCAAAATCTCCAAATCCATCTATTAACAAGAGTGACTTGACTTAGCTTAACTAAGTACAACTTGACATGATTCCTCATTTACTTCAATCTCTATCATGATTCATAAACTCAGAATGACACAATCATCATGAAACACATCCTTTTTTTTTCACCATTAGTATTAAAATGGTTAACCGGGGTTCCAAACTTGAACCCCCCCCAAAAGACCATTTACGCAAAACCCCATCTCTTCCAATTATTTGACCCCTTTTCGCAAGGAATCAAAATTTACTAATGTCATCTTCGCTCAAAGCCTACATCGACCATACTTTCCTTTCGACTGCCAACCACAATACACTTTTCATTCTATCCTCTCCCAGGCATAACGCACACCCAGGGACGTCTAGCTAAGACAATGTCCACGACAAAGCATTTTTACATCACAATTTCTATAACATTTGCTTCCACCCAACGATACTTTCAACCAAATTCAAACCACGACATCAACAACCTCCATCATCATCCGCCCTCATACCACTAATGTCCGCCAAGCTAGGACCGTAGCTCACTACCAAATCTCAATTGGCACTTTTCCCAAGAGGATGTCGCCCTCACAAACAATTCACACAAACAATGAAGCCCACGAGTATAGCTCTTAGATTATACTCAACAATAACCCGAGGCCCTTCTTATTCTCGCTCCTATCAATAGTGCAAAAGAAGTACGATTCTTTTGAATCCAAGTAGACCACATACAACAACTCGAACCTCAAAGCACCACAAATCACTTTGGAAAGAACCCGATAACATTTAAAGACCACTCTTTTGCTTTTCCTAAGTCAAGCCGCAAAGGAAAACTCAAATCTCCAATCAACGCGATACAATTCGCATCGGGGAGCACTCAAACAAATAGAGACTCCACACAATTCTGTTGAATGAATTTCTCAACAACTAAAGACAACTCGACTCGCCTTCACCACAGCCAAACTTTTCACTTTAACCAAAAACAACATCTTGGAAGAGAACTGCCACAAAAACTCTCGAAGAGAAAGGGAAACTCAAATCCCTTGCATAACAAAACCAAAATACCAGCATTTATCCATTCATTCATTTTCATGCTAGAGAGCAATGAAAATCTCGATTCATAACACGAATGCGAAATCTACAAGAGCACTCCGGATTAGTCATATGTCTCTATATGACTTTCTCACCGATCTGGCTCAACAACTCTTTTATGCTTATAAAAACGATGTCATGAATCTTTTTCACCATTTATTCATCATGAACCACGATACCCATTAACCATTTACAAAGAGACTTCATTCTCTTTGTCACATGATTGACACCCAACAACATCGATGGTTGCTAAAATTCGCATAAACTACGACGGCGTTAACCGAAAAATACCATATCGCCTCCCAACCCAACAACCACTGCACGCAATGCGCGCAAAACATCGCATTTTAACCAAAGCCAATAATGTAAGATAGCATCAACTCTCAAATCAAACATCTACGCCTAATAACCGCTACCAATTCTCTTAAAGAGAAAGGAAACACATTCCCAGCAGGGAACATTTTACCAACAAAAACACTTATGAAACAATCATAAGATTCACCTTTTTTAAATGCTCGCAAAAACCACACACGTTTCCCAAATCAATCCAACTCTAGTCACGATAGAATTACAATTTAAGCGCTTAACTCAAGGATTACCAAAGATAAAACAGTTGAACGCTAAAGAGAGCGTCCCACTCCAACGCTTTGGGTGTTAACCCATACTCATAACATAGACTAAACAGATTAGCCCAAATCCAAAGATTGGCATGGTTCAATACCACACCACATTTGGAACCCATAAGCCGGTTACTTCAAATACTACTCTTTCATCCATATTTCCAATCATCGGAGTCAAGTTTGTAACTTGACAAAATGCCACGTAATCAGAGGAGATTTTATTGCACACTAATCAAGACGCCTAAACAAAGAGGCAGGCACTCCCAGAAAATTTATACATTCATTTGAATCCGTAAACCTTCAAAAGAAAGTTCAACTCAAATCCCACCCTTACTCGCATTACAATACTCTTAGCCAATACGGATGTCATAGTCACCCAAATCCCGAGAAGTCCAACACTATTGCACACAAGCTACAACATCTGCTCTTGATAAAATCACTTTTCACTGTTCATATAACCACAATTGATTATATTACCAACAAACCATAGACCATATCTACCGTATGACAATCAATAAGGAGAACCACGTTCTCACAACTCCAGCACAATTAACTTATCAGTTAATCCAACATAAGACGCATATCAATAACTTCTTTTGGTCTACTAACCATGACGAACCATTATTCATGCAACTTATTATCCCAAGCGTAGCACACATCTCTTTACAATTATTCCGGTGTAATCAACAATTACCCTGGGAATAATTCCTAAGTCACATATTCCATATCACCAGTTCATTCCACCAATAATTAATACTAACCCCGCGACACGATCTCCACTTGACATCCCTCGTAAGTACGGATCCCAGACAGACATCTGTCAAGAATAATTCAACCTTTCCTACAATCATTCCATATATCCTCATTAATTGATTACACGTATTTTAAGTCATATTGTCGACCCACAATATTAACTGACCCACCAGCTACAATAGGCAGAATTTCACACCATCTTCTTACTATAGCAAGTTCATCAACCGAGACATTCTATGCTAACTAATCCCAAACGTCCATTAGATTCCATAACCCGCATCACTTTGCACACACCACTAACCAACTTTCACTTTGGATCACCTGACGTCTCGTTTAATGATCTCTTATCAACACAATATTTTAGTTTATCTTTAAACAAACAACAAATTCGCTTTAACCGAACCACTAGCTCATATCATCCGAAAACTCTAACTTCTCGTCATACACTTAACTTCTTAAACATCCGCGTGAATCACGCACCCAACTCTTGAGGAAACCAAAATTGCTCCAGAAAAGAACATCACCCAAAAACACCTTTCCTTCCGGAAAGCTCAACCATAAATCACAAGAGAAATCAACTCTTAAATTCCCAAGCAAGTCATCATTGCGATCAAACACCACTTAGGCCCTGACAACAAGGTCTGGCACAACACCGCAATAACTCTTTTAAACCTCAAAGAAAGACAAACACAAAGATAAATTGAAAACTTTCTCCGTAAAGCAACCGATCAACCACATCCTTTCCGACAAAACCTTGACACCTAAATCCATGCGACTTAGATTTTTCATCGAAACTTCAATAACTTCTTTTCAAGTTGGAGAATGGTAACCCAAGAATCAATCTATAAGTTTCTCTATCAGACAAACACAAATCGGGCGTCAAAACTGGCAAGGCGACCAAAAGAGGCGCAACCCGAAATTCTTCTTTTGCCTTCAACCAAAGAAGACAAAACCAAAACCACCAAAAGAACCATCGGTGAGTATCCAAAACCGAACACTTTTTCTTTTATTTCAACCAACCAAAAACCAGCCAAAACCATTCATCAAAACGGCAAAGGAAATTCGGAGGGTCATTCCACAACTCTACTACTCGACTCCAACCAACTACCCAATCTACGATAGAAAGGATAAACACTCTCCCAACAGAAGGTTAAAAGTCCTTCGGTGATGGCACTAACCGGCCACACCGTCAAACCCAACAATACTACAAACAACAGAAGGTGACCGAAACCCCTTTTCGGCACCACAACCCACAAAATCTCAATTGTATCAACACAATCAATTCTTTCATAAACATAGCAACATATATTACCAAATGTAACATTCAACAACAAAGCTTAAATACAACATTTAAGCGTAAAGCAATGGTACCCATACCCATTCCTACTGTGCAACAAAGTGTGTCAAGTTTTAAATTAATTATTCCACTTACACAAGTTTTAATGTTGCTATCCTATGGCAAAGTTTTAAGTAAAACCTAAGCCATGTTTCTAGGTTATTCCACTTCATATTTTAGTTGAACCTATAGTTATGACACTAAATACACATTCCAGGGACCTACAGCCCGCTCTGATACCAACTGTAACACCCCAGCTTCTACTAAGCCCAGAATGTCACCAAACATAGACCATAACACATTTACTACCATGATTTAAGATAAATTACAGCAAGTAATCATTTCGAATAATTGAAAATTTCGACAGCACCTCCTTTGTTTTAGCATGAAAATGATCGACATAGCATCATATCAATTTATAAGACAAACAGGATATCAACATGCGGTGATAATAATAGCTAATCATCAACTAACACATCAATAGACATCGCTAACAAAAGAATAGGCATCAATTTAAGTCTAGGAAGATATAACAATTCACTCCTTAGCCCCACATGATTCACATGAGGGAAACAACCAACATTAAGACCATAAACTAATGATTATTGCAATACTTATTGCAGTGTCTCCAAAAGAAGGTGAATTAGCTAGATTGTGATACTACGTGGAGGAGTGTAGCTAAATCCCTTTCCCGCGCGCCGATTTCATGGTACCTAAAGAAACAAACAACGAAAACACAAGCGTGAGTTCATCACTCAGCAAAGTGTATTGCAATGGAACAACAAGGATCAAGACAACAAACCATCATTCCAGTCTCCACCGTTATATCACAACACATCACATTTAACATAATTTACAACCTTTAAAACAACATGGTAATCATCTCATGAGCATCTCATGAGTACTCTCATCATCATCTCATAAACACCTTCATTTATGAAATTCATTCATGCAATGCAATGCACATGTCTCCTGGAATACTCATACCGGTATGGTTGAGTGCACACCCGTCGGCATGCACCCTTTTCCCCCTTCCATCCCGAAGATGGAGGGTGCCTATCACTCGCTTCCATTCACCTCGGTGAAGGAATCACGATGTAGGACTTACTCAAAAGAATAGCCCCGGACTAGTCATAACGGTTCTCACCGACCTTCCCCGGACTAGTTATGACTTATCTCACCGGCCGGCCATGAAAATATGCCATGTATGCAAAATGGACAGCAACGTACACATATATAGGAGTATTGCATATCAACACATGGCACCTCACCATGAAGGACCGTATTCAACAAACGACGGTACCCGTTCAAAACATGGCATGCGAATCATTCATCTACGACAAGCATATGTAATCATGGCATGAGGTCACCATATCATTGATATCATTTAATTCATGGCCTAAGAACATCATATCAAATATAACTTGTAAACCATGGCAACACAACATGTTATCTATTCCAAATGCCATCAAACCAATCTAGCAACACATAAAGCACACAATCCACACAATACACTTGCCTTCAACCACGGGCAACGGAGTGACGAGAGGTTGAGGGCACTCCTGGAGGCACACCACCTGCTTGACGATTCCACGAATCAAGCACTTCTCTTCGCGCGATCTCCACCCGATCTCCTCCCACGCAACGTTGCCACCGGTTCTCCTCGTCGCGGATCCTTCCACCAGCGAGGGCAGCACCGTGGCGTGGCGTGGCAGCGAGGGAAACGCAGCAAGGATGGGGGAGGAGGCGCAAGGAGGAAAGGGTTGGTACGGCTTGGGTGTTGGGGGTGAGGAGGAGGAGATGGGATGGAGGTGGGGGTGGCGGCTACAAGGGGGAGGAGTGGGGGGCGCATGGGGGGTGGGGAGGGCTAGGGCAGCAGGGTTTGCTGCCCCCCCTCACCCCCACATGGGCTAAGTGAGTCCCACCATCCGGCCCACGAAGGCTCCCCCAAGCCCAACACCTCCCCGGAGCGGCCCAAAACGCCCGAAAACGGCCCGAAACGCGTTATAACGTCATACCGTAGGGTTCTAATTGCAAGTTTCTTACTTTCTAAAGTTAGGCCAACCCGTAGTATCACACTATATGTGTTGCTAGTTGTGCTTCATAGTATTTGGAATAGATAACATGTTGTCTTGCCATGAATTACATGTATTGCTTGATATGAAGCCATTATGCCATGATTTAAATGTACTTATTGTTGATAAGCGGATTACACGCCATGTGATGATATGCAATACTCCTATACATGTGTACGTTGTTGTCCATTTTGCATACATGGCATATTTTCATGGCCGGCCGGTGAGATAAGTCATAACTATTCCGGGAGGGTCGGTGAGAACCGTTATGACTAGTCCGGGGCTATTCTTGAGTAAGACCTACATCGTGATTCCATCCACCGTGGTGAATGGAAGCGAGTGATAGGCACCCTCCATCTTCGGGATGGAAGGGGGAAAAGGGTGCATGCCGACGGGTGTGCACTCAACCATACCGGTATGAGTTTCCAAGGAGACATGTGCATTGCATTGCATTAATGAAATATGTATATGATGATGTTTATGTTATGAGTTGCTCACGAGATGAATACATGGATGCTTAAAAGATGTTTGGAATGCTAACCATGTTGTGTTATGATGTGCTTTTGGAGATTGGTGATGATGGTTTGTTGACTTGATCTTTGTTTTTCCATTACAATACACTTTGCCGAGTTTTGAACTCACGCTTGTGTTTTATGTTGTTTTTAGGTACCTTGAGATCGGCATGAGGAAAAGGGAATAGTCACACATCTCCACGTAGTTCACGCAATTGATTCCACAATGGAATCATTTGGAGTCATGACAATAAACTTAATGTGATACAATTGATGTTTATGGTTTAGATGTGTGCTAGGATTGCCTTATTCGTTTCATTTGGCTAGTGATGACTTTGGGATGCTTAAAGTGGACTTATATTGCTTCCGTGTCGCTTATTATTGCTGTTTTAGATGTTTCATATTATGTCATATTCTGCTATGCTATTATGATTGCTCGAGATCATGATTAAACAAAGGAGATGCTGCCAAAATTTTCGGTTCTAGCAATTGTTCCTTTGCTATAATTTTCTTTTATTTGTAGTATTTAGATGTTACATAATCCATGTTTGGTAGCATTACGGGCTTAGTAGAAGCTGGGGTGTTACAAAAACTATTCGAATAGCCGTATCCACGGTTAAGGATGACTTGGTGAACCCACACTAGTTAGTTGTTTTATAAAATGATTTGGTGAGCTTACCCTTACAGATAATTCAATACTTGACATTTCGTTGGCAAGGTTGAATTCAGTTGTTATGCCTTGTGCTTGGCAAAAATTAAATTGATTACAGTTATAATGGGAATGGACGTTTTATCACTCACAAAGGAATGTGGGTGCTTTGGTTACATTTTATTCACGAAGGGTTGTGAGTATTTTATTACATTTTATTCACGAAGGGCTATGAGTTGTCTATCTCTTCTCATTACTTTCATGTACATACTTGTTACTTACTTACGTATTTACTTTTACAATTTCCGCTTTCACTCTATTATTTAGTATTTACAATTCAAATTTCGCTTTATGCAAAACAACCGTAAAAACCCACTTTATATTCAACCTGCATATATTTCAGGTTTTGCAAACACTACAAGTCTTGCTGAGTACGCAACGTACTCACCCTTGCTATTATTGTTGTTTTTAGGCAGGAAACCTCGACAAGTACTCTAACGCAGGAAAACGGGATTATTAACGACGGTTCTTTCTAAGGCTTTACCTTGTCAGTTGCCTGTGGATTATGTGGCAAACTACAAGACTTCTGATTCTTTTGTTATGTATTTAGTCGACCTCATCGGTCATATTGTATCAATACTTCCGCTGAAATAAAATATAAAACTTTTGCATGGTTGTGATCTCAAATTGTGTTTGTGCGTGCTAGCTACTGATCATGGGACTAGCACAGTATGCACATTAGAACATTGCTTTTATGTTACACTGTAGCATAAAAGGGAGGGTCTCACAAAATTATTGCTGTGTGGGCCCCCCATTTTTGGTACTAAATACCAATAATGGGTTCCATGTGCATACTGTACCAGTCCCATGATCAGTGACTGGTACGCACATTTAAAAAGTTGATAACACATCCATACATAAGTTCTCAACTTTATTGATATAACTTGGTTCGTACATAAGGCCATAATAGCTTAATCGAGCGGCGGAAGATCTGAGATACTTATCAGTATGCCTTGCCCATCTATCCCACAGGCAACTGACAAGGTTAAACCCTAGAAAAATTCATCATCAATATCCCCGTAACATGCGTCAATGTAACTGTCATCGGGGTATCCTGCTTCTTCACCTAAAAATAACAGTTAGGCAAGGGTGAGTACATTATGTACTCGCAAGACTTTTGCAAAACCTATGATACATGCAGGCTATGACAAGGAAATGCTAATACGGTTAATTTGCATAAAGCCAACTTGAATTGTAAATACTGAATAGTAGATTGAAAGCGGAATTTAGTAAAAGCAATTTGATAGTATGTAAATAACAAGTATGTAAGTATAATTGTAGCAATTCACAGTCCTCCGTGGCGTGACATTTCGTCCATTCCCTGCCAACACATGGCATAAAACCGATCCTTGCCATCACATGGCACAACAGAAATCAATCTTGCCAACACATGGCCAAGCATTGAATCACCTGTGGGGTAAACTTTCCTATACCAAATTTTCAATTGCAACCCCTTTTTATGAAAATATAAAAACTTTTAAATTCACCAAGTGTCGCATATCCGCGGGAACGGCTTTTCAAAAAGATTATCACTCTGCAGAGGTGTACAATTTTACCCATAAGGAATGATCATCTCTTTTTGCCAAGCTATTTCACGCTTCCTTTGGCGTGCGACAGAGAGATCATACATAACTGTTACATCACCTAGTTCTAACTTTGCACCAGCCCCGTAACGACAAACCCTTGCTATGGCGGTAGAAGATATTTGTACAATCATTGTACGACAAATGGTTATACATCCCATTGTCCCACTTCTCCCCATAGCAAGGCGTACACCGTTGCATCGGCAGGCGTTATTCCCATCACCTCAGTGAGGGCACCCCTTCGAGCAATCCAACTGGAACAGCCCGTGCTACTATGACCTTCCAATGTGCAAAGCTAGTTCTAAGTAACTTAATAAGTTAAGGCTGTCCCATACCAGCCCTTATGGTTGTACGGATGTCCCTTGGATCATACAACACTACGTTCGGTCCTTAATCCGATCCGAGCGAGTAATCTCCCCCTATCTACGTGCAAGTCACATGCACTTCCGGCTATTGCCAATACTCGCCCGCATTAAAACCATAGTTTTATTTCTAATTTTTATCAAAATACCATTGACCTCATTATCCATCATGTCCAGTATTTCTTTTTCATCACGAACAGTAAACCCAGTTGTTCGTGTTCCCAGTTCTAAAGCATACTAAGCAAATGCATGTATTAATTGTGTATACCTATTTTGACATCATCATGTATCATTCCATATTCTAGGGTTATCAAGGATCACATGTCAATATTTAATTAAGGAAATCCCGTCAATGAAGGTTATATCTACCAAATCCCACAATATAGCAGCGTTATGGAACATAGCACATGCATAAATGTTTTGACAAAACATTTTTGAAATGTTGGGATTAATATGATCAAGGGGGTGCTTGCCTTGCTTGTTGATTTCAGTCGTGAAGTCAGAGTCGGCAGTCACGGACTCTGGAACGTCGGTGTCTACACAACACTCGTCACAAAACAATAGCAATAAGAAGCAAAAACAATCGAATAACGCCAATTTGAAATACAGTAACAGAAATAGGTTTTTCTAGATTTTATAAGGGTTTAGGAATTGATTTCACAATTTTTTTGTGGTTCTTTATATGGATTTTTGATGCAATTAACGTGTACATTTTTAGGTATTCATGTTAAATGAAGTTGTTTAGGGGTGTAAATGTAATAAGTGATTGAAGTAATGCGAACTTAATTATTAAGAGAAAAAGGATTTTATCTTGGCTTGTCTCTGACAAGAGTTGGCTTTCAATACCCCAGATTGCACTCAGATTGTATTCAGATAATATTTTCTAGTGCAGATATATTCAATACTTGGGAAATTTCGTAATGAAGTTATAATAGAAATTTAAGGGTTCAGTAATGTGTAGTGTATATTGTTTGCCTTAAGGGGTTCATGTGTGATTTATTTGTCTAGTGCTTGCATTTAGGGGTGGATAATGAGCCGACTCGGCTCGACTCGACTTGACTCGGTCAAACTCGTTAAGATAACGAGCCAGCTCAACTCGACTCGTTATGTTAACGAGCTCAAACCTCAGCTCGGCTCGTTAAACTCGCGAGTTAGCTCGTTAAGCTCATTAAACTCGATATTGCTATATGAGAGGAGGATTGCTGCTGAGACTATACAGTATACCATGTATTATCATCATTGCCTCACACATATAAAGCTATACTTGCCGATTTGGAGAACTCATTAAACTCGCGAGTTGGCTCATTTAACTCACGAGTTGGCTCGTTTAACTCGTTATTTAAACGAATTCAAATCATGACTCGACTCGACTTGTTAAGGAATGAGTTCAAGCCGAGTTTGCGAGTACTCGTTTAACTCGCGAGTTTCGAGTTTTTTTTTCACCCCTAGTTGCATTGCCAATTTAACATGTAACTGAATATTAAAATTTAAATTAATTTAGAGAAAAGAAAAGAGAAAAACAAGAAAATAGTATATAGATTTTTTTCCTAGCTTTCTCAATTTATTCATTTTTCTTTATTTTTTGGCGTGATTGAAATACATATATACATGTATATATAACTTTATTTTATATATCTATTTATTATTTATTCATTCTTTTATCATTTATTCATCATTTCTTTATGTGTATATATACATACATATATATGGGGGTATATCCTATGCAATCAACAGTTTGGTGCAATCAAACTAAAAAAGTTTCAAAAAATTCTGAAAAAAATCATGAATGTACATCTCAACTTACCCCATCTACGTATAACATTTCATGATCAAATTCGTCCTATGCTAGAAGTTACAAAAAAGACAAATTTGGGGTGTATTTGAACTGTAAAAGTTTGTTAGAAATTTGTCTTTTTTATAACTTCTAGCATATGACGAATTTAATCATGAAATTTTATACGTAGATGGGGTAGGTTGAGATGTACATCCATGATTTTTTTCAGAATTTTTTGAAACTTTTTTTAGTTTTATTGCACGGTGATTGCACCAAACTGTTGATTGCATAGGATATGCCCCCCCCATATATATATATATATATAGGAAGCCTTTTCTGTACTCTTGGGAGTACATACTCCCACCTCCAGTATACCACTTAAACGAATACGTTATACTCCTTTATCACTTTCAGTATACTCTAATAATAATTCTAATATACTACAATGCGATATTGTTGAAAAAAATTGATCAGAGCCCTTTATTTTTTAGCTATATACGCTTTTTCATATGTAAAAAAAGTATATAAACAAATTATGCTATAAAGGGTGGACTTTAATGAAATTTTTCGTAGAATTCACTTTGAAGTATCTTATAATCAGTATTAAAGTATACTTAAAAGGATAAATAGGTATAGCAACATCATTTAAACGGTATACTGAGAGTGAAATGCGTACTCAGTGTATGGATCCAAAGCCTCTTTTCTACTCCGGGAGTAATTACTCCCTGTGTCGTATCTCATAACGTAGGGAGTATCTCTCGCAATGGAGGGTATGTACGTGTAGTATACAAGTATATAAGATCATCTAGGTGGTATTTACAATTTTTTAGAGGTGGTATGTACATTTTTTAGACATACTACTTTTTATGTACGTATATGAAGGTATTTGCAAAATAGGCTAAAAACTATTTACTCTCTTGCAATTTTTTCATGTGGATCACATTGGAATATCTTATAATTAGTATATGAGTGTATCCAAAGTGATAAAGGAGTATTTCAAATTCATTTGGGTGGTATTTCAGAGGTGGGAGTAACTACTCCCAGGAGTAAAAAGTATTTTTCCTATATATATATATATATGAAGCCTTTTTCGTACTCCTGAGAGTACGTACTCCCACCTTCAAGATACCACTTAAGCGAACGTGTTATACTCCTTTATCACTTTCAGTATACTCCAACAATAATTGAAAGATACTCCAATACGGTATGAATGAAAAAATTCATGGGAGCCATTTATTTTTTGTTATATACTTTTTTCCATGTGTAAAAAGAGTATATAAACAAATTATGCTATAAATGGTGGATTTTGATGAAATTTTTTGTGGAATTCACTTTGGAGTATCTTATAATTAGTATTAGAGTATACTCAAACAGATAGAGAGGTATAACAATATCATTTATGCAGTATGTTGAGAGTGGGAGTACATACTCCCAAGAGTATGGAACCATTTTCATATATATATATATATATATATATATATATATATATATATATATATATATATATATATATAGGAAGCCTTTTTCGTACTCTTGGGAGTACGTACTCCCACCTCCAGTATACCACTTAAAAGAATGTGTTATACTCATTTATCACTTTCAATATACTCCAATAATAATTCTAAGATACTACAATGTGATATTGTTGAAAAAAATTCATCGGTGCTCTTTATTTTTTGATATATACCCTTTTCTATATGTAAAAAGACTATATAAATAAATTATGCTATAAAGGGTGGGCTTTAATGAAATTTTTTGTAAGACTCACTTTGAAGGTATCTTATAATCAGTATTAGAGTATACTCAAAAGGATAAAGAGGTATAACAGTATCATTTAAGTGGTATATTGAGAGTGGGAGTACATACTCCCATGAGTATGGAACCATTTTCCTCTATATATATATATCCTGGCCGGCCCGTTCTCTCCCCTCGCACTCCCATCCAATCGTAGCCGCCGCACCCGATTCTCCCTCTCTCCCTAGTGTTCCCCGCCCGGCTCCCGTGCTCCATGCCCCTCTCCACCGGCCGACCGCGCCACCGCCGGCCTTTGGTCTCCTCCGGCTCCTCCGAATATTGAGATGCCAACCTACATATATTTAAGTACTTCGAATACTCATAATTACTATTCATATAATAACGCATGACAGGGCATTCGCCACGTTCCGAATGAAGCATAAAGGAAAGAGTTCTAGGAATGAATTCACAGTGCAACTGAGCACTCGAGTACGTACTACAAAATATCAATTAAAGAATATATATGGCGTACAAATCTATCTTCTCAATAATTAATTGCATTCTTTTCAAACAAATCACTCCAGGTTCTACAGCAATTGGCCGGAAACAACTTATGTGGCTATTATGTGTACCTCTACATGCAAAATCTTACCCACGGCGATATGCGACGACTGGACAACGATGTGCGTGTGTTAAAAACAATTTTCTTAATACACTTATACTTCACGTATTCAAAGATTTATTTCTTTCTTTCTTTTCGTAGCCCGGCATTAATGAGACAGGTGTGATCCCTTCGCATCGGGTAGAAGCAGTCCAAGAACAACTTATTGGCTTCATTGTCGATGAGATTATAACCCCCAGAGGCGAGTTCTATGCAAAAGGATGGAGAGATTGTCCTTCAATACGGACAGGTGAACTTACGGGATCTTCGTCTATGGACGCAAAAAGTGATGCACGCAAGAAATGATCTCAAGATCACCACCTTTGTACTCTTCGAAAGTTGGAAAACGTTTGCTTGTGCTCATCATTTTATGTATTGTAAAACTTGTGTGTATATATGCATTTACTTTGTAAATACATTATAAGTTTACTATTTGTGCAAACAAACTAATGTTTTTCTCAATTATAATATATATATATAATTATGCTGAAATAAACTTGTAGTTGTATTTAATTTAATTGCCAAATTTCATATTGGAAAGCATAAATATGAAATGGTTACAACGTCTCCATAAGCGGTTTGTAACAACAACCGCTTGTGGAGAGAGCACACGTGGCATCTCTCGCCACCAAAGGTGGAGGGGCTCTACAAGCGGTTGGTAACACCAACCGCTTGTGATTTGCCTCCACGTGGTTGCTCCACTGCGCTCCCGGACGCCTTCCGAACCGCTTGTGGTGCGGCACCACAAGCGGTTCATGGAACCGCGAGTGATACCCACTGGGTATCACTCTCGGTTGCGTACAAGCGGTTCCATAACCGCTTGTGAAAGCGCTTACGAACCGCTTGTGTTGCACTATTCCCTGGTAGTGAAACACCTACACGCGAGATACATGAAAACATTGGAATAAGCACACCGGTTAAAATAGAGAACCAATAGATTGCAACCAAAAAGGACTTGCTACTAGCTAGCTTCTGATCTCTAGCTAGATCTCCTCATGGCACATGCGTCTCAAAAAAGGTAGCAGTAATGTCGTGTTCTTGGCTGCTCTAATGGTCATGGCTACTGTTTTCTCGTCCTCCCAGGCACAAGTTGATGGTACGTGCACTCTCTTCTCCATCACATAACCCACGTTAATTTTTCATTGCAAAATTAATATCCAATCGAGTATCTATGGCCTAATCAGTGCATTGCATTTTAATCGTGTAGATTTAGATTCAGAGATGTGCATCCTTCTGCCAGGATGCGACTCGAATGCAAGAGTGCCAGCCAAGCCATGCGGGCCGATGGAGGCTACTGCGAAAAGGAACAACGCTGCTGCGTACCCAAGCTATTGTTATCTGTAATCCCGACTTGTTCGATGCGGAGTGCACGTGTTGTTCTTAGGATAGTATACATTTGCGGATAAGGAAACAGTACATCGGTAAAACAAATCGTATTAGAACAGGTTTAGTTTTGATTTAATTTTAGGAGTTGTAATCTTAAGCTATCTGTAATCTACAACTTATATAAGAGATGAGAAAAACTTCAGAAAAGCTGCGCAATTGATGGCATGCAGCACAAATTTCGTTGTCTCGTTGCTTTCTCGTTCTGAAGTGCTGAGGGACGTGAGTTCCTTCTTTTGCTTTCTAGTCTTCTGTCCTGGTGTTCTGAAGATCAGAGAGAAGGAAAGCTGGTAACTTGAGGCTGCACGCCTACATCCAACAGCTATATCTGCCCATTCCTTGATCACAATGAAAGACAAAAATAACTAGTGTTGTCCAAATGCAAGAGTGAATGGCATGGTGACAACTGACAAGTAAGCATCAATGGATCGATAGATCTGATTCATCGATGTGCAGAGATTCAACAAACTTAATTGTTGTTTTCATATATTAAGAATCAAGTCATCCTTGAATTGGTGTGTCATTCCAAGCTTTGAAGCCAAGAGCAATGCCATATATTAAGGGATATAAGCTCTATATTATGTTCTAGAGCTTACTTACCAAGAACAGCAATGGAGCAGGGTGATGATGCCGACTGGATGGAGAAGGGCGACGGCGGCCGGCCGGATGGGGTAGGGCGACGGTGGCCCACCGGATGGAGAGTAGGGCGACGGTGGCTGGCCGGATGGAGTAGGGCGCGGCGGCGGCCGGATGCAGTAGCTGGGCGATGGTGGCTAGATGGAGTAGTTGGCGGCGGTGGCGGCCGGATGGAGTAACTTAGCGACGGTGGCCGGTCGGATGGAGTAGGGTGCGGCGGCGGCTGGATGGAGAGGAGTGCTTGCGCGTTAGAGGCGGCGACGATCGGATAGAGTAGAGGCGGCGGTGGTGGTTTGGATGGAGTAAGCGCGGTGCTAGCCTGATGGAGTAGGGCGCAGTGGCCGGCCGAATGGAGTAGGGCGACGGTGGCTGGCTGGATGGAGTAGAACGCAGCGGCGGATGGAGAGTGCTCGCGCGCGTGCGTTAGGGCGGCAGCCAGATGGAGTAGGATCCGTGCATGCTGCGTGCGTTAGGGATTTGGGGGAACAGGGATTTGGGATTCGGGATTTGGGATCGAAGTCTCCAGGCCGGGAGAGGTTATCGATGTTGGGCGCACGTATCGAGGAGGAAGTGAAAAACTCGCGCCTATATCTGTCTTGTTTCCCATTCATGTATAACCCAGCATTGTAATTTTTGACGTTTATAAACGTCATGCTTAAGTAATCGCGACGTATACCATGCACCCTTCTTTACATAATGGCCGGCGCATAGTAAGTGCCATCCAAAGTCTAAGCCGGCATTTATATTTTCCTTTGTTATTAATAATATGCAAACATTTATTTTATGCCGCGTAACAATCTATTATGGCACTTTATATGTGCCATGCAAGTGAGCGCCCTTGAATTAAGATAAACGCCATGGAATTAATATTTGCTGGCATTTATGCTAAATGCCATGTAATCCCTATCCGTGTTGTAGGGGAGGTGGCAACCTCTAAGAGTAACAAGGTGATGACGCTTGCTTGAGGTTAATTCAAGTGTCTA
This sequence comes from Rhipidocladum racemiflorum, assembly GCA_036346355.1. Lineage (NCBI taxonomy): Eukaryota > Viridiplantae > Streptophyta > Magnoliopsida > Poales > Poaceae > Rhipidocladum > Rhipidocladum racemiflorum. Next base: position 29,271,706 of record CM070592.1, on the reverse strand, counting down.
TTGGCTCAAAAATAATGAATGCACACTTGAATACTTCTAACTCTCTCAAAAGATGAATTGAATGCACAAGAAAGCAAGAATACTAGCTAGAGCTCAAGATGACTTCAATGAATATCCAAAAGAGCCAAAGAATGCAAGTGCGGGGGTATTTATAGCCTCCACCAACAATTCTAGCTGTTAGGGGGCAAATCCTGAAAATTTCAGGATTTGCGATACTACAGCAGGCTAATGGCAAGTAGTACCACCCCTTTGAAAATGGCTTGTAACAGTCGACTGCACGCATTAAATGTTCTGACAATTTGCCTATTATAGAGGTTCGGTACTACCGGCATTGAACTTGCGGTAGTACCGACAAATGATTCATGAAATGACTCAGAAATAGGTCCCTCTGTAAAATAGCAATCGGCACATTAAATATGATACTACTGCACTTTTGGTAGTACTGCTTTCTATACAGTGGTAGTGCCGATCCCCGAAACATCGCAAAATGACTCAAAAAACATCCTCTTCTGTAAAATAACTACAGCACCAAAAAAATCCAATACTACCAACTTTTCGGTAGTACCGCGTTTAACATTGCGGTAGCATATTTCCAAAAAACTCAGAAAATGTGCTCCTCTGTAATGCAGCTATAACACAGAAGGTCAGTACTACAATGGAGCGGTAGTACCGCAAAAATAACTACGATAGCTCCGGCCCAGAGAAGAATGAGAAACAATCGAAAGCAACCATCTCTAAAAAATACCTACCGCTATATAAAATCCGGTAGTACCAACTACCACAAGTTGCACCACGGTAGTGCCAGAAACACTGAAAATTCACAAATTAAACTTTTTAATCTATGACTAGAAACTTCTAGTATCATTTGAAAAAGATTTGAGCCAATTTGGCATTTAACAATATCAAGCTACTAGTCATCACTCCCTCTTTATAGTATGGCATCTAATCTATTAAACCGGTCTTTTTCTTCTGACTTTAGATCAATAAAAACACAAAAAGATAATCTAGCTACTCTTGTATCTTGACTTGGAGTCATTGTTCTTCCTTTCTTGATTCTTCTAGATCGCGAACCTTTGCGCCTCAAGGTGAACCAACCTATCCTCATAAACTCGAGAGAAATGTTAGCCAAATAATTTTAGGGACCTTGATGCTTCAATCTCCCCCTTTTTGGTAATTGATGACAACATCAAAGAATAGAAGATTATGAAATGGATTGGAGTATACATCTATCTTGTGACAGAATGTATACTCTAGGATTTTGCTTTAAAAGTATTTTATTTCAATTGAATTTGAGTGGATGAAGGTTTGAAGTAAAATTCTACTAAAGCGAACAAATTTAGTTGAGAACTCCCCCTAATATGTGCATATAGTAGAGAGTGGAAACAATGCACATTCTAAGGAATTTTGGAAATTTTTGGCAGAGATTCCTCAATATTTGTGAACCAAGAAAGCAAGACAGAAGCAATTAATATTCAATTGCATTCAAGTATCACAAATGCATACGAGAATCGAGAAAAGAAATCATAAACATAATAAGACAAATAACGTCCATAACCATCAAGGCATGCAATGGAAAAACACAACGTTCATCAAGTCAACACACATACAAAGATCACAAGATAACCATCCAAAAAAGACAACATCAAATATATATAGAAGATATAAGTAGATAACATGCAGCGACAGCGAAATCCTCCAAATCTTCAACTTCTCCCCCTTTGGCATCAAATACCAAAAGGGCCTTCACGTGTCCATCTAGGAAGAGGGAGGAGGAGGTGGTGGCGTCGTAGCTCAGGGGCAAACGCAACAGGAGTAGATAGTCAGAGCCAAAGAAAAACTGTCACGAAGCTGGTCCACGGATCTCCCTTCTGATTGACGCGCCCTCACAAGTAGTCTAGTGAGGCTCTAGTCTCCGACTGAAAAGAGTGGACCTGTGAGAACTGATCCATCATGAATGCATGCTCCTGGGCCAGTCTGCCAAACAAATCAGTGCAGAAATTAGCAAAACCCTTAAGGACAGTGTCGTAGATGGGCACTGGTGGATGCCCCTGTTGCTGCTGTTGCAGCTGCGCCATGTGTCCTAATACTTGAGGAGGAGCCTCTCGGGGCTTGTAAGGCTTATGAGGGTGGTCAAACCACATTGAAATCTAGTTACCCTCCTGGTCAGTGCCATGATGTAGGGCGTAAAGAAGATCATCTTACCACGATCCATGTAAGAGGTGTCTATCTCCCTGATGATGAAGTCTACTACATCAAATTTTTCTCTATTCATGACTTTGCTGATCTAGTTCCAAGCGTAGCCTCGAATGGCATCAAAGTTACCACTTTTAGGGTGAATCGTAACCCTGATGATCTTGTTAATTAGGGCCGGCTATGGAAGTAAACCATGTAGCTATCCAGGCCTCCTCACTCTGGCAGTTGGATCATAGAAAGCATTCTGCTGTGTGACTCCCAATGGTATGTCGTTGTGGATCTTTGGGAATCGGCTATGAAGAATGCCTAGAGCAGCCTCGAAATCACTCTTGGTAGCAGTGAACCTCTACGATCCAGCCATCCAAGTGATCTCTCTCAGGTCATCTGATATGAAAATGGTCGTGTAAAACTGCCTAATGAGATCATCCACATTGTCACTCCTACGACTCAAGAAATCCATCAGCCCGGCTCCCTGAAGCGGTGAGGGACTGCAACAAATAGTGGCAGCTGTGCAATGTGGTCCTAGTTGACCCACTTCTACTCAGCAAACTCCCCTGTTGTGGGACCCCGGATCAGCTATCCGAAATCTCCTATGTATTTCCGTACTAGTCCCAGATCAGTAGCTAGTACACACAGTCAACAGTGATACGTCATTGCCGAACATAACGAAAATGTAACACAAATAATAAAGTATGAGCCACATGGCCACTTATTACAATACTCGGTCACGAGACCGGAGACACGACAGCGGAAGAAAAAGCGACAAGAAGTGAACACCAAAAACACCACAGGCAACGACAAGAAGCGCAACTAGCTATCCTGGCAATCTTCCTCCAAGTCTTCGGTGAAGAACTCACCGCCTTCAGCTGCGTCCTGGTAGTTCTCTGATGATGACAAGATGTGTAGCACGTGAGTACAAAAGTACTCAGCAAGTCTGGGAAAGTATGTGTATGTGGGGCTTTCCAAAGGAAGCTTAATAGGGTTCTTTTGCACAAAGCCAAAATTCATTAAACCATACTTAAGTATAATTGTCATAAAGCACATTTTAACAATTATTTTAGCAATTCAATTATTTCATAATTCAGTGAAGGTTCTATCCACCATCACCGGTATAAGGGCTCTAACAGCCAACTTTTAAAAGATCAAGTTTAATCACAGCTGACTCTTTCCGTCAAGGCATAAAACAACTTCTTTCCACCTTGTTGGCTCAATCCGCCATTAAACATCCGAGAGTTCTAACCACTCCCGAATCCCAAAACCAACACCATTTAATTTTTAAAAACCAAGACCAAAGTCTACCAATATGAAAGCATTATTTGCTTAGCCCTTGACCGTAGGCACGGCTATTCGAATAGTTTTAACTCTGCATAGGTGTACAACTTTACCCACAAGACATGATCGTCTCTTGATGCCATGCAATTAACACACTTCCTTTGGTGTGTCGGCAGAGAGATCATGACAAGGCCTTTACAATGTATACGTATAACCCGACCCACTCGCTAAGGTTTCACCGCTGTTAGGGTTCTAGCCACCCAGTACAGAAGCCCCCTCTTGCGCCGTGTGAGAAAAACAGCTTTGCCTCTATCCGGCACTCACATTCCACCATTTGGTGAGTCTAAGTTAGGTTTCTACAAATTAGTTAGCCAGGTCGTACCATTATAGACATGTGGTAGTATGGTTATGCTTAGAATGGACAATCACAAGCGTCGGTCCTTAATTGACTTAGGGCGGCACTTGCACAATGCAACTAGTCCTCTATCCGCACCCACTCGACATTCCATTCCGCCCAAGTCCAAACCATTTTTTCTTTTCTTTTTATTTTATAAAAACAGTACCAAAATTATTATAATCATTTCCAAATCACACTTTAAATCATCCTCTTTGTATAATCCCACCCATGGGTTATTTTCATCAATATTGGTCCTAAGCAAATCTACCGTACTATTCAACAAAGGTCGCCATACAAGGTAAACATGGCATAGCAAATGTCCTAGGGTTACAAGTAATCATGGATGTCGATAACAAAGGAGGTGTTCACAAATCGGAGTAACTATTCCCTTACATTTGACATACGATGATAAACATAGCATGCAAGTTTCTAAAACTTTGTAAACACATTTATAAACATTGGGTTAACATGCATCAAGGAGACTTGCCTTCGGTCGCGGCGAGATCGTCGAACGCTTGAAGTCCGGCGGTGGGGTCGGCGGACTCGGACGGCTCCTCGGCTACACGCAAAACGAGACAACAAATAAATACAAGAAAATAAATAAAATCCAAAAATTATAAAAGTAGTACTGGCAGGTAGGTATTGATTTTAGATGAATTTAGGAATTTGAACGGAGTCAATCGGAGTTCGGACGGAAAAGATATGAGCTCCCAAAGTTCAAAAATTGGAAAATTGGAAAACGAGGGAATATTCCTCGGAATATTCCTTTTCTATTTTTCTGATTTTTGGCATGGGCTTGGGTCTATGGCAAGTGGGCCCCACATGTCATTGGGTGGAGAGCTTCTTCAAGCTCTAGCCATGGCCATGGCCAGGGGAGGGTGGAGGTGAGCTTGGTGGGGGTGGGGCCGGCGTGAGGGGGGCTGCTACGGCGGGCGGTGGCGGGCGGCCGGGCGACGGCGTGCAGTCTTGAGGAGTGGTGCCGGCGCAAGGGTGGATGCCGGCCGGCGTGGCCTTGCTGCGGGCACAAAGAGCCCAAGAAAAGCAGAGTCCCCATTTTTCTCAAAAATCCGGATTTTTGCACCCAATTTGCATGAAACAAGGCCAAATAAATTGGTGGATCATCTAGAGGACATCCTAAGGGATCTATAGGAGCAAGGAATTGGATCCAAACTCAACGGAGATGACGAATTTGGCAAAAAATGGAGCTCGGACGAGGCAAACAAAAACTTGAAATTTGTCTTCAATTCTTGAGGGAACCTAAAATTGATTGAAAGATTAGACTCTAGACTCCCCCACGATCACAAGGAAACAACCGGAGTTGAGAATGACCCACCGGAGAGGGAGGAACAAGGATGAACACGAAGTACACCTGAAAATGGCGACCCGGCGCCGGTTTTCTCGATCTCCCGGATGAACAAGTTGGAGAGGCTAGGAGTGAGTGCTACAACCGGGAAGAGGACGTCCACACGGAGATTTGAGAGGTGGAAGCACGTCGTTTGGAGTTGAAACGGCCGAGTAAATGACAATTATGTGCATTTCGGTTTTTGGCCGTTTGTTCAAATTCCGGCGAGATCCCGGGCTATTGATGGTGGGGAATGGAGAGAGGACGTCGCTAAGGATTCAACGGACCCGACGGTTCGCGATTTGGAGGTGTGATGGAGGAGTTATGAAGGGATTAAAGAGGAGGTAACCATGGATGAAGCTTGAAGCTCCTCCTCTGTACAATGCCATCCCAAGGTAGAAGAAAGGTACTGTAGCGCCACGTGGCACTCCGTGATTGGCCGAGAATTACGTAAATGAACCGCCCTAGGGAAAAATTAGGAAAAAATGGTCTTAAAATTCCGGAAAAATTCCTAGAACCATTTTGGAATATTTGGAACCCAATAAAATTGGTTTCGCTGAATTTGGATGAAATTTGTGGAATTGAATATTCAGGCGCGAATTGCAGGCATTAAACAAAAGCCTCGCGAGATAAAATAGGGGCGGGGTTCCAAAAATCCGGGGAATCATTCCAAAAATCATTTTGGAATATTTGGGACCTAATTGAAGTGATTTCGGGATTTTTGGAGCATTTTTGGACTCGGGTAAAATTTCGGGTACTAGCGGGAGGCGAGAAATTCGATTTTGAGCGGAAGGAATTGAATCCCGATTTTGGATGGGAAAGGATGCCAGGTTACATTAAACACCAAGGAAACTCCAATTTTTGAATTTAATTAATTTAAATTAGATTTTTCTCCAAAAGGCGAAACTGAGGATGTTACAAACCTACCCCCTTAGAGAGAATCTCGTCCCCGAGATTCGGACGGAGAAAGAAAGAGATCGGGAAACTCTGCTCGAAGATCTTCTTCACGCTCCCAGGTAGCTTCCTTCTCAGAATGATTATTCCACTGAACCTTGCAGAATTTGATCACCCGACTTCGGGTTCGACGCTCGACTTCATCCAAAATCTTGACGGGATACTCCGGATACGACAGGTCTTCTTTTAGCTCCATTTCTTCCAATGGCATCTGATGCTCGAGTACTCTGAGACATTTCTTCAACTGAGACACATGAAAGACGTCATGTACCCCTGACAGCTGTGGAGGCAACTCCAACTTATATGCGACTTCTCCTTTTCTGGCAATCACTGAGAATGGACCAATGTAGCGGGGCGCCAACTTCCCACTAATTCTAAACCGTTTCATTCCCTTCAGAGGCGAAACTTTCAGATACACATGATCACCAGGTGCAAAGCTTAATTCCCGTCGACGATTATTCGCATAACTTTTCTGTCTTGACTAGGCGGTCTTTAAATTCACGCGGATTTGCCGGACTTGCTCTTCGGCTTCTTTCAGAATATCAGGTCCAATGATTTGTCCACCCTCGGTTTCCTTCCAATACAAAGGTGTTCGGTACTTTCTTCCGTGCAGGGCCTCAAAAGGTGCCATCTTCAAACTAGCTTGATAACTGTTATTATACGAAAACTCAGCATAGGGCAAATTCTGATCCCACGAACCTTTGTATGTCAGAGCACAAGATCTCAACATGTCTTCCAATATCTGATTTATTCTTTTTGTTTGACCGTCGGTCTAGGGATGGTAGGCAGTACTGAAATTCAAATTTGTACCCAATACCTCATGCAATCTTTGCCAGAACCTTGAGGTAAACTGGGATCCCCGATCGGACACGATCTTCCTCGGCACACCATGCAAACACACTATCTTGGCCATATATAAATCTGTAAGCTTATCACCCGAATAAGTCGTCTTTACAGGAATGAAATGCGCCACCTTGGTTAATCTGTCCACAATGACCCAGATTGAATCATATCCGGATTTGGTTTTGGGTAATCCCGTAATAAAATCCATCCCAATTTCTTCCCATTTCCAAACAGGAACTTGCAAAGGTTGCAATAGACCGGCTGGTCTCTGATGTTCGGCTTTAACCAACTGGCAGATATCACATCGTGCTACGAAGTCAGCAACTTCTTTCTTCATATTGGACCACCAATACTTTTCTTTCAAATCCGCATACATCTTGGTACCTCCCGGATGAATAGAATACATAGAGTCGTGAGCCTCTTTCAAGATCACATCCTTGATTTCTTCTTGGTTGGGGACTACTATTCTCTTCCCGAACCAAACCGTACCTTTTTCATCTTCCGAAAATCCGGGGTGTTTCCCTTTCTTCAAGCCATCTTTTAGGTCTGCAATACCCTTATCATTCTTCTGAGCCTCTATGATCTGGTCTTCTAAGGTCGATTTTACCTCAACGTTGAAAATGCAGCCTTCATTTACCCATTCCAAATTAAGACGCCAGAACTCTTCATGAAGAACTGGCTGGCTTTCCTGTACCATAACATTGTTGCAGTAGCTCTTTCTACTTAAGGCATCCGCAACAACATTAGCTTTTCCAGGGTGATAATGGATTCCCACATTATAGTCCTTCACCAACTCCAACCATCTCCTCTGCCTCAAGTTTAGATCGGACTAGGTGAAGATATACTTCAAACTCTTATGATCCGTATAGATCTCACATCTATTGCCAATCAGGTAATGCCTCCAAATCTTGAGTGCATGCACAACTGCGGCTAACTCCAAGTCATGAGTGGGGTAATTTTCTTCATGAGGTCGCAGTTGTCTTAAAGCATAAGCTATAACTTTTCCTTCTTGCATCAAAACACATCCAAGTCCTTGCTTTGAAGCATCACAGTAAACCTCGAAATCCTTATGGACATCAGGCAGAATAAGAACTGGTGCTGAAGTTAGTCTCTTCTTCAACTCCTGAAAGCTCTGCTCACACGATTTAGTCCATTCAAACTTCTTCTTTTTCTTCAGAAGCTGAGTAAGAGGTCTGGCTATCTTCGAGAAACCTTCAATGAATCACCGATAGTAACCAGCTAATCCCAGAAAACTCCGGATGTTCGGGACCGACTTTGGTTGCTTCCAATCTAACACATCCCTCACTTTAGCAGGATCCACTTCTACTCCTTCAGCGGAAATGATATGACCCAGGAAAGAAACTTCCTTCAACCAAAAGTCACACTTACTGAACTTAGCATACAACTGATGCCCTCTTAACGTTTCCAAGACTATCCTCAGATGGTCTTCATGTTCTTTTCTGCTCTTGTAATAAACAAGAATGTCGTCGATGAAGACTACAACAAACTTGTCTAAATACTCCATGAACACCTTATTCATCAGATTCATGAAATAGGAGGGAGCATTTTTAATCCAAAAGACATCACTTTGTAAACTAAATGCAGTTCATATCACAGTAGTGAAGGCTATCTTTGGAATATCTTCTTTCCTTATCTTGATTGATGATATCGATCTCAAATCTATCTTGGAAGACTTGGGCTCTTTTCAGGCGATCAAACAGATCATCTATCCGAGGTAGCGGATACTTGTTCTTTATGGTGACCTCATTCAAAGATCTGTAGTCTATACACATCCTCAGACTCCCATCCTTCTTCGTGATGAAGATCACGGGCGATCCCCAAGGCGACGAACTGGGCCGGATGAATCCTTTTTCCTGCAGTTCTTCAATCTGCTTCTTCATCTCTACCAACTCATTGGAAGGTAGCCGGTAAGGTCTCTTCGAGATTGGAGCGGTACCAGGTACAAGCTCGATCACAAACTCGACATCCCGGTCCGGTGGCATACCAGGCAAATCTTCAGGAAACACATCCGGGTGCTCATTGACTACCGGCACATTTTCCAACAATGTACCTTTCAGACGACTCAGGGTACTACCCCCCTTAGAGGAAAGATTAGACAAGAACTCCACTCTAATCCCCTCAGGGCTAGTAAGAGAGATAGCTCTACTAGCACAATCTATCTGACCCTTGTACTTGGTTAACCAATCCATTCCAAGGATTACTTCTATACCCTTAGTATCCAATAGTATTAAGTTCGCTAGGAACTTTACCCCTTTTATTTCTATATCCATTTTCAGACAAACAGCAGTTGTTCTTAATTCTTTACCAGGGGATTGAACTAATAAAGGGTTTCTTAACTGAACTGTATCCCAACTATGCTTTTTAACCAAGTATTCTGATATGAAGGAATGCGTTGCACCAGAATCAAACAGAACTGAAGCAGGTACTGAGTTGACATAGAACTTACCATAGACCACATCTGGCGCATCTTAAGCCTCCTCAGCAGTGATATGGTTCACCCGCCCTCTTCCAGCAGTCCTTGGCGTGCGCGGGGTTTGCGGGGTACCTCTCCCTTCTTGGCCGGTGCAGGGGCATGGGCTGGTGTAGATCCCAAGTTAAACCTCACTGGGGTCACTGGCTGACACTTCTGCGGGCAATTATTGGCATAGTGGCCCATCTCTCGGCAGTTGAAGCACTGAACTCCTGCCATTGCAATACTGTTCTTCTAAGCTTGGGCTCCTGCATTGCTGGCAGGGGCTTGACCAACTGGGCGAGGGGTGGACATTGGGGTCCTTGGGGCGTTGGAGACTGGCTTTCTTTGAAATTTCTTCTTTGGAGCGTCTTGAGGGCCTAGAGCTGCTGGCACCTCGCTGGCTCTGGAACATCATCTTCCGCTTTCGTGATTCAAATAGCTGGTGCTGAGCATCCTCTTGGATCAGAGCCTTGTTCACCATATGTTGGAACGACGGAAAGTCGTTCGAGACCAGCTGGATCTTCAGGTTAGGGTCAAGGCCCTCCATAAAACGCCAGATCTTGGCCTCATCGGTTGCAACATCAGCAGCCGCATAGCGAGAAAGCTGGGTGAAATGGTTCAGATACTCGGACACCGACAAATTCCCCTGTTGCAGCTTATGAAACTCCCGTCGCTTTATCTCCATGATGCCCTTCGGGATATGGGTAGCTCGGAAGGCTTCCACGAACTCATCCCAACCAATCTTCTGTGGATCAGCATGGGCAGCACAATAATTTTCCCACCAGTTCGCTGCTGTGCCTTTAAACTGGTGCGAAGCAAACCTGACACTCTCCAGGTCATCACATTGAGCCAGGTGGAGCTTCCTTTCCACCTCTTTCAGCCAATCATCCGCTTCTAGTGGATCACTTTGCTCCATAAGGTGGGAGGTCTCGTCCTCATAAACTCCCCAAACTTAGATTGGGGCGGCTCTGTTGCGGCCTGAGCTGGTGTAACATCCTCAGTTTTGCTTTCCGGGAAAAATCTAATTTAAATTAATTAAATTCAAAAATTGGAGTTTCCTTGGTGTTTATGTTAACCTGGATCCTTTCCCATCCAAAATCGGAATTTAATTCCCTTCCGTTCGAAAAATCGAATTTTCAGGTTCCCGCTGGTACCCGAAATTTCACCAAAGTCCAAAAATGCTCCAAAAATCCCAAAATCACTTCAATTATGTCCCAAATATTCCAAAATAATTTTTGGAATGATTCCCCGGATTTTTGGACCTTCACCCCTATTTTATCTCGCGCGGCTTTCATTTAATGCCCGCTGTTCGCGCCCGAATATTTAATTCCACAAATTTCATCCAAATTCCGCGAAATGAATTTTATTGGGTTCCAAATATTCCAAAATGGTTCTAGGAATTTTTCCAGAATTTTTAGACCATTTTTGCTAATTTTTCTCTAGGGCATCACATTTACGTAACTATCGGCCAATCGGAGCTCGCCACGTGGCAGTGCTACAGTACCCTTCTTCTTCCTTGAGCCATGCACGTTTGCTTCCCAGGCAACAATGGAGAAGACTCCCATAGCTTTTGTTCTTCATTCAAACGACCATAACTCTCCAACCAATGCTCCGATTTGCGAACGGTCGAGTCCATTAGATCCGTGACGACGATATCTTTCCATTCCCCACCATCAATAGCCCGGGATCTCTCCGGAATTGGAACCGTTGGCCAAAAACCGAAATTGCTTTAATTGTCATTTACTCGGCCGTTTCAACTCCAAACGACGTGCTTCCACTTCTCATATCTCCGTGTGGCCGTCCTCTTCCTGGTAGCCCTCACTACTTGCCTCTCTAACTCGTTCATCCGCTAGATTGATAAAACCGCCGAGGAAACACGTTTTCGGGTGTTCTTCGTGTTCATCGTTGTTCTTCCCTCTCCGGTGGGTCATTCTCAACTCCGGTTGGTTCCTTGTGACCTTGGGGGAGTCTAGTATCTAATCTTTCAATCAATTTTAGGATCCATCAAGATTTGGAGACGAATTTCACGCTTTTGTCATTTCAGCCGGAACTCCGTTCATCGTCGAATTCGTCGTCTCCGGTGAGTTTTGATCCAATTCCTTGCTCCTATAGGTCCCTTAGGATGTCCTCTAGATGATCCATCAATTGATCATGCAAATTTGGGGCAAAATCCGGATTTTTTTGGAGAAAACCCGTTCTCTGTTTTTGTTTGGGCATTGCCCGTGCGTGCGCCCCACCGCTGGTCGCCGCCCCCCCCCTCGCGCCGGCCTCACCCCCCCTCCAAGCTCTCCTCCATGGCCATGGCTATGGCCAAAGGTTGAAGGAGCCCCCCTAGAGAATGACATGTGGGGCCCACTTGCCATAGACCCATTCCCATGCCAAAAATTCAGAAAAATATAAAAGGAATATTCCGAGGATATTCCCTCGATTTCAAATTTTCCAATTTTTGAACTTCGGAAGCTCATATCTTTTCCGTCCGAACTCCGATTGACTCCTTTCAAATTCCTAAATTCATCTAAAATCAATACCTACCTGCCAGTACTACTTTTGTAATTTTTGGATTTTATTTATTTTCTTGTATTTATTTGTTGTCTCGTTTCTTGGCGTGCGAGAAGCCGTCAGAATCCAGCCCAGGCCAGCCGGACTTCAGCGTTCGCCGACCTCGCGTGACGAAGGCAAGTCTCTCGGCGCATGTTGACCCTATGTTTCCAAATGTGTTTTAAAGTGTTTTCTAAACTTGCATGCTATGTTTATCATCATATGTCAAATATAAGTGAATAGTTAATCCAATTTGTGAATACCTCCTTTGTTATTAACATCCATGCTTACTTGTAACCCTAGGACATTTGCTATGCCATGCTTACCTTATATGGTTCCCTTTATGCAATAGATCGGTATTATTGCTTAGGACCAATATTGTTGATAATAACCCATGGGCGTGTTTATACAAATTTATGATTTTTCGTGTGATTTTGATATGAGTATATGATTTTGGTACTGTTTTTATAAAATAAAAGAAAAGGAAAAAGGAGTTTGGACTTAGGCTGAATGGATTGTCGTGTGGGTGCGGATTGAGCACTAGTTGCATTGTGCAAGTGCCGCCCCAAGTCAATTAAGGACCGACGCTTATGATTGTCCATTCTAAGCATAACCGTACTACCACATGTCTATAATGGTACGACCTGGTTAAACTAATTTGTAGAAACCTAACTTAGACTCACCAAATGGTGGAATGTGAGTGCCGGATAGAGGCAAGGTTGTTTTTCTCACACGGCGCAAGAGGGGCTTTTGTACTGGGTGGATTCAACCCTAACAGTGGTGAAACCTCAGCGGGTGGGTCGGGTTAGGCGTATACATTGTAAAGGCCTTGTCATGATTTCTCTGCCGGAACACCAAAGGAAGTGTGTTAATAGCTTGGCATCAAGAGAACATCATGTCTTGTGGGTAAAGTTGTACACCTCTGCAGAGTTAAAACTATTTGAATAGCCGTGCCTATGGTCAAGGGCAAAGCAAAGAATGCTTTCATATTGGTAGACTTTGGTTTTGGTTTTAAAACTAAACGGTGTTTTGTTTTGGGATTCGGGAGTGGTTAGAACTCTCGGATGTTTAATGGCGGATGGAGCCAACCAGGTGGAAAGAACCTGTGTCGTGTCTTGATGGAAAGAGTCATGTGTGATTAAACTTGATCTTTTAAAAGTTGGCGGTTAGAGCCTTTATTTTGGTGATGGTGGATAGAACCTTCACCGCAATATTACATAGTTCAACTGTTAAAAAGAATTGCTAAAACATGCTTTGTGAAATCTATTAGCAGTATGGTTTAACGAAATTTGGCTTTGTGCAAAAGAACCCTACTAAGCTTCCTTTGGAAAACCCCACATAATCATACTTTCCCCGACTTGCTGAGTACTTTTGTACTCACGTGCTACCCATCTTGTCATCATCAGAGAACTACCAGGACGCAGCCAAGGACGGTGAGTTCTACAGAAGACCGAGGAGGATTGCCAAGATAGCTAGTCGCGTGTCTTGTAAATGCTTTGTGGTGTTTTTGGTGTTTGCTTGTTGTCGCTTTTGCTTCCGCTGTTGTGTCTCCGGTCTCGTGACCGAGTATTGTAATAAGTGGCCATGTGGCCCATACTTTATTATTTATGATACAATTTCGTTATGTTCGGCAATGACGTATCACTTTGTTATTTGTGTGTACTAGCTCTTGATGCAGGACTAATGCGGAAATACGAGAGATTTCGGATAGCTGATCCGGAGTCTCACAGCGGTGGTATCAGAGCCTGGACGACTTGCTAGAAGCGGATGATTGGCTGAAGGAGGTGGAAAGGAAGCTCCACCTAGCTCAATGTGATGACCTGGAGAGTGTCAGGTTTGCTTCGCACCAGTTGAAGGGCACAACAGAAAATTGGTGGGAAAATTATTGTGCCGCCCATGCTGATCCTCAGAATATTGCTTGGGATGAGTTCGTGGAAGCTTTCCAAGCCACCCATACCCCGAAGGGCATCATGGAGATGAAACGACGGGAGTTTCACAAGCTGCAACAGGGAAATCTGTCGGTGTCAGAGTATCTGAACCGTTTCACCCTGCTTTCACGCTATGCGGCTGCGGATGTTGCAACTGATGAGGCCAAGATTTAGCGTTTTATGGAGGGCCTTGACCCTAATCTGAAGATCCAGCTGGTTTCGAACGACTTTCCGTCGTTCCAACATATGGTGAACAAGGCTCTGATCCAAGAGGATGCTCAGCACCAGCTATTTGAATCGCGAAAGCGAAAGATGATGTTCCAGAACTAGCGAGGTGCCAGCAGCTCTAGGCCCCACACGTTCCAGCAGCAGCCCAGCAGGCCAGCAGCGTCCAACGCACCAAGGACCCCAATGTCCACCCCTCGCCCAGTTGGTCAAGCCCCTGCCGGCAATGCAGGCACTCAAGCCCAGAAGAGCAGTACTGCGATAGCAGGAGTTCAGTGTTTCAACTGCAGGGAGATGGGACACTATGCTAACAATTGCCCTCAGAAGCGGCAGCCAGTTACCCCAGTGAGGTTCAATCTGGGATCAGCACCCACCTGTGCTCCTGCACCGGCGCAAGGAAGAGGTACACCGCAGACCCCGCGCATGCCAAGGACTGCTGGACGAGGGCGCGTAAATCACATCACTGCTGAGGAGGCTCAGGATGCGCCTGATGTGGTTTATGGTAAGTTCTATGTCAACTCAGTACCTGCTTCAGTTCTATTTGATTCTGGTGCAACACATTCTTTCATATCAGAATACTTGGTTAAAAGGCATAATTGGGATACTATATAGTTAAGGAACCCTTTATTAGTGCAATCCCCTGGCAAAGAACTAAGAACAACTGCTGTTTGCCCGAAATTGGATATAGAAATAAAAGGGGTAAAGTTCCTAGCGAACTTAATACTATTGGATACTAAGTTATAGAAGTAATCCTTGGAATGGACTGGTTAACCAAGTACAAGGGTCAGATAGATTGTGCGAGTAGAGCTATCTCTCTTACTGTAACACCCCGGCATCTAATACGCCTGAATGCTACCAAACATCGATTATGTATCATCTAAATACTACAAATAAAAGAAAATTACAGCAAAGGACCAATTGCTAGAACCGAAAATTTGGCGACATCTCCTTTGTTTAATCATGATCTCGCGCAACCATAATAGCATAGCAGAATATGACATAATATGAAACATCTAAAACAGCAATAATAAGCGGCACGGAAGCAATATAAGTCCACTTTAAGCATCCCAAAGTCATCATTAGCCAAATGAAACTAATAAGGCAATCCTAGCACACATCTAAACCATAAACATCAATGGTATCACATTAAGTTTTATTGTCATGACTCCAAATGATTCCATTGTGGAATCAATTGCATGAACTACGTGGAGATGTGTGACTATTCCCCTTTTCCCTCATGCCGATCTCAAGGTACCTAAAAACAACATAAAACACAAGCGTGAGTTCAAAACTCAGCAAAGTGTATTGTAATGGAAAAACAAAGATCAAGTCAACAAACCATCATCACCAATCTCCAAAAGCACATCATAACACAACATGGTTAGCATTCCAAACATCTTTTAAGCATCCATGTACTCATCTCGTGAGCAACTCATAAGTATTCACATCGTCATCTCATAAACATCATCATATACATATTTCATTAATGCAATGCAATGCACATGTCTCCTTGGAAACTCATACCGGTATGGTTGAGTGCACACCCGTCGGCATGCACCCTTTCCCCCTTCCATCCCGAAGATGGAGGGTGCCTATCACTCGCTTCCATTCACCTCGGTGAAGGAATCACGATGTAGGACTTATTCGAAAGAATAGCCCGGACTAGTCATAACAGTTCTCACCGACCCTACCGGAATAGTTATGACTTATCTCACCGGCCGGCCATGAAAAATATGCCATGTGTGCAAAACGGACAGCAACATATACAGGAATAGAACTATTGCATATCAACACTTGGCATCGAAACATGTAGGTCCGTACTCAACAATCGACGGTAACCATTCACAACATAGCATGTAAATCACTTATCATCATCAAGCATTTTAATCATGGCATGAAGACATCATATCATCGACAATATTTAAAAACATAGCATAAGGACATCATATCAATTATAACATGTAGTTCATAGCAAGACAGCATGTTATCTATCCCAAACACTATCAAGCAATTCTAGCAACACATATAATGTTCAATCCACACAACACACTTGCCTTCAACCGGGCAGCGGGTAGCGAGAGGTTGAGGAGCACTCGAGGCACACCACCTGCAAACACGTGCCACACACTTAATTCGACTCCTCAAAACAGTACCCACTACACCTAATCGCTATATACTCCAAAACCCCGAAATCACAGATTTTGCCCCGTTCTGGACAGCGGCTTCGAAAAAACATAACTTGAGTTCTAGAACTCCAAATTGAATAAACGAGTACATCCTCGCGTAGCTTAGGAAATTTCCCAACTTTTTCTAGTTATAGGTAAAGACTGATTCGGACTGTAATGTTGTTTAATCTAACGTTGAACACGAACTGTCTCAATCTCGTCACAGATTTGACAGCGCTCGGTAAAACAGGCATAACTTCCAAACGGCTGGGCGGAATTTCAATTTATTTATATGCACTGAAAGATAATGAAATTATCTACAACTTCCTAGAAGTCCGTACGGACAGATTCCGATTCTAAATTGGCGAAAACGCCTGCCCTAACTCGGGGTCCCAATCTGCCCGAACCAGAATGTGAATACAACTCTAGTTCTTTTCAGATCTACTTCATGGCAGCACGTGCTCTTGATCTAAAAACCCCAAATCTACCATGATAACAGTACCTAGACCACCCCACAGTCTTCCCATCATCATACCTTAGCCCGGCGAGACAACGAACGAGGAAAAACTCCTCCCGGTCGCCCAATCTCGCTCCACGCGCCAAAACCTTCGGATCTCCACGTCGCGGATTGCCCCAAAGGATGGATCTTCAAGTTGGGGAGGTGGAGAACACCCCTATGGGCAGCAAGGAAGGTGGAGAGGGATGGGGAAGAGGTGGGCACAAGGGTGGCGGCTAGGGAGGTGGAGGCTAGGAGGTGGAGAGGTGGGGAGGTGGAGGCTAGGGCTTGGAGAGGTGAGGGGCGCATGGGGGCAAGGGGGCTGGCGCATGGATCCCCCCTTGCTGCCCTCCTCCCCCTCATGGGCCAAAACACCCCACCCTCGGCCCAAGAGGTGCCCCCCCTAAGGCCCAATTCCCACTGGAGGCCGAACTCAGAAAATGGCCCGAAATCGTCCAAAGCGGCATAACGTAAAGTTTTAACCTCAAATTTCATATTTTATAAAGTTTTGACCTCATCAAGCAAATTAAGTAAGGCTCACGACACTCAGTGGTGTCATATCTCTTAATCCCCAGATCTCCAGCATAAGTAAACCTCGAGCCGTAAGGTTTTATCCTCTAAATTCACATTTTATAATGTCACACCAATCCGTAGTATCACACTTACCAGCCCTGAGGGGATTAGAGTGGAGTTCTTGTCTAATCTTTCCTCTAAGGGGGGTAGTACCCTGAACCGTCTGAAGGGGACGTCGTTGGAGAATGTGCCGATAGTCAATGAGTACCCGGATGTATTCCCAGAGGAGTTGCCCGGTATGCCACCCAACTGGGATGTCGAGTTTGTGATTGAGCTTGTACCTGGTACGGCTCCAATCTCGAAGAGACCTTACCGGCAACCTTCCAATTAGTTAGTCGAGATGAAGAAGCGATTGAGGAATTACAAGAGAAAGGATTCATCAGGCCCAGTTCGTCGCCGTGGGGATCGCCAGTAATCTTCGTCACAAAGAAGGATGGTAGTCTACGAATGTGCATAGACTACAGGTCTTTGAATGAGGTGACAATCAAGAACAAGTATCCGCTACCTCGAATAGACGACTTGTTTGATCAGTTGAAAGGAGCCCAAGTTTTCTCCAAAATAGATTTAAGGTCCGGATATCATCAGCTGAAGATCAGGAAAGAAGATATTCAGAAGACAGCTTTTACTACCCGGTATGGACTGTACGAGTTTATAGTAATGTCCTTGGATTAACCAATGCCCCTTCCTATTTCATGAATCGATGAATAAGGTGTTCATGGAGTATTTAGACAAGTTTGTGGTAGTCTTCATTGGCGACATCCTTGTCTATTCAAGAGCGAGAAAGAACATGAAGACCATCTGAGGATAGTCTTGGAAACGTTACGAGAGCATCAGCTTTATGCTAAGTTTAGCAAGTGTGACTTTTGGTTGAAGGAAGTTTCTTTCCTGGGTCATATCATTTCTGCTGAAGGAGTAGCAGTGGATCCTGCTAAAGTGAGGGATGTTTTGGATTGGAGGCAACCCAAGTCCGTCCTGGACATCAGAAGTTTTCTGGGATTAGCAGGTTATTATCAAAGATTCATTGAGGGTTTCTTGAAGATAGCCAGACCTCTTACCCAGCTTCTGAAGAAAGAGAAGAAGTTTGAATGGACTAAATCTTGTGGCGAGTTTTGAGGAGTTGAAGAAGAGATTAACCTCGGCCCGATTCGGATTACTTTGATATCCATAAGGATTTCGAGGTTTACTATGATGCTTCGAAGCAAGGTCTTGGATGTGTTTTGATGCAAGAAGGAAAAGTTATAGCTTATGCTTCACGACAACTGCGACCTTATGAAGAAAACTACCCCACTCATGACTTGGAGTTAGCTGTAGTGGTGCACGCACTCAAGATTTGGAGACATTACCTGATCGGCAATAGATGTGAGATCTATACGGATCACAAGAGTTTGAAGTATATCTTCACTCGGTCCGATCTCAACTTTGAGGCGAGAAGATGGTTAGGCGGTAAAAGATTATAATGTGGGAATCCATTATCACCCTGGGAAAGCAAATGTTGTTGCAGATGCATTAAGCAGGAAAGCTTATTGCAACAACGTTATGGTACAGGAAAGCCAGCCAGCTCTTCATGAAGAATTCCGGCGTCTTAACTTGAAATTGGTGAATGAAGGTTGTATCTTCAATATTGAAGTGAGATCAACCCTAGAAGACCAGATCCGAGAGGCTCAGAAGGATGATAAGGGTATTGCAGACCTAAAAGAGGGCATGAAGAAAGGGAAACACCCCAGATTTTCGAAAGATGAAAAAGGTATTGTTTGGTTCGGGAAAAGAATAGTAGTCCCCAACCAAGAGGAAATCAAAGATGTGATCTTGAAGGAAGTTAATGATTCGGTGTATTCCATTCATCCAGGAGGTACCAAGATGTATGCGGATTTGAAAGAGAAATATTGGTGGTCAATATGAAGAAAGAAGTTCTTGATTTTGTAGCTCGGTGTGATGTTTGCAGGTTGGTGAAAGCGAGCATCGAGAGACCAGCCGGTTTGTTGCAACCTTTGCGAGGTTCGGTTTGGAAATGAGAAGAAATTGGAATGGATTTTATAACCGGACTCCCCAAAACCAAATCTGGTTATGATTCCATCACGGGTTATCGTGAATGATTAACCAAAGTAGCTCATTTCATTCTTGTGAAGGCGACTTATTCTGGTGATAAGCTCGCCGAGTTATATATGGCCAAGATAGTGTGTTTGCATGGTGTGCCGAAGAAGATCGTGTCCGATCGAGGATCTCAGTTTACCTTAAGGTTTTGGCAGAAATTGCATGAGGTTTTGGGCACAAATTTGAACTTCAGTACTGCTTACCATCCCAGACAGATGGAAAGACGGAAAGAATAAATCAAATCCTAGAAGATATGTTGAGAGCACGTGCTTTGACCTATAAAGGTTAGGTAGGATCGAGAATTTGCCCTATCTTTGAGTTTTAGTATAATACTTGATTATCAAGCCATTACGAAGATGGCACCATTTGAAGCTACATGCGGAAGGAAATGTAGAACTCCCTTGTATTGGAAAGAGGCCGATGGGGATAAATCATTGGACTGATATTACGAAAGAAGCCGAAGAACAAGTCCGGCGGTCGCGTGAATGCGAAGACATCGAGACAAGGCGAGAAAAGTTATGCGGATAATCATCGGCGAGAATTAAGCTTTGCACTGGTGATCATGTGTATCTGAAAGTTTCACCTCGAGAAGGGTATCGCCCGATTCAGAGTTAGTGGGAAGTTAGCGCCTCGCTACATCGGACCATTCTCAGTGGTTGCCCGAAGAGGAGAGGTGGCTTATAAGTTGGAGTTGCCTCCACAGCTATCAGGGGTACATGATGTCTTCCATGTGTCTCAGTTAAAGAAATGTCTCAGTACAGAGCATCAGATGCCTTTTGAAGAGTTGGAAGTGAAAGAAGACCTGTCGTATCCAGAGTATCTAGTCAAAATTTTGGACGAAGCTGAGTGCCGAACTCGAAGTCGTGTGATCAAATTCTGCAAGGTTCAGTGGAGTAACCATTCTGAGAAAGAAGCTACCTGGGAGCGAGAAGAGGATCTTGACGAGTTTCTGATCTCTTTCTTTCTCCGTCCGAATCTTGAGGACGAGATTCTCTCTAAGGGGGCTAGGTTTGTAACATCCTCAGTTTCGCTTTCTGGGAAACATCTAATTTAAATTAATTAAATTCAAAAATTGGAGTTTCCTTGGTGTTTATGTTAACCTGGCATCCTTTCCCATCCAAAATCGGAATTTAATTCCCTTTCGTTCGAAAAATAGAATTTTCAGGTTCCCGCCGGTACCCGAAATTTCACCCAAGTCCAAAAATGCTCCAAAAATCCCACAATCACTTAAATTTTGTCCCAAATATTCCAAAATTATTTTTGGAATGATTCCCCGGATTTTTGGACCTTCACCCCTATTTTATCTCGCGCGGCTTTCGTTTAATGCCCGCTTTTCGCGCCCGAATATTTAATTCCACAAATTCTGCGAAACGAATTTTATTGGGTTCCAAATATTCCAAAATGGTTCTAGGAATTTTTCTGGAATTTTTAGACTATTTTTGCTAATTTTTCTCTAGGGCGTCACGTTTACGTAACTCTCGGCCAATCGGAGCTCGCCACGTGGCAGTGCTACAGTACCCTTCTTCTTCCTTGAGCCATGCACGTTTGCTTCCCAGGCAATAATGGAGAAGACTCCCATAGCTTTTGTTCTTCATTCAAACGACCATAACTCTCCAAACAATGCTCCGATTTGCGAACGGTCGAGTCCATTGGATCCGTGACGACGATATCTTTCCATTCCCCACCATCAGTAGCCCGGGATCTCGCTGGAATTGGAACCGTCGGCCAAAAACCAAAATTGCTTTAATTGTCATTTACTCGGCCGTTTCAACTCCAAACGACGTGCTTCCACTTCTCATATCTCCGTGTGGCCGTCGTCTTCCAGGTGGTAGCCCTCACTCCTTGCCTCTCCAACTCGTTCATCCGCTAGATCGAGAAAACCGCCGAGGAAACACGTTTTCGGGTGTTCTTCGTGTTCATCGTTGTCCTTCCCTCTCCGGTGGGTCATTCTCAACTCCGGTTGGTTCCTTGTGACCGTGGGGGAGTCTAGTATCTAATCTTTCAATCAATTTTAGGATCCATCAAGATTTGGAGACGAATTTCGCGCTTTTGTCATTTCGGCTGGAACTCCGTTCATCGTCGAATTCGTCGTCTCCGATGAGTTTTGATCCAATTCCTTGCTCCTATAGGTCCCTTAGGATGTCCTCTAGATGATCCATCAATTGATTTTGCCAAGTTTCATGCAAATTTGGGGCAAAATCCGGATTTTTTGGGGAAAACCCGTTCTCTGTTTTTGTTTGGGCATTGCCCGTGCGTGCGCCATGCCCGCCCACCACGCCACCCCCCGCACTGCCGCCTCACGCCGCCGCCCCGTGCTGCCGCCCGCCAGCGACCCGCTCCGTGCTGTCGCCGCCAGCCGTCGCCTCCCCTCGTGGCAAGCCTCGCCCCCTCAAGCTCTCCTCCATGGCCATGGCTTTGGCCAAGGTTGAAGAGCCCCCTAGAGAATGACATGTGGAGCCCACTTGCCATAGACCCATTCCCATGCCAAAAATTCAGAAAAATAGAAAAGGAATATTCCGAGGAATATTCCCTCGATTTCCAATTTTCGAACTTCGGAAGCTCATATCTTTTCCGTCCAAACTCCGATTGACTCCGTTCAAATTCCTAAATTCATCTAAAATCAATACCTACCTGCCAGTACTACTTTTGTAATTTTTGGATTTTATTTATTTTATTGTATTTATTTGTTGTCTCGTTTTGCGCGTAGCCGAGAAGCCGTCAGAGTCCGCCAACCCGCTTGCGGACTTCAGCGTTCACCGACCTCGCTTGACCGAAGGCAAGTCTCTTTGACGCATGTTGACCCTATGTTTCCAAATGTGTTTTAAAGTGTTTTATAAACTTGCATGCTATGTTTATCATCATATGTCAAATATAAGTGAATAGTTAATCCAATTTGAGAATACCTCCTTTGTTATTGACATCGATGCTTACTTGTAACCCTAGGACATTTGCTATGCCATGCTTACCTTATATGGTACCCTTTGTGTAATAGAACGGTAGAATTTCTTAGGACCAATATTGATGAAAATAACCCATGGGCGGGATTATACAAAAATGATGATTTAAAGTGTGATTTGGAAATGACTATATGATTTTGGTACTATTTTTATAAAATAAAAAGAGAAGGAAAAAGGGTTTGGACTTGGGCGGAATGGATTGTCGTGTGGGTGCGGATTGAGCACTAGTTGCATTGGGCCCATGGCAGTGGGACCGGCGCTTATGATTGTCCATTCTAAGCATAACCGTACTACCACATGTCTATAATGGTACGACCTGGCTAACTAATTTGTAGAAACCTAACTTAGACTCGCCAAATGGTGGAATGTGAGTGCCGGATAGAGGCAAGGTTGTTTTTCTCACACGGCGCAAGAGGGGGCTTCTGTACTGGGTGGATTGAACCCTAACAGCAGTGAAACCTCAGCGGGTGGGTCGGGTTAGGCGTATACATTGTAAAGGCCTTGTCATGATTTCTCTGCCGGCCCACCAAAGGAAGTGTGTTAATAGCTTGGCATCAAGAGAACATCATGTCTTGTGGGTAAAGTTGTACACCTCTGCAGAGTTAAAACTATTCGAATAGCCGTGCCTACGGTCAAGGGCAAAGCAAAGAATGCTTCCATATTGTTAGACTTTGGTTTTGGTTTTAAAACTAAACGGTGTTTTGTTTTGGGATTCGGGAGTGGTTAGAACTCTCGGATGTTTAATGGCGGATGGAGCCAACCAGGTGGAAAGAACCTGTTTCGTGTCTTGTGGAAAGAGTCATGTGTGATTAAACTTGATCTTTTAAAAGTTGGCGGTTAGAGCCTTTATATTGGTGATGGTGGATAGAACCTTCACCGCATTATTACATAGTTCAACTGTTAAAAATAATTGCTAAAACATGCTTTGTGAAATCTATTAGCAGTATGGTTTAACGAAATTTGGCTTTGTGCAAAAGAACCCTACTAAGCTTCCTTTGGAAAGCCCCACATAATCATACTTTCCCCGACTTGCTGAGTACTTTTGTACTCACGTGCTACCCATCTTGTCATCATCAGAGAACTACCGGGGCCTTGGTAGGGGCGGTGAGTTCTACAGAAGACCGAGGAGGATTGCCAAGATAGCTAGTCGCGTGTCTTGTAAATGCTTTGTGGTGTTTTGTTGTTTGCTTGTTGTCGCTTTTGCTTCCGCTGTCGTGTCTCCGTCGTGACCGAGTATTGTAATAAGTGGCCATGTGGCCCATACTTTATTATTTATGATACAATTTCGTTATGTTCGGCAATGACGTATCATTGTTGATTGTGTGTCGCAGCTCTTGATCTGGGACTAATGCGGAAATACAGGAGATTTGAGATAGCTTATCAGGGATCTCACGGTGAGTCTGACACTGGGCTGGTTCGAACATTACAGGCTAATGCTGAAGAAGTTGCGATTGCATCGCCATCATACATTCCAGATTTGGCGGTGATTCGAGGTGGAGGTGGTATCGGCTCTTCTGGGCTGCCGGGTGTTGGACATACTCTTGTCCTGTTCTTCTTTGTGGCTCCACAAAGTCCTCCTCCTTAAAGTGTACCTATCCACTACGCGACCACGGCCTCTACCACGCCCTCTTCCTCTTCCACGACCACGGCCTGGGTTCTCCATCTGAAACTACTGACTAGGAAAGCACACGGAAGAAAGGAAGAGCAAAGGTAAGAAATATGGGACTAGTAACATCCACAACGACAAAAGCCCACAACAGAAGGAAAAACCAACAGAACTCCAATTAAAACAAAATAGTTTGAGGGATGGCTGTATCACAAATGCCGAAGGAGACACGATACAATCAACAAGCAATTATTCAATGTTCTAATCGAAACAAAATTAAGGCCCTCCCGATTAGAACAACTAGGCGCTCGCGTCACTCTAAATGAACAGCGGGGCGGGTCCTCCTCCTCCTCCTCCTCCTCCTCCTCCTCGCTCTTCTTGTGGGAAGGTGTCATTTGAAGAAGAAGGTCCTGCACCTCGAGGCGGCCAAGAAACTTCAGAGACACCCCAAAGGTGGCTGGCGCCCGAAGCCCGACTTGCGCGGTGGTGCGAAGCCTCGAGGCCTTGATGGCGCTTGGTGGCGGGCGTCGATCGGCACGTCGCGGGTGGCGGGTCCTCGGAGCGAGGCCTTTGGTGGTGGTGGTGCTCTTGGCTGTGCCACACACGAGAGCTAGTGGTGGAAGTGAGCAGGCGTCCCTCCTCTCCTCCGAGGCAAGCGGTTCTCCTCTCTCACTGCAGTCAAGGCCCGGCGCAAATCCTGGAGCTCGCTGGTGATCCGCACATAGGCCTCATCCTGAGCCTGGATGAGAGACCCCATGTGCACGACTGTCGTGTTGGCCTCCTGCTCCAAACTCCTGAACTGGCTGCATATCATCCTGACCTGGAAGCGGGGAAAAGGCGGAACGGGGAGTCCTCGAGCCGATCGCGGTAGCTTTCCCCCAATTGGAGGATAGCCTTTCTGGCAGCATCCTGAAGTGCATGCGCCAGATTCCACCTCTCGACCGTGAAGTAGAACGGTCGGTCCTCGGCGCGGACTTGGCTCCTCGCGAAGACCAGCAACCGGACCTGCCACAAGTCCTGGGCAAGGCCGGGAATGAACGAGTAGCGATAATCAAGACGATGGGGAAACCCCAACTCCTGCAGCATCAGCGACAGCTCCTCACAGAAACCTCCAGCATGCGCGGCAAAAGTGGTGACAGTCGGCATCTACAAATTTTGAAATAGTTGGGATTAGTCAACAAGTTTTAAATAAAGGATAGGATAAGCACAAGACACTAAGAGAGGGAAGATAGAAGCAAGGAACTTAAACTTTTGTAAGTACGTTTTTATAAAAAAATATGAGTCCTTAAGGCTTTGCCATGCTAACTAGGTCACGTCCTACAGTCGTCCAGGCTCTGATACCACCGCTGTGGGACCCCGGATCAGCTATCCGAAATCTCTTGTGTATTTCCGAACTAGTCCCAGATCAGTAGCTAGTACACCACGATCCAGCGATGATACGTCATTGCCGAACATAACGAAAATGTAACATAAATAATAAAGTATGGGCCACATGGCCACTTATTACAATACTCGGTCAGGAGACCGAAGACACGACAGCGGAAGAAAAAGCGACAAGAAGCGAACACCAAAAACACCACAGGCGACGACAAGAAGCGCGACTAGCTATCCTGGCAATCTTCCTCGAAGTCTTCGGTGTAGAACTCACCGTCTTCAGCTGCGTCCTGGTAGTTCTCTGATGATGACAAGATGTGTAGCACGTGAGTACAAAAGTACTCAGCAAGTCTGGGAAAGTATGTGTATGTGGGGCTTTCCAAAGGAAGCTTAATAGGGTTCTTTTGCACAAAGCCAAATTTCATTAAACCATACTTAAGTATAATAGTCATAAAGTACATTTTAACAATTATTTTAGCAATTGAATTATTTAATAATTCAGTGAAGGTTCTATCCACCATCACCGGTATAAGGGCTCTAACCGCCAACTTTTAAAAGATCAAGTTTAATCACAGCTGACTCTTTCCGTCAAGGCATAAAACAGCTTCTTTCCACCTTGTTGGCTCAATCCGCCATTAAACATCCGAGAGTTCTAACCACTCCCGAATCCCAAAACCAACACCATTTAATTTTTAAAAACCAAGACCAAAGTCTACCAATATGAAAGCATTCTTTGCTTTGCCCTTGACCGTAGGCACGGCTATTCGAATAGTTTTAACTCTGCAGAGGTGTCGGGACCCCGAATTTGCAAATCCGGACCCTCTGTGTATTCAACACTAGTCCAGGAACGCGCTAGTGCACACAGTCTTAACATCGGTAAATATCACAATCATACCATTCGATACTAATAAAGTACTTTATTTAAATAGTCAAACTGGTTACTCGACCTTATGGTCAAGTTACAAATGTATGCCTCGCTGGGCGAAACTTATTAAGAGAGAAATAGTAGCAGCGGAAAATCAAATAACTTCGTGGCGCCATCCAAGAAACCACAGGCAACTGACTGGGCTCGCTTCCCTAAGTAGACGGTTCCTCTTGGAGCTCCTACTCCAAAGCTGGTGTAGTCTCCTCTTCAACTGGTGTTGTATTGTGGCAAGGGTGAGTACTTGGTACTCAGCAAGTCATGCACAGAATGCAAGCTAATATACTATATGCATGGCTTGGTACAAAGGAATAGCTCAAGGTATATTTGCAGTAAAACAGCATTTGACAAATATCATAAGTAGATTCGAAAGCAGTAGAAACAAGTAAAGCGTAAATAAGTTTTCAAGGAGTTTTAATAAACATCTTTCCCATCCTAATCCACATTTCCATCAACATCATTATTAATCCAACCCAACCTTTCAAATCCAGGTTATTTTTGAGAAAATCTACCCCTTGACTGTAATTCGGCGATGTCAATACAGCGGACACGGCTATTCGAATAGATTCTACACTCTGCGAGAGGTTATGCACTTTACCCACAAGATCTGAGTCAAACACCACAAAGGCGAGTTCAGTAACAAAGTCTTTGGAAACTTCTAACAATACAAGTGGTCCTCCCGGTTATTGCACACTAACCCTTCCCTTAGCTAAGGCGAAGTTTAGGCCAATCAGCCGTTAGATGGGTACCTGGCCTCGGCCCGATGCGCTCCCAGTACAACTTACACAAAGGGTGTAGTTGACCTCACGAGTCCCAGTGCGTTATTAGCAACTTAGTCAACTAGGTCCGTCCCATTCTGGACATGTGGTTGCACGTTAGACCAGTTCAAAGGCTTGCAAGGTTAAGTCCTTAGGGTGACCAAGGCAAGACTACAGAAGAACCAAATCAACATCCCCAATGCCACAATGGCCCACTTTGATTACTCTTGCCACATGCCCGGTCGAAAACTATTTATCAAACCCGAGTTGATTACCATGCACCACGTGCCATCAACATCACATGATACCTTTCCAAAACAGGTTCAATATATCATTAAGTCAATATTAGCATTTGATTGTCCAAAATCATGTCATGAGCACGTAAGCGAGTCTAAGCGTTATACTACAGCGGTCTAAAACCCATGTTGGCTATTTAATAATGTCCAACTAGTAATCCACAACTAGGGTGACAAGGGTCATGGTACATATTTAAATAATCAAGGTGTCATCTGACAAATTGGTATTTATCTAATCCCCATATTTAAATAAAGTATTTTCTAATTGAACTAGCATGCAATAGGTTAAATCAAAATAGATTTCAAAATAGGATCAACATGGTCAAAGCACAACTTGCCTTCAAAAAGTACTTGTTCTTGGTCTTGAGTTGGATCTGAGTTAATACTTCTCCTTGAATCCTTAGGCACTTCAGCGTCTACTCGTAAAGCGTGCAAATAGCAAATACACGAATAAACAATAGGCAAAAGTATCCAATCATCCAAATAAAATCCATAAACAGAGAGAACATAATTTTATGAATTTTTAGAAAGCTGGAATCGTCAAATTTGGTGTTAAAACGCAAAAGTTATGATTATTTAAAGTTTAAATAATCAATTAAATAATTTTACAGAGAAAAACTTTAGTCCAAAAATTAAATAAAATTTATATTTAGGTAGATCTCAATTTTATACAAAGTTAGAAATTTGAATCACTCAAATCGGAGTTGAAGCATAAAAGTTATAAGCGTTTGGCGTTTGAAACAAAATCTGAAATCATTATTTCGAATTAATAAATCATTTTCTTTTTCGGAAATTAATTATTGCGTCAGTCTGGACACGTGGCAACCGCTGATTGGTTGGCTGACGTCAGCCGGTCCATGGACTCGGTCCACGCTCGGCTTTCCGGGTCTCAGTGGGACCGGTCCATGGTTCCGCGTGTCGGCCCGACATGTGGGCCCCCTCGGGTGGCGTCGCTTCGGCGTCGGCGAGGCTCGACCACAATGGCGACAGGTGGGTCCCAGATGGCGTCATGGGTGGCGTCCGCGGTGCGATCGTGACCGCAGCGGCGGCGTGTCGATGACCCCTTGCGCCGCGTGGCGCGGCGGTTCGGCTCCCTGGACCGTTAGCGCGATCGTGGCCGTTGGTTTGAAATCCGGCGGCTAGGATTGGATTTGGGCCTCATGTGCTTGGGGCGCGCGGGTTGATCTGGGCCGTTGGATCTTGATCTAACGGTCGAGATCAATCTAACTTTGGTGCGATTCTGCTCGTGGCACGACCTAAGCCGTTGGATCTAGATCCAGCGGTTGAGATTAGATCTAGGATTTTCAGCGGAGAACTCACGAGGGTGGCGTGGCGCGATCTGGGCCTTTGGATCTTGATCGGACGGTTGAGTGGGCTTCGGGAGTCGGCGATGGCTTCACCGGCGGAGTGCGTGCCGTGGCGAGGCAGCGACCACCACGAGCAGCGTTTGGGGCGTGCTCGGCGAGTGAAAGGTCCTCAAGCCAGCGGCTTGACTGGCTATTCGGAAGCCCAGGCTCAGCGGCGGAGAAGCGGCGGCGGCGGAATCGGCGTTTAACGCGGCGAAAGCAGGATTCCAACTCCGGCGAGCTCGTGCGGGCAAGCAGCGGCGGCTCGGCGAGATGGCTTGGGAACGCAGTGCGCCGCGGAAGAGGCAACCTCGGGCGATGTCTCACGCATTAAATACCCTCGGGATGCGGCGCCTGGCCGGAACCCTAAGCGGGACATAAGCGGCTCTGCGGCGGAGGAATCCGGCTCGGACTCGGCGAGGGCGGCGGCGGAGAAGCGTCCGCGTGTACGATCAGCGACCCGCGATCGCCGCGAAGCGCGGCCGGTCGGTCGGTTTCGCGGCTCGGGTCGGGGTCGGTCGATCATGGCCGTTGGATCTCGATCAGAAGCGGTCCCGTGGAGTTTGGGTTCGAATGTGGTTGGTCGAGTCGGTGGCTCGGGTCGGACTCGAACTTCGAGTCGACTTCGGGCTCGATCGGATGAAACGATACAAACCCACTCGCATTTTCCAGCGATTTAATAATTAAAATAATTCCCAGTAATTCATTTAATTCATTAAAAATAGCAAAAGACTCAGAAAAATTCCAGAAAAATTCTGGAAAATATTTTAGGGTATTTGGGACTCAAATAAAATATTTCCAACAAAATTTTATTTGCAAAGTTTAATTCTTTAATTATTTCAAAATGGAATAAATTCAAATAAATTCCAAATAAATTCCAGAAAATTCCAAAAATTCACCAAAGTGCCAAATCACACATGAATTTAAGAAAAGCAAAATTTTGGGGTGTTACAAACCTCCCCCCTTAATAGAATCTCGTCCCCGAGATTCAGGGCTTACTAAAGGAATAGGTTTGGAAACTCTTTCCTCAAATCCTCTTCGCGTTCCCAAGTTGCTTCACTCTCCGTGTGGTTGCTCCACTGTACTCTACAGAAACGGGTTGACTTATTTCTGGTCTCTGGATCCATAGAGTCCAAAATCTTTACGGGATGCTCCTTGTAAGTCAAATCTTCTTGCAACTCAATTGACTCTAGCGGTGTCTGTTCCTCAGGTACTCGGAGACACTTCTTCAACTGGGACACATGGAATACGTCATGTACTCACATTGCTTGTGGCAACTCCAGCTGATAAGCAACTTCGCCTCTGCGGCTCAAAATCCTAAATGGTCCAACATAACGGGGTGCAAGTTTCCCTTTGGCATGGAACCTCTTAACTCCCCTAAGAGGCGTAACTCTGAGGTATACAAAGTCTTCTGGTTCAAAACTCAAGTCTCGGCGACGGTTGTCAGCATAACTCTTCTGTCGTGATTGGGCTATCTTCAACCTTTCCCTAATCATGGCAATCTGCTCCTCAGCCTCTTGAAGAATATCTGGCCCAAAGACACATCGTTCACCTGTCTCATTCCAATTCAATGGTGTCAAGCGAGTCGACCATCTGATGCCTCAAAGGTGACATCGTAAACTAGCACAGTAACTATTGTTGTAAGCGAACTCGGCATACGGCAAACTCTTATCCCAAGAGGTAGCATAAGCCAATGCACAAGCTCTTAACATATCCTCGAGATCTGGTTGACTCTTTGGTCTGTGCATCCATCTGTGGATGATAGGGTACATCTTGAAGTTCAAGCGGGTTCCCATGGCTTCATGCAACTTATTCCAGAACCTTGAGGTAAATTGGGTACCTCTGTAAAATCTGATCCTCTTTGGCACACCGTGCAAGCAGACGATCTGATCATGTACAATTCTGCCAATTTATCCCCAGAGTAAGTGGTCTTTACGGGGATAAAATGGGCTACTTTGGTCAAGCGATCCACTATAACCCATATGGAGTCATAACCTCCTTGAGTCTTAGGCAAGCCGGTAATGAAATCCATTCGATTTCCTCCCACTTCCACTCGAGGTATTTTAGGTGGTGTAGCAATCCTGCTTTGGTCTCGATGCATTGCCTTGACTCTCTGGCATACATCGCATAATGCAACATGCTCGGCAACTTCACGCTTCATGCTCGGCCACCAGAATATTTCCTTCAAATCCTGATACATTTTGGCGCTTCCAGGATGAATTGAGTACTTGGAGTCATGGGCTTCCTCCAAAATCAGTTGCTTTAATTCCTTCTTGTTGGGCACACAAATGCGATCCTTCATCCATAACGTGCCTTGCTCATCCAACTTGAAGTCCTCTGCCTTGCCTTCCTCCTTGATGGACTTAATCCTGCGGATCTTGTCATCATCCTTCGGTCCTTCTCGGATCTGATCCTCTAGGGTGGGCTTTACTTCTAATGCGGCCAAGAATCCGCTAGGTACTACCTCAATCTTCATTTTACGAAAATCCTCACATAACTCATCTGACTTGTGGCTAGCAACATACTCACGGTATGGCTTTTCCGACTCGAGCATCGGCTACTACGTTGGCCTTCAGGGATGGTAATGGATTCCAACATTGTAGTCCTTGATCAACTCTAACCATCTCCTCTGCCTCATGTTGAGATCCATTGGGTGAATATGTATTTAAGGCTCTTATGATCCGTATACACTTCACATCTGTTTCCAATCAGATAGTGGCGCCATATCTTCAAGGCATGCACTACGGCAGCTAACTCTAGGTCATGTGTCGGATAATTTTCCTCATGCGGCCTCAAGCGCCTTGATGCATAGCGGCGACCTTTCCATTACGCATCGGCACACATCCAAGTCCTTGGCGCGATCGTCACAATAAATATCAAAGCTTTGATTAACATCAGGTAGAACTAACACCGGCGATGTCAATTGCTTCTTGACTCTGAAATCCTTCCTCACATTACGGCGTCCATGCAAACTTCTTTTCCTTTTTCAGCAATTGCGTAGAGGTTTCGCAATTGTCGAAAAGCCTTCAATGAAGCAGCGGTAGTATCCTGCCATTCAAGGAAACTCGAATGCAGGTCACAGTCTTGGTTGCTCCCAATGTAACCACAGCTTCTACTTTGCTTGGATCTCGGCAACTCCTTCTGCGGTCATTACATGTCCAGAAACTCCACCTTGTCCTTCCAAAAATCACACTTACTAAACTTGGCGAAAAGTTGCTTTGTTCCCTCGGCTTTTCCAAAACTTCGCCTCAAGTGTTCGGCATGTTCATCCTCTGTCTTGGAGTAGATTAGGATATCATCTATGAACACGACGACAAACTTGTCCAAATATTCCATGAACACCTTATTCATCATATTCATGAAATATCTTTGGCGCATTAAATCGAGGCAGAAGGACATAGCGTAAACTTCGTAATGTCCATATCTTGGCGAGAATGCGATCTTCGGGATATCTTACGATCGGATCTTCAGCGATGGTATCGATCTCGAGATCAATCTTGGAGAAAACTCCGGCTCCTCTCGGTGATCAAACAAATCATCAATCCTGGGTAGCGGATACTTATTCTTCACGGTGACTTCATTGAGTGCCGCGGTAGTCGATGCACATCCTGAAACTCCGTCCTTCTTCTTGACAAACAAAGCGGTGCTCCCCACGGCGACGAACTTCGGTGCGATAAATCCTTTCTCCATTAACTCCTCTATTTGTTTCTTCATCTCTACTAACTCCTCGGTAGACATCAGATAGGGTCTCTTTGCTATCGGTCTTTGTGCAGTACAAGTTCTATCACAAACTCTATGTCACTGTGCGGCGGCATACAGGGTAGATCTTCGGGGAAAGACATCTGGGTACTCATTCACTCTTTGAGACATCTTCTATCTGATTGCCTTGAGTGCTGTTAACCATCATCTGTCCTTCTCTACTTGGCGGTAGCAGAAATTCCACTTTCTTTCCACACGGGCTCTCAAGCGAGATAGTCCTTAGTCCACAATCAATACGGCCTTGTGCTTGGATAACCAATCCATTCCCAATATGGCGTCTAAGGTGCAGGTTTCCAAAATAATAAGGTTAAGCTAGGAACTCTATTCCATCTATTAGTATTCTCACCGGAACATCCTACTTTCGTTCGGAGTTCGGAACCAGGAGTTTGAACTAAAAGCATGCATCTAAGTCTTGCAATCCTCAAATCATTTCTAGTAGCAAAGCCTTGCGAAGCGAGCGAATCTGAAGCTCGAGTCCAACAAAGCTGTTGCAGTCTGAGTTAACAAGTAACTTACCCGATCTGACGTCAGTAGCATTCTGCGGTGCATCTGCGGTGACATGGTTGACTCGGCCTCTCACCACGATGCAGGGTGTGGCTCTGATCTTTGGCGTCCTAGGTAGGTGGTTCCCAAGTTAAAAGCGAGCGAGGGTGTAACATCCTCAAATTTATAAAGTAGTAGAAATCAGTTATGATAATGTGAAATAACTTTCTCATGCATTTTTTGATTTTATGTGTTTTATTGAATTGATTGTTGATTGTAATGAATTTTTAGATTATAGAAAAGAAAGGAAAAGAAAATGTAAAATGGTTAAATGGTAAGAAATGAGAAATTACCATAGTAATTCCAATCTAATCGTGGACTACCCTAGAAACACTCTCCAGCTGGTCAAAAGACCATGTGAATGCATTTAAGAGTAAAGAAAACAAATTAAAATGGTAAATTTTATTCCTGTCCAGACCCTTGTCAGATTTTTAAAGAAAAACGTGGAGCAATCTAGGCCTTGGAATTTTTACCATAAGACCTCAGACATATCAACTTCATCCACAAAAATTTGCAAAAATTATTAAGAATATTAACTATTTATTTGTAATTAAATAAAGCTGAGTTGCAATTCTGCATAAATAAGTAAAAGAATTTTAGAGAAATAAATAATGCGAATTTAGTGCTGAAATTTTTATGGTAGGTCCACTATATGGAATAACATATTCAGTAAAAATTGCAAAAATAAATATGTTGATTTGGTTCCTTAATCAATTCAAAAACCGAATTGGGTATTTTGTGCATTTGTCAATGTCAGAATTGTTATACATAAATGGTGAATCTTCTTAACACCAAAATTTTACTGGAAATAGATATCCTATCCCCTAGCTTGGTCAAAAAGTTTCAAAAAAATCCTGAGATGATTCATCCCACGAATTAATTGGTTGGATGCGCTGTCTAGAGGAAAACCCTAGAAATCTCCTCTCTCTCCCTCTTTCTTACGTGTGGGGGCCACGTGCCTGTGACCCTTCAGCCGATCCGAGAGCCAATGCCACTGTTGGTTGGACCCGAAGCCTCGTGCTGGCCCACACGTCATCCCCATTTTCCTTTCTCTCTCTCGTTTTCTCTGCCGATAGGACCCCTTTGCCAGGAGCTTCTTCTTCCTTCTTTCTCTGCTACACTGAAGCAGCGCCGGCCGAAAAATCTCTTTACCGCCTCATCTCCTTGGCGTTTCTCGCCGCAATACCGCGCGCCTCGAGGTGCATACTGGACAGCTGCTGCCACGAAGCCCCTTGCCCATGCCTTGCTGTCCAAATGGCCAGAGAACTTCGAGAGGCATGTGACCGGCCGCCATTTCTTTTTCTTCCCAATCAGAACCGGACCCTACCACCTTCCGTGCTTATTTAAAGGGACGAGCAGCACGTTCAAACCCAACCAAAACCGGAGCACCCACACAATCACTCCTTTTCCGCCCGGAACCGCCCAGACCGAAGCCTTCTTCTCCATTGCCGGCGGAACCTGACTTGGGGGAAAACCGAAATTCCCGAGCTGCGGTGAGAATTAACCCAATCAATCAAGTATGAAGTATCCTTGGTTACTCACGTAGCTTGTGCACCACTTGTTTGAGGTGGCGTGCTCACATTTGTTCCCTTGCCGTGAGACCTCGTCGCCATTAAGCGAACAAGGTGAGAGCTTCACTCGACCACCTTTTCTTCGGTTGGAGGGCATCAATAGAGTCCTTAGGACCTCCTGTAACTTATCAGGATGATCATTACGCCGGGAACCCTCAGTAGCACCATCGCGTGCAGTGTGCCAGTAGCGCCGCCGTCCAGCGAGAGCTCAAAACCTCAGAACACCACCCATAAACGAGCACACCCCTAGGATCGTCGTGGTCCACTGAAGCTTTGGTTGCCAACCAAAATCGATCGGCCAGCGGATAGCGCCGGTGAGCTCGTATGGCCTCCTGCTCGGAGTCATTTGCCAAGCCGACCTGAGTCAGCAGGGCTATCGGCGCACACACACACACACACGAGCCCGATCGTGACCATGTGGCCCATGTTGTCGGCGGCAATGACCGATTTCAATTGCTTCAGCCAGCATAAGCCGAGAATGCGTTTTCCCTGAAGGAAAACGTATTTTCCTTTTTCTTGAATTTCATTAAACCGAATAGATTCAAATGGCTATATCTTTTGATCTATAACTCCAAATCAAATGAAACAAATTTGTAAATTCATTATAAATTCCCTAGTTTCATAATCTGCAAAAATATTTCAAACTTGTTTAGCAATTTAAACTTGAATTTAAATTTAAAGTGAAATTTGAATATATAGCATATAGAGATTTTGCAAACAAAGTCAAATTGGGTGAAACCAACTTTGTTGGAATCCTTAGGTCAAGTACTGCCCAAATATGTAATTAGATTTGGATTTGGAATTAGTTTGTGAAAATTTCATGTTAGGACTTTATTTAATGCATATATTTAATATAGTTGCTATAACTTGATCAAAAATTATCCAAAATGAATGAAACTTGCTTCTTTGTGCTAATTACATTATTTAAGACCAAATGATAATATAAAAGTTAAGGTGTATTATGTTACTTTTGTTTGACATGTTTGAAGTTACCTTATACAATATACTGATACAACTAACACCACACCTTGAAAATGAATTTCATTATATTCGATTTTACAATCTTAGCTTCTGAATTAAGTAAATTAGAATGAAATAATACACAAAGAAGATAGCCATGTTGTATACCTAAAGCTTTAATCCTTAGGACTATAATTTGACAACTTAGCTAATACATGAAATGATGAAATGATTGTTATCATTGATTGATTTGGATTGATTTCATTTGAATCTTTCAACTGCTTTCTTTGTTGTTCATGTAATTGCTTCTTCTATCGATATTGAAGTTTCTCTTTTGCCATGTTCTTAATCGATGAATGAGCCGAGACTATCGACTACGCTATCGGCGACACAGATCCGACTTACAGCCAGAGAGCAAGGCAAGCACCCCTTTGATCATTCTTGAACCCAGATTTTACAACCAGATAAAATGTGATTAAGAATCTCCCTGCATGCTCATAATTTGATAAATTATTATTTTGGTCACCTGGTAGTTATAACCCAAATTGATGGATTCCCTTAATCACGTTGACATACGATCCATGAAAACCATAGGACTGGTTAAGTTCTTTAAAGCTAGGTATAATCGTTTATTAACTTTGCAAATGCTTAGCAACTGCGTTAGGTCAAAGTTGGAAATGTTTACACCCACATCATTCTTTATGAAATCTTTTATGGTTTATTTAAGCGATAAAGGATCTTTGGTAGTTTGATAAAAATGAAAATAAAACTATGATTTTGATGTGGGTGATTATTGGCAATAGCGGTTGTACATGTTTTAACGTGTGCGTAGATAGGAGTGGAGTATCGCCCATGTCACTTTGAGGACGAGCGTAGTGTTGCATGATCAAGTATAGCAGTACATCCACAAATCTTGTAATGGGGCAGTCTTAACTTATTAAATTATTTGGGAATTAGCTTTGCACATTGGTGGCGGTTGTAGCACGGGCATTCGAATATAGGTTTGCTCGAGGAGGTGTCATCAGAGGTGTTGGCATCTGCCATTGTAGCAGTGATGTCGCTGGCTATGAATTTGGGGCTGTTTATTATTCTGGTGGGTCACTGACTCCGGAATTCCCTTTTACCTTTTTACCTTCCATCATAGTCAGGGGTAACGTCACTGGGCTAGTGCAAAGTTAATATTCAAGTAATCGAACAGTTTCGTTATGAACTCCTCGCGGACATACCAAAGGAAGTGTGTCTTATAGCTTGCAAAAGGGAGAACATATCTTGTGGGTAAGCGGTACAAACTCTGCGAGTCTAAAACTATTCGAATAGCCGTGTCACGGTCATGGGCGACTTAGCGAATTGACACTAGTTAGTTGTTTTCTATTTTCTAAAACTCTTGATAAAATGATTTGGAAAGTGATTCACATTTGTTAAATGTCACTTATTGTTATATTTGTTCGTATAAGACCATGGAGGGTCTTTTCCGTTATCTTTACTCACAAAAGGGCCGTGAAGTAACTTATTGTTATTTTTGTCAATGCTTGATACTTTGATTACTTATCAAACCGTTTCAAATTCAGTTTATGCTTTCCATTACTATTCAGTATTTACAATTCAAATCTTCGCTTTATGCAAAACAACCGTAGAAACCCACTTTCTATTTCAGCCTGCATATATTCCAGGAATTGCATACACTACAAAGTCTTGCAGTACCAATGTACTCAACTTGCTTCAACAATGTTTTTAGGTGAAGAGCAAGATTACGATAATGATGGGAATGAATATGAGGAACCTGCGAATTTTAGCGGCAGTGATCTTTCTAGGTTCATCTTAGCGATTTACTGTGAAGTTATGGAATAGATGGCATACTATGAGACATGGTTTTAATTTCTGTTACTTTTGGTATTGTAATAACACTATAAAACTTGTGATGTAATAAAAGTGTGTATCTGTGTGTTTGTAATATCAAATTGTGTTTATGCGTGCGACCAGCGATCATGGGAATGGCACGGGATGCACTTAAAGAGCCTCATATTTATGTTACTTAGTGACATAAAAATGAAGTCTCCTGATTTAGTATCGAGCCATATTGCTGTAGGAGAACCTTAGTTAGAATGGTCGTTAAGAGGAAATTAAAATTTTGAATAGACACATTACACTTAGGAAAATAAAATTTGTTATATACATTATTAATTCTTTCTTGTTTTGTCTTCTACTCTTTACTTTTGTGCGTTATCGTTGCATCTTGCATTTAATCTGGAATACTAATTCCTTATTAAATGTCTTGAGATGGAAGGAGTATTCGCCATCTTCCACACCTCAGGCGTGCAGGAGGCGGGATTGATGGGAGTCTTAGCACGAGATGTTAGACTTTGCCTGATTTGAGACACCTCGATACACCATCGACCAGGCGATGGCGAGTCCAGTTTCGATAGAGTATATATCTAGGATTGAGATCCCAGCTAGGACACAGTTCGGAGAGGCAGACCGTACTTTTGATGGTCGTGGAGCTTCGGTGTCTTCCGCGTTGAGCGATGTTGCTTATATGGCCATCGTTATTTGCGCCACGCTCTTCGAGAGATGGCATTTCTGGGAGATACCTTTGTTGCCGAGGAGACACTAGTTACATAGATCTGATGCGTGCCTAATGAGCACTATAGGATTATAGTTGAGTTCCTTGAGGCACGTGATCTTGGCCAGCCTTGTTTGTGAACTCTTCCCAAGTGATGTCTTGAGGTTCTCTTGCGTGGCACGAAATTCTCCCACCATTCGTATTTGTTCCTTCCAAGCGATGAGAAGCGTAGAGTACCTTCTCATTTCCTATGCATTGAGCTATGTGTAGCTTCCTCTCGATTGACCTTAACCAATCATCGGCCTCCAATGGATTGGCAT
The DNA here is from genome assembly GCA_036346355.1 of Rhipidocladum racemiflorum. Classification (NCBI taxonomy): domain Eukaryota; kingdom Viridiplantae; phylum Streptophyta; class Magnoliopsida; order Poales; family Poaceae; genus Rhipidocladum; species Rhipidocladum racemiflorum. The sequence continues at coordinate 29,233,244 of CM070592.1, read as the reverse complement.
TCCCGAGAAAGTGGGTGGGTGAGTTCTCATGAACTTTGTGAGTCTTGTATTACGGCGTGGTCACTGATTAACTTGATTAGCGATGGCCTGGCGATGGCGTGTTGCATTTGTTGCATCATAGCATGCATCAAGCGAGTGCGAGCGACAAGAAATGCTCCAAAATTCTGCATATCGATGGCGGTCTTTGGTGCTCCATCATTGGGGTTTCTGTTTGGCGAGAACCACTTCCATTGCTTCCAAAGTTTCGCGGGTGTTCACCATATGTCGATTTGCTCTAAGTTTTTGAGATGAGGGAATCAGAATAGACAAGTAATATGGAACTTATGCGGCGAAAGGTGTAACTTTAAGGTCCAACTTTATTATTGATATTAATAACTTGGTATGGTTGCTTACAATGCCTAAGGGCCTTGCAACACATCTTGCACACTCGACAAACAATGAAAATCCGTCGAACTAACCTTTGAGTCTAACGCCTAAAGGGTGACTCTTTATTCTATGGCCAGCGACTCGGCGAAGGAGTCTCACTATAGAACCTCGCTCACTCATCGAGAAAACCTCCACGGCACGAGTGCGGATCTTTGCGGCATAGGCGCGAAAGCTTGATTGCCATGTCCGGCAAGCTGTGTCATCTGTGGTAGTCAAAGAAGCGATGTCCTCGTCGAGATCGACTCCTCGGATCTGGCTCGTGTAGCTCAAATCTTGGCTGCAGTTACGGTTCGTACAAAGCCATTTCCAACTCGTCAATCCTTGTGAAGGTGTGACACAAACTCTTGAGCTTCCGCCATCTGTTCTTCTCTGTCGTGATCTCCTTGCGGGCCTTACGCAGCTCCTTGCTTGTATCATCTAGTACATCCTCTGGGTGACAACAAATCGTGCCAAGCTGTGTAACCATGGCATCCTCATCTGAATCGCCTTGGGTCAAGAAGGTTATTGCTCTTGTGGTGATAACGGAACACCGTGCTCTCCAACTCTCTGGCGTAGATCACGGGTAATGTGCCGCATTGCTCGTCGTGATACTTCTTGGATACCCATCTGCGTTGTAGATCTCTGGCGGTCACGGTGTATCGAGGCGATTGCACAGGCCCTTCTTCCTAGCGGTACCTCAATCTTCACGTCACAAGCCTTGATCAATCCAGCTTATCGATCACTTCCACTTGGTATTGCGGCTTCTCAAAATCCCGAGAGTTTGTAGCATATGCCAGGAGTTCTGGCGTGACCAACCCCGGATCAGCGTGGTTGAACTCTCCCTCCATCTGTCACAAGAGTGCTCACGTAAGAACTCGAAATTTTCAAATCGTGACAAGGTAAGGAAAAATTCAGCAAGAGACAAGAAAAGAGAGAAGGGGGTAAGTCGAGATGTCATTTCTTGTCTTGACAAACTTTTAGCTTTAGAAAATAGGTTTTATCCTCACTACGACCATTCTAGCTTAGGGTTGAGCCTACGGTCAGTATGGCTCTGATACCACCTCTGTCGGGACCCCGAATTTGCAAATCCGGACCCTCTGTGTATTCAACACTAGTCCAGGAACGCGCTAGTGCACACAGTCTTAACATCGGTAAATATCACAATCATACCATTCGATACTAATAAAGTACTTTATTTAAATAGTCAAACTGGTTACTCGACCTTATGGTCAAGTTACAAATGTATGCCTCGCTGGGCGAAACTTATTAAGAGAGAAATAGTAGCAGCGGAAAATCAAATAACTTCGTGGCGCCATCCAGTATACCACAGGCAATGGCGGGCTCGCTTCCCTAAGTGAGCGGTTCCTCTTGGAGCTCCTCCTCCAAAGTGGTGTAGTCTCCTCTTCAGCAGTGTTGTATTGTGGCAAGGGTGAGTACTTGGTACTCAGCAAGTCATGCACAGAATGCAAGCTAATATACTATATGCATGGCTTGGTACAAAGGAATAGCTCAAGGTATATTTGCAGTAAAACAGCATTTGACAAATATCATAAGTAGATTCGAAAGCAGTAGAAACAAGTAAAGCGTAAATAAGTTTTCAAGGAGTTTTAATAAACATCTTTCCCATCCTAATCCACATTTCCATCAACATCATTATTAATCCAACCCAACCTTTCAAATCCAGGATATTTTTGAGAAAATCTACCCCTTATTTGTAATTCGGCGATGTCAATACAGCGGACACGGCTATTCGAATAGATTCTACACTCTGCCAAAGGTTATGCACTTTACCCACAAGATCTGATCAAACACCACAAAGCGAGTTCCGTAACAAAGTCTTTCGGAAACTTCTAACAATACAAGTGGTCCTCCCGGTTATTGCACACTAACCCTTCCCTTAGCTAAAGGCGAAGTTTAGGCCAATCAGCCGTTAGATGGGTACTGGCCTCGGCCCGATGCGCTCCCGTACAACTTACACAAAGGGTGTAGTTGACCTCACGAGTCCCACAGTGCGTTATTAGCAACTTAGTCAACTAGGTCCGTCCATTCTGAGACATGTGGTTGCACGTTAGACCAGTTCAAAGGCTTGCAAGGTTAAGTCCTTAGGGTGACCAAGGCAAGACTACAGAAGAACCAAATCAACATCCCCAATGCCACAAGTGGCCCACTTTGATTACTCTTGCCACATGCCCGGTCGAAAACTATTTATCAAACCCAGTTGATTACCATGCACCACGTGCCATCAACATCACATGATACCTTTCCAAAACAGGTTCAATATATCATTAAGTCAATATTAGCATTTGATTGTCCAAAATCATGTCATGAGCACGTGCGAGTCTAAGCGTTATACTACAGCGGTCTAAAACCCATGTTGGCTATTTAATAATGTCCAACTAGTAATCCACAACTAGGGTGACAAGGGTCATGGTACATATTTAAATAATCAAGGTGTCATCTGACAAATTGGTATTTATCTAATCCCCATATTTAAATAAAGTATTTTCTAATTGAACTAGCATGCAATAGGTTAAATCAAAATAGATTTCAAAATAGGATCAACATGGTCAAAGCACAACTTGCCTTCAAAAAGTACTTGTTCTTGGTCTTGAGTTGGATCTGAGTTAATACTTCTCCTTGAATCCTTAGGCACTTCAGCGTCTACTCGTAAAGCGTGCAAATAGCAAATACACGAATAAACAATAGGCAAAAGTATCAATCATCCAAATAAAATCCATAAACAGAGAGAACATAATTTTATGAATTTTTAGAAAGCTGGAATCGTCAAATTTGGTGTTAAAAGCATAAAAGTTATGATTATTTAAAGTTTAAATAATCAATTAAATAATTTTACAGAGAAAAACTTTAGTCAAAAATTAAATAAAATTTATATTTAGGTAGATCTCAATTTTATACAAATTTAGAAATTTGAATCACTCAAATCGGAGTTGAAGCATAAAAGTTATAAGCGTTTGGCGTTTGAAACAAAATCTGAAATCATTATTTCGAATTAATAAATCATTTTCTTTTGGAAATTAATTATTGCGTCGGCCTGGACACGTGGCAACCGCTGATTGTTTGGTGGCGTCGGTGATCCATGGACTCGGTCCACGCTCGGCTCGGGTCTCTGTGGACCGGTCCATAGTTCCGCGTGTCGGACATGTGGGCCCCCTCGGGTGGCGTCGCTGGCGGCGTCGGCGGAGGCTCGACCCACAGCGCTGACAGGTGGGTCCCACGATGGCGTCATGGGTGGCGTCACGGTGCGATCGTGACCGCAGCGGGCGGCGTGTCGATGACCGCCAGCGCGCCGCGTGGCGCGGCGGTTCGGCTCCCTGGACCGCGTGGCACGATCGTGGCGTTGGTTTTGAAATCCGGCGGCTAGGATTGGATTTGGGCCTCATGTGCTTGGGGCGCGCGGGTTGTCTGGGCGTTGGATCTTGATCTAGCGGTCGAGATCCAATCTAACTGGTGCGATTCTGCTTTCGTGTACGACCTAAGCCGTTGGATCTAGATCCAGCGGTTGAGATAGATCTAGGATTTTCAGCGGAGAACTCACGAGGGTGGCGTGGCGCCAATCTGGGCCTTTGGATCTTGATCGGACGGTTGGTGGAGCTCGGGGTCGGCGATGGCTTCACGGCGGAGTGCGAGCTGCCGTGGCGAGGCAGCGACCACCACGAGCAGCGTTTGGGGCGTGCTCGGCGAGTGAAAGGTCCTCAAGCCAGCGGCTTGACTGGCTGTTCGGAGGCCCAGGCTCAGCGGCGGCGGAGAAGCGGCCAGGCGGCGGAATCGGCGTTCTGCATGGCGAAAGCAGGATTCCAACTCGGCGAGCTCGTCACGGGCAAGCAGCGGCGGCTCGAGCGAAGATGGCTTGAACGCAGTGCGCCGCGGAAGAGGCAACCTCGGGCGATGTCTCACGCATTAAATACCCTCGGGATGCGGCGCTGGCGGAACCCTAGCGGGACATGGCGGCTCTGCGGCGGAGGAATCCGGCTCGGACTCGGCGGGGGCGGCGGCGGAGAAGCGATCCACGTGTACGATCGGCGACCCACGATCGCCGCAGCGCGGCGGGTCGGTCGGTTGCGGCTCGGGTCGAGTCGAGTCGATCATGGCCGTTGGATCTCGATCAAGCGGTCCCGTGGGTTTGGGTTCGAATGTGGTTGGTCGAGTCGGTGGCTCAAGGTCGGACTCGAACTTCGAGTCGACTCGGGCTCGGTCGGATGAAACGATACAAACCCACTCGCATTTTCCAGCGATTTAATAATTAAAATAATTCCCGATAATTCATTTAATTCATTAAAAATAGCAAAAGACTTCGAGAAAAATTCGAGAAAAATTCTGGAAAATATTTTAGGAGTATTTGGGACTCAAATAAAATATTTCCAACAAAATTTTATTTGCAAAGTTTAATTCTTTAATTATTTCAAAATGGAATAAATTCAAATAAATTCCAAATAAATTCGAGAAAATTCCAAAAATTCACCAAAGTGCCAAATCACACATGAATTTAAGAAAAGCAAAATTTTGGGGTGTTACAAACCTCCCCCTTAATAGAATCTAGTCCACAGAGATTCGGGGCTTACTAAAGGAATAGGTTTGGAAACTCTTTCCTCAAATCCTCTTCGCGTTCCCAAGTTGCTTCACTCTCAGTGTGGTTGCTCCTTTGTACTCTCTGAAAGCGGGTTGACTTATTTACGGTCTCTGGATCCATAGAGTCCAAAATCTTTCACGGGATGCTCCTTGTAAGTCAAATCTTCTTGCAACTCAATTGACTCTAGCGGTGTCTGTTCCTCGGTACTCGGAGACACTTCTTCAAGCCAGGACACATGGAATCGTCATGTACTCATTACTTGGCTGTGGCAACTCGGTGATAAGCAACCGCCTCTGCGGCTCAAAATCCTAAATGGTCCAACATAGCAGGGTGCAAGTTTCCCTTTGGCATGGAACCTCTTAACTCCCCTAAGAGGCGTAACTCTGAGGTATACAAAGTCTTACGGTTCAAAACTCAAGTCTCGGCGGCGGTTGTCGGCATAACTCTTACATGCGTGATTGGGCTATCTTCAACCTTTCCCTAATCATGGCAATCTGCTCCTCGGCCTCTTGAAGAATATCTGGCCCAAAGACACATCGTTCACTGTCTCATTCCAATTCAATGGTGTCAGCGAAGTCGACCATCTGATGCCTCAAAGGTGACATCGTAAACTAGCACAGTAACTATTGTTATGGCTTGAACTCGGCATCACGGCAAACTCTTATCCCAAGAGGTAGCATAAGCCAATGCACAAGCTCTTAACATATCCTCGAGAATCTGGTTGACTCTTTCGGTCTGTCCATCCATCTGTGGATGATAGGTACATCTTGAAGTTCAAAGCGGGTTCCCATGGCTTCATGCAACTTATTCAGGAACCTTGAGGTAAATTGGGTACCTCTGTCGTCTGATCTAACCGACCCACCCTTTGAGGTTTCACCATTTGTTAGGGTTCTAGCCACCAGTCTGAAGCCCCTCTTGCTTGTTTGTGTGAGAAAAGCAGCTTTGCCTCTATCCGGCACTCACATTCCACCATTTGGTGAGTCTAAGTTAGGTTTCTACAAATTAGTTAGCCAGGTCGCACCATTATAGACATGTGGTAGTACGGTTATGCTTAGAATGGACAATCACTGGCGTCGGTCCTTAATTGACTTGGGGCGGCACTTGCACAATGCAACTAGTGCTCTATCCGCACCCACCCGACATTCCATTCCGCCCAAGTCCAAACCATTTTTCCTTTTCTTTTTATTTTTAAAAACAGTACCAAAATTATTATAATCATTTCCAAATCACACTTTAAATCATCCTCTTTGTATAATCCCACCCATGGGTTGTTTTCATCAATATTGGTCCTAAGCAAATCTACCGTACTATTCAACAAAGGTCGCCATACAAGGTAAACATGGCATAGAAAATGTCCTAGGGTTACAAGTAATCATGGATGTCGATAACAAAGGAGGTGTTCACAAATCGGAGTAACTATTCCCTTATATTTGACATACGATGATAAACATAGCATGCAAGAGCCCCCATTTTCTCAAAAATCCTAATTTTTGCACCCAATTGCATGAAACAAGGCCAAATAAATTGACGGATCATCTAGAGGACATCCTAAAGGGATCTATAGGAGCAAGAATTGGATCAAAACTCACGGAGGCAGCGAATTTGGCAGCAGACTCGGCGAGCCAAATAAAAGCTTCGAAGTCGTCTTCAATTCTTGAGGGAACCTAAAATTGATTGAAAGATTAGACTCTAGACTCCCCCACGGTCACAAGGAAACAACCGGAGTTGAGAATGACCCACCGAAGAGGGAGGACCAAGGATGAACACGAAGAACACAGAAAATGGTGACCGGCGCGGTTTTCGATCTCCGGATGAGCGAGTTGGAGAGGCTAGGAGTGAGTGCTACCAGGAAGAGGGCGTCCACACGGAGATTTGAGAGGTGGAAGCACGTCGTTTGGAGTTGAAGCGGCCGAGTAAATGACAATTATGTGCATTCGGTTTTGGCCGTTTGTTCAAATTCGGCGAGATCCGGGCTATTGATGGTGGGGAATGGAGAGAGGGCGTCGCTCTGGATTCAACGGACCCGGCGGTTCGCGATTTGGAGGTGTGATGGAGGAGGTATGAAGGGATTAAAGAGGAGGTAGCCATGGATGAAACTTGAAGCTCCTCCTCTGTACAATGCCATCCCAAGGTAGAAGAAAGGTACTGTAGCGCCACGTGGCACTCCGTGATTGGCCGAGAATTACGTAAATGAACCGCCCTAGGGAAAAATTAGGAAAAATGGTCTAAAAATTCCGAAAAAATTCCTAGAACCATTTTGGAATATTTGGAACCCAATAAAATTGGTTTCGCGGAATTTGGATGAAATTTGTGGAATTGAATATTCAGGCGCGAATTGTGGGCATTAAATAAAAGCCGCGCGAGATAAAATAGGGGCGGGGTTGAAAAAATCTAGGGAATCATTCCAAAAATCATTTTGGAATATTTGGGACCTAATTGAAGTGATTTCGGGATTTTTGGAGCATTTTTGGACTCGGGTAAAATTTCGGGTACCAAAGGGAATCGAGAAATTCGATTTTTCGAACGGAAGGGAATTGATTCCCGATTTTGGATGGGAAAGGATGCCAGGTTACATTAAACACCAATGAAACTCCAATTTTTGAATTTAATTAATTTAAATTAGATTTTTCTCCAAAAGGCGAAACTAAGGATGTTACATTTGTCCTTATCTTAACTATTAAAAGAATGAGTTGGTGGTGATGGTGAGTCTGCCAGGCCATTGTGGGTCAGAACAGTAGGGCCCAAACTCCACGCGAACACGCCCTCTCGTCCTCTCGGCCATCACGCCGATCTGAAGCCTCCACGCCCTCTCGCCTCCACGCCCGACCCTCATCTTCCCTCTCCACGAACCCTTGATCACGCCTTGATCCACGCCCCTCTCCACGAACCCTTGATCCACGCCCCCTCCGCCTCTCCACGGCCTCTGCATCCCTCGATCCTGCCCTCTCCACGCCAGCCAATGGCTTCCTCCGCGCCGCTTGCTAGCCCAATCCTCATCTCATTGCTCCTCGGTTCAAATTTGAAACCTCATCTCGGCCGCTCCTTTCCCCACGCAACCCTTCGCAATCCTCGTCTCGGCTGCTCCTTTCCCCACCGGCGCGATCTCTGCTCCTTTCCCCACCAGGCCTGATCGCCGTGCGGAAGCGAGGCCGGCCAGCCTTGAGTCCCCACTTCTCCCCAAAGCGGCGCCAGATCTCTGGTCCCCCTTCCCCACCAACACATTTGCGGCGCTAGATGCAGTGGAAGCGAGCCGACCTCTGGCGTGGACGTCGGTGGCAAATCTGAATGAGCTCTAGGCTGTAAGTACCTTTGATTTCTTGAGCTAATGTTGTGATAGTGGTTGTCTATCAGATGAAGGCTGCTGCACTCTGGCGTATTTCTTGAGCTAATGTTGTGATAGTGGGCTGCTGCACTCGGCATATTTTTGATGAACTTTCCATCGTATTTGTTGCAATACAACATTAAGATAAAAGATGTCAAATTTAAAACCCCATTCGAACAAAGCGTCAAAAGCTAGCTTGACACAGGATATGATTAACAAACATCATCAGTATTATACATAGACAGAGCTACTCCACCAGCATCACTAAAGTTGAACACATCCAACTCGATTTGTTCCTCTTTTCCATCTGTGGCAGTTTTGAAGAGAAGACAAGAGTGTAAACATGACATTGACATAATGAATAAATTATATTGATTAAGCCTTCTCACTTCTCAGTGGTAGATGGATATTGATGCAATGCCAACACATATTAGTAAGGCATGTTTACATATGCAAAAGTAATTTGACTCGTATAAACTTATTCTCTTCAGTGTTCACATATATCAACCATTCAATAAGTCCTGAATAATGGTAGTTGTCTATGAGCCAACATGGTGACACATGATGTCTATGTCTAAATCATGTCTCTATTTTGAGAACACCAACAACATTTTTTATAGCCAAATATGCCCATACAAAAAAGAAATTAGAAGTCATTATCAGTAGAACAAACACTGTATTGAGATCAAGCTAACAAGTCACAGCTTGCAGCTCAAATCCAAAGTGAATATAATGCTTTCTGAGTCACATACTGAATATTAACTTAAGCTTCCCTGGCCCTCTAATAATTGTATACATTTGCTCAGTTGATCACAAAAAGCATGACTTCCAATGCATATGGGTTTTGTCCATCCAATGCATATGTGTTTAAGCGGTCTGTTTTTGAGCTTGGCCTTAAGTCTTTTGAAAGAATGTTAATATGTCATTATGATGATATATGAAAAGTCATCCTCATTACCATCC